>JAHYIQ010000004.1:4452500-5652500 GCA_030673865.1 Melipona bicolor | reverse complement strand
GTTACTCTGCCTCTTCTAATTTTAAATTAATAATTCAATTATTAATTGAATAATTTTAAATTAATAATAATTAAATGTTGTTATTACTTAAAGATTTATATAATTCTCTAACTAATTTCTCCTTGATGATACCGGAGATATTTCATTTTCATTTGCCAGTTTGATACAGATTAAACATAAACTTGAACCGTTAAACTAAAATTGAAAGTCCGCTAAATGAAATAAGATGACGTCCCATTTCTTTCTTAACATCGAAGCAAGAAAGAGATTTTAATTAATAATCACTGATGACCGTGACTGATGTTGCGTGAATCGACGCGATAATGAGGCTTCCATGGCCCGTCAATCTCCATTTCCGCGCAAGTTTCGAGCAAAAGTTTCGCGAAGAAAAATGGTGAAAAATGACGTAACTTCCGAAATTGTGGTAACGGAGGAAGTTGCGGAAACGGGCGTCTGCTAACCGCGACGAAAAAGAAGTTGAGCTCGTCGTAAACTTCTGGCAAAGTGTTCAAAGTTTCCTTTACTTTTTTCTCGCTGCTTGAAAAACAGCTCCAACTGAACGATAATTACAAAGAATTTCATCGCATGACAAAACAGACGAATACGAAAAAACCGATTTTACCGAGCAAGCTTTTGGCTCTGTAACAAACCGGCGATAAGTTAATCTCCGTTGAAGAAAATTCATTGAAATTTTTTATTGCACCAGTGTCGTTCAATTTGCCGTTACGTGCGGGAAGCGACGTTTATTTACAAAGAGCTGCGGAGCGTACAAAAATATAGAATTTTTTCTTTATATTCTTTCATTTCCATAAAAAAAAAAATTTTGTCAACAGAAAAAATTTTTGTCGGTAAAAATTCACGTACGTTTAATATTTTCAAGTGAAAATAACTGATCTGTAATAATTATTATGGAAACATAGGTTCGTCAATAGATATTTAATGAATAAAAGATAAAAATTCTCTGGCACTCGTGAAAAGATTTCACGACATCGATACAAAGATCTCAAAAAGAGTCGAAAAGAGTATTTTCGCTTAATCATGCAATTTGGAATGACGTACGAATAATGTCCTTTATTTCTTCAACTCCCACGCAGTTTGAAATCCAAATACATTCATATTTCACTATCATGTCGTAACCCACGAAGGTCAAGATAAATAATTCCAATTTTAATCCACGTATTACAGAAGCATGCATGACGATTATTTATGCTCCAAATACTGCGAATACTGCATTAATATCACTCACGTGAATTGATGTGAATCAGCGAAAAATGTAAGGATAATGACAAAACTTTCTGAACTTTCTCGTCAATGCTTCTCGATCTTACGTCTTCCTTCAATACGATCTCTTTCCTCGCGTTATATATTTAGCTGTACGATATTTTTGTTTATTTTATGAAAAGAACGAAACTTTTTACTAACAGCTGTAATTATCAATTCAAACGTAGCTAGTACTAGAACGCCGAAAATTAAAATTTCCAATATAATTCATGCAATTCACCGCTTTATATTATAGAATCAGTGAAGAGTTTCTGGTCCCATAGAAAACTCTTTACTTGTTCTTATGCATCCTATTTCAGAGTTTCTTAACTCTGCCAACTCTTATCAAACAAAGAAGAGAGAAAGACTCGTTTTGACTTTTAAAACTTTTAAATAAACTGCTCGGAACGCTTCTCGTGCCCTTCGTACGATACGAAACATAATCTTCCGGTAAAATCAAGTAATAAAGACCTAGGCAGATCGATTAAGTACCTCCTTAACTATACCTCCTATAGGTAAATTTGTTTTGCAGACTTGTATGCTGTTGGATATTTTCTGCGGTACCAACATCCTCACCGAGTGGGCGGTCGTGTGGCTTGGACTCCCCATCATGGCACACAGCGGCGTAAATCCATGGATTTACGCGTTCCACCATGGCGAGATGAGGGTTGCAGCTGGTAAAATCACCGAGGAGCTGGTCGCGCTGTTCGGAGTGACGCCCAGCCGTTACGGTTGCTCGCCAATGAGACGCGGCTCCAACACGAACATGGAGCTGGCCGAGGTGAACAACAGCAACGGGGGCAGGAGACATCCCGTGGAGGATTGCTTCGCGGCGAAGCAAAGCAACGTTCTGTACACGAGCAGGCGATGCCTGGACGTGTCAGGGAAGCACACGGACATCTCGCCCGAGAGGAACATCGACCGCACGTCTTCCGGTAGTAGGCAAGGAGACATCGTCGAGGAGAGTATCCACGATCTGACGAAGATGCTCGACCTGAAGTACATCATCGATCGGAATCACATGATCGACTCGAACCACAACATCGACAAGATCAAGAATCTGAAGTATCTCCTGGATCCAACGTTCAACAAGATCAGACACCTGAGACGACTGAACCACAAGAGGCTCACCAGCAAGAACTTCTCGAAAGCGTCGGAACCAAAGTTCATCTCCTATCAGAACTTGAAGAGCGACGGAACGTTGAATCGTAAGGCGTTGCACATGAACACCATGTCGGATCCTGTCCTCAGCGCTGACAGTCCGATAGTGCACGCGAAAGACTTTCACGACGGTCTGAGTCCTATCAACAGGAAACGGAGGAACTCGAATCTCTGTTCGATGTCCGATCCTAACATCAAAGCGGCGACCGGGCTCTCTTCCGAGGTGAATCTTCGACTACCAACCGGCGGGAACGTCGTCGAAACTCACAGATACTCTGTGCAGAATTTGAATCACAACAGATTCGAGGGAGGCTTGGCCAAACACGTTATGCTGTCCCGGCAACTCGAGACTCAGAAGCGACTTCACATTTATCCGCGCCCTCGGATGAAGGTCAACGGCACCTTCGATCGAAACAGTCCAAACTTGAACTTGATACTTCAGAACAGTTACACGTTGCCATCCACGCCAGACAGTACGAGGTCGAGCTTGTTGGACAGCCCGAGGCAGAAGACGTCTCCGAAATACATGACAATTACGTCCAACAGATTGGCCAATATCGTTCATACGGACAATGCAATTCCTTCGAGGAATCTGGATTCCAGGACAGATCCAATTTCCTCCAGGGTGTTGCAAGTCCGAAGGAACATGGAAGTATTGAGACATTCCGAATCGATCAACACCATCGAGCCGATGACGCACGTGAGATTGTTAGAACCCTACAAAGCGATGGAGAGTCTAGCAGTACCGACAATACACTCGGAGCCACCGAGCCCCATAGAACCACTTCCTCTTGCCTCTCTACAGGAAGAAGACACGAAGAACTGCGACACGTCGAAGCCTTCCAATATCGACGGCTTGAAATCCCCGATGGGTAACAGAAGGAGCCCGGTCAGACACTCGGATCCAGTGATACCAACCGTTCTGTTGAACATCGAGGACTACAGCGAAGACCGCGAGTCGATCAATGACAAATCTAGTCACGACAGTTCCTCCAATAATCTGGTATCGTCCGGTCAAATGACATCGATAGAGCCGATAGATCTGTTTGAAGCGTTGTTGAAAAACTCGGAAAGATATCGGGAAGGAAGGCTGCCGGAACCGATCTTCGCCGAGCACGACTCGACGAGATTCAGCTCGAGAAGACCCTCGGACTCCAAGTGGTCAGAGTCGTCGAGGAGCCAGGAAATCCTGTCGAACGTGGTCACCGAGCATCAGGCGTTCCCCTCGTCCTATTCGGTGAACAATTTCCAGGTGTGCAACAGCGGCAGCGATCTCAATGATCTGACGTCCCTCGATCCGTTCATGTGCCCGGACGCGTTGACATCGTCGTTGCGCGAGTCGTTTTTCAGCGGCCCGTCCGTACCTGATTCAGAGATCTTCACGTCGTTCGAGGAGAACGAGGAATTCACCCCCGACTCTGAACGCAATCTGTCGCCGTACGATTCCGGCACGGCGATCAACTTGAAGAGATCGGCGATCGAGAACGATCTGCAAAGCAGGTCCACGGAATCCGTGTTTCGGAACAGATGTCTGTCGACGCGATCGTGCACGATATTACGATTAGAATCATCCTTACATCGAAACAGATTGCGCGTGAAACCGGGGGCGGACTACATCCTGAAGGATATCAAGAATTCGCATTTGGCACCGCTCGCCTCGCCGACACCTACGGAGATTTGCAGTCCCACCTTCGAGCTTGTCTCAGAGATAAAAGGTGACAGCGGTGTCGGTGTCAGAGTATAGATACGGTCGTGGATAAATCGGAAGCAGTTGAACGAATTAACGAAATTTCATCGTTCGTCGGTCCAGACAGAACGAAATGAAACGTCAACTTAGAATTATCTTTCGATCGCGATGTTTCGCTCGTCGAACAGGGATTTTTACGATACGCCATGTTCTATAACGATATACGATTGTACGTCTGTATTTTTATAATAGTTCCAAGGAACTGAATGGAGAAATTATTCTGTTCCAAAGAGATGTACCGAAGCTAGTAGGTTATCGTGAAACAATGGAATCGAACTTTCAAGTTGGACTGTGATAGTACGACGTGTCTTCAGCGA
The DNA here is from genome assembly GCA_030673865.1 of Melipona bicolor. NCBI lineage: Eukaryota > Metazoa > Arthropoda > Insecta > Hymenoptera > Apidae > Melipona > Melipona bicolor. The sequence goes on along the minus strand of JAHYIQ010000004.1, from coordinate 5,648,015 downwards.
GATCATAGAACGATCACGTGAGAGAGGAAATTCTATAATTGTTCAACAATGATTAATCTTTCGACTCCTAAGAATAGTTGAAAATTGTTCAAAGGAATTTCATCTAACGTTTTCATCTGAGGAGTTTTAGGATTAAATTCGTTAGATAAATTTGTAATATATTACACAATTCACATTGACATGCGTTATAAATATAAAATAAAAGAAGTTCAAAGCGTGACAATTTCACGAGAGAAAACATTGAAGATTGTAATTGATTAAATTGATCGTCTAGTGTCGTTATTGGAAAAGCAACGACGTCCCAATTTGTATTTATAGATATTCTTTAAAATAGTACGTTATATCGATTGTACCTATCAGATTTTGCCTCGCTGATCGCGGTTAACTTGGCCGATATCTAAACGTATTTCAGCATCGTTTGAACATTACCGAAAACACTGTGCCAAGCGGATTGTGCGCAAGATCGTCGAAACTATTCCTTTTACTTGCGATTAGAACGAGTGAACGTAAACTGTTGAACTGTCTATTACCGTTTGTGTACCTGATTAAAGTCGACAATTTGCAAGCGAACAAAGATTTTTCAGACGAAGTTACACAGCCAATGAGATCTGCCTCACATGTTTAAGTTTCAATTCGTACTTCCATTTTCTCTTTCGACTAGATACGATCGAACCTATTTCCGATTCTTATACGAAATTCTAAGAAACCTGATTGTCGTCATTTTAGAGGCAAACACGCGATAAAATGATCTTCTGTAACAATGCTCAGAGAATGTAGATATTTTAGCGTTTTAGAGAAAAAAAAAAAAAAAAAAAGAAAAGAGGAAGAGGAAGAAGTAAGAACGAAAGAATCGTTGTTTCACTGGTCGCGCGAGAGAAGATAAAACAAGAAGCAAATATCATCTTATTGTTAGATCGAATGTAATTTATTTAAGAAAATTGTACAGTAGAGGGAACGTAAGGACCAAAAATTTTCAATATATACAAACTGTAATATGGGTGTCGTCAGTCCTCGACTTAGTAACTCGTAATTATACGATAGAACATTGTCAACATAATCGTTCTTCTGTTCTTTTGTAATCACAATCGCGATAATCATACTCTGGCCGTCTAACACTTGAATTAATCTACGAGTATATCTCTATCGAAGTCTCTAATTTTTATATCGCGTCGTTATGAAAAAAAGTTGCTTCGCTAGTTCAGATTCCTATGGAAGAAAGAGAGAGAGAGAGAGAGAGAGAGAGAGAAAAAGGAAGAGAAACTGTCTCGAGAGTTAGATCGTCCTCTCAACCACTCACAATGCCAATTAAATATCGAAACTACTTTTATACACGTATAATTTCACGAGAAAGACTCTCCGTGAGACAAAAATTATTTTTATCATACATCTGCGATATTTTTTAAAACAAACTCTCCCCTGCGCTCACTCGCGTATGTGTACGCCCGCGATATATATTGTACTATCGATCGTATAGAAATCAAAACCCCTTACTATTTTTCAGTTTGACGACTAATAGAGATGTGTGCGTAATAATAAAGATATTTCGTAAATGCAAACTAATTCAACCGTGTGGATTCAACTTCACGAGTATGCATAGTATCCCGGGGAAAACTTGCAAAAGTGATAGAAGTGAACTTTGAAAATTATGTATTTTGAATAAATGTTCATCGTACTCGGTAACTTATAACAGCTCAAAACAATTAAAGGATTACCCCGTGAAACAGTTTTATTGTTCAACGATACTTGTTCAAAGAAACAAACAGTTCCATAGTAATAATGATAGAAAAAAGTGTACGATAATTCATTTATTTTAAACGACTCATCATCACATTACAGAGAATGCAATGCTTTAATTGTTTTGAGTAATATACTTGCAAAATAGATAAGAACTGACGAACAATCCTGAAAAAGACATGATTTTGCAATTTGTAATTTCCTCGTATTTCATTTCTACGACTTTTATCTGCATCTCACACTCATCGATATACTTTCAAATATTCTCGTAATATCACAGAATTTAGTATTGTGTTATATGAAAATCTTGTCTTCAAATATCATTTACTATTTGAATCTCGAGGACGTCTGAGTTAAAATTCTCTTTTCAGTACGATCCAAAGAAATTTCTAAAAATAAACGCTTCACTGTGTTAACGACTGTAAACGATGTACAATCAATTTTTTAATTACACGCATACAGTAATAAAAACGTATTTCATAGTTTTAATTCCTTACAGGCGATTCGTTCTGCGAAGTGTCTTCCACTTGTGTAAATCATGGAGGAACAGACAAACGAAAATTTTAGTTCGTCCTTGTGCGCTTGAGTTTAAGTTATGAATCAATAGTGCTTTACGATACACACAAACTGGAGGTTCTGTACAAATAAATGATCACTTGTCGAAACGAGAGGCACTGATATATTTTTATGAAGTAACATTTTATCGTTCTTTGTAAATATCGAGATATCCAAATAAAAACAGAATCACAAATTATAAATCTATTAATTACACCCGGGACCTACACTAGAGAAGACATGTCTCCGACACCCGAATATCACACACAACATTCACACTCTAATTTACATACCATTTTCCTGAAATTGGATGATTAGCGACTATTGCATGAAATGTGACAAAGATACGTAAATATTTTGATTTTTTTTTCATTTTCAATTTTAGTGATTGTATTTTATAAATATTCATAATTATGTGTATGTCGAGATTACTTGTAAATTTTATTATTATTTCAGAATTGTATTACTTAGGATAATAATAAAACCAACACACAGCCTATAATTACAACAATGTGAAAAATACACGATACACTAACGCACAACGTCAGTCGCTGAAAAATTATTAAGCTTATAAAGTATGGCCATCATACCCATTGCTTTTCTCCCACCCAAGTAACAGCTGAGCACGTGAATGAAATCCTGGCAAAGAGCATGGAAAGAATTAAACCTGAAAATCCTGAGCTAAAAAGATGATCTGTTTTATAACGGACTAATGTTCCTCGATATTGTATTTTCTCATTCTATTTAAAATCTAAATGACTTTGCTTTAAAATTTATTTTAATAAATTTAATAAATTATTGAAATATTGAATTAAAAAAAGTCAACAATTAATACACAGAATTTAATGTTTAAATGAAATATTGATAGAAATATATTAAAACGATTTCTTTATCAGAGCACATTTTTAAACATTTGAAACTTTTGCTTTGATTTTAAAATCTGTCTACCGCGAAATGTCTTCTTGCACATGAATTAATACCTTCATATTTCAAACTTCATATTTTATTGAGATTATATTGATTATATTGTCATAAAATCTAACATAGAATTAAATATTATTAAAACAACTACAATATGTATTAATCCGTATCTATCCTGAACTATCCTGAGCTAATAAATGAAACACATAAAAAAATAGTATTTCTCACGAGTACAGTAAATACTCGCAGTTATTATGCTTATCAGATCTTTTATTCTATGACGATTGAGTATCAGAGGAATAAAAATGCATGTAACTTACAATTAGCTGCGAAGAATATTAGTCGATATAATTGTTGCCCAATAGGAAATCATCCCGTCGTCAAATAAGAATCTGTAACAAAACATAGAATACATATAATTTGTTTCCAAAAATGGTATTAATCATTTAGAAAGTTGAAGATAACGAAAATTTCTAATTAGAATTAAGGTACAGAATTAAATGAAATATAAAATAAAAAGTCTCTCACATTTCTAACTTTGAAGCATCACTGGACTCTTTTCAAAGAATTGAAAGAAAAAAAGGCAATAAGAAACCTTTAACAAAATATAAATTATTAAAAATAATATCTAATCTAATTACTATAAAAATTGGAACTCTAACAAACTTAAATTTGAGAAATTAAACATTACTTACACGTTAAACATTTCATGTTAATCAAATATCGCGCCCTTTTTTAGTCCGTTAAATAAAGCTGCGCACACGATGTAATGCGCAGAACATTCAAATTTATCCATGATAGCGTCTCTTTCTGGATTGAAATTTATTTATTACAATATTTATATATGGATCGAATACCAATCATCCAATAGAAAAATCCAAACATATAAATATATCTACCTCTGTTAAAATAAATCAAATATTATCTTATCTCCATTAGAAGCTGTCGAATTTATCATTGGTAACTGGTAGGGTCCTTTTGAATTTCGCTCAATAGTTTTCCTCAATAATCTTCCCTTAATAAATCACTCAATAATCTATATAAAAAAAAACCAAAACTTTCAAATAAACGTACAGGGAACAAATGTAAAAGGAACAAATAATATAAAAATTAAATAGTGAGCTCACAATCTAAACTAGTAAATGTGACGACTAAGAAAAAAAATCAAACGATACATCACTTAAATATACATCAATTAAACAATATTTTAGTAGCGTTTGTATAAACGATGAAACACGTGAAAACAACACCGCCATCTTCAACAACAGACTAATCCTCCGCGCAACAGGTTCGCGCTGCAATTTGATGTAGTGGGGGCTTGAGCGCGCACAAATAGAATTCAACTGACAATAAATAGAATAAAGAAACGAGAATATTTTCATTTATATATGAATATCTATGAAGGTATTCGAATACTTTTATGAATATATTACATTGTGTTATGCAAAATATATTGAATTTATATAAGATAGTATGTTAATTGAGTAAAACTCATTTGAATTAATAATTTATCTTACAACTTAATTGTATATTGAAATAATAAAACATTGCAAAAATACAAGTTTTATATACATTGTAACAAAACTTTTATATAAATTGTAATAAAATTCTTTAATAAACGATTTAACAATAAGGAAGATCAATGTTTATTTGAATTTATCACCGTGAGATGACGTTAGTTAGTTTATAGTTAAAAATACAATATTAAACTTACTATTTTGACTTGAATCTCGTAAAAATTTATAATAATTAAAATATAAATTTATTGTAATTACTATAACAAATTATAATTAAAATATAAATTTACGAAATAAAATTGCTTGTAATTACTGTAATACAATTGCAAAAAAAAATACAGTTAATGAAACTTTGTACCTTACAATTAAATTGCGTGCGCAGGTAATACATACATATCGTGCAGAGACCGACAGACCGACATAACCTTGATTTGTAACTCAACTCAACGTAGCATATGACATATTTATCTTACAGAAATTTTTGTTTGATCGTACTTAAAAGTCGAAAAATAATTAAAAACAAAGAAAAATGACAACAGAGAAAGTTGAAATTGATACATCAACGTTAAATGGGAAAACAGATGAAGAGGATATTGTAACACCTTGGGATGTTGCAACTAAAAATGAAACTGGAATTGATTATGATAAGCTTATTAGTGAGTTTCACAAAGAATATCTTTCATAACAAACTTTAAAAAGTATTTTTGTCATTCAAAATAAAATTACGTATCATTATTTATAATCTTTGTTTCGTACGTTATAAATCCTTTATATTTTGTTAAAGAAAATTTAATATGTATTTTTAGCGTGTAAAAATTCACTTTCCTAAAATATATCTTTCTTTTTTTTATTATAGAAAGATTTGGAAGTTCCAAAATCGATGGGGAACTATTGGCCAGATTTGAGAAAATTACAGGACAAAAACCACATCATTTCCTTAGAAGAGGAATATTCTTTTCTCATCGAGATGTGAATACTATTTTAAATTTTTATGAACAAGGAAAACCTTTTTACCTTTATACTGGTAGAGGACCTAGTTCAGATTCTTTGCACTTAGGACATCTTGTTCCATTTATATTTTGTAAATGGCTTCAAGAAGTGTTTCATGTTCCATTAATCATACAACTATCTGATGATGAAAAAGCAATATGGAAAAACTTAAAAATAGAAGATGCAATTAAATTATCCTATAATAATGCTAAAGACATTATTGCTCTTGGATTTAAACCAGAAAATACATTTATCTTTTCTAATTTAGAACATGTTGGAAATAATCCTGCATTTTATCAGAATATAATTAGAATACAAAAAAGTGTTACATTTAATCAAGTAAAAGGTATTTTTGGATTTGGAGACAGTGATCCTATTGGAAAAATTTCATTTCCAGCAATTCAAGTTGCTCCAGCGATTTCTGGAACTTTTCCTTTTATTTTTAAGGATGCAAAAGTTCATTGTTTAATACCATGTGCTATAGATCAAGATCCCTACTTCAGAATGATGAGAGATGTTGCACCGAGAATTGGCTATCCGAAACCAGCTCTCTTACATTCTATATTCTTCCCTGCTTTACAAGGCTCTAAAACAAAAATGTCATCTAGTGATGATAAAACTGCAATCTTTATGACAGATACTGCTAAGCAAATAAAGAATAAAATTAATAAACATGCATTCTCAGGAGGACAAGCTACTATTGAAGAACATAGACAATTAGGAGGTAATTGTGATATTGATATATCATATCAATGGTTACGATTTTTCCTAGAGGATGATGAAAAATTAGAACAACTTAAAAAAGTAAGTTTAATAAAAATTTAAAAAATGTATTATTTAATATCAATAAATAATAATAATATATAAATTTTCAGGGTTATACTAGTGGAGAAATTTTAACAGGAGAACTTAAAAAAGAATTAATTGAAGTATTACAGCCTTTAGTACTTGCACATCAAGAAGCTAAAAATAAATTAACAGATGAAATAGTCAAACAGTACATGATTCCTAGAAATCTTGGTTTTGTAACAAATATAAAATAGATATAAATTTCTTATATAAGAAATTTATATCTATTTTATATTCATATAAGATACATAGGGACACTTTCATCAGTTTATTTAACTTATTTATTCTAGGAGCACAAATAATTGTTTCTTTAAAAAAAAAACTATTTTTATGTTGAGACAATGATGAATTAAATTGCTTTTATAAAAATATAATTTTACATTTGTATTTTGTATATGCATTTAAAAACCTTATAAATAAGTAAGAATTATCAGTATAAAAATGTATAAAATACATTCTACGTTATTTTTAAATATTTAAATAATTACTGTTTGTATATTAATTATATATTAAGACATTTAAAAAACAGGATAAAAAATAAATTTAAATATAGAATAAATATATTCTATATTCTAAATATGTATCAGTCTATTACATATTCATCACTTAAATGAATTGATATCTAAATTATTAGATATATTACATTTATTTTATATGATTTTGTAATGTGTATATATTGTTCAAAAAAAAAGATCTATTTTAAATAATTATAAAGTATATAATTATAACAATAATATTTCTGTATATTATTTCTCAATTTGTAGATTCCTTCGCGTAATGTAACCCTAGATTAAAATGCTTCTATTACCCGCCATTTTTATTAGCGAAATAATAAGATCGTATAGTAACATTTTACAAATGCAATATCTATACCGTTTATGATTAATAAAAGAATCAAATTCAAATAAATAATGACGAACAAATCTGTGGAAAACAATAATTATATAAAAAAAATCTAATTTACGGAAAAACAAAAATTTTTAAACTCTATATATAAGAAAAAATCATATACCAATAAAATAATAAATATTATTATAAAATAATTTTTTATACACAAAATTATTTACATTATAATATGATCAGCAGAAATTATATTTTAAGAAATCAACAAGACACTACAAAATTTCGAAATTTAAACAGACTGTGTTTACCGACTATAACAATATTGATAAACGCAATAATCAGCGACAGTACAATTTATCATCGACAAAAACTTCGTGTTTTTGTTTATATACTTGTTAGTAAGAGTTAATGCCAGTATCGCGCGCGAGTTAATTTTACTTCAGGATCCTGTATGATTGCCCAGGCTTGAGCGGAAATCGTGGGCTTTTGATTGGCGAATTATGACGCCATGAGGCATGCTATTAATAACCGACGCATGCGCAGAAAATACACCTAGTGTATATCCGTCATTCATGCAAGTCGATTTCGTTGGTTCTGTGTGTTGAGCTTAGTAAAAGAACATGGTGATAGTGATATGAAACAAGTCTATTAGCAATACCACGCTCTACACATATATACTTTCGCGAAGTAACGATGATATTTGGTCACGATCTCCCTACGTAAGTTTTGCGAACATGCAAACTGAGGTATAAACTATTTTAATCGCAAAATTTGGCACTGCCAAATAGTTTCTTATTAGAATCTCATACAGCTTACGCTTGCGAGATTTTCCATTCCTGTATTCAATTAATTTATAGCATTGATGAGGCTACTGTAATAATTATACAGTGAACGTAATTGCACGTAATTTAAATGTTTCCATTTGCATAAGCGTTACCGTTTTTTCGTTTAAAATATCTGTATGTCGAAATTATCTTAGACATTATGTTCGATCTTAGAACGATGTTGTGTTTTAATTACTCCTTTTTCCGTTTAAATTAAAACTATAGTCATAAAATGAAATAATATCGCGATAAACTTCTGTTACAAAATGATAATCGAAGTAAAATTCTAAGTAATGCCATAATACATGCACATAAATAAGTTAAACGTAATATTATTATTCTACTTCCAATTTAAATTAATATTTTTATATTATATTCAGTCTGATTTCTATATTAAAAATTTAAGATTTTCTATCCCTTCTACTCTTATAATTTTAGGTAAAACTCAAAAAGTGTCATTTGTATGATTAATTAAAAGATGCTGACCAAATAATATTTAAAGAGAAAAATTAATTAATCAAGCTGATTGCTATTGCTAAGTAAATACTATGGGGGCACTTTTGGACACTCCAAAAACAGATAAATACAATGAACATGGCTCTGGCAATGGATTACATTATGGTGTTGCCAGCATGCAAGGTTGGAGAATGGAAATGGAAGATGCTCATAGAGCAATAACTGGTTTACAAGGTGGTCTATCAGACTGGAGTTACTTTGCAGTATTTGATGGTCATGCCGGAGCATTAGTATCAGCTCATAGTGCGGAACACTTGTTAGAACGTATCATGCAAACAGAAGAATTTAAAGCTGAAGATGTACCCAAAGGAATTCATTCTGGCTTTCTTAGACTTGATGATGAAATGAGAGAATTACCAGAAATGAATTCTGGCACAGAAAAATCTGGTTCTACAGTTGTTTGTGCATTTATATCTCCCAGAAACATATATATTGCCAACTGTGGTGATTCTCGAGCTGTACTTTGTCGAGCAGGAGATCCAGTTTTTTCAACACGAGATCATAAGCCTGTTTTACCTGCTGAAAAAGAACGAATCCAAAATGCTGGTGGTAGTGTAATGATTCAAAGAGTTAATGGAGCTTTAGCTGTGTCTCGTGCATTGGGAGATTATGAGTACAAAAATTTGAGAGATCGAGGCCCCTGTGAACAGTTAGTGTCTCCAGAACCAGAAATATATGTTCGAGATAGAGACGATGAACACGATGAATTTCTAGTTTTAGCATGTGATGGTATTTGGGATGTAATGAACAACGAAGATCTATGTAATTTTATACATTCAAGGCTGCTGCTTACAGATGACCTGGAAGCAGTTACGAACCAGGTTATAGACACCTGTCTGTATAAGGTAATGATGTCTAAAGCTTCTCATGTATATTTTATAATGAACTTCTTACTACTAAAGGTGTGTCAATATAGATATTTTTAGCGTTAGAAATATTGATATTAAATTTTAAAACATGTGCATATGAATTGAAAAATATTTTTATATTCTTCCATTTATTTTAGAACTCAATCTATAATTTTAATTTTTAATTTCAATATTTAATGATATTAAATATTAATTAACAACATCAATATGTCAGAAATTTTAAGCTTTAGATAACATCCTATTTTTATTTATTGCTTTATATTTTTATCTCTTGTGTTATTAATTGTTTGTTTTTTTTTGTATACTTATTGAATAATTACAAATATTATTACTAATGTGTTTTCAAAAATTAAAAATATGTTTTATTTAATATGTTTGATAAAGGTCAAATTATTTATTAAATTTGACAAATAATATTTCTTTTCATCTAATATATTTATTATAAATACTTTTTTTATTGCAGGGTAGCAGAGATAACATGAGTATAGTTTTGGTGACATTTCCTGCTGCTCCAAAACCAAATCCAGAAGCACAGAAAAAAGAAGCTGAGCTTGAAATGGCCATTGAAAGGAGAATTAAAGGTTCATTAACATTTCCATATTCCAATCAATTATATTCCCTCTGCTGTTGCATTAATACAAAATCACAATATCACACACATACTTGACGTTCTAATAATTCTCAAGTGAAGAGCAACGTTTAATATCATTATCTAATAATGAAATTTTAGTACAATTCAGAATACAATCATTATGACGGTATAATATTTATAAGTACAAATCTGTATCAAATATTTACAAGTATTTCTTACAAGTTTGGTATTCAAATTTTCATTTTCATTTTTCGTTAAAGATATAGAAATATTTTATTTGATAAATTATATTAACTTAAAGTCAGAATATATAGATAAGCAAATATTTCTATAGACGTCAATATTTGAATATGAGATGCACTATCAAAATTTTTATTCTTCTGATAAATTATTTACTCTAATATAGTAGTATTTTAATGGACTAATTATTTATTATATACACTATTTATTAATGAAAATATTTTTCTAAATATCACATTTTCACTTATATCTCTTATTTTTTTTGAAAGAGATATGTGTGTATATATACACACTAACATATTTATTAAGAAATGTTGAAAATTTATTCTTATGCGATAGATGTATTTTCATACTATGACTTATGTCTTTAAACAAACAATTAACTACAACATTATTATCTAGAAATCTAATATTTATGTTTACTAAATATAATACAGCATAAGTATTTATATGAATTATGTGCAATATCAGTAAAATAACTGAACAAATTTTAATTCTATAATTAATCTTATTTGTACAATATAAAAGACTTGTGCAAAAAAGCAATAATTAATATTGAGATTTAAAATTTACTTCTACAAAAATTTGTGTCAATTCTCATTTTTAATATTTGTACAGCGTATAAATGAATAGATGTAGTTGAAGTTTTTATAAATACTTCTTATGTAGTGTAAATTTGAATTTTTTTAATATTCGTCTTTTGACTTGTGCAATTTTCTTGTATTTTCAATTTTAAAATCTTTGTGATAATATATGATGAAAATCAACTGTTTGTTAGAATTATAAAAATTTATGTAGAATAGATTGGAAAGAAGAATAGATTGTAGGATAGAATGGAATGTTTTTTGTAAAAACAAAATATTTAAACTGTTTGTAAATCCAAGAATATTTAACATGATTTCTGTTTAATTGAGATATTGTTATAGATGTACATACAAATAAAGTATGTACATTTTTTGAACATATCAATATTGTGCTATTACTATAGAATTTATTACAGTATTATAATAGTATTAACAATGCGTTTCAACAGTTAAATAGATAGCAAGACTATACATATATTGATAATTATTTATATATAATGTTAGATTTTTTCTCTCTGTGTGTGCTGTTAAATTGTATTAATTGTTTCTCCTTTAATTAAACTCTTTTAACATCAATCATTATTTTTACTTAAAAATGCATTCCACCCTTGGAGTTGGTATTCTTTTAAACCTTTTTGTAAGTAAAATTTGTATTTAAAAGTTGTTTGTTCCTCTTTTTAATCATATTTAAGTGGTATTACAGGTAGGTAAACATCTTTTTATGAAAGTTTAGAAATATTTTACCTACAGTACCTTCATTTTTTAATAATGCATTTCTTATGGAGGAACATTGCAACAAACATATATGTATATATACATACATACATACATATATATATATATATATATATACATATATGTGGGGTGTGTGTGTGTGTGTGTATAAGATTATACAATTCCAATGGTGGATAAATTTAAAAAGATTATTAAAAATATATTTATTTATACATAAATATAGATACCAATGTGTCTACTTAAGACCGGATTCTGTTTCCAGGATTTCCATAAGAAATGTACTAAAGCATTAACTTTTCCAGTCCTAAGTAGATGCATGAATTTGTAGTTATATGTTTATGTTTTGTTTCAATAATAAAATACCAAATGATATTAAAGTTATACAATAAATAACTAAGATTTTAAAATATATATCAGATACTACAAAATTCATTTAATTTATTAAATGACATTAATTAAATGTTTTTTGCACAAATGTGATAGAGATATGCACAATATGCAATAATGATAGAGATAATATTTACAAAATAATTAATATTTAAAAATTTTTAACAATTTTAAGTTATAAGTATTCTTAATAAATAAAAACAATTTAATTTTTTTTACTATATTTATAGAAATAGTTGCTGAGCAAGAGGACAAAAATGAATTTGATTTTTTGAAACTATTACAACTTCTTGTGGACCAAGAGTTTCCTAATCTTCCTCCTGGTGGTGGTCTTTCAGCTAAGTACGTATATTTTTGAATTATTAACTTTTATTTTATCATACTTTCTATTAATTGGTTATAAAATATTATATTAAAGTTAGTGTTTCTAAGTTTGAAAGAAATATAGGAATGTTATATTTGGCTTAACTCTAAATTTGAATTGCTGTGTTAGTATTTGCTACTTTAGAATTTAATCGTAATTATCAAGACAGAATTATTTATAGAGTTTATAAAATTTTATTAAAACATTAATAATTAAAACAATAACTTAAAAATTTTTTTCTTTTTAGACAACCTTTCATTGAACAAGTGTTTCGAGAAGTATGTCCCAGCCGAGCGGATAGTGTAAGTCTTGGATACGATTTCGCTTTGATATAACTAACCTTTGACCTTTTTGTATACTGCATCAAATTACAATTGTAATCATTAGACATGATCCATAATCACATAACGATGCAGATGCTATCGAAAATATCTTTATTTTATTGATCTCTTCTTATGTAAAAAGAGATTCATTTTTAACTTGCAAGGGAAGTACACTGATATATTATAAAGTAAATCTTACCTAAACTAAGTCTGCTACCAAACATGTGCAGATCTTACATTCTTGCAGTGCGTTATTGTTGGTAAAAATAAATTAGAGTTTAAAACTACATTTAAAAATCCTGAACTATTATACATTTACCCATTCAAAAAGATAAATACACAATTAATTTTTTAAATTTCTAAATAATTTTAGATATCCAATGACAATGAGAAATGTTGATTTTACTTTTGAAATTATTTATTAAAATTATTTTTAGAATTATTTATCTATTAATACATTTACATTACAAATTAAATAATATAAAATTAATTAATAATATAAAAAAAATTTGTTTTATATTATCACATTTTGCAAATGTGGATTGTGAATTAGTTAACAAATATTCTACAACATTGGAGAATTGAAAATTTAAAAGAATGCAAAAAATGAACTCAAAGAAAAACTACATCTTACAGCTGATTCTATTGGTATTGGTGGTTTTCATAATTATCACTATCTATTGTTGGATTTTATAAATTCTTCATCCAAGGAGTAAAAAATGTTTATATTACAGTTATAAGCAGAGGATTTTTAAGTATTCTATCGAGAATATATACAAATACTTATATTCTATGAAAAACTAGATAATGTGAAAATTATTGAAAATTTTATTAATATAATAAAGTTTATAAATCATTTACATCATTTCAATATATTTTAAAGTAATCATATTCTATTAAACAAGTTTTCATAGTAAAAGAAAAACATATATTTTTTAATATTTTTGAATAGTAATTTTCTATATTATTACCTTTTGTAAGTTTAAATTATTTCACAAATCTAGTTTTCCATTAATATTAATACTGGGTAGAATATTTATATTATATCCTCTTGCTATGTTGATAAAACTGCATAATATTACTATAAACAATTATATATTTTTGTAGCTCTAGACTTGCGCTCAGAATAACTACTTCTTAGATCAGTTTTTCATGCTCTTCCTTAATAAATTTTACGTATATTTATATAGCTGTTCATTCTATTTGAAGAGGTCCCAAATTTTGTCATGCGCTAGAAGAGTAGAAAAACTGATCATTTAGTTTTAGAAATATCAATACTATGTATATACATAAAAATTATATCCAGGAAATTGTGTATCAATATTTTATTTAGATCATTTTAAAAATCGAGCAGTAGGAATGTAGTAAGGAGGCCTTGATTTTAGTTTCTTAAGACATTTGGAATTGCATTATATATATTTAAATTTAGTATTAAATATTAAATTTTTAAAGAAGTAAACATTTAAATTTTGGTTCAAATTATTTAATTAATTAATTTCATTATAGCTAAAATTTTATGATTGAATAAAAACAATATTAGTTACAAAAAGTCAATATTAAATATTATATATATAATACTTGTAACGAAAAAAGGAATATAGAGATCATTAAGATATAGATTTCAGAATTCCTCGTATAAACATAATGGAGGGCAAGTAAGTATAGTACTTAAGATATATTACTATTATAGCATATTATTTCTGAAAACATTAATGTATTTGTACACAGAGACTTAAGTGGTTAATTAAGACCACATGTATCAGGTAATCATATATTTATTCCTTTATCTTGTTATGTGATTAATTTTGTACCTCCAGAAATTTGTGTAACAGAAACTATTTGTCAAGGCCATCCTCATATAAATCTAGCATACATATACCAAAGTATATATTACCGTTCCTGGTTAAAAATGGTCCTGAAATTAACTAACGTTAACAGTCTATTATCGTTTTAAAGTAATATATTAAAATAAATAACAAATCCCCTGCATAGAGTTATCTCCTCTATTTTTACTAATAATGAAGTATGAAGTGTATAAAAGTAGTAATATATTTTACTGATATCTTAGACCATTTACTTATAGAGTTTGCTCAGATAGTAATTTTCATTTTGTACATTTTTGGAAACATTAATTAATCGTTGTGACAGAATATTGAAAATATACAATTTTATTCACCTATAAATGATTCAAAATTACAAGGTAGTTAAATAACATCTCATTAAACTATCATGCCTTAGCTATTACATATTCATACTGCAAAAATATGCTTATAATTAAAATTAAAAATTTTAATGCAAAAATTATCGAAATTCCTGTGTATTTTTAATTAAAAAGTAAATTTTATCCATTTTGATACATGCAATCATGAGTTTATTACTAATCTTTTATTGAATATTATATATTCAAGTATTAGTAATAACAAAAGTAATAGTATACTCGTGATGATGATAATAATGGTTATAAAAATAAATCCAAAATACATTTTTAACATGTGTTTCTTCTACCTTTCGTTTACTAGTAGTCCTATTTTTTAATTCTATATTTGGTATAATCCTTAATCTATAAGTTTATTTATTTAGACAGTAATGCTAACAATTATTTAATCATTATCAAATAATAAATTTATTTTGCATTTTGTACTTATAATATTGTAGATATCAGTACACATAATAGGGCTATTAGTTAACAGAAATGATAGAAAATATGTGCATTTATAAAATTTAAAAGATCGTTCTTTATTTTTTGGTTTGTATATACTTATTGTAATTTTTCTTTTGTATGTCTCTTAAATATTTGTTTTCAAACAATTTCATTAAATGTGCTTGCATAATAATTTTACAATATTTACAATAGTAATATTCACTTTATTTGCTTTAAAAAATCAGCATTTCAGAAATATTACATGGTGTGTAAAAGCAAAAAGAAGCAAAATTTCTTTAATGCGTGTACCTGAATTTTATATATATATATATTTGTTTTTTTTTCTTTTTTTTTTTAATAATTGGAAATTTTTTTTAATTTGCATACTATCTTAAATTACATAATGCTTATTAGTCTATGTTTAATTTTTAGATTATTAATTAAAAAAATTATTAATAATAATTTCTCTAAAGACTTTAAAATCAATTATTTTGCTGTATAATCCTTTCATATCCCATTTTCATTCTTCAGGTTACATTTCAACAATACTCAAGTCCTTTCTTACAATTCAAGTTGAATTCTTCAATTATTGATTCTAATAATAACTATTAGTATTTCAATATAATTACACATATTACATAATTTAATTTAAAAGCTAAAAAATACAGTTCAAAAAAATAAAAAATTTATTATTTCAAAATTGTATCTAGAAACAAGTTAATATAAAATACTATTTACTTTCTGTATTCTAACTCCAACATTTGCCAATAAAGTTTGTGTAAATTAATAGTACAGTTGGAAATATAAAATTTTGACATTTTATATAATCTTTTTCTTTTTTTAAGGGAAAATGCTTTTACTGTCCACATATATTATGTATATGTAAATAAAGACGATCCTTCCCTCATTTTTCTCTACTAATAAAATTTCTTCTTAATTTTTACAGTGTAGTATTTAATGCATCATAAAATAATTTTGGAATGTGACATGCTTGATATTGTGTACAATTATCTATTTTAACTGCAAATGTGTCAAGATCTTAATTGTTGAATTTTTTCATTTATTTTGTCATGATGAAGTTATTTTATTTATAGTTAAAATAATACGATCATCTTGTTATTTATTTAACATTATACATATATTTGCATAATTATATATGAGAATATATAAACATATATATGTAAATAGTATGCACTTGCAATTAATGCAAACAACAATTAAGATCTTGGAATGAATATGTATTTTATACTGAAAATCTTAATATTTTGACTTCACTATAAGAAAAAATACAATTTTATGTATAATACCATCATACATAGATTTACTGATATGATATTATTTATCTACATTATTGTATATAATATACATAATTAAACATATATTTAATGAGTATAATTGTTATTTTGATAAGTGTGTGCATTTTGCGAATGTTGACTTTTATTATCTTGCAAAAATTTTTATAAATTTTTAAGTAATTAATACATTCTATCATAATTTGCATTTTGCAGCTTTGAATATTTAAAAAATTTTTCTTTATTTTTATATGCCACGTATATTTTAGATTGCTTTTTAAAATAAAAAAAATTGTTTGGAAATTTTATTAGACATTGGATTACTTTAAACATATTAGTCCAAATAACATTTTATTTTATGTATTGCTACTTTTTGATTATGATCCATTCAGATTTTTATTGAAAATAATAGTAAAAGAAATTTTGTATTTAAAAGTTTTTAATATTTTGGATATTGTGGAATTAATGTTTTGGATATTTTCTATTTATTATGATTTATTATAATATTTAAAATTTAATATACCAATTTAAATTATATACAATGTTTTCGCAATCCGAAATAAAACATTGAGCAATTAATAAAATAAGTATAAAGATAAAATATTTCAAATACAAAATATACAATTTATTAAAGAAAATATGTAGAAATGTGTTTCATAGCTATTGTAAAATATTTTAAATTAATTTTTAAAATACAAATTAAACTTGAAAAATAAAAAAATATTCTTAAATATAATTTATTTTAATATTTGCCATATTTTCTAATATTTCAAGGTAATCATCTTTGTTTACATTTAATATTTCACTAGTGTAAGTATGTAATGTATTTTATAACTTAAATTGATGTCATAAAAATAGTTATTCATTATCTTAATATTTAAATATATTTAAATCAGTCAGTAATGAATATTTTAAGAATGTAATATTTATTAATTGTTATTTATTAATTATAGGCTTAAAATATATAATCTATAACTTTATGTTTTTTGGAATTATAATGTAAAACATAATATTCTATCTTTAAAAAATTTTTTTTTTCTTTTTTTAATTGTTAATAATAAGTATTTTATTCTAAATCTTAAATATATGTGTATAAAAATTAAAATACTATATGATGATATGCTTACAGAATTCTCAAGCCAGTTAGTGTACACAATATGTATACAATTTGATACATGTGATATACAATAAACTGGTGAATCCAAAAATCACGAAAATGAGATATCAAGCAACAACTACTGAGGAGTGCTACAAGAAGAGTTGGAATGATAATCATACAGTGGAATGGTAATCGAATGATATTATAGGCATAATTAATTTTTGATTAAATAATTTTTGAAGTTGCATTGTAATACTAAATTCAGTTACAAAATTTATTGTACAAAGCATTTTAATTTTTAAGTAAAGATAAAAAATCTGATCAAGTTCTCTATAGCAATATACTACAGGTTTTTACTTTGAACATATAGTTAATGTTGTATATTATTATTCTCCTCTACTTAATAAATATTTATCAATTATATTTAATTTTTGTTATTTATATAGTCCAAAAATATACATAATTTATATTTCAAATCCCCATATTTACTGAATTAAAAAATATGATAGAGTTGCTAAAAAATAAATTTTAACTTATGTCACAATGAAACGTTGTTTAAATAAAACATATTGTAACGTTTTGAATGATATAAGCAATTGGTATCGGAAAAGCAATACATAATGGTTCAGGATGTTGTTCTTGTCAGTATATAAAAATTTATTAACTTATTATTAGAATGTTTATGATTTAGAACAACGCGCTCGTTTTTTCATGCTGACAAAGTCCTAATGTTCACGATACTCTCGCCGTGTTATTATTCCGAAAACGATCTGCTGTTATCAACTTCTTTGTTGACTCACAGTTTCTTTAAGGAACGGTTGGCTGATCATTCGATCGACGTTTGATTTTAGCGTTTTTTAAGACGGGTTACGTTAGGACAATCAAACGGCCCGTGCTTTAAAATAATTGACTAGTGCCGGCTAGCCAACTTGTTAAAATAGGCTCGCAGGCAGCGGGCAGCAGGTACTTCTTTTCGAGCTATACTTCTTTTTCGGCAGTTCTTTTCGCAATTCTTTTTCGATCGTAACAGTCGATTTTGGTCAACCTCCTGTTCCAGCTCCTCCTGTCTTGGTCCAACTCCCGTAAACAACGCCAAACTCGTCAAATCGTGTGATTCAAAACGGCTGCATAACGAACACGTTCTCGATAATTTGCAATTAACATTGTCTTGACACATTCATTTTATCATTAATTATATTACTTATTAAACTAATTCAAAATATTTTTTAATTTTTCAAAATTTTATTTAAAGAATATCTTATTAAGAACTAGATTTGCATTTTTATTTAATCAAATCACATAAACCAAAATGTGCTATTAAATTTCTCAATTATATATACTTATTAACTGACACAGTTCACAAATTTGTGCACACAAATTTCAGCTTACAATTAGACTTGTCATGTATTAGTATCCAATCATAATTTCATAAAATAATTTTATTCATATAGTTTATAAAACACACAATTTTCAGAAAAATGAACACGTATAAAATCATTTAATCAAATACAACTATACATAATTTTACTTGTTCGTATAATAGACAATTTTACATTATATTGTATTTTAGATTTAACAATTATAAGAGAAGTAATTCTACTTTTTTTATATCTTGTAAAAAAGAATTATTATTACAATTATATAGAAGAAAAATGAATTTCATTTCTTAATAAGTACATATATGTATATATGTATATACACACACACACATATATATATATACACACATATGTATACATATACGTAATTAATATTATAATTGAATAAAATTATCACTTACTTATCAAAACATACGTAACGAGAGACAGAATACTGAGTTCACGAATATAAGTATCTACAAATATAATGTACTGTAAATACATCTATGAATCTATTATTTCATTTATGATACATTAAATAGTTTAATTCCGCGATAACAAAATTTGTTATCATATAAGTAATGAAATAATAAATTTATACATACATTTACAGTATGTTTTATTTTTAAGTCCTTATTCGTTAATTCAGTATTTTGTGTCTTTTGTTAGATATGTTTTTTCACATGTAGTCGTAATTTGTATAAAAAGAGATTTGTCAATTAAATAGAACAGTCTATTTGTTTGTAGTCCAACCACGCCAAATAGAGGCTATACTAGCTGCAGCACTTGTAACTAAACCTCCAGCAACACTTTGATTCACCTGCATGCTAGATGATTGTTGACTAACCATTGCACCAGGAATTGGAACTATCATTTCGGGACAAGCAACATTTGGTACCTATAAAAATTAAATATTTACATAATATATTTAAAACATTGACACATTAAAGATTCATAAATGAATATAAAAAAAAGAAAACTTACAGCTTCCCAATCCCAGTTAAATGCATCTTCTTCTTCATCAGATGCAGAATCGTCACTATTTTCTAAATCAGGAACTAATTGACTGTGTAATTGTGCTACTATATTTGATTCAACTTCCATTGGACCAATTCTGTTATAATATATAATCATTATATAATCTATTAGTGATTAATAATAATAAATGTAATAAATATATACCTTCCAAGATCACTAATTTCAGTATTTAGCAAATGCATTAAATTTTGTAGAGTATGCATTGGATGTAAAACTGTAATATTGGTATTTTGTGTGAAACATAAATGTAGCACATTATTGTTCAACCTTGCTACTTTTTTGGCAAATTTTTGATCTGTCAACTCACTAGAGCAAAATTCACTAAAAATATTTAAAAAATGAATTTTAAGTAATAACATTTTATCTCTATTTCAATGTTTAATATATTTGCATATAAACAATGAAATATTTTTCACATACCCATAAGCAAGCTTATATGGTAGTCTTACATTAACATAATAAGCAATAATATTAACCAACTGTGTAGCATAAGTTAAAGCAGCACTGATATTATATGCTGGATTGTGCATTGCAGTCTCTTTATTTGCACCTGGTACTCCATCTTTATTTGCTGCCACTAAAAAGAGATAAATTTGATATTTAAAAAATTTATTTAAAAAATTTAAATTAAACAGTATATATACCCCATAGAGAATAAGCGCTATAATCTCCATTTCCTGGTAGAGTTGGAGCAACTATACGATGTTGAACTTCTAGAGCATTTTCTGTGTCATTAATCCATCTACCTCTAACATATGAAGTTCCAGATGCATCTGCTAGTGCACAAGTTACATCTGAACTAGTGTCTTCCTCACTACTACATAAACTAAAAGCAAGTGATAATTTTTTATTAATTTTCAGTAATTATAAAATGCTTCCTTAATAAAAACAAGTAGAAAAATGTTCAGTAAATAAATTTTGATTATCAAACGTAATTAAATATTTTGATCATGTGTTTTACAAATACTAATAATTTTTTAGATATAAGTTAATGAATACTAATACCTTCTACTAGGTTGCAGTTCTGATATGGGAAAAATATATTTAATTAATTGTTTTGCAGCAGTTCTAATAACTTTTTTTAACTGCTGTCTTTTCCTGTCTACAGTTTCTTTTTGTTTTTCTTGTTTTGCTTTCAAACCAGTGACATATTTATGTAATTTTTCTACTCGTTCTTCATGTTTAGGTAATCTCAAAGCTAATTGGGAGTTTACATCTTTGAGAACATTTAAACGTTGATTACCTGTATGTTATTAAATTTGATTTAGTCTACCATATTTATAAATATTAGATAATTATGATATATATACCTCTGTTTATACTTTGTCTTGTTTCATTTACTAATGACTGGAGTAGTCTAACTCTTTCTTTACATGTATTTATATCACATATCTACAAATTGAAAGAACAATTAAATAGTATATAATAATTTATTGTAATAATTATAAATTTTTAAATATTAGGTATAAAATACCAATTTATCCCTTTGTTTATGTTTTTCAAGTGCTTTAATGCATTTTTCTTCTAATTCAGTTCTGGCAGCTTTCAACCGTAAAAGTCGCAGTTGTTTATCTGCAAATCTGTTCAGATATCAAGCAGAATAAAATTTTTTTGGGCAGATGAATATTTCAAAACCGAAATATTGTTTAAATATTTGATTAAATATTGTTTAAATATTATTCGTATGACATAAATTTGAGAACCAACGCGTTGTATCTTCATAATGAATCTCTTACGATAATTTACTAAGAGTAGAAATTTATTTTTACATTCAGACTTATTATTTATAGAAACAATTAAAGAATTGACGTCAAATAAAATTTTAACGAATAAAAATAAACGACCAGTAAATGCATAAATTACAAGAATATATTTACCGTTCACAATAAACAGAAGTTGAATAGGTAAAATCTCCATTTTGGATGCACTGACGACAATAAAAAATTCGACGATTATTATGGCACAATGTGCACTTTAATAAATTCACACTTGTACGATTTGCAGCGTCTTCCAATTCTGACGAAAGCTGAAAATCTGCAGGTGCCGTACAAGACCCATCAGAACTGCTTGTCGCCATAACCAAGACCAAGAATGATACGTTTTCGTCTGTTGTCACTCATCAGCTGATCTGCTATTTACTTATAAACTCCCGCCACTACATACATATTATTTTTATCGCGTATCTTTACTTTCATATATATTCATATTATATGCATATAGCCCAATCTCATATAAAATTTCCATATAATATTCAACGAGTAATTGTTGAATTACGGGGAAAACACAGTTAAATTTCAACTTACCTATCTCTCATAGCCGCACCGTGACTGGAATGGTCTTGAAAAATTCCCGTTACAGTACGGGATAACAAGAGAGACAGAGTATGTACACATAAATCTTAGAAAGCGTTCGCAAATAACAGTTAAGATAATAAAACATACAGATATCAATTTGAAAAAAGATACAATTTTATTCTCTTTAAAGTAATATCCAAATTATTTAAGAAATTATTCACTTATATTTCATTTGTTAATTTTGTTGAGTTATATATTTTACGATGATTTGTAATTATTAATTATTCCTCCCTATACTTTTTTGCTTAGCTTGTATATTTGTAATAATTATTATAAATATTGTTACAAACTTATTATTATAAATATTATAAATTTACTATAAACATTTATTGTAATTTGCGTAATATTGACAAAATTTAACAAACTTTGTTTCTCTTTTTGCGAAGTGCCGTGAATTTAGATAGAATTCAATTCTACCTTTTGTTGATCATTTTCCAAACTTAAGAAAATATTTTGAAATATTTTATTCTTAGATATTTAAAATATCTAGAAATATTTGATATTCAACAGTAATCAATATCTTTCTCCTTTTTTTCTTTAATATTTAATATGCTTTTTTTGAAGATTATGAATTCATTCATAATCAGTTATATCATGTTAGGTTATATAGAGAATACGCGCAATGAATTTTATGATAATTAGGAAATAAGAACATATTGTAAGTGAATTTTTAGATATTATCTATTATTTGTATATATATTTTGTTAAGTGAGAAACAGGAACAATGACGTCAATTATAAAGCTTCATGCTGTATCCGGGGCTATGGATGAATCTCCTCCCTGTTATATATTGCAAGTTGATGAATTAAGAATATTACTTGACTGTGGATGGGATGAAAATTTTGACCAAGAATTTATAAGAGAATTAAAACGGTAAATAAATTATCATATGATATTTTAAAAATTATAAGTGCAAATAAATGTAAAAAATATTCTTTCTAGTATAGTATTATTTTTTTCGCACAATATTACTCTTTTTAGACAATACTAATTTTTTTTCAGACATGTTCACCAAATAGATGCAGTACTCTTATCATATCCAGATCCATTGCATCTGGGTGCTTTACCATATTTAGTTGGAAAATGTGGTTTAAATTGTCCAATATATGCTACTATTCCTGTATATAAAATGGGACAAATGTTTATGTATGACATGTATCAGGTATTTTGATCAAAAGTATTTTTTATGATAACATAAAATAGAATTGCATACAGCTAAAGGAAATTTATATATTTTTTTTTATCATCAGTCTCGACATAATATGGAAGATTTCGATCTTTTTACACTTGATGATGTTGATGCAGCATTTGATAAAATAGTTCAGTTAAAATATAATCAAAGCATTTCAATGAAAGGAAAAGGATATGGAGTTACTTTAACACCTTTACCAGCTGGTCATATGATTGGAGGAACTATTTGGAAAATTGTAAAAGTTGGTGAAGAAGACATAATATATGCTGTTGATTTTAATCATAAAAAAGAACGACATCTAAATGGTTGTGAATTAGAAAGGCTCCAAAGACCGTCTTTGTTGATAACAGATGCTTTCAATGCTACATATCAACAAGCAAGACGTAGAACAAGAGATGAAAAATTAATGAGTATGAAAGCAAATATTCATGATAATTTTAGCAATAATCTTTTGCAGTATTTTATATGCAACAATATCTTACAGCAAATATTTTACAAACATTACGTGGAGGTGGAAATGTTTTAGTTAGCGTAGACACAGCAGGTCGCGTATTAGAATTAGCTCATATGCTGGATCAATTATGGCGTAATAAAGAATCTGGTTTACTTGCATATTCCTTAGCTCTTTTAAACAACGTTAGTTACAATGTCGTTGAATTTGCTAAGTCGCAAATAGAATGGATGAGTGATAAATTAATGAGAAGTTTTGAAGGAGCTAGAAACAATCCATTCCAATTTAAACACTTACAACTATGCCATAGTATGGCAGAACTAAATCAAGTTCCTAGCCCAAAGGTTAGAATATCTAAAACAAAATTGTTATCTTGTAAATATTGAAAACAAATTTGTATATAAATATTGCAGGTGGTACTTGCAAGCACTCCAGATATGGAATGTGGTTTTTCAAGAGAATTGTTTCTGCAATGGTGTGGCAATCCCCAAAACAGTATTATATTAACTAGTAGAACATCACCAGGAACACTTGCAAGAGATTTAGTTGAAAAAGGAGGTAATAGAAATATTACATTGGAAGTAAAGAGAAGAATTAAGTTAGAAGGACTTGAATTAGAAGAATATCAAAGAAAAGAAAAATTAAAACAAGAACAATTGAAACAAGAACAAATGTAGGTGATTATATAATATAAAAATTAATTTATTAAAACATTTCTTCATCTTTGACTCTGTTACTTTTTAGGGAGACTGCTGATGTATCTTCTGAATCAGAAGATGAAATAGAAGTTGGTGGAGGAAGAGGAAAACACGATTTATTAGTGAAACAAGAAAGTAAACCAGGTTTTTTCAAACAAAGTAAAAAACAACATCCCATGTTTCCATTTGTAGAAGAAAAAATAAAAATCGATGAATATGGAGAAATTATAAGGTATTTCTACAATAATCATATATCATAAAATTTTAAATATTTATATTGGTTTATACATTTTATAGACCAGAAGATTATAAGATAGCAGAAACTATGCCAGAAGTGGATGATAACAAAGAAAATCTTGAAACAAAACAAGAAGATACTACTCATCATCCAGAGATACCTACTGATATTCCAACAAAATGTATTCAAGTTACACGTACAATGACAGTTAATGCATCTGTCACATATATAGATTTCGAAGGTAGATCCGATGGAGAATCATTACAGAAAATTTTAGCTCAATTAAGACCACGAAGAGTTGTCCTAGTTAGGGGATCACAAAAAGATACTGAAATTTTATCTCAACAAGCACAAAGTGCAGGTGCACGAGTGTTTATTCCAGGAAGAGGGGAAACATTAGATGCTACAACAGAAACGCACATATACCAAGTATATTTGATTAATTTGATTAATTTTTGTAAAAATATATGTATATATTAAAATATCACATTTTATTCAGGTTCGTTTGACCGATGCACTTGTTAGCGGTTTAAACTTTTCAAAAGGGAAAGGTGATTCTGAAGTGGCGTGGGTTGATGCAATGATAACTGCTCGCGATCAAATATGTCGAGATGCTGTTGCTGGTACTGAGACAGATGATACAATAGATCAAAGTGATAAAATACTTACGTTAGAACCACTACCATTAAATGAGGTATGTAATTATGAAAATAAAATTTTAGTATTTAATATATAAATTCGTGTATTCGTGAATTTCAGGTACCCGGCCATCAAACAACATTTATAAATGAACTAAAACTGTCTGATTTTAAGCAGATTTTGAATAAAAGTAATATTCCCTCTGAATTTAGTGGAGGTGTTTTATGGTGTTGCAATAATACTATTGCTGTTAGGAGGGTATATATTTAGTATTATCAAAATATAACTTTATACAATAAAAATATTTTACATGGTATAATAAATATTTTTACAATATTTTTTTTAGCATGAGGCTGGGAAAGTAATATTAGAAGGTTGCATTTCAGAAGATTACTATAAAGTACGCGATTTGTTATACGAACAATACGCAATTGTATAAATTACTATCTTCAAATTAATAAATATAAATTTAATATAAAAATATTTATATTTCTTTTATTGTGAAAATCTTAAAAGTAATCTTGAAGAAAACATATATAATGTATATATTTGAACAAATTTAAATTTAAATATTAAGTACAATAAATATTGTATTTCTATATGTACATATATATATGTGTGTGTGTGTATGTATGATAATTTTAAAAATTGGCGCGAAATATTACTAACCTAGCAGTTTTTATTTGGTCATCAAGCACTTAGTCTATCACAGATATAGGTTGTAAGCATTTAACCTAATAATATAGTCTAAGAAATGGAAATTTAATGAATAATAAGTTCAACAGTTGGATATCAAAAATTGGATTAAACGGTAAATGGAATATTTCAAGAATATGTCAATATATTGTGCATATCACAAAGTAAAATTCTTAAATATGTTATTTTCAAAATGTATGTAAATGAATGTTTATCAAACTCGTGTAACAATAATATCTAATTTCTTGAATAAAATTTTTGTTCCAGAATTCTATTTATGCCTGAGATCGTCCAATTTCCAAATTAGAAATCGCTGTATATTTTAATTGTTAAAGTTGTTATATTATTATTTATTATTCAATTTTGAAACATGCGAAAATATTACCAGGCTGCACTTGTAATAATTGCCATAGTGAGTCTAGTATCCTTATTATTTTATAGACATGAATATAACAAATTAAGATATGTTTTAGAAGTTTTTAATTATTTTGGTAAGCCAAATCAGAGAAGTGAAATGAATTGCACAAATAATGTACCAGTGTTTACTAAATTTGATATGAAATTTGAAGAACCACTTTCTGCCTGGCAAAGATTAGATGATGATTTGTATATTTATTCTGCATATAATATACGTGACAAAGAAATTCAAGTAATAGGGTTTGGTTCATCAAACAGTATTAAAGATATGCAATGTCAAATATTATTTGAAAATGAAATTGAACCAGTCTTAGGAAGCTTTAATTATCTTTCAATTGGTAATAATTTAAATAGTACAACTGATAAAAATATTGATTATAGAGGATATCATTTTTATTGTACGTATACAAAAAATAAGATACCAATAGGAATATTTCTTACAAAATCTAATTCAGATCTTCGCAATATACCTATATTACCAATCAAAAATCAATCACATAACTTAAATTATGTTAATATTGGAGTATGCATAACACCATCATTAACAAAACCAATACAAGAGTTACAAATGATTAGTTTTATACAGTTTCATGATATAATTGGTGTGGATAATTTTATAGTGTATGATTTTGGTATTCCAAGTCAATATAATAGCAATTTTAAAGAACTATCTAAATCTCCAAATCCATATTGGAAATTTACTTATACAATAGTGCCATGGAATTTTCCTTTCCTCAATACTCATCCTACTATAATAAAAGACTTGATACAAGCAGATTGTTTGTATCGTACATATAATAAAGTCATGTATATTACTACATTATCTTGGGAAGAATATATAGTTTTGAGATATCATCATTCCCTTACAGATTTAATGACAGATTTTAAAAAATCTAAAATGAAAGCAGATCGTTATAAATTAAAAACATTGACATTTTGCACACAACAAACAGATAGTGTAAGCAATAAAAATGTAACATTAATGATATTTAGAAAGTTACATTATGACTCAAGTATACCTGATACTCAACCAATTTATATTTATAATACACATGAAGTATTAAAAAAAAAAAATATTTATACACGTGACATTGGAAAAGATTTAGTCACATTAAATCGTTATCAGTACTGTCCTGGAAAATCAAATATAGAAACAGGCACTGAAGACACTTCAATTTTAAAATTCACTGAAGATGTACAGAATTCACAAATATATAGGAAATTTATAACAGAAAATAAATTTTTATTAAACAATAGCAACTGATGCTTAGATTTAATGTATTTATAAGAAAATTTTAGTCTGAAAATTTAATTATAAGATATTAGAAATATAAGAATATAATATTGTATGATGTATATATAACATGTATATAAAAATTTGTTACAATGCAAAATTATTTAGGTTTCAGTATTTATGGTTTCAATATTTTAACTTTCTAATATTTTTTATGTTAAATATTCTTTACGTATTAGTACACTCTCTTACTTTAAATACTTTATTTATCAAAAGAAGTAGTATAAAAACATTTTCATAACTTGTTTAGTACTATACTTAAAGGAAAGCTTCATATCTTCTTTATTGTACTATTGTAATAGCTAGTTGCTCATATATAAAAATTGTATATAATAAATATATATAAATTGAATGATTTTATTGCAAACTTTACAAAGGTTTTGTAATTTCATTTCATATTAATTGAAGTTTTAATATTAGATTCGTTTCCAATGAAATATTTCTTGTATTAGCGAAAATGTTATATAACAAAAACCATACTTAAAATTAAAATAAACAATATTTAAAGTGCTATTCAATTATTAAAATGTGTTGAAATATCATTTTTAAGTATTTCAATGTATATTTAAGAATCATCTAATTAATACATCACTTAAACTCCTTAACTAAAGATCTAGAAAAGATATTTATTTCAGTCGTTGGATTATTGTTGTATTTTGTAGACCAGCTTCTTCGATAGTTTTATCTTCCGTGATTTCCTTAGTAGGATACATTGTTAATAAACTAAATTCTCTCATAGCATATTGAGGTCTCATACTAACAAACAATTAAAGAATAATATATTTCTATACATAATAAATTAGTCTGTCTTTATAATAATAATATTAATTAAAGGATACGTTATTATATACTGCCTCAAGTCATTAATGGTATGAGTTAAATTAAATTGAGCTTTTACACTAGTTCCATCAGCAAGGCGAATTTGTAATGTTGTAACAGGTTTTGATTCATCTAAATTTAATTTCTGTTTTGCCTGAGATTCATTAGCTGCTTGATCTGCAAGATCTGTTGGTATTGTCATACCAACTGTAGCTGGAGAGGGACTAGACAGAAATATTATTAAACATGCCTAAATGTATTATAATTTCTATATAAAATATAAATATGTATTATAATTTCTATATTAAGTATAAATATGTATTATATACCTCCCTAACATATGTCCCTTACCACTGAAGGCTTTCACTTTAGCTTTTGGAGGGACATATGTTTCATGATGATGATCTTCCATATCAAGACGAGCTTCAGTGCCTTGTATCTCCTGACGTATCTCTGGTGGTATTTCACCCCGTTTTATAGTCTCAAGAAATTCTCTATTTTCTGGATCAGTATATAAACGAAGTTCAGAATCATTTATAGTAAATCCATCTTTCCACAATTTTAAAGTAATTAATCCCGAATTTGATTGTTGATGATTAGATGATGTTGCAGTAACAACTATGACAAATATTTATTTTAATATAATACATCTTGTTACAAGACACAACAAGCTTACTTACTTTCAGTATCTGAACTAGTTTGACCTAATTTATATCCAGTACCACTAAAGGTATTTGGTCTTTGTTGTCCACTTGATTTTGGTTCTGCAGCAATTGATTGTCTCTGACAAGATTTAAACATATCACTAACAATATCCTTTTTCTTCCCTGGTCCTAAAATTTGTTGCCCAGTATGTTCTGAACCACCAGCATAAAATGCTTGTCCCTCCTCATCTTCAGGACTACTTTCTCTATCTTTAAGGTCACTAAGCATTGCAAACTTAGACTTTGGTTTTACTTTATCTTTTGATGATTTCCCTTCCATTTCTGATGATTTTACACTTCCTATGTTTTTATCTGAAATATCAGCACGTTCTTCTTCTGACGAACCTTCAGTAGATTCATTAGACCATGAAGGTAAATTAGGGGGAGAATAAAATGTGTCAATAGCAACCTAAAATGATTTAAATGACTAATAGATACATTTAGATGTAGATATTGAAATACTGTAATAAAAATAGACTGTGTCATCAATCAAAATCGTATTATTACAAAATTATAATCTAGAAAAGAATTTCCTTTATGATAACTATTGTCACTGACAATATATTTAAAATAAAATATCTAATAGTTTTAATCATGATATTGCTACATTGTTACACGTATGATATATGTTGTGAAATATTTTTTGATTAAAAGTTCTTAATATAGTGACAAAAGCAGCAGTTTTCAAAACATCAAAATCACGCAATTGAGCGTTACAAAAATATCAAAATTTAATAAATTTAAGGTTAAAGAGCTGACGTTGAAGATCGATAAGGAAGCTATATAACTGTAATAATACTAAATTATAACGTTTTGCATTAAAGTTTATAAAGATATATTAAATATGCTGCCTCACCTCGAGTTGCCAATTAGATAACTCAAGATAAAATCGTGCTTCTTCAGGTTCAACCCCAGTTGTATCTATAAACTGCGAGACCAACTCATCATGATTCGCCATTGAAAGCAAATATTAAACCACTCGCAATGTATCGCAATATGTACTTGTAACTGTAGCTTAAAAAAATTCCTCGTGTAATAATTTCCTTTGTTCGATAATTCAACTTTACGTCAATTTCTTCAATTTACCTGTCATTCCTTCCATTTATATGGAACTGAACCGGATATATACACAGTGAAAGAATCCGCGAAATGTTTGAATACACATTCTGATTTAATTTTATCTTTTTAATTATTTCTGTAATTGTATCATTTTAATATAGTTCCATTTATCTCGATTATTATATTTTAGACATATTAATAAATATTGTTATGAAAATTATACAATTATGTCATATGAAGATTGCTTTTATTTGGATATCTTTCATGTAATTTATATATGACAAAATAAAGCTGTACCGCACTTTATCCAATAAGTTACAGGTATATTAGTTTTCAAAGGTATACTAATTATATAATTCTTTGAAGAAAATTTCATATCTGTATCTGTATGTTTAACGCTGGTTACATAAACTGGACATTCATAAGTTTGATGTATATCTTTTTTATTTTGTAAACATTTAAAACGTATAGGTGGCATATTTTGCCAGATTTCATTTGTAAAATTTTCGACTAATATACTTTTCTTTAGGTCCCATCGACCACCACATAAATGTAATCCGCAAATTAAATACGCATCATCATTTTCTTCGTCAATTTCTTCCTTCGTTTTTACTTCAAAATCGAAACTGATTTCTTCAATAGATATATTATATTTTTTAGAAAATGTTAATAATATTGCAAAAAGGAACATTTTAGGATGAAATAATGCGTCAAACCAAATAATTTTTGGATATCTTTGATTAATCCAATTTTGAATAAAACTTGCACGTTTTAATAAATTATCGATATAATCTGTCAGATTTTCAGCAATAGTATTTTGCACGTTTTTCCAAATATGTGGAATTTTATTTTCACATATCTCTTTTGCTAATTTTTTTAGTGATTCCGTAAAAGTAAGATAACCGTCTAATGCTAATTTTAAATTATTTAATGTCTTCGTTATAATTTCTAAGATATATTTGAATGATTTAATTTCATAAAGAAGAACTCTTTGCAGAGGTTCCTTAAGCATAGAAGTATATTTTTCTTCAAGTTTATTAATTTCGATTGCATCGCATAACTTATCATTAATATTATTAATTAAAGTTAGTACTTGATCTTGTTGTAATTCTTCATTTAATAAAGAAATTGGAGAATTTATATATGAAAGAGATGATATCATCTCGCTAGCTATTGTAGTATTACGAATACTAACTCCATTCTTATTAAACCTAAAAATTTGAAATGATAAATCTGACGAAATCTTCTTAATATGATCAATTATATGATAATATTCACATCTTTTTGGTATTAATTCTTGTATGTCGTCTGTATGTACACACTGTACATTTTTAATTATATTAGGATTGCAATAATCAGTTAAAAGATGTTCTAAACATTTACTATCAAATTCATCTTGGATTTTCCCTCCATAATTGCATTCTCCAACAAGATATAGAAGAATATCAAAGGGTACATGATCTGTATTATTTATGAAATTTTGTAATTGCATAATGGATATTTGAAGATCAGTATGATCAAACTTATATGGTATATTCCATCCTTGAACTCCAAAATATTTTCTTTCTTGTATAACTACATGAAAAAGACATATTCCAAAAAGAAGTTTCGAAAAAATTTTATCTTTCCCAGGGCAGCCTTCGAGAAATTCTTCATTTATTATAGGTTCTGATTGATAAATATTTAATAATGCTTCCTTGATATTCAAAGAATAATCATGCATGATTTTTATACTATTTAGCAAGATATTAATTGGAAATTCATTGATAGAACAACTGGATAACCATAAACGAAAATCTAGAGATATATTAGAAGTATCACAATTTTCACAAAGTTTTTCAAGATTAGCCAACCAATGAATTGTCAAATGACAATTTTGCAAAAATACCCAACCTCCTTCTCTCTGAGCTTTTTTAATAAGAAATTCAGCTTTCTCTTCTTCACCTTTACTCATAGACAGAGAAACAAATTTAGATAAATAGCCTTTAGTTTTTGCATATGCAGAGATAAGAGACAGTGGTTCTAAAGAAGCAGGTAAAATAAATAGAAGTGGAGTTAAGTAACTAGATTCTGCGTATGATTGAGATATTTTAATTTTAGGGGAATAATTTTGTATGTTTCCTAATATATTTTCTATCATTTTCATAATTTGTATTATAATTTGATCAGGACGCAACACTTTTACAAGAATAAGTTTCTGAAATAAAGATAACTTATCAATCCAAGGTTCTGGCATTAAGTGATCTTCAAGTGATTCAGAAACATAATATTGTTTCCAAGCCTTATTATTAAAACAAAAATTATCTGCCAAATCATAAAAAGAAGGAAGTGTTTTACTGAGATTATAAATATTCATCCAAATATTTTGTGAAAGCCAATCATATTTATAATTTGGAACTGTATTAGTATTGGAACTTGTGTTTGGTGTTATAAAATATTTAATTTCTTCTTCAGTTGTTTGTTGATCATTTAATAAGATTTTTGAACACAATAAAAAAGAATACAGTATTTTATGTTTTTCTGATAAAGATCTGCAAATGCTTGAATAAAGACTTTGAGTAAATGAAAATTTCAAATATTTCAACCGTTTTTCAATGATAGAACTTCTACTTGAAATTTCAATTGATCTCCTACATAATTGCATAAACCATGAAAAAGAAAAACGGTACATATGATTTAAATGTGACAAAACATTCAGTGTATTGAATAAATCTGCACAATATTTAACAAAATTGACATAAGCATTTCGAAATTTATTTATTTCTTGCGATGTTACTTTTGTTATTTCTTGTTTCTTAATAATGTTTAAAGAAAAATTTTTGGAAGAATCTAAACTTTTTATAGCAATTTCATCTTCAAGAATATTTGTTGTTGTTGACGATAAGATATTTAATACAATATCTTCCTGCTGCTTTAATATTTTTTTATTATTAGCATCTTCCATAAGTAAAATTTCAAACTTTTCTTGAAGTTCTGGCTTTTCCTTGTAAATAATAAAATCAAGAAGTCTATCTTGGAGAGCTTCATTTGGAATAGAAAAATTAATTACTATAAGTTTGCTAAATATTTCACATGAAAATTGAGGATTAAGCATTCGTGTTGTAATATATAATCGGAAATCGGATGAATATTTTATAACATCATGATCGATATCTAAGTACGAAGTCTTTCCATCATTATAAATTTTTTTTAGAAGAAAAGGATCCAATGATATTTCTAATTCTTCTCCTATATTTTCAATTAATGTGGGTATACCATTTTGAACATTATATTGAATAATTGATAAATAATCAGGATCAGTGAGCTTAATAATTTTCAAATTATTCTTCTTCTCAATTTTTTTAATCCAACTATTGGCTTGATTTTGTGAGTCAATAAATAAAGACCACAGTTTGGAATTATTCATAATAATTGCATTTTCAACCAAAAAACTATTTTTAGATAGACCAGAGAAATACCAATAATTTATATCATTTTCTTCTCCAAGCATATTTATTAAATTATAGTCTTTACTATATGATATGTTTAGAACTTCTATATATTGCTTCCATTGTTCTAAAATTTTATTACGAAATATAATATTATATGATGCTATATAACTTATAATCCCACATGTTAATATCATATCTCCTACAAGATTATCATAATTTCTCTTAAGATTTTCTGCAATCTCCAGCCAACGATTTTTTTCTCCTCCTAAACTTGCCATTAAAGTTTTTGCTTTATAAAGTTTAATGGTACAGTCTTCTACTTCTTGTTCTAGTTTCACTTTTTGTTGTAGTGTTTCTTGAAGACAGTTATTCAAGGCAGCAAGTTTAATATTTAATGAGGAAAGAGTTTTTCTTTTTTCATTTAAAAATGTTTCAGCTTGATTACATTCATTTTGTGCAATAAGTAATTTCTCTTTCTTAGGAGCAACTGCTTTTGCCACTTCATCATAAGATACCATTGCACGTACCCACTTACAAAGACCTTCTGCAGCACTTGATGCTTTGGCAACAATATGTGGTTTAAAATTGTTATCCATCATGTATGTTTTCTTAATAATTTGTATAATATTAGATGGGATGTTGTCTTTATCATAGTCTTTCAAGATTTGTAAAAAGTTCATATCACTTAAAATACGTTTACTTGGACCCCAGTAATCAGTATATTTCTTACCAGTAACTGAATCAATAGTTCTATCTGGGGGAACATCAAGCATTACACATATTGCTGCCATTACGAGCTTGACTGTGTCAGGAGGATTTTTCATAGCTTTAACCAATGTAATATCTGTAGGTTTCAATGTATTTAATGCTGCAACAGCATCTTCTAAAATCGGAATTGCTACAGCTAGATCAGCTTCACATTCCAACTTTAATTTTCCAGCAATTTCTGTTTTCTTATTTGCTATTTCTTCTTCTCGTTGTACGACAGCAGTTGCTTTTTCTATACTAATATTTTCATTCTCTACCTCTTTCATTGTAATTATTGTTTTTTGAGCAGATAACTCTAATTGTGGTTTCAACATTGTCAATGTAGCTTTCATCTTTTCTACTTGTTGAGCTGCCAATTCTAATTTTTCTAAACCTGTCAAGTATTTGTTTTTCAATGTAGTAATATCTTCCTGTTTTTTACATATCAGGTAAACATATAACTTTAACATGTGTAGATATGCAGTTAATGTAACATGAATTTTTGTATTACTTTCTTTATAATATTCAGTGCTTATTTTTTGCATATGATTATGTAATTGTATACAAACTTTTATTACATTTATTTTTACATTTTCTTCAATATTAATGTCTTGAATGTACTTCAAACCTACCTGCAGAAATGTATCTGTTGGCCACATTTCATACCAATTTATTGTACAGTATTTTATTAATTCTGGATATTTATATAAATATGATCTTATATTTTTGTTTACATCTCTAAAACAAAATATAATATGCAATTTATTTCTACATTGTTCTAGAAAAAAATTCATTACAGCATCATTACTGATTTCTTCATTTTTATTGCCATTTTGAGCATGCAAACGTATTGTTTCAATAATATTACACTTTTCTTCAGCAGAAAATAAGTCAGATATTTCTCCAGTAGCCAATAAACAACAAATATCTTGAAGAAAATTATGTTTTACTTGTTTATCTTTTAAAAAAAGTATAAAATCTTGTCTTAACTCACCACACTTTCGTAAAACCATTTTTATATCTTTTCTCCACATGTTAAAGTCACAATAAGATTGTACAGAAGGTTCAAATAATTCTTGCTGTTGGATATAAGCAGCTAAACTTGCTAAGGATTTTCTGCCAGATCCCATGCTAGAGATTATTAATAAATTGCTTCCTGGTATAATTAAAATTCTTGAAATTTTTATCAAACATTCTAAAATATATTGCGATATTACAATATCAATGCGTTTTTTTGTATTAATATTGTTATATTCGTGTAAATAAAGAAGAACTTTATTTTTTAATTTCTCAATAGAACTTATTTCTTCATATTTTTTATTTTCATTTTTTTCTGCATAGATAAAACTACAGAATATTAAATTACAGAAACTATCTTTAGTAATCTCATTATTATCGAATTTTGGCAAATAATCAAAAGCTATTTCAAATGAATCTTTAAAGTAATGTTTACTGATTTCCTTAATTTGTAAAAAGAGCCATTCTTTATCATTATTATCTAATATTCGATCACCAATGACACGCCATATTTCATGCGCCCAAATTCGCATAAAAGTGACTTTAGTTTCTACCGATTCTTTTTGAAGAAGACTACATCCCTTAATAATTCTGCTTATATCTCTTATACTAAACTGATACTGAAATTTAGCTGGTACTGGTCGTAAAACTTTAATTACAGAATTATATATATCAATTGTAGCATTAGTTATACTAGTTACAGTACTGAATACATCCGCAGTAAAAGAATTTCTTTTTAACTTACTAAAAAGAACATTTGAAAATATTCTGAATATAGTATCTGTAGCAGGAGCATACATGTTATATAGATTAAAGTGTCTTAAAAATCTAGGACACATTTTAATTGTAGTACTCACTGCAATTGAAAACATGGTATTATGAATAAAAATCTTTTCAGATTCATTAATATCATACAAGTAACCATAAGTATGATATTGGCGAATAAGCTCTAGAATAGTGTTCATTTCTGATTTACACTCGTCTCTTTGTACATTGAGATCATCTATAAAATTAATACAAAACTGACCTTCTGGTAGTCCGTAATATCTTTTCCTTATTTTATTTAATTTTGAAAGTAACAACTGTTGTGTTCCAATAATTGTATTTGAAGAAGTAAAGTTAAATAAGTTTGAATATATTCCTTCAGGTAGTTTATTTTTTAATAAAGTTTTTATAAAACAAGTTTTTCCAATAGACATATCTCCACAGATAATGAAAGGTTTTCTATATTTTATATGTTTTAGAATCATATGATTATATTTTATTGTATTAATTGTTGGTACAAAAATTTCAATACTATCAGGAGTTTC
The DNA here is from genome assembly GCA_030673865.1 of Melipona bicolor. Lineage (NCBI taxonomy): Eukaryota > Metazoa > Arthropoda > Insecta > Hymenoptera > Apidae > Melipona > Melipona bicolor. The sequence goes on along the minus strand of JAHYIQ010000004.1, from coordinate 5,610,678 downwards.
CAATATCTGTTCACTCTTTAATATATCAGCACTTCCCCAATATTTCCAATTTCCAACGCCTTTGAAAATATAAAAATTGTCCTGTATTAAACCCTCATGAGGTAGTGTTATTTCAAAACCTTTTATTACTTCTGGCCTTGGATGTTCTTTGTTTATACCAGACCAAAGTGAAGTACAGAAAGAATTAAATTTAATATGAGAATCTATATCTAAATTTCCTCCCATTCCCCATATTACAGATAATATAAGAGCAGCTTGTGCCCATATTAAAAAATGGGTTGTTTTTCCCTTATCTTCAGTACTTTCTGTTAAAGCATCCTTTAAATACATTTCAAATAAATTTAATATTGAGATTACATAATGTAGTTGGCCAACAGCTAAAGTTGCAACACAATTTTTTTGTATAAATTGTAAACAAGGCTCTATTATCCAATCAAATAATGAATATAAAACTTCATTGTATTCGTTATAAATATTATGTCTAGAAAAGTAAGTTTTAACATAGGGTCTCCAATCAATACAATTTGATTCAATATAAATTATACCACAAGTTGATAAACTAGCAGGAGAAATATCTTGCATATTCATTGTTTCAAAAATAATAGATATAGAATTTTTCATATTAATTTTTTCATCTGATGTTAAATATAACATCTTATTTGTATCAAGAACTGCATATAAACTTTCAATCCATGAATTATTTAAAGGTCCATCAAATATTATCCATCTTCTATTGAAGATATCATTCTTTGAAGAAGAATGGATCATTTCAGAACATATTCCATCTTTCCAAATTTTTAATTTTTCATCAAAATGATCAAAAAGGTGATTAACATTAATTGTACTTGGAACTATTGCATCTAAGTGTATGTTAACACCAGATTTACTGCCTTGTTTGTGTAAGGACATCAAAACAACTTGAAGAATATTTAATATTTCTGTTTTCCCAACAAATGGATCACCAACAAGTATTAAACATTGATGAATGTGCATTAATTCAAATATTTGTATAATTTTAAGTTTGAATATATCATGGATATAAATAGATTTAGATGTACATACTGTTTCAAGAGTTTCTAAAAATACTGTATAATCAAAAGGCAACAGGGTAACATTTGGGAACATATCATGAACTATATTTCTAAAAATATGTGTATCTATATTACAGAGTTTTGGAAGATTAACATCAATTAACGAACGTAAAAGTAATACAATTTCATTTTGATCTGGAAAACTTCTTTTTAAATAGATTGTAGTTTTAACAATTGTTTTCATAGAATATAAGTTAAAAATATTACATGACTGACACCACAATTGTTCAGATAGTATTTTGTACAATGAAATTAATTTTGAAGTTAACAACTTTGAATTAGATATACCACCAGCAAAAAATTCAACTTCTACAATTTTATTCATATCTGGTACTATCATAGTTACTGTTCTAAATAATATTTTCAAGTTATCAGGTATATTAGGGCATTTAAATAGACTAAGTTTTGTAATGATACAAATATGTCCAATTTGATTTATTCTTAATGAGGAACCTTCAAACATTGTGATTTTCAAATTTGTTGCTATAATATAAAAAACGGAAGTAAGAATTTGTGCAAGTCTTGATAGGAAATCAATTTTTAATGTATTAAAATTTTCAAAACAAAGCCATGCTCCGCAAGAAATAAATCCTTTAAATATTTGTGTTACGAAATTATAAGATAATGTATTAATACAATTAAAAGAACGAAACTGTATTGCAAAAGCTTTAGCCAAACTTTTGATAGTTTCTGATTTTCCTATAGCAGATGGTCCTGTAAGAGCACCATATAAATGATATTCATATGCTTGCATAAGAGTATGAAAACATCTATTTGTTAAAGGAGTATTTACTAAATGTTGTTTGTGATAGCTATATTCATATCCATAATTTAATGTTGTATTAAAAATTGATACTTTTATGTCATCTTCTACTAAATAATATTGTAATTGTGCAATCCATTCAAAATCAGTAGATTTGGTAATATTTTTGTCTAATAATAACTTAATAATATCTTTCTGTTGAATTAATATGATAATTAAAGACATTATCAAATTTCTCAATTTTTTTATTGAATAATTTTTTAATTCATCAATTAAGCTATTTAAATGATTAATATATCTTGAATATAAAGAACTCAGAGCTTTAAAGTTAAATAGAGTAAGACACTCATGTACTTTAGTAGTCCAATAAAGTTGAGAGATGCAAACAATTGCCATACTTGGAAAATTCATAACATTATTGTATGTAAATGTTTTACTAAATATTTGATAAGAATGGAGAATATTATTTTTTACTGTAGTACTTAGTTCTTTCTCAAAATATATCAACCATTTTTCCTCATGATCGTTTCGAACATTAAGAGAAATTAATTTTTCAAGACATAATTCTTCACTATAATCACCAAAAATGGAATAAATATATTTTTCTTTATCAATTTTCATTTTTTGTACACCTTCAAAACATTTTTGTATAGATATATCTAGTGTCTCTAGATTGTAAGATTTAAATAATATTTCTTCAATTTCTTTATCAGAAAGAAAATAAAACCTTGGAAAATGTTGTCTCTTAGTTTCTATATAATTTTTAATTTTTTGATTTACATATTCAAGTTTCCCAACAATATCAAGTAGAAGGTTTGAAGTTATTATATTATTGATTTCTGTAAAAGTGGGAGTTTTTGAGAGCTTATTTTGAATATGTTTTAAAATTTCTTTAATTTCTTTATACAAAAGAAATTCTTTAGCTAAATGTACTTCTATGCTTGGATGACAAAAAGTAGAATTTAAAGAAAGTAATAATATTTGTATATAATTCCATTGATTAATAATTTCTTGAATCTTAACGAGGGATATTGAAAAATTTGTCATTGTGGAAGTTATTTCTTTAACGAAATTTGAAGTTTTCATTTCTTCAATTATTGTAAGATGATCTTCAAGTAATAATTCTATATCATCTAAATTAGAAAATATATTCATTTTAGTTCGTTTATCAAAACTTATTTCAAAAGAAATTTTATCCCATTCTTCAATCATTTTCAATAATTTCTGTTGCATCTGTAATTCTCTATTAGCACCTATACTGATAGCTTTATATTTCTCAATATCATTCATTAAACTATATGAAATAATTTTTCTTAAACTAGTCCCAGCATTAGGTGTAAGATTAAATTTGCATATTGTAGACATTTCCTGCCAATGTCGTTTTTGTAAAGCTGGATTACACATACATACCACTAATGGTAAATATTGCTTAAACTTGTTTATAGAATTAAGTGCTTGCCAACATAGCTTTAATGGAGCAGGTTGTTGCATTGGATCTGGATCATCTGCAATTCCAGAAAATTTGAAACATTTGTTCAATGTTATATCCATCTTAATCTTTGTTTTAAACATTTTACTCATTTCAGTAATTTTCTCGAAATAATGTAATGTTTTATTTTCTATAACAATGGCATCCAAGTATTCAAAAGGACCATCCAACCATACAGAATTATCTCTTTGCCACTGATAAATAATATCAATAAGATCATAAAATGATATAATTATTTCATGTAATTCAATTACATTTGAAAATTCAGTTTCAGGAAATTTAAATAATGATTCTTCTTCATTAATTCTTTGTATTTCATATTTAATTTGATTTATTTGTTTTAGGAGAACTTTATAATGTTCAACATATTCTCTAATTCTGTCTATGTCATCCATATTATCCAGCACACTAAGTTGAGGAATGATATTATCTACCTCAATGTTTAAATTATTTATTCTCTTCTGCATGTCATCTTCAAGTTCACTTTTCATTGCCTCACACAATGTATTGCTTTGTTTAAATATTGGTTCAATTTCATGTAGCCAATTAATAGTCCTTTTATTTAACTGAATATGATGATCTGACAAAATTGTTATTTCTGATAATGTACTTAACATGTGTATTGAATTTTGGATTTTAGATGCTAGTTCTTTTATTAATACTTGCGATGCATGTAAAATATAGTCAGTTAATTCAATTAAGGATTGTGAATTTTTTGGTACATCCAATATCTTTGTTTTCAAATGTTCAAAATCTGAACAAATAGACTGATTGAATTCTTGATGGAACTTAATAAGTTTATTTAAGAAAATATTAATTATATTGCAAGATTGTTTTTTCAAAGATTCTTTAGCTTTATGTTGCTCTAATTTCCCTACTGTATGATATGTATTTAATATCATTGCATTTGCTTTTATTAAGTAAGTATTGTATTCCTGTATATGTTGAAGATATAATTCAAAATTGATTTCTCCTGATGTTACTGATAATATTTGTTCTCTTAAATTATATGCACAAATGGGATAAAATTCTTCAGTGATATTCCTTACATGTTCATTTATAGATTGAAATAAATTATCCAAAGTGAATTGTAATTTGTTATGAGATTCTTTAATATAACAATCTGGTAATTTTATTTCAATACATTTATAATGTACTCTCATATTAAGCCATTCTTCTAATGGCATTAAATCTTGCGCAATTATTCTAATTTTTTCAATTATATTGTGATAAAAACAATATACTTCTTCAATAGCAGGACTAAGACATAATTGATCATCTTGCATAATAAGTTGAAATTTGATTTGAGGAGAATAATATTCATTACTTATAACATTTAACATGTGATCAATAGATCTTATCATAACATTTAAAATTTGTTGTACAAAAACATGTGTGATGCAACACATAATTCTGGATAATTGTTTTTTATTAATATTTTTTAAAATTCTGTTGCTTGCTATAGCTTTTGATACTTCAGTATAAAACTGATTAGTTAATGCTAATGATCCCTTCTTAATGTCATTGTTAATTATATTTTGAAAATCAATTAATGACATAAGTCCAAACTGATAATAATGTTCAAAATTGCAAATAAATACTGGAAGTTTAAGTTGTGCTTGGTTTATAATAATCCTTATTGGTTCTAAATAAAGATAATATTTTCTATATAATAATTTACTACGTTTGAGAAAAATATTCTTGTTAAATGTTTTTTGATCATCTAAAAATTTGTGGTTCATACAAGTCATCTTGGAAATATAATCATCATCATTTCTATAATTTGACAGTACAACTTTATTTAAGAAATCTTGCATATCTTTAATATATATATCTTTTGCTTCTTTTAACATTGATTTTATTAGTGAACGATATTTTTTTTTATATTTCTTTGATAATAAGTTCAAAATATTTTTTTCCCAGTCAGTGGGAAATTCTTTGAAATGAATGTTGCTTAAATACAGTTTCATTTTATTATACATTAAATTATTATCGAATGTGTTAATATTTAAATTATTCGATTGGTATATATTTACCGTATTTACATCCATGTTCCATTTAAATAAATTTTTACAACAGTTTTACTCAGTATTTAAGCTCACACAGTTAAATGGGAATTGCAGACAAAAGAGATTGTGAATATAGAATGTTTTATCAATAATCTTAGCATTGCTATATTCCTTTAGCAGAATAGTTGCAGACATTATAGTTGGAATCTATTTGATAATTTAAAATGTAAATATATATTAATTATTAGTTTCTCATTTACGTTTGTTCTGATTATATCAAGATTATATCAAGTCAGACATTTTAACCTATTTGGTATTCACGTATTATAAAGGACCACTCTAATATGAAGTGTTTTTGTTGACAAATAATCTTTTTAATTAAGGAATATTCGCAAATATGAGTAATATTTATATACAGGAACCTCCCACTACGGGTAAAGTAAGTATTAATTCACGAAATTTCAATGAACTGCATATCTATTTCTAAAAACATAACCTATATTTAATATTTGTATTTAGACTTCTATTTAGATTATTAATATTAAACAATTTATGTTATTATAGAATAAATTTTATTTCAAAAATATTTCATATTATTAAAATTAATACGTTCTCATGAATAGGTGATGATGAAAACAACTGTTGGTGATATTGATTTGGAATTATGGGCTAAAGAGACTCCAAAAGCATGTAGAAATTTCATACAATTATGTATGGAAGGCTATTATGATAATACCATATTTCATAGAATTATTAAAGGGTTCATAGCACAAGGTGGTGATCCAACAGGTACAGGAGAAGGTGGTGAAAGTATATATGGGCAACCATTTAAAGTGAGTTATCTCGTGTCATTTGAAAAAGTTTTTCATTTGAAAAAAGAGATTTATATATATGTACATACATACTAGGATGAATTTCACACAAGATTAAGGTTTTGCCGACGAGGTTTAATTGCTATGGCCAATGCTGGGAAAGATGATAATGGTTCTCAGTTCTTTTTTACTCTTGGTTCAACGCCAGAGTTGCAAAATAAACACACAATCTTTGGTAAAGTTACTGGGGAAACTGTATATAATATGCTTAAACTTGAAGAAGCACTTGTAGATGGGGTAAATTTAATGCTTCTACAGGAATGTATAAAAAATTAGTAGTAAAAATATAATTTTTCCTTGTTTTTCATTTATTTTAGGATGATAGGCCACTGTATCCTCCAAAAATTATAAAAACAGAAATATTGAACAATCCATTTCCTGATATTATACCAAGGACAGTACCAAAGAAAAATGAAGAAATAAAGGATAATTCAAAAAGTAAAAATGCAGGAGTGAAGTAAGAAGAAGCTTTTTGCTTTTTCAATAATATGTTTTATAATGAAACATCCTGTTACAGAAATTTTAATCTTTTATCATTTGGTGAAGAAGCAGAGGAAGATGAAGAAGAATCTGTGATACTAAATAAAAAATTCAGTAGTAAGGGAAAGTCCGCGCATGATCATCTAAGTGATCCAAAGTTAAGTGCACAACCAGCTGTTGAACCAGCTGGACCTCCAAGTAAAAAAAAGAAAGAAGATCGTAGTAGCGATTGGGAAAGTGATGGGGAAGAAAAAACTCAAGAAGAATTAGAAGCTATAGAAAAAGAAAAAGAGTGAGTTTTTTTTTTATTTTGTATTATAATTGTGTGAGTGATATTTTTTATTGAAAGTATTGTATTTTCAGAGCAATGAAAGAAAGGATAAAAAATAAATTAAGAGACACAAAAAAAGAATCTAAAAAAGAAAATTATAAAGTAGATGACGATGAAGACGATAAAAACATAAATGAAGATGAATACTACCTTGGCAAGGACAGAGACGAAGAACGTAAAAGAAAAGCGTATGTTTTACATCGATATCTTTTTTCTAATATCTTTTTATAATGTATATTTAATTATTTAAATATTTTTAATTAACTATTATACAGAGAGGAAATTAGGAAAGAAATTCGAGATTTGAAACGTGGTGTTCAAAATGAAAAGAAAGCAAAAGAAGCAGATCAAAAACTGAAACAAGTCGAGGAAGAAAAGAAAGAAAAGAAAACAGAGATTATGAAAGAATACATAGAAACTCAAGAAAAATATAAAGAGGCAAAATCGAAATTGCCTAAAAAAGGAAAAAATCGCGAAGACTTTACGATGGAATTATTAAATAAGTTTAAATCTAAACTTCAAAATGCTAAGGACACTGTAAGAGAAAAATCGCCGATTCCATTAAAAAAAGAAAATAGCAAAGAGGATGATTTTGATCCAACTGATGAATCTTGGATGGTGCATGCATTACATTGTGAAGAAAAAGCACCTGTTCTTGCCAAGGATGCAAGCACAAAAGATGATGATTGGTTTGAAATTTATGATCCTCGAAATCCGCTTAATAAACGACGAAGGGGAGAGAGATCACATAAATTGAGAGATGATAAAAATAGACGACCCGATTCTCGTCACAAATAATATGTATTATAAATAATATTGTACTATAATGTGCAAGTAATCATAGTATTTTTTTTTTAAGCATAGAATTGTGCAGAAAATGTATGTTAAATATTTTTTTTTAATAAAAATTATACATTTACTGAAAAAGTAAATAATATTTCGGAACACGATAGTATTATATTTCAAAATTTCAAAATGTAGTTTTTGTATTAGTTAGTTTATTTTCGGTGCTATATGATCGTGTTTGACTGTTACCTTTAGATAACTTTAATATTTTGATGGCAAAGACGGATAACGTTAGTGCCATGATTTTGCGTGCAAATAGGCATACAGATCATAGCTTATCCCGCACAATAAAACTTGATAAGACACTGATACAAAGCATGACATGTTCGTTCACTGATTCAGTCGATCTGTTGACAGCGAACGGTACGCATCGTATATTTATATAACTTCGTGATTGAATAAATGTAATCAAGTATTCATTTAATGAATTATACATTTATTTTAAATATTACGGAAAATAAGGGTGAAGAATTTTTGTAAGAGAAATTTAAAATATAAATTTTATTTACTAATTACCGATCAAAAGAATTAAAAAAGGAGGAACTATTTTTATTAAAAAGATTGTTGTTGCTCTTTGGGAATTACGTACTATAACTTGTTAATGAATCATCATCGTATATAATGTGTGTTTGTGCGTGTTATTATTTTTAATACTATCCACGTGTGAAAGTAATGGTCCTGAGTTTCTATGCCGCGCTTCTGCAAGGAGAATGCCAACGACACCATTAAAAATAGATATACTTGGTATGCTATTTCGTTTGTATATTTTATCATTTGGAAAATATGCTATTACTTTGGAAATGTAATAGCAAAGGCGATAATCTCTATTCATGTTGTTGATAACCCGTTTCAATTCTCGCGTAGGCATGTCTATGTAATAAATATTCATTTCTCAGCATATATTACATATTCATGCCGATGTAAATTGCGTGTTTCAATTATTGTATCTTTTGCCGTGATACTTTAACTCTTTATTCTTTGTTTCACACCACGTGGTATCACGAAATGTGTGCGTTACAAATTACAAAGTATACACGTATGTATCGTTATATGTATGTGCTCGAGCAGCAGAGCTTTAAACACGGCCCATCCAAATCGTATCGCATTGATAGATGAATGAACTAATTATGCAATGATAGTATTTATTTAGGCTGCTGTAAGTAGCCAGGAAATGTTGCCTTTTGAAACGAAATGTAACACATTCATTCTTCAATTATATATATTCTTCTTTAATGTAGCTCACAGTAGCGATCGTAATAGCAGCATAAGATACAAGTTTTATTTTTAAATTTCTATCGTAGCGTGTCTGTATATTTCATGCCTATGCGTGCATCACAATAAATTAGGAACAATTATCGGTTCAGCAATATAAATTACGAACAATATGTTTTGCCATTCAGAAGATAATTTTGCCTGTTATAATTAGAAGATGTTTTTATCAAATTTCGCGCTTTTCTTATTTACAAAGATCAACAGATAACTCAAGCATACAACAGAACTGTAATATGACATAACATGGTATACACGATTAGAAAGTTACTTAAAAAAGCCTCTATATATGGTAGCTAAACGTTAGAATTTATAATTGTTCGATGCATTTACATCCTATGCTTTGTTGCAAATTTAACTCATTCACAATTTACAACTGTGTGTGTTTCCGATTGAAATCACAATTATAAAAAAATCATAGTTATAAAGTGTTCTAAATAATCTGCGCAACATTCGTATGTTATTAATATCGATTAAATAAACAGCGTTATTCGAACGTTTCAATTCCATATTTGTGTATCTGCAAAAAAGATAAAAACATTATCGTTCTTTTTTATTCATGATACATTCGTTATCGAAGAAATTCTATGAAAGAACGAATTATCAGAAGCGACATTTTCGGAGTTAGGATTGCTTAAAACACGCATGTCTGAGATTTCAGAAAACAACAGCCTATTCAGGAAATAATAACTGTGGTAATTTGTAAGTTTGTGTTATCGTTTTGCTAAATACAAAGCAAATCGATTACTCTTGTTTGCGGAAGACTGCAAGTTCAGTGACTTTGCATTTGATCGAAAACATGAGACTTTCGCTTGATTTTGCTTTTATAATTTCCAATCAATTTGGGAAATTTCCTAATGATATTTCATTTTTTAAAGATATTATGAATAATTAAAGAGTTGCATAAAAAAAAATGATTTCAATCAAACGCACAATTTGTATGACAAAGATTGATGACAAATGTTGCAAGCCTTTGTACGATGCAAATATACTGAGTCGGAACTGATTATTATTTATCGCGAATGTATCTCACTCCAAACATACTATCTTTTTTATTACTACGGTGTCAATAAGATAGCGATTCAAAATATTGTGGATTGATATTATTCTTGGCACCGTACCAAAATGTAAACTTTCGTTTCTAACAAAGAAATTTTCTATTTACTTTTAAAACTCTCATTTGCACGACTGTACAGTTATTTTAACAAAGGCTCAGATAATAAATTAATCTGCTTCTGAATGAGAAACACAAGATCGGCAAAGAGGAAGCTAAATTAAATACTTAATTAAATACTTAGCGCACGTTTTCACGCGATTACGTCACAATCTACAATCTATATCTACGCGATTACACGCTACTGAAAGTAAAAGAAGCGATCACACTATTCTGAGTTTTTAAATAACGAACAAACAAAACAATTGGCTTATTGGGAGTACAGAGTTCCAAAAATAGCACGATTGGCGCGTATAATTTTATCTGCAACAAAGGAATAATCGTGCTGTGTAATTTAGAGCGAAACACGATATTTCGGTGCCGCACGTTGTTCACGATATTCATGCAATGTTGTAAATAAATAAACGAGCATATATTGCGACCGAATTATTTATTTTACTATATCCTTCATTTTACATTGAATATATTCTTCAGTTTTTTTTTTAACGCAATGTGGAATAAAGTAGGTATACTTGACGCAATAAAAGGAATTATTTGAAAGTAACAGTATTTTTGTAACATTTTTACAACTAATTTCGAGCAACCGTTACATCAGAAGATGTCTCATAAGAGTTTTACAATTCGTAGAGGACGGCGTTCGTCCGAGAGATTGGCAGCCTCGTAGGTCGCAGTACAAGGTGCCTCTGAGATTATTTCGATTATGTTTACTCGGAATACTCTTTCCCGCGGTATTGGTGGCGGGGCCAATGTACTTGCGATATCGCGTCTATTCTGAGCAACTGTACCCTTTAACCGTCTCCGATCAGAGGCTTATCGACGCGAAAGTGTCTACTACGTGGTGTCAGGTAAATAAAGTTTCCTCCTATCTATAAGTGTAGTCTCTAATCTGACTCTGATTCATCGGAACATTTTCATGTATCGCGCGGATTATCGAGAGAAAAATTTCTTCGCAGAGTCAGGTGATCAAAGTAAACGCGACGTTTAACGCCTATCTGATGAACGACGAACCGAAAGTGGAAAACGAGTTTCTACCTGTTTCTATGACGAGACATTTGATTTTAGAGGACGACATGAAGGAATACTGGGGCTTTTATCTTCTTCGTGGTAGCAGCGTCACCGTTTCCACTTGCGTCAGGTAACAATGACATAATAGTAAAAAAAAAAAGAAGAAAAAAGAAGTCGGAACAGAGCGACTTGAATTGAGAAAGTATTAATCAAAAAAGACTCGTGAACTTCGTAGATGGCCAGGTGCTTCGTTAACCATGATCCGGGGTCATAAACATCTTCACGAGTGTGCCTTCATCGGTGACGACAGTAGCGAGGAATTGGAAGAACTCCTGGAAGTTGCCAAAGAGACCGGTTTTCTTGCAGTGAACGGATCGCTCGAGGTAAGAGATTTTGCATCGCATCGACACGATGCCAACAACATATAAAAGAAAAGAACGAAAATGAACGAGGCCGTTTCGTAGAGCGAAAGTCCTAGCAACGAGCCAGAGAAGATGAAGAGAGCGCAGCAAGGGATACAGTTTCATCACAAGGACCACGCTGATCTTTTAAACAGCTCCAGGCACACGATGAATACCATGCACCATTACAACAGCCACGAATTGGACGCGAAGACTATGAGAGTGATTCTTACGGAACTGTTCGCCAAAACGCTCGACACGAAGAAGAAACAGAAGGAGAATCCGCACCATCATTACGAGGGAACGTTCGTGGAGGCGGACAATATCGACAAACCACCTGCCCAATACACCCAGGACGATGTGCAGGCAGCCAGAAATAAATTAATGGAAAATAGATTGATAAGAACCTTCGAGGAAGTCTTGAAGAAACAGAACGTGGCAAGTGTCGCGAATGACACGGCAGGATTGGTAAAGAGACACGGAAAGCTCAAGCATGGAGATGTTCTGCTAAATCGGACGAGCGAAGAGAGGACGACGGCGAAGTCCGAGGGGAAAAACGAGAAAGCAGGAGCTACGTCCGCGGAGGTGTTTCGAGATGTGTTGGACAAAATCACGTCTTTGGGTTATCGGGGTAAGAAGATACTGAGGAGACTGATGGACGAAATTGAGAAGAAAGGCTCTGAGGGAGAAGCGTTACGACAGGCAGTGAACAAAACGATGAATGATCGGACACTCTCGGATGCTGAGAAACGCAGGAGACGAAGAGACTTGGTTCTGTCTTCGCCCCTTCGTAAGGAATTGACGGAGGAAGATGAGGACGACGATGCCGCCATAGAAGAGGTAAAGTAACTTATTTCACTGCCGAGCCGATAAATTTACGAGGCGAAAACACCTGTTAATATTTTGTACAGATTCGATACTTTTCATTGTTCGCTAAAATTTGTACAACAAAATTCATTTCATAGAGTTGATGCAACGGATACATTTGTTTACTCGTTCAACGCGAAATTTAAACGTGCAGAATGTAATTTACATGCAGTTTAAATGCACGCAATATGTAAAACTATACATAAATATTCAAAGTAAAGTGCTCGTCGAGTTCATAAAGATGTGAATTTGCATAATCCTTCGCAATTTATGCGTACAACAGTGTACGTTTAAACGCATCGCCATTGGAGAGATAAAGCAGCAGAGAACTTGAGAACCAACCGGTGGAAGATTGTAGGAAAACTTTCCGTAGACATAAATTAGCAGCGGCAAATTTCCATCGAGCCTCTGATAAAAAAACAACGGCAGGCCATGTTGTGAGCGATAGCGAGATTAAGATGGAACCCGGTGCCGCGAGATGTTTGTATCGTGTACATTCAGATTAAATAGTTCGGTCGGTTGTCGCACGATGGTAGTCGTCGATTCTGTACGTATCTCGATGTCAAATAATCATCGACGATAACGGTTCAATTTAGCAGATCGTAATCGACGCTTTATCGCGCGGAGATAGATACGGCCAGATCGGCTCGCATTGTCCTCATTAAGATTAGTAAGCCAACGTAATTACTCACGGTGTTTGCAATTTACTCACGTGGATTTGCGAGAATGTACGAGAGTTTTCTTATCGGGATATTTTCGTGCCGATGTCAATATTTGTCGGGGATACTTTTACTCAGAGAAAGAGATGACAGAGATGGATCTTTGTTTGGAAAGTATCGTGGGTGATGCGTATGACTTCGAATAGAAAGAAACGAGAAAGAAACGATCGAGGACTGTATAATTGCAAATTAAAAAATTTTTACAAAATATTGTCAGGTACTGGCGATCGATTGCGTCACGCTTGAAATTATTTCTACTTTATTGTGCAATTTCTGCCTATACATTAGGATATGTTGCACCCAGATGGCATAGCCGAGGATAGAGGAACCGTGAACGAGACGACGTTGAATGACAGAAGCAACTCCGAATTCTGGAGTTCATTTAGCAGCTCCGAGGAACGGCTTTTGGAATGCAAGGGATTGATTTTGAATTTGCCTTTAACGCCGCATCGACAATGTACTCCGAAACACGAGAGCAAACACTTGGCCGCCTCGTTTGCCAACACAGTTACGTACAGGTATACTACACTACGTTACAACTATTTATGAACGATAAAGTAAGATTTTAACTCTTCGAAGATAAACAGTCATTTAGATAACATTGCGAATTTTTGGCAATACAGAGATTTTCTCGAAGGATAAACAACTTACTTTCAAACAAAATTACGAATTTCGATAATTTTTGTACCGTGAATTTGGTACAATTCACAAATACATTCTTGTTGCATGATATCGATAATGAGTAAAATGTGAAGTAGAAAACTGGAGAAGAGAAAAATACTTAATCGATGTCTGATAACTCTGTAGATATTAGATAGTACGGAAGCTCTTTGATAATAAATTGTAAAGCTGTTTAAAGAGTTCTAGATTCTAGTTCCAGAGTCCAAGTATTTCAGTTTCAAGTGTCTATTCGACGATACAAAAATTATTAATTTTAAAATTATCAAACAGTTAAAATGAATTAAGAATTTAGGGAAATGTAAAGATTCTAAATAATTTGTAAACTTCAAGGAAATTCAAGGAAAATTAAAGATTTCAGAAAATTTAAGTACTTTTAAACGTTCTAAATATCAACCAAATACTTATATCAACCAAAAAAATCGGTGACACGATGTCAATTTTTAATAAATTATTTAATCATTTCGGCGGAATAAAATTTTGTTTCGATACTGTGCTTCAACCAGGTTTAACTATAGCGAGCTCAAAGTTTGTACTCATTACTGAGCAATTAATACTTGACTCAAAGATTACGCTAAGACGTAAACATGATTTTTTGTACAAACTAATCTCTTCCATCTATTAAATCTTCTATCCGTTATACAAGAATAGATTCTTAAAATCTACGTGTGACATATTTTTCAGAGTACCTATGAACGGATATTACTTTTTCGTTTTTAATTCCGAAAACGAGATTCAACCGAATTATCTACGGGTGCGTTTCGACCTTCTGAAGACCGTCTACGATATCTCAAATCCGGTACACGCTTGCAAGAACAGCACGACAGAATGTTCTTTGCCTTTCAAGATCTTCAGTAACGAGAGAACAGTCCTGGAATTGCCGCTGAGTGGCAATGACTCACAATGGAACGAGGAATACGTGGTGGTGTCCATGTGCGAGCCTAGAACGTCTATTTACTTGTTATGCATCATATCGGTTCCGTTGCTCATCCTCATATTTGCGTTTTACTGACAACACGATGAATCCGTATCAGGGAAATCAGACGATATTTTGATCTCGCTGAAAATGCTCACTTGTAAATATTTCTTTAAGTTTAAACGGCGAATCGAAACGGGGAGAGACAAGTGTCATTGTCACAGTAGCGATGAAGCGACAGTATTTTTTATTTTTTACCCTTCGTTGGTAGTTGCGAATGTAACGTTGTTGTATTTGTGATAGTCGATCAAATTCTAAAAGGAAACCTCGTATAAATTGCGATACATGCGCTGAAACATTCAAAATTATTAAGTTGCGAATTTTGATACGTAGAATAATTTTAAAACACAATATAAAATATAGTATTTATTGTAATACTGCAGTTTCAGTCAGGAAACGATTGTTTACATAGATTTTACTTAATTTTTGTTTGAATTTATATACACGTCTGCAGTCTAACTGCCTATTATTCAACGTACCAGTATAATTTTACGTTAAAGATACATGTGATATAAAGGTGGCTAATC
This sequence comes from Melipona bicolor, assembly GCA_030673865.1. Lineage (NCBI taxonomy): Eukaryota > Metazoa > Arthropoda > Insecta > Hymenoptera > Apidae > Melipona > Melipona bicolor. The sequence continues at coordinate 5,595,181 of JAHYIQ010000004.1, read as the reverse complement.
GATTGTTTACTGCAATCAACATAAACGCTTGTTAATATTGCTTGACATTTTTATAATTGTATATATATATATATATTATTATTATTATTAATATAGACTATATATTTTATAATATACGACTTTGTAGATAGATTAGGATCGTATGTTCCTCATGTCAATGAATAGTGAGATACTTTGTTTTTTTTCTTTTATCAGTCAAAAAAACCATTTTGTTGTATTATATTTTTATCTTCAATTGGCGACACAATTCGATAAAGATCAGTTTCTCAAGTGTTGGAAGCGTTCGCAAAAAATTTTCCATCGCTTCGAGAGCGTCGAAACGAATTCATTGGTCGTGCAAATCGGGTATTATCTTACTCTAAATTATTCATCCTAAATTATTCTAAATTATTCTCATAAATTATTCTAAATTATTCATCCTACGTGATCGTAGATTTTATACTTTAATTTATTACTGTTACGCTTTTTACGTCGCACGAATATTCATTTACAAAGCAACGCACGTAGTTCTTCGTCTTTGATGAGATTAATTTTACAATGTTGTAGACGACATTTGTATTTTCAATAAAAAATGCATCGATCGCAGCGATCTCTTTTCCTTACTCTCACCTCGAGAAGCACGATCGATAAAGTGACACGAAAAGACTTTGTGAAATCAAACTGGACCGCCCCCGGTGAAACGCGGTAGCGTGACCGAGACAATGTTAATTAAACGTCGCGGGCTAATCCTTTACGTCTTTCAACATCTTAAAAATTAATCACCGTCCTATCTGTCCTTCTAATCCGTCAGATTAATACTTCATGCCGATGCAAGGGACCCGGCGACAACTTGACCCTGCGATTCCATGGCCGAGGGGTAGGCGAGAGAACGATTCCGGGGGTTTCGAGGGCGGAGCATCCCTTATCAGCACCGAACACTCGTGCTTCGCGCAGCCTCCGTGGCTTCAATGACTTTTTGAAGAGAATTCACCCACCGGTTTCGTCGTTTCCTGCACGCGGGCGTCCTTGCTCGATACTCATCTTGGAAAATGGATATCTTATCTGCTTTTTTTCTTGTAACAGCGGAGACCCGATTTCGACGAAAAACAACAAGCCTTTCCCGTCTTTCTACGGCTTTCTCTCGAGGCTTTAGAAAGTATAGGCTATAGTACGGGATATTTGCGGACAACAAATTGATCTTACTCTCAGATTACATGTACGTTGCATAAAGAAAAAAATTGATTTCGTGGGAGTATTTACCTAAATAATCGCAATTGAGGAAGTTTTGTGATACACTTCAATAAATTTGATACGTTGTCAGCTGAAAATGGATTAAAAGGAGTTACGGCATACGAGAGATATTAAATCGTTACGATGTGTTAAATATTGTACACATTGCTATATATATGGACATCTCCTGATATGTAGCATGAATTGCTACATCTCGGTATCTTTATCGTTTTCAAATCACGTCGTAAGTGCTTCGAGCAATAAGTAATTTCAGCAAACATTAAAAATTAAATCACCTTCTCAAACCTGCTGTTCGTAGTGATAAACTTTTTAGGCAAACGTGAAATCTATATTGTAGTCTCTTTGTCTCCTTGCAAATCGTTCGAATACTGAATAAAATAAAAATTTTTTCTAACAAACGGGAAAGAGTCTTAAGCCAAATGAACATCAGCAGTTAAAATTTATTTACTTGGCATCCTTCTTTAACAACGAACGACTAATTTCTCACGTTCGTGTATCCTGTACCGGAACTTGGACAATTTCAGGACGAACTCGCGGCTGTCTGGTAGGAGACACACACGTGGAAAACAAACACTAATAATGGAATTAATATGGGGCGACTGGTTGACAGCGATAACGAAAATTGATTTCACCCCCGTGCCCTTCGGGACCTCACCCTCCACCCCTGCCGCGCTCCTGAGGCTCGCTCCTGGTATGGGGATTCTATTTGAACGCGTTGACGTTTCATGGGACACTGCGCAAACCCGGCGACACGCCTCTTTTCTATTGGCACAGCCTGCCGACGATAATTCTTCTACGTGCTCGACCATATTCCCGGTTAGCTTTTCCATGCTACTTCACCGATTTCAGATATCGGCCTCTATTAATAATTCGTACCCAATTCGCACCACGATGATCGATCGATAGCGTTTTTCACATTTGTAAACGTGTATTCCTGTGCTTTTCGTCTTTCGAAACAAGCACGAGAAGAGAGCATCACCTTCTTTTTAGGGTGATGTTTTTATTTTTTAAGGGATTTACGTTACAGGTTTGATATCTGATGATCTGAGAACATAAATATCTTGATGTTCCATTAGGAGCGGGATTGGATTGTAAGTTTTACGAATTAATTTATTCCTTCAAATTTAACGTTACAGTGAATTGTCTCGAAATTCCAAGCGTCAAGTGTGATCATCCATGATCTTTTTCATTGCACGCGTACGTGGCAGTGATTTTTATTGGTGTTCAATGACCGCGGAAGATAATTCTGATACCTAATTCGTATTCGTCGGCACGCGCAAATTGAGCTGTGCGCTACTGAATCTGTGGGAAACCGCAACAAAGCTCACCCCATGCGACTTTTTCTAACTGCGCTATAATCACTGTATTTTTTAGGGCTCCTTTGTAAGTTTCATGGGAATTTATCGACGGACGAATTGGGTACGAATCTTGAATGACCACAACTCACTGAAAGTAAAATGTAAATTACGTTAAATAGCAACTTTGTTCTTCTTCCTAGGTAAAATGTTGCGTCTCGTGCAACAAACTTTCCCAAAAAACGTATTCATCGCTCTTGCGAATAGATACGTATCTATTCGTTATTTATTCATATTTTACCACACTTCTTTGTCGGAGCGCCATCACAGACCATATGTGGCTGCAATAATGGATTAACGAGGAACGGGGGAAAAAAAGTCACCCCTCGAACTTCGCGAATAAGGCACGCGACTCCATTCGAGGATGACGCACGTGTCATTTATACGCCTTTTATTTTCAGATTAAGGCGCCGATAAGGTCAAAACGCGGGATCCTAATAGCGGCATTAAAAAGATACCGGCGCTCTTAAGCCACTCTCTTTACGTAAGCGCGTCGCTTTCCAAGTTCCTGATGCTTTTCAAATCGCAGATTTCGTTTCGCTGTTCGTACTATTCGCAAATTGCACAATCACGAATTGCACAAGCGAGTCGTAACGAGCTCTTTGTCTCGTCGTCTCTCGTTCGATAACAACGAAGAAGGAAGAGTTTCGTATAAAGCTGTCCTTTCGTTATCGATGCGTCATGTGCATACAATGTGCTCGCTCGTGACTGAATCTGTCTCCACCTTCTTCCTGTTTCGTCCCATTAACATCTGCCTCGAAGATGCCTCTCGTACGATTAAACGGCAAACAACATCGACGTGGCTCGCGCCTTATCTAATCGTCGACGTTATCAAACGCGCGCTGATCTCCATTTTTTTTTTTCGCTCTCTTCTCGTCTTCAATTATTCGTGCGCGTTGCTCATCGTTTCGCGTCAATAACGTCGTTACGTAAAATAACGACGCACGCCGATGACTAGGAAAACTCGAAATTCCACTTAGCATTCCGCGTCATGTTTTTCCTCTGGTTGATTAGTTTGTTGATTGCATTTTGTCACGTTTGAAAACTATGTGACCGCATCGTGAATATTTTTTTACGAACATACTTTTATGATACATACATGTACATACATTTTGCATCTCACAAACATCATCAAAATCCGCAGTTTAACAATAACTGTCTGTTCCATAATTTGCTACGTGATTGTTTCGTCAATTTGCAAATAATTGTTGTCGTCCGTAGTCATTCGGGGTTTAAGCGAAATTATAGTTAGCTCCCACGCAGATAGCCCTCGGTAATAGCGCTCGAACGAACACGATCGGCTGATTTAATCATTTAATCGGGATTGCACGATGACACCCTTCGATTCATCCCGCTGGAAAATCTGTAGCACCCTCCGGAGGTGTCACAATAAAACAGTTCGTGGCTGGTGGCCACTTGACAACGGCTGGGGATTTTTCAAACCCCTAATATACATTAAACAACGCTCCCTCTTTCTTTTTTACAGCCCCCCTGTCACCCGTTGACTTTGCAGGGCTCGGCTAATAAGAATCTAATTGTATGGGAACTAGAAACTCTTCAAAATAAAGATATTATTGAGTGTAGTGAAATTTTCCGATGTCCAACTTTGCTACAGTTTGCTTTCAAGTGTTTCGAATTATTTCATTTTTCTTTTCGAATTAAGTTGGAATTGAGTATCTGTACGTTTTCGTTTAGTCGTGTAGGGACGTTACATGTTTGTAATAAAAGAAAATGTCGAGAAGAAGTGTCTGTTCTTTAGATAATAGGAACATGGGGGGATTTTATGTATTACGCGTAAAAATGTTTTATCTGGCTCATATATCTGACTTATGAGAAATTTAAAGATAGGAAAATATAAAATATATACTCAAATACTCAAAGTATTGATTTTGTTGTAATATTTGGTATTTATAGAAATGTATTAGCGATCTACCAGTACTTACAGCTTATAATACCAATTGCAATACCTACAAATATGGACGAAAATTAATATTTTAAATTGTTGCAATTTTGTGAAAAAAATAGAGTTTTACGTCTCATTTTTCCAGATGTTTTTATTCCCATGCAGCAACTGAGAAAATAAGGGTACTTTTGTTCTCGAAAATTGTAAAAATTCCCTAAAATCAGTGAAAAATCTTTTTCCTAACTGAATTTACAAAAATCTTGAAGACCAAAGTCTCCTTCATACAACAACCCTCCAGAACTTGTTCCATTATCCTTTTTTGCCATTTTATTGAACTCTGAATATTAGAATGTTCAAGATTCGATAATACAGTGAAAAGAAAAGAAATTTTGAAGGGTTGTCGCAAAGAGTCTTGAAAATTTCAATTTTCAAGGGGCAAAATTTTCCCTATTTTCGATGTGTAATATTTAAATCGATATTTCTTTATTTTTGTTTGCGTTCGTCCGACGCGTAGGGATCTAACAGCGACTTAAGGGTGTTTGGAGGGATGCTGGAACAGTATGGGATGGTCCAGAGAGCAGCTCCACCCATGAGGCCTGCGCTCCGCCTTCGCAAAATTCATTTTATCGGGGGTTGTACTGCACTTTCTATTAGTTAAATCGGCCCGTCTGGACCCGTCAGTCGGTTTAACGTCAGCCACAGCCATAATCTTGGAGAATTTAAACCGACAAAGTGTTCTTGCGAAGTGACAGTTCTATCGACATGTTCTAATTTTCAAATCCGACCGTGTTAACGAATTATCGTGAACGAAATCATACTTTCGACATGGTAAGGATAATTCTACCGCGCTACAAATTAATTAATCCATCCGTGCTAGTAGTTTTCGACCTTTGCTCAATCTTCATCCAGTGCAGTGTTGTCAAGTTAAAAAATTCACGTACGTATCTCGCAATTACTCAACGACGCCGAGGCCGAAATGTCATTGTGATTCAACGTGCTCAAATTTGTGCTAGTGTCCGATTAACGAACATGTGCCGATTGAACTTGAATTCTTTTGTGTGTTGCGTGAACGAAAAATCACAAATAGCAGGCTTCGATTACGTAAAAATTCATACGGTATTCTATAGCTCTAGAGGGTTCTCAATTTTTATTAATAGAAATTTTCTAACATGTGTAACATGCTATGCGTTCTTACAGGACCTTTTTAAAAAGCCACTAGACAATTATTCCTTTCTCCTCTTCGAACGTCGACTCGCAAAGCGGAGTAATAACTCATCCATGCGCGGACGTAGATCTATTGAATGTCAGGGACGAAAGCGCGGAGGGAGGTTGCGATAGCTGCATCCTGTTGGCGCCTATGTAGTCTAATTTCGTTCGCGATAATTCATTCAGATTTCCCGCGTCTTTTCTAGCGCCTAGAACATCCTCGGAGAAAAGTGTAGAATTAAAGAATTAAAGAGTTAAAAAATCTGAGCCTGAACTGTGTGACACAGGTCGATCATGTCTACGATCGTTCGAAGGTGTAGCGCGAGAACGAGAATCTCTCGCAACGTGTCGTAACGAATGATCTGAGCGACGTCGAGACTATTAATTAATAAATTGCAGTCGATGCTGACGTACAATGGCTGCGCCGGAGGAACGGTAGACACGGAGAACGGTTCACCAGCTGAGTCGATACTGTCCGGCGAGGGGGAACTCCCGGAGGAAGTCGGCGACTCTCCCGGAACGTCGAGGGACACGGAGGAGGAGGCCACGCTCTCGGATGAATTTTATTCCCATGACACCGACGAGGAGGAGGAGCAGCAAGGCAAGAAAAGGCGAGATCGCAACAATTCCGTGAGCAACAATTCTAATTGACCTTAATGTTGTACGTCGTTGACAGATTGATCCATTAATGACCAACGTTTCATCGACGACGAAATTCTTTCTTCTTTTTCTATTAATTTACAGTATCAAAGAGTGTTTGTTGTTTTAATCGTGTGACTGCGAAAGGGAATTCCGACGGTTTCTAAATTTTCTTAGATTCTACGAAATTCAAGAAAACTATAGAATTTTTTTTTTTTAGAAGAACAGATTGCGAATTGTTTGTTCAAACATTTGGAAATTTTAACGAGAAATGTAATTATATTCAACGAGTGACAGAAATCTCCGTGTAGATTCCGTTTCTTTAATAAAATTCTAGTAAAAGTATATAAGTACAATCGACTTACAAATGTATATGATCGAAGAGGTTGTGCTCCGATGATTCTTAAAATTCACAATAATTTCGTAGCTAGACGGGATTTCGTCCTCTGGTGGCAGTCACCTCGGTTCACCGACTCCTCGTGTAGGGACACTGGGAGTCCGCAAATTGTTCACGAACAGCCGTGAACGTTGGAGACAGCAGAATGTCAGCGGAGCTTTCGCCGAGCTTCGAAAATTAGTGCCTACTCATCCACCGGATAAGAAACTGTCGAAGAACGAGATCCTGCGAATGGCGATTAGGTAAATTTTAAGGAAACTTCCGAACAAGTTAAACTTTAGATCACGAAAATTATCAAACAAACTTTCACAAAATTCTGTACATTCATATGTCCGACATTTTCCAGGTACATACGATTACTTAGCAACGTGTTGGAATGGCAAAAGGCGCAGGAGCAAAACGAGGTGACGCAGCACGAGGTTCGAATCAAGTGCGAGCCGAATTTCAACGCTCAAAACTCAACGAGCTATCACGCGAAAGCCTCGGCGGCATACTTGAAGCAAGAGAAGCAGCTGAACGAAAGCCACCTGTACAGAACGAGCTTCGGCAGTCAGAAGCAACTGCAGCATCCGATTTCTCACGTCGTGTGTGACAAGAACGGGAACAATTTGTTAATGATCGCGCCCTCCGGCCACAGCATGACAAATTCCGCGTGCAAAAAGAGCATGACACCGTCGACGGTCGTCGCGCAAAGTCCTCTTCCTACGGTGGTGTTGCCCAACGGAAGTTTGACGCGAACCTTGCCCGGCTTGCGATCCTCCGCGTTTCCGAAATCGCCTCAAATAAACGCGCAGGTCGCAACCACCTCGAGCATTCTGACGAATTGTTCGTCGAGTATTTCTGTGACGAGCAGCGCGTCCATTGTCAGTGTGGCAAATTGTGGTCAGAAGAAGTTGAAGATCGAGAAGGAGGAGGAGGAGCAGTTAGGAGGGCAAAGCAGAGATTGCAAAGCTTTGACGTCTCCGGTGCATGGAGTACCTATGAGGAAGAGGGTAAAGCTGTTCGTCAAAGACTCCAGTTCAGGGTTTCGTAGTGATTTTCGGAACGTCGAGCGTAAATAAGATGGACTTGTACGAACTAATTGACATTGGCTGGTCGAGACTGCTCCCGATGGAGTGATCGATCGATTTGTTTGAAAGTATCCCTCCCCCCCGTAACTTTAAGAGGTAATTTCGATTCTGACGCTCTTTCGACTGATTTCACGCGGTTGTAACGAAATTGGATGTAACTTATTGAGTTGTTTGAGGGTCTGTTACTCAGGAGATAGATACAAAATTGTAAGTTAGAGTTCTGACAAGTGGAGATGAGTTTAATCCAGAGATGAGCACGACCGAAGTAACGTTCTTCGCGAAGTGAAACGTCGTTCTTTTTTTAAAGAATATTTTATTAGTTAAATATCATGTTACATGTGATCTGTACAGCATCGGGTAATGATTTACTTTCACGTTTTACGACCTATTCTTGCGACATTTTCCTCACCGTCGATGAACTCTGAATCGTCGAAAATCAATTTCGATTCACGAAAGACATCGATACGTTCCGTAATCGCGAACGGTTCCACGATGTCGCATTAAATTACACGAGAATCTTCCATATATAAAATACACATATTCAAAGGAATACTTGACATTGAACGGGTGACAAAGGGAAAGGTGGAAAATTTCGGACGCTAGTGAACTCTCAATGATTACGTGTATAACACTCGATTAAAATATTGCCTTACCAACGACCACGGGTCGATGAAACAAATCATTGAACGTAAATTTATGAAACGCGCATCTACGTACCTCCGTCACAATTTTCGCATCTTTGCGACCTCTCTCGAGTCAGTTCTGTCGAAGACACTGAGGAATTTTCGACATCGACGGAATTTTCACCAACACTTGTTGCTCATTTGCGCGCGAAGAAAGAACACGCAGCTTTTCCTCGTTCATTTTACGTCAGGTACACTTTGTATCTCGTACTGTCCCTCTTCTGGCGTTCGGCGACCTCTTTGAGACGAGCAGCCGCGTAACGATCGTCGTTCCATTCTATCGGCGGAACCGGCGCCGACGGCCTCTCTTCCGTTTGACTGAAAGCCCTTCGCGGCGGAAGATCCACCATTTTTCTCGTGCTCTTGCAGTCCACGCTCGCTCTTTTCGAGTAGTTGGCGACACTCGCGTAACTCGCGTCGCTCGTGTGAGAATCCCTTTTCTTCGTGGGAGTCACCTCGGCGTAACTTCCCCTGGATTTCGTACTGACGTCCGAAGATCGTTTCTTCTCGGCTTGAAAGCGACTCCCTGGCAAATCTTCCGAGCGTGTCGATCTCGTCGATCGAATCGAGCCTTCCGCGCGAGACAGCCGAATCGAATCTGTCCGCGTCGTCCGCGTCGAACACTCCGTACGAGCGGATCGCGTGGAAGCGCGACGAGCTTTCTCGTCGTAGTCGTCGGAGTAAGTTCGTCTTTCCTTCAGCTTTGGCTTCGTCGAACCCAGATCTTCGCTGTATCGGAGCCTTTCGTTGAACTTTCTCAAACGTTCCTCGTACTCGCTGTTGAAGACATCGACAACACCCGAACGTGGTGACGGCTCCTCTTTCTTCGGCGTTTTTGGCCGTTTGGGTGATGCTTGGTGATCGGACTGCACCCTCGTATCCTTCAGCTGCGATTATTCAATAAAAATGGATCACAGTTGGAAAACACAGGAAAGCGTAGTCTTTGAATTAACTAGCAACAAGACTACAAAATCTGCAATATGAAATTGAAATACGTTTTATACGCTTACCTTGATCACGTTTATTCTATCGTTGAATTCCAAGTCCTGACTGTTCCTACGAACTGAATGACAAGTCCTTTCGTCTTCGCTGCTGCTTTTACTTATCCACGTGTTCCCACGTCGAGCATTCGTTGCCCTCTTCGGCCACTCGTTCTCCGTTTTGAAATCGTACAGATCTCGCATGCGCTGAGTAAGCCTTTTCGATTGTTCGTTGGCGTCGGGGGAATGCCTGGTCGTTGGTGAATCTCGATTCGGCTCCAACTTGTCTGCAAAATCGCAGACTTGCCGTGTATTTGTGTCTTCTCTGTGAATCGTACGAGCCGTGTGTTTGCCTTACCTTGTTTCGGACTGGAATCGGCGCTCTTCGACGCAGCCGGCGCGAATTTTCGTAGCGGTTCCCACTTGGACGATTCGGTTTTAACGCTTTTAAGCTGTGTGCCATCATCGGTCGCGTGGCATGCTTCCGCCGCGGAAGGCTTTCGTTCCGGATTCATTCGCGGTATCGGACAAGGGGACGGATTCTTCACGAACGTCATCCACCTGGTCGCGGCGTTTTTCGTGATTTCGCAGCTGTTGCTGATCCTTGTGAACGGGGACGCATCGTAGCGGAACCTTGAGGTGTTAATTTGCGGTAGCCACCTAAAGGTATTTGGTATCAGAAATCCAGTGTGTGCGAGACTCGATACATTTTATTTAAGAGCCAGAAATGGTCAGTTAATCGACGGTTTTGTTCTTTTCATTTTATTGTTTTTTTTTTTATATATATATTATACTTATGCATTATATTTACCGAATAAAGAGCTGCGTCGTTATCATAATTATTTTTTTTTTGTTTTTTTTTTTGTTTTGTTTTAGTACATTTCTATCCACACAATGACCGACATCGAATTATTATTATCTTATGTACATATAATTCGTATAATAACATAGTTAACCTCTATGTGATCGATTATTACAGTTAGTGCAACGTCTCGGTACTTATCACGAGTGTACGCGCGGTATCTTAATCGATTCGATTCATGGCATCGGTTTCTTTTTGACTAGGAAAATGTGCTCTGTCAACCTCGTCGCGATCGTTCTGGGGTCGCTGCACTCCGTGTGCCTTCGTTCCTCGATTAGTTTCTCTTTCTTTAAGTGGCTGACGTCCGCGCTGTGACTCCTGCCGGCAGTCTGTCTGTACGAGGCTGGCGAGGTATCGTTTTTCTCTTCTGCCTCGGCTCCTCTCGTCGCTTCTTCCTCCTTCGTGGGCGACAATTTCTTCGGCGTGCCCGCGTTCCCTTTGCTGTCGGTTGCGGTTTCCTCGGGTTCGCCGGGGACTGAGCGTCGTTTCTCTTCGTCCCTCGACGGCTGCGGCGACTTCTTCAGTGCCGGTTGGATTCGCGTGATATTTTTCGGCAATGGTATCCATCGCGATGGATCGAGCTTGCTCGCATCTGGTATCTCTGTGTGCCTTCTCTCCTCTACTCGCCTCTCCGTGTACTTCTTCAAGCAATCGACATCCGCGCTACGACTCCTTTGACTACGCGGAGATCGCGATGGTCTTCGTTGACTGGTGCCCAACGGGCCAGCCCTTTCCTGAATCACGTTAAAAATTTCCGTTATCGTTACGTTTCTCGTACTCGCCGATGGATCACAAGACGTCGAAAGTAATTCACCTAAGCAAGGTGTAGCTTCGCGTAATCCGATATGTGCAAAATACCGTGCTGTGCAGATGCAACGTGCAAGCTGGCGCCGCATGCTCGGGGATTTATTCTGAAGGTGTGCAATTCTGCGATCTGGCTACTACACGCCGCCGCCGGATCCCCGCTGGATGTCAAATGCCCGCTCCAGAATTCGTTTCCTACGAGTCGAGGGATTAATTTTAGCAACCGCTCTGCCTCAATTAAATTCCAGAATAGTTTTCAGCGAAAATTAATAATAATTTGAAGCTTCGATTTTAATTATTGAGAAATTTGCCGACAACCTGGCAACGCGTTTCCATCCCACGCGTACGTCACCACCAGAAGTTTATTCGCGTCCGAGGCTTTGATCAGTTTGCTCTGCGGTGCTCTGAGAGCGAAGTGAATCTTTATATCTGGAAATAACAATACGTCGTTTTGCAATGACGCGTGTTTGTCGAACAGGACAATGCCGAAGATCGTTAACGTACCTCCGAGGTAGTCGCCGTTTCCAGCGTCGCCGCACTTTCGCTGTTGGAAATACGCGAACATGATGTCGGATACGTATCTCAGTTTCTTGTTCATCTTCTTCAGGGCAATCTCGAACGTCTTTAGAAAATATATCTCTTGTTCTTGAGCTACTCTCCATACGCCTTTTTTTTTCATGCGGAAATTTGCAACGTGACGAAGTTAGATAGAACTTCAAATAACTTTAAATGACTTTGAATACTATAAAGGGAAGTTTGCAATACTAACCAAGGCCAAAACCCACGACATGTAAGAAGGCAGTCGTGTTTTGTTTCTCCGCTCGTGTATTTGCTTCGAGAAGTATGATTTCCACGGTGAGCAGTGTTCTTTTCATGTAATTCTCTACGTCGAAGATCGTCTGACTGTTCAACGAAAGGTATCTTCTGTTTTCTTTCAACTTAATTCGTTTCAGCGCCTCCTCGTACAGCGAGTGATATTCCTCGCCATAAAATTTGGCCCACAAAACGCGGAACTCGCGTGTTTCCTCCGAGCCTCCGGCTGATTGCGGTCCGTATCTGTTTACAAACGAAAGAAAAAGAATATTAAAGAACACGTTTGACAAGTATTGTAAAACGTAAATTTCACGCGCAACTCACCCGTTCTCGACAGTGTTCTGCGCAGGAGCAATGATAATATCCTGGTATTCCATAAAACGTGGACGTTCAAATCTGCGAACAACCAGCAGGAGTAGACAATACGAGCTTTTGCAAGTATATTTCTATGTATTTAGCTTTGTGAATGGTAAACGTTAAATAAACCTTGTTCCCACAACACCTATAATCACTCCCCTCGGCTGTACAGAGTCTGGATCGATATTCACAATGCCTCGGTTATCTCGCGAGCCGTCATTTATAAATTCAGAGTGGGAAGACATCGCCATCATCGAGGACAATTTGATCTCGTCGTACGACAAACATTTGGTTAACACCTGTGGGCGTAACCAGAAATTTCCAAAGATTATTTTCGAAGCGAATTCAATGAAACGAAAAGACTGTGCAAATGTAAAAGACGAATAAACAACTAACCAGGGGTTCTTTCTCGTGATCCGTGCCAACATTCTCCCATCCTTCTACGCCCGTCTTACCGTCGATCAATTTCCATCGATCGTTGGATCCGTAGAAATGCACGGCACGTTTCTCTATCAAACGGTGGATAAATTGCACCAGACCCATGTCTTTGTACGTGGCTCTCTCGATCGCACTGCCATATTGCCGTTTGTACTTCAACCATCGAGCTAGCAATGGCAACATCGCCTCGTGTATCAGAGGATAAACCGAATTCGCGTTCATCTGCAATGAAATAACGAAGTCGTAATTAGACATTAAAATTTTTATCAATGTCAGTTTGAGAATTGTGAAAATAATATCTAAACAGAGGTTCGTTTGGTACTCGTTGAACGTATAACAATTAAGAAGAAAAAGATATATGCTATTATTACAAAATAAGTGGTTTTAGACTTTGGTCCAACCTCGAGGGTGCTTGCGTTGATTCCACTGTCCCTCAGCGTGGAACATCTTACGGTGTTGATAGGAAAATCTATAGGAAAGGCCTCGCTTCGCTTGATGATCTGCGCCAGAGTCGTAGGTGTAGGTGTCGATACGTCGATGCATCTCCTAAGTAATTCCTTTGTGTCGTCATCGAATGGAACACCATCCGGGGCGCCAAGCGTGTTCTCCCATGATATTTCCGGTGGCTCTTTCAATAAAGTCTGTTGACGATTATTTTCCATTTCTCGTTGATTCTGCGAAACCACAGAGACGCGAAAGTCAGACAGCACGAAAGAACTTTGGGAACGTACACGCAATGATGATTTATGTCGGTGAAAATTCTCGTTTGGCTGACGATAAGTCAGCCAGCTAGCGGCTTAAAAAAAGAACGGTTCGAGTAAAATTAAACCTTTGTACGTCGAGATCGACTGAATCCCTCCGTTCTTAACTTCTCCCTTATAACGGAGAAGACACGGGACTATTTTTAATCTTTTCAATCTGATCTAATCTGAGATTATTTTTAATCTTTCTTTTTTCTTTCTTTTCCCTCGAGCGTTATTCATTTCGAATAACGTATCTCCCGGGGCGTTAGACGAGGACGCTGCGCGGAATAATAGAGACGCGCATTTTTTCTTTTTCTAAGAAAATTTGCAAAACCAAAGTCGCGTTCTATTAATACTTGCGCGTTGATTAGAGCAAGGACGCGATCTCTTTGATACTTGAGCATGAAATCCGTTAAGTAGCGGAAAATTTATCCGTTCACCCTAGCGAGTTACGTCGAACACGCTCCGAGCCCCCGGCATCCCCGCAACGCGAAGTTAACTTCATTTTTCTGTTTACCGATTCTGCCACCTGAGCGACAGGGGTGCGCAAGAATTAAGGCTAGCCCGCGGCCATGGAAAAATCGACAAGGCATTGATTTTTTTTTTTATTTTCTGGTAAACAAGCGATTTCTTCTTGTACCATTCTGCTGCTCGTGCGAGACCTTCGGACAATCGTGGCCTGGCTTTGATGAGTTCCGATGAAACGCTATTGTTCTCGTCGCCGTTTGATTGTATCTCTGAATTCAATCAATTTCCAATCTACACCGTCTCTTTTTGAATTTGTTACTATCATCCTTTATCATTCCGGTAGATGTTTTTGAATTTTGAATTTATTATCTGATTATATGGAAGATATATTTTTAATAAGTTTATTTAAAAATACCTGAATAACGAATATATGATTTATTTCGAAAATGATAGTACGTTGTTATAAAGATAATAAAGATAATAGTGATGGCGCGTTTGCTATATATGGCCACTTATAAGTAATTACAATTACTGTTACTGCATCATTCGCTATTTTATCAACGAATACGTAATAATCTTAAAGTTATTTTGAGAAATGATACAAGAAAAATTGTCCCCTTTGATATTACATTTCAATAATTTCATGTCTAAAATAATGAAAAGAAAATTATTATGTTTATAAAAAAAATATTTCCTTCCAGTAATAGTGCTTTCCGAACGAATAAAATGTCCAAACTTATACTATCCAAGCGTATATATAGGTATACTCAGTGAGTTGATTTGCCGGCAAAAATAACAAGACTCACCCGACGTATGCAGCAGGCAAACAGTGACATGTCACCTGCTTTGAAGCGTTTAGCTCTGACAAACGTGTACGACGTGATACAGTTGTTTCATTCGCGTTTTCCTTCGAAATTTGCCGAACACCGCTGGCCGAGAGAATTGTGCGTCTGGACGAGATGAAAAGCAAAACGAAACTTGTGTATAAGGAACAAAGTACACATGCGTGTCTGACAGTCTGAGGTGGCTCGCACTTGCGCACATTTCCTCGTGGAAGAACTCGTGCGTGGTTAGCGGGAAATTGAAGTAAATTGATTCATTGTCTATGTGCTCGTTGTTTCGTTCATTGATTCCTAAAAACTGACAGAGTAATAGCAAGCTTTTGGATATCGCAACGATGAACAATTTTTGAAATTGTTTGTGATAAGAGTTGATATCAGACAATGGATAAGTATCTTCTTATTGCCGTGACATTTATATGGTATGTATGACATTTGAATGCTCGCTACGTAGGAAGATGTTAATGAAGATGCAATCTATCGAGTCTTTTTCTCGAAAAAACCTGTATTTTAAGAAATATTTCTAAACATGTACGTATTACGATGTGAGTCAATATTATAAGAGTAATATTTTTATAAAAAAATACGATGACTACGTCATTAAAGATATTAAAAAAATACATGGTCACACTTTGAAAACCCCCCTCACTCTTTGGTTCAATAAAGAATTTTTTTTACACTAACAAATAAAAGTAGTTCTATATATACATATATATTCTCGTAGGAGTAAATGTGCTAAAAAGAAAAATTAATAAACTGTAACAAAGTCCAATTAACAGCAGAACAGTAAAATAAACAAATGACAATAAATTAATGTTAATTTGCCTTTCCAAATTTTTTTGTGGACAATTATCCTGTCTATGATATTATTATATTATTATTATATTCCAAATAATTTCATTTTGTAGCATATCCGCAAAAGAGATTAACAAACAATTTGATTTTTAATTTCTACAAGCTAGTTGTAGATTTTAGTTTGATTTGAATCAGGCAAGTTTCTCGCAATATATAGTTGTACCATCTAACGACTATCTCTCCAATTACAATGATACACTGACAGTCCGTCCGATATAATTTCTCATTCACATGTGTTTCTTGTTTATAATCAAATATTTGAAGATCCTTAATCAATCATTTACCATTGATTTACCATTGATTGATTGATAGAACAGAACCATTGACTAAAAATAGTATATAAAGACAGATGTCTCAGAGTCTGAAATACCGACCAAAAAAGAAATCACTGGCACCATTGACTAACTCAATGTTCCTATTACTAGTGGCGCTGCAGTGCAAAACTTGCTTAAATCGATATGGTAGGATGTGACACGAAAATGGTACGGGACATTCAAAATATGGGACACAAAAAAGCATTGGATGTCCAGCCTATTCTAGTTAGTCAATACATTTACACAATCATGCTCACAATCGAATCTGGTCCATTATCGAAGACATCGAACACTCCCATTCTCATTCTCTAAATTTTTCGGGACGCATTTGTCTTTAAAACCGGTTTTATGCACTGGAATACCGGTAAAAACAAGTTGCGCTCTTTCACCGAGTACATGTTCATAGACAATCGGTTCCTCTGATATCGTACCTTAAAATACTTTAAATTTCTACACTGTATACGTCACTTATTGATATTGGCACAACGATAGAAGCAATAAAAATTTCTTTGCAATCTGTTTTCTATAAACATGAATTCCGTGGAGGAGGTCAACTCCAGTCAATTTGCATGGTATGGCAGAAATTTTTCGAGGTCGACACGGTTATCGGATGAGGGATGGCAGCAAGGTATGCAATAGACGCGTAAGCGAGCGTCAAACATCACTGGAACGAAGAAAAGAGAAAGAACGACAAAAATACGTCGATAAAATTGTGGTGAACACCGCGCGGTGAATGTACGGTACGCCGAACCCCCGTTTTGGAGGCAAGTAGTTAGTCCCTCTCTCTTTACGACGGCTCAGGGACGGCTCGAGACCACTATGTCTGAATGACTTCTTAAACAAGTACACGGGGTGCTTACTAATTATTTACTGCCGGGCATAACGGGTCTTTTAAAAAATTTGTCTCTTCGACATGTTCCCTTCGAGTGCCACAGCTTACAGTGTTCTACTATATCAGTCAGACACTCGCAATATTGAACATTGTTATTAAGCTAACAAACCATATCTTTGTACTTGCTAAAATTTAAAGTTCCTAAAGTTCAAATTACAAAACAAACAAAAATGATTAAGATTAAGATTGAAACGCTTTATTACTAGGATCAATTAATTTTACTATACAATGTAGTTGTATCTAAAGTCTAGATATGGATAGAATCATTCATACTAATCTGCCGGTCATTGGATGTTTGTCCTCGTGCACTTCACCTTGATATTTGATAGTTTCTTCTTGAGTTTCGCTTGGGATTACGGCACAGTTTTGGCATGTCGCGCTTTTCCCTTGCTATCCCCGTTTCGCAGAGACTATTGTTCAGTAATAGTGGTAAAATCGAAGTCTAGACGTGCCTTTGCCACATTCCTTAACATTTTTTGTTGTTTGAAAGAATTTAATATTTGATCGTTATTTCTGGATATCGAAAATATTTCTGTCAAAAGTAACGCTACATCTGGACCAAATATATATAATCCACAACTATTACAATCTAATAATTAGCATGTTTGATCAGAGAGGATAATATAATAACATTATAAAATGTCAGATAATTTTAGAAATAATGAATCAAACTGTCAGTAGAATCATCGTCATGCTACGTTTATTACATTCACAATTCTAATCTGTCATATAACTTGTACAACTTAAAAACAATTTGACCCACTTTATTTCTAAGAAAGTGAAAATTTACAGATTCTTGATTTTGGAACAAGAAAGACGATTTATATTTCTACTACCACTGCTTTATATTCTTCACGATGCTGATATACATATATTGGACGATTGATTTTACGGAATCGGTTTGTCGTATAAACAGGGATCGGGAGGAGCGTGGATCGATTGCGTGGCACGGGTTCCATTGGCTAGATACGAACCTGATGTAGTCTCACGGGCGAGGGCCTTTCAACTCGAACCGTATATTCACTACAGTCTCTCGTAAGGTGTGGTTCTCAGCGTGCTGGTCAGAACTATGCTCGTCCGGAATCAACAAGTGCTCCTCGAGACTACGTCGGGAAAACACTTGACCTAACCGAACTTAGTGAATAGCTTTTTCTTCCTTTTGGCCTCGTGTGCGAGCGAGAAATTCGAAGGAGGCGCGCATAGGTGGCAGAAGAGCCGCGGAAACTATACACTGTGTCCGTGTACACAGATCGGCGTGAGTTCAGAATCTTCGGTTACAAATATTATGACATCGATTTAACTCGACCGTAGATCGTACAGATTGACCTTTGTGCCTTGAGACTCGTGAGATCGTAAGACGCTGAATCGTTGATGTTGTGTTATTTCTCGTGGTGACCGAATGTTGATTCGATGAATCATTAATTTTTTTGCGCCGAGAGATGTATCTGTGACGCGTGTGTTCCTTCGCTAGGATCTCAAGACTTCTGTGTGTACACCGGAGTTCCGCTACACGTGACTTTACGCCTTGCCGACTGCCTGTTTATTGTATACTGTAGAGACAACACACGATTGAAATTGACGAGGGAAAATCAGCGAGTATGAAGCACCGTGAGTACAAATCTTGAGATGTTACTTTGTAATTAAAGATACGAAGTGAGAGAATCGTTGTAACACTGAAAAGATAAAATAATCGATAAAACAATTTATCTGGCTTTGAATTTTTTAATCAATTGCTCAGTTTTATATTGAATGATCAATGCTTATATATGCTGTTTTATATCTATATTCGTGGAACAAATTTTAATTATTTAACATCGGCGTCAAACTTGTTAACTTAGAATCGTTTGTTTTCTATTTCTATTTGGAGTATTTTCAATGACAGCTTGTTCCGTCGATAATGCAGTTTCGTGGTGGAAAGGTACAATGTGGTCCATTGACTAAATTCAGATTGCGAAAGTCGCGACTCCTAGCGTAACGTACGGATGACAGATTTCCATCGTCACGCGTGACTTAAAAACTGAAATTTCACAGTGGAATCTGTTCGGTGCAAGATGTGTAGTCGTGCAAAAAGGCGACTACAAGAAGATGCTTGTCGGTAAAATAAAATCGCGATGAGCAGAGTCACGCTTCATTCTATATTCTGCGGAAGCTGCTCAAAAAACAAGTTCTCCCGCTGCACCTGTCACTGGCCAGAACGTTTTTATATCCGTGCACGTGGCACGGTGCAAGCGCTTTTGTCGAAAGAATGGAAACGTTGAATTACATTACGCGAAATCGATTTGATTTCGATGCGTAACGCTTCGAATGTAATTAAGAAATAAGAGCGTCACAGTAACATTTTAGAAAGTTGACTTAGTTAAGTTTGAAAGTCCAACGAACTTTCTTCGTTCTGCTGCTAACTGATTCGGAATCGATTATCGATAAGTAACGCGTCGGGTTAGCATTAAAAATAAATCGTTTCGACGTCTTTTCGATGACCGAGTTTAAAATCGTTTGGGAACTTTAACTTCGTTTTTAGCATATAATTTCTCGAAAAATATTTTAGAATATTCTATGTGAAAGGCAACGGAATTTTAACTTTGTTTCCAAGATCTTATTTTGCTAGAAATAAAGCAAAACTGTAACCTGTAAAGCAAAACTTTCTGCTCCTTGATGCTTTTCTTTTCTAAAATGGAAAAACATTAATTTTTAACGAAGGGAGTTTGCAATAATTTATCGGATAGTTCCTTTCGGTAGAATTTCCATTCAAATTTTTAATTCATTATTATGATAACATAGCTTGTTTAATTTAATTACGAAAACAAATATGTTAAATTAATTAAACTATTAATAGATTGACTAAAGCAAGATCTAGATAAATCTGCAAAATAATATTCAAGCTAATGTTTTTATGTTTGTTAGTAACAGCTACCAACAATACTTTTTAAATTTGCCTATGTGATAAGCAAACACGTTTGCTAGTAACAACTGTCGACGATATTTTTTAAATTTGCTTATGTGATAAATTAGTTCGTGAAACGTGTTAACGTAAGAATTTAACGAACAATGTTCAGCGTGGAATTTCTAGGACAGGAGTGCTAGCATACAAGAACGAAGCAACGAACGCATAAAACATTAAATTAACACATGGTCTGATACATTAACGAAGGAATCTAGAATGCTTAGTAAGGAATTTCTAGGACAGGAGAGTGGGGTTACTATGGCAGCACGTTCCCTAAACACTAACAATAAGTATACTCTTCAATTCTGTTGAAAATTTCAGTATACAAAAATATTGTTCAAATAAAAAATATTCATTGAATTATAAATATTTTCCTTTATACTCGATGTTTTTTAAATCGATTTTTATTTTCTGATCATACTTTATACGATTTTAATGATTTCCTTCGGTTTACCAACGTTTGAATTTAAAGAAAAATTAACAGCGGATAAGATCGAATTTAAAGGAAGAATAAACAGTAGGTAATGTTACTTTATTTGAGCAAATGACGTGTAATCTGTGATACCAACTGGCTGACTCATATGTACATGTAGTATTCCATCATGTATAATTCATGAATGCTCTATCGTATTTTTCGACATAATAGAAGAACCGCGTGTATCTTCGTATGAGTTTTATTTTCGAATTCTCGTGTGGGGCAATGTTCCTTGTCACGTGTTGAAAATGACTATAATTTAAAAAAATATCCCAGTACGATTCGTCTCACTGAAAGGCCCAGGAGCAACTGTTTTGACTAGGAAATGAAGACGACTTTTTTTGCCATAAAATTTTATTGATATGCAAACATTTGAATCGATACACTCCTACTCGAGGTCTACTCCACGCCCCCTCACGAATCACGTGACCCAAATCAGCCAATTGCTAATTTTCGTTGCATTAACGTTGCACCTGAAGAGGCCCGATTTTTTGGGTTTTTTACCCCCGCTAAAATCCCTTTCAGTAATAATATTCAAAACCTTCATTTACTTATATTTCTCTCTTTGTCCTTGTACAGTATTCGAGCAAATAGTAATTTACGAACTTAATTTATATAAACAAGGAAACTGCAAAATAGAGAAAATATGAAACAAAGAGATTCTTTTTATATATTCAGGCACAGATCGTAATGAATTTTGAAAGTACTTTCGCCCGTATAAGTATGAAAAATTGTTGCCCGAGAAATGAGCTAAAAGAAATATTTAATTTATAAAATACTTTCTAAATGCAGTCTTTCTAGCCATTACGTGCAATTCAGTTCAGCCTTATTTCAGGTATATGTTCCCAATCATATCAAACGGTAATAACGATAAAAGAAACGAGACGAGAGGGAGGAGAAAGAAATTGAATTGGCGTCTCTTTTACTTCGGAAAGTACCGCTTCGCTGTTAGAAATTTTCCCTCGCGTGGTCTCGCAACGGGATCGAACGAAAGCGCAATTCCCTGGATTAACTCGGTCACAGTGTAACATTGTGTATTCGTCGACAGTGTTGTTGGATAGACGGCGCACGGTCTCTATTGCAACCACGATTCGTAGATCGGTGCGTGAGCAGCGTCGGTTTGCGCGCGCGTGCACCGTGGATGGAACAAGCCGCAAAACGCAACGCGGGGAAGCCTTGTACTCGTTGCTTCGAACAATACCGTAATGATACATGATAATAGTCGGCGAAGCGTGATTACCGTGCTTCTTAACTCCTCATCTGTCATTCAAACGTTGTTTTTAATGAATGGATTTTTATCCCTAGCTTCCCCCATTACCACCGCCACCGCTGAAAAGAACAATGTCCCCGTTTAAGCCTATTGTACATAATACACGCGCCTATGTTTTCTGTGCTTCGCTCTGCCAGGGTAGCATTTCAAATTTGCTAAAATATAAGGATTCGAACAAATTTATATATTTAACAAAATTTACACATTACTTGCGAACAAAACGCGAAACTGCAGGTTTTAATACGTATGTTAATATTATATACGTATAACCTGTTGGAAGATTATAATCTCGATGAATATCACGCTGATAAATGACACTCATGATATGCGTTTCGCTTTTTTAAATGTTCTTGACTTATGCTTACTTACGTAATCACACTATAAATAAATATTATAAATATAGATATTGCTGTCACTAAGATATCGATCATCCGCTATTTCACGCAATTAAAGACGCTAAAAAACTGGCAATTAAGCGGCAAGCGTATGAAAAATATTTCCCCATTGTTTCAGAGTGTCAAGGATCGTAACACAATTTCGATTTAGGCGTGACGTAAAATCGTGTCTACGCACACGATGTTTTGCAACGTCTCTTGCTTTTTTGCATCGAGTGTTTCATATGAAATACTTGTGATTTTACGAAAATGATCATGAATTATCACAAGGATTCGTGTAAATAAGAAGATTTCGTTTCAAACGTTTTTTGATTAAACAGAAGCAGACAATAAAATATAAGAAAATGTCAAAGCGAACAAACTAAGATAAATTAAAAAACTTAACAGGTTCAAATTTCTCATAAATGTATAAAAATCCTCAGTCTAATCATTATTTTTGTTACGAGTGAAATTTTTTTTATCACCAAACTATCATTCACGAGATAAGATGGTCTTTTGTACATGGGATTCTCGTGCAGGTTCGGTTGAGTAATATTTGCATGCAGTCTTAGAGATTTCTCTTCGGTTTCACTCTATGAAGATCGGATCGTTGGAGCATTAGTGGCAACTCAAGTTGTTGTTCGCTTTCGAATCACGCTTTCAAAACAGTAAAGTCGAAAAATATATATGTCTCGCATATGAAATTGATCGCTTAGAAATTTCAATTGATATTCGGTTCAGGAGATCTAACAAGATCCAAGTATGTGAAATTTAGATCTTCATTATGAATTCATGGGATGCGAGAGTTTTAAATATTTCGGAAGTATGAGAGAATTTGGGAGGTTGAAATTTTGGGATGTTTATCTGGAAACTTCTAGGAAATTCCTTTAGAAAAGTATTTAAAGGAGAGAATTTCGAAGGTTGAAAATAGTTGAGCACATTTCTGAAATCTCTACTAGAATCTTCCATCATTTTCCTCCGTGGAAATTTTGTGTTTGATCTTATTTGGAATCTTCTTCATCTCTACTAATTTTTAAAAATTTCTGTTAGATTCGTTTTCTTAATTAGAAATCCACCAGTTCTCTGCGTTCGACAAATTTAGACCAATTTACATTTAGTTCTTCGTCTTTTCTAACAGCCTCGTAATTCACGTTTCGCTAGATTTCCCCATTCTAACGAACTCAGTATTGGAGTACGGGTTTGCACGTGCCACGATTTGTCGCAATCGTGTAAATGGGCCATAACGAAAGTGGACAAGTATCGGCCTTGTTTCGAATGTCTCGCGATACAAGTACAAAACAACTTTCGTAATTGCTCCTAAAGCACAATTGTTCCGATAGCGGCCATTTTACTCGTTTCGATAGAAAAATATGGCAAAAGCACGATTTCCTTGAACGAAGGAAAGTCTCGGTCGTCGAGAATGATTTACGATAATGTGCGTCATCAGAGTTGAATGCAATCGTATCTGCACGAAATTTCATTTCAGAAATATTTAGACAATTATAGAAACTTTTTTATATATAGTCATATATGAATATTCATACTACACAACGGTATGGTGAAGAATATCTGAGCAGAGAGAGAAATGAAACACGATGGTCAGTGTACCGTTTTGTTATTTACAATGATTCAAAGCGTGTCTGCCGGTGTTCGTAGAAGTTGCACGTAGAGTGAATGACTTAGTATCTGAGCTGCATGCAACCTACGCATGAAAGACGCTGACTTTCACCTATTAAGTTCTCTCGGATTCACGAGATTTCTTTGCTTGCACATTCCTAAACGACATTGAAACGCCGTTTATATTATGTAATCGTTTTAATCGTGCTCGATCCTCCTCGTTGAGACACGCTTTGCAGAAAATTACCCAATCGATTCAAAGCGGACGTGATAATTCTTTGCTTCTCCTTCCCATTTTTTCTCAGAAATACAGGAAATACTTGTTAAAGCAGAGCGATCTTGATTTTATGATATAAAATGCCTATAGCAAGTTCACTCGCCACTTTAGCTTTATGATAGACTCATTGAAGAACTGAAGATGAAGATGTCAAATTTGGAGAATTACAAGGCAAATTATTCAGCTTGATTAAACAATCTTATCTTATCGTATGTAAAGTATTCAATGTGTTCTTCTTATAACATCTAGTAGATAAAAGAAATTTAATAGTTCCATTCTTTTAGTTACAGTTATAAAAATATTTGCATTACTTTCTCATTGATCTATGAATCATGGCCGCATCTGGACAGCAGAAACTGCGGTCACGGTATTGCTGAACGCGTAAAGTTGCGCCATGATGATCAACAGTTCGGTGAACTAAACGTTCTCTCCATCATTTCCCTTGATCCCCGTTTATGAAGAAAAATCCCTAATGCGAACCGATATAATTTAATACAAGAAAGTATGAATCTCTCGCCTTTCTCTCTTCTTGTTTGAATTCTTCTCTTAATTTTTCATCCTCTTTAACAAGGTTATGGAAATACCAGCGGGAGAAAGCTCGCGCATCTTGTTTGTAAGGATAACATGAAAATTTTTCTCAGTTTCCAGAAGGAAGCTGATTAAAAGGCAAAAAGTGTAAATTTGACTTTGTAATCTCTCCACTCGTTTTCTATCCCTTTGCTCCTTTCTCCTTTGTCAATAAAGCCATTAAAATGTACATATTTCGAACTTCTTCTTCCAGAAAATTAATATCAATGTGATTAACGAGTAATAGCAAAATGATCCACAGATAAAGGCGAAAAGAGATATCGCAGTTCTCAATAGTTGATTGCACCAAATACCAGAAGCAAGCACGTAAAAAGGGGAAAAGTAAGAAACTGTGGTCAATTTAGAGCGATGACTAACGCTTGACATTTCAGTGTTAAACTGTTCAATAGTCGCGGATGACGTACGCGGAAAAGCAGTCGTGTAAGTTGTGTATCTGCACATTCTCCACCAATAGGGAACGAGCATATAAATTCTCAAACGTCACAAAATTGTGGCTGGTTTTATTATACACGTATAGATGTTCGTGGAACTGGAACGATATCCTTGCATCGCGCTATCTTCTTCGCAATTATTCTTCGGCAACGCGTAAAAAGCAGATTGAATAATGCCTGTCCGCTTCGTATAAGGGCAGATCGTCGATGGTATCTGTTTTTACGGACAGACTAGTCTCACGAGTTTATGCCGACTGCCTAGCGTGATGCGACTTTGATGCTCGTTCATTGTAGTATGAAATAGTTATTGGGTATTCGACTGACGAAGGAAAAAAGAAAAAAGGACAGAAAGCAGAAAGTTTATAGACCCTTGGTATTTTTTGAGATATTTGAAAGCGTGGGAAGAGAGGAGAGGAAGATTGATCGATTAGATTAGTTTCATCGTCGAACACGGAATTACTTGGAACAGGTATTATAACATATCTGTACCTGTATCAACCTATATCTCATTTCACTTCGATAAGTTACTGATTTAGCTATTAGTACGTGGAAGAACTCCCATTTATTTGAACTCCGTTTGTTCGAGCGGAATTTCAGTTAACTGAACTCGTATTACGATTCACTTGTTTGAACGCGATTAGTAATTTCTGTTACCTGGAAGAAAAATTGTATGTAGGTGAATTCATTGTAGAGCGCAGTGACTAATTATACAAGAATATTTGAGCAATTAACAAGCAACGAGTAAAGGAAACTGTGTACATAACTAAATGTCTAATGTCTGCGTGTTACAGCAATGAAAGGAACGTTGGTAATCTTTCTAAGCGTTCTCTGCATGAGAGCGTTGGGTTTACCGAACGGAGCACCGCCGGGCTCGTGCGAAGATCTGATGCCCCGTCATCCTGGAAGCTCGCACCAAGAAACTTACCCTCCACCTTACCAAGTTTTACCAGCTGCAGGACAAGGTAGAGTCCGCTTAATTCTAGGAAGCCCTCACGGTCTTGCCTACGAGGGTTTCATGATACTCGCACGTGACTCCCAGACCGGTGAATTCGTCGGAGAGTTCGCGAACTTGCCCGATTTGGCAAAGATCGTCGAGTGCACACCAGGTGTTAAGGTAAGCGTACATTATTGTTCTCGTGCAAATCTTTTTATCGAGGATAAAATTTTTCTGAGGCTTTACAAACACACGTGATATTTATTATATCAATTTGATCGCGTGAGATTTATTATTCTCAATTCTTAAAAATCCATATTATTTATTATTTCAACTGACAAATTTCTCCCGCGTTGTCTTCAATTACACGTGACAGTTATCAAATAATATAATATAATGTAAGATAAGAGAATTAGCGTATTGATCGGACGTTATTACAAAAGTCCGAGATTATCGATAGAGCAGTAAATAAATAGTATGCTGATGTAGATAATAAATAAATAGTTTCAGATAACAAAGTTAAGTAAAGTATGTTGCACTTGAGATAACAAAGATAAATGAAGCATATTGGTCAAATAAAAATATACAAGTATTGACTGATAAGGATAAAAAAGTAGCTAGTGTATCGATAAAAATGAAGAAAGGTGTCAATACAATTTTTTTTTAGACCGATCAGAAAGTTTGATTGATAATGCTCTACCATGTGATTTGTGCTCATTTAAATCGCTGTTAACAAGCTCTTCAAGGCTACGTGAATCATGTCGTCGTGCGCTCCCGAAGGACAGAGACAAAGTGCTGCACGACGATTAAACGCTTCTTTTTTCTTTTCCTTTTGTCAAGAACGCAGTGACTCACACGAATACCAGCAAGAAGCACAATCTCGAGTTCGATTGGGAGGCACCTGTGGATTACGAGGGCACCATTGTTTTCAAGTGAGTATTCAATGAATACTATCTAAACGTTGTTTTACGATCTTATTTCAATCTTTACAAGTTACACTTTCAGCAATTCCAATGCTAATTTAAACATGTCAAAGACAACTCGATGATAATAATTCCACAGTGAGTTTATTTTATTTCGATTCAATGGTATGTATTGTACTATTGTACTAATGATATGTATATATTGTACTATGACGATATGGAAGTTGAACGTGCAAAGAGGTGTAACTTGCAGGAATGCGGAAGCGAGGTGTATCGAATCACGAAAATCAAGTCGTACTTTCACATTAATTCTCTTGTAATCTAGCCACGACCTATTGCATTCAAAGGTCCTGTACTTTTAATGCTATCTGGCAAACCTAACCTAACCTAAACCTAACCTAAACCTAACCTAAACCTAACCTAAACCTAACCTAAACCTAACCTAATTACTTTTAACAGTGAATTTATCTCATATTTTATTCTCTTTTAAATTCACGAAATGTACGTTTCATATATCGAAGCATGCTATAACATTAATTTGACCCGTTTTATTATCACGTCGCCAATGTACGTTTCGAACCATTTTACGTAACACGTACATAAAAGTTCCCTTCCTACCGAGTGCTCGAAACATCTAGATATCTACACGTTCAAATGGCATAACGCAACTCGGAAAAGCAGAAAAAGTGAATCGCCGGTGCAACGGAACAGAATCGATTTCCCGTCAAACACTGCGATTTTATCGCGTAAGCAGGTAACAAGAACAAATTAATCTGACCTGACCGTACAACGAAGCGAATGGAAACTGACGATTCATTGCAATCAGAACTAACGCGGGAGTTCATTGGCGAAGCGTCGATGAATTGCGTGTTCAATCTCTGGAACAAAACTCGGGTTCTTGGGGAATTAACTCGTATACATAGTACACGCACGTAATACGTCGCCCGCGATCTGTCCACGTATGAATTACGATTAGAAACGAGCGTACGCGTGCGGCGCGAGGCGCCTGGCCTTCTCCCCCCGTGCGCGGAATACAATATAACGCGGTTAACGGTGAACGGCGAAACGACGAGGGACATTCGTTATGAACTTTTCCGTTGGTAATCGGTGCCACCGGTTATTCCTGAATGCTCAATTAATACACGGTGCAAAGGGAGAGAGAGTGCACCGGCCAAGCTCCATTAAAACTTCTCCAGAAATTTATGCCGATAGCCATAAATAACCCTTCGGTTCGTTCGAATTCCGCTTTTGACAGCTCGGTACCAGCCCGCTCTCCAATCCACGCCAGGAATGTTCGTTCGCTCGTTCACTTTTCCGTTCGGGTTCCTTTCTTCACGCTATTCAAACACGACAAACTACAATTAAAATGGTATTTTAATTCGAGCATCACGCGGAGAGAACTGTAACACGAATGTTCAACTTTTGCTTGTTCTCTGGTTTCAACCGTTCGTTATTCACGTTATGATTGGAAGAAAACGTTTTCACCTCTTGATCGTAGCGGGTCGAGTATAGAAGCAGAATAATTCAAAAAGCAAGAATATTCGATAAAGAGAACAATCCAAATGTACTTTCTACTCTTTGCTGGTTAATATAAAATAGTCGAAAGTGGAAGGAACGTTATATTTTCGGTATTTTCCTGCGTGAAAGGAAACGTAGAAAGTGCGGCTTATCGTGATTTTCATCCACAGTCTTA
The DNA here is from genome assembly GCA_030673865.1 of Melipona bicolor. Classification (NCBI taxonomy): domain Eukaryota; kingdom Metazoa; phylum Arthropoda; class Insecta; order Hymenoptera; family Apidae; genus Melipona; species Melipona bicolor. The sequence continues at coordinate 5,566,810 of JAHYIQ010000004.1, read as the reverse complement.
ATTAAAAAGAGAGATCACTTCTATCGATATCCCGAAATCTACAGGAATTTACGGTTCGTTTGAAATTCTGCTTTGAACGCTTTGCAGTTATGCCAGTCCACTTTGGTCCACCCTGATCGTTCGTTCGATTGGGCGCCTTTCTTTTCGCTATCGAAACGATTCTTCAACATTAGCGACTTGGGGTCGTTATTCGTTCTCAACATTGTTATCTTTTATTCCCACGCCTGCGCTGGCAATGCGTTGCATCACGCCGACCCGGAAGACTGTAATTTATACGCTTATCTGCCGAGATGTTGGAATACGAATCGGCGTTCGTCGACGGCGTTTTTCTCTGCTCCCTTGCGGAAACGTGTAAAGAAACGTTGGCTGCGTTTCGTGACCGATTATGATGCGCCGGTTAGAGTAATTGCAGGATCGTTAAGGGAAACAATTCCGCGATGGTTCGGATTTCCAGCTAATAGCCTCCCGTGTCTTCGATACGAAAGAAATCGTTTGCACACGTACGCGATTATGACTGCGAAAAACTTTCCAATTTCGCCTCGGCGTCCCATTCGCATTCGAATGTTTGTACTTGCAGTTCGTTCGCGTCGCGAGCCGTCCGTTCAAACTTTTAAACCGAAGGAGATCGTTAATGCTGAGATTTCTAGACATTGGCATGCCGATAATTTGCTAGTTACCTACTTTCGGGCGTAAATAGTTGACATTGGAGATTACTAATTAGTTACTGAAGAAATTAGTTACTGGAAAAGTACTTGCGAGTAAAATATTACGGACAGTTACAGTCCTTATTTTTGAACAAAGCGGCTTTTAGTATGATTTTCACGTAGTCGTGTCAAAGTACTGCTAAGTAATATGAAAATTGTAACTGTACTTGGACCTGGACAATTAATTAACGTGTAAGTGCTACGATGAATTCAGTAGTGTACCCACTGTAACTTCGTGCATGTTAAACCACGTACAAACTTTCCCCGATGAACAGGCATAAATGATCTAACACAAATAAAAACGATGAATTGTAATACTTGCAGATGAAACATATTACTATTCCACTATAATTCACATATACATACTCTGGTCATCGAATTAGAACCATATTTAATTACATCATACGAAAGAGTATCTTCACCATTCATCGCTAAATTACGAGGATAAAAATATAGATAGAAATATTTATTAAAATAAGAAGAAGAGAAAATACAGAAATTATTAAGCTATACATGTTTAATTCGATAAACGTTCGATGTAATTTACGTACGTACATTCGCTCGAAATTGATCAAAGTGTCTACATTCGGTGGTGTACGATCGAACGAAACACACGATAATCTTTCGAGCCTTGCTATTCAGTCCAGTCTCTCAAAGAACCAACCATATCGCAATCAATACTAGCTACGGTATCGTCGTTCCCTATCAGTCATTCGTACCCTGCTGAAACGCTCCCATTTCCCTTTCACCGACCATCGATCGATCCGTGCTTCTCGCTAGCCTCTCGCCGATCGTTCCTCATTTTTTTCTTTCTTTTTTCGTTTTTTTTCACCTCTCTGTTCCGCCACGTTGCAGATCCACGATCGCGCAGGATTACAGTACCTACTGGGTCGGCGTGGAATCGCCGCAAGTTAACGTGCGCAAGCGATCCATCGACGTATTGACCCCGTCTACTCCGATCAGCACGCCGAGAACAACCACGCCGCCCTATTACAGCCCGACCGTCGATTACGAGGTAACTATTCTCCCATTACGTCCCGACTGCTGATCACGAGGCAAACGTGCTTTTCACGCCCGATAATCATAGCCACGACTGATCATCGACTACACACGGGGAGGACTTACGAAGTGAAATCGAGCCCTAACATTGAAATATTCAACCCCTATCTCTTTGATGTCTGTTTACGATTGTGACCAGCGAACGCAATACTCGGCCAACAGAATTACCCATTTGTCGGGTCCAAAACGAGAGAAACGCGAACTCGATTTTTCTACCGTGATCATTTTAGTAATACTCGATTACTCTGTTGTAATAATTTTAGAAATATTTTTTGACTGGCTGTTTGATGCAGAAACGAACAGACACCATAGGCCAGAAGATCCGATTCTTAAAATGGAGACATTGATAGGAAAAATGGACTAAGCTACGATACAGTTTTCTATATCGTTCTGTATAATTAGCTTCATCATATCGATAATTAACTCCAATAAATTGCATTAATTATGCAAAAGCATAGAAATACGTGTTTTCCAATGTAACGTTAATGCGCGATACATTTCCGTGCCGCAGTAAAATAATTGAGTAATTGTATACTTGCGTATAATTTAACAAAGACAATCTAACGTAATGTTATAACGCTATAGCGAGGATTTACATAATTTTATGCTTTGATAACTGAGTAAATCAATGTACGCGCACCCAGGTGTATATTTATAGTTGGTCAGCAATGTGTTAAGTATGCATAACGAATTAAATTTTAATTGAACGCAGTACTGTATAAATCATGTTAAATTGCTTGTGTCGATCGAAAATATTTATTAAATTTTCACGTAGAAGGTGTAAAATAACGGAGTGTCCTTTTCTCTCAAATTTGAGAGAAACTTCAGAGATCTTTCGAGACTCATTTCCAAAGAAATTCGCGATAATTGAGGATATCTTGTCCGAATGAATGTATCTGGAAGAATGATGGTATAATTAATCGGAAAAAGCAGAGGGGTATAATTAATCAAACAGCACATCCCGGGAAATCTGTGCAGAATTACAAGTTGAAAGTTCGGAATATTCGGAATATTGGCTCGCGGTGCATTGCTAATACGTGTATTATGCATGCACACACGTATGTATATGCTAGTTAGCTTCGTATGCATAATTTCCATTGATCTCGGTTTTATGCTTTATGTACTTTCGCCATTCACTTTCGTGGATTCGACCGCGCTCCGTGATTTTTGCCAACACCGTTCCATTGTAATATTTCGTCCAATGTATTTTTACGTACCGTATATTTAAACATCGCGAAACAAAAGAGAACGACAAACCTCATACCTGTATATCAAGCAGCGATGTACGTGGCAGATGGTAAAATATATTATTTTCACGGTTTCCCTTTTTTAAATTTAGATTAGCCCGGTGATTTCGTGAAAAAGTAACAAATTACTAATTCATCGTACATTTGAACATTGAAAAAATTTATACATTGTAAATATACTTAAGAGGAGCAGGATAACGACTTTTATCGTCTGCACGAACGTGCAAGAACAGAAACTGAAAAGCAGCGTGGTCTCACGGTCGCTAGCACAGACACGCGTTCGCCTTATCTTTATTCAACGAGCAATTAAAGTAATCGCTCCAATTACGCCGTGCGATACAGTATCAAATGCTTCTGCGACAGGATCAAACGAATTCGCGGTCTTCCGTGCTCAACAGAAACGAAAAACAGGTTGGAGATACATACTTGAGGAGGTTGGTAATAACCAGCTCCCCGAGTTTGTAATTATTCTGTTTCGCGAACTGTGTCTAAGTTGAAGGTCGGTCGTTACACTTCCTGTTCCTCCGGGACTTTGACCATTTCGACATCGCCTTTGTCATTTGTGACCATTCGAGTGTTAATTACCCATCGAATCGACATCTTTAGGTGCAATGTTCGAGCATTCAACGTTAATCACGCCGCTGTTGCGCCGTGGTTAATATCATAGTTTCAACTCGGATGGCGTTTTCAATGCGAGCCGCAACCAACGTGGACCAACGTCCGCAGCGACGAGTGAAAAGATACACAAGTCGACGTGTTCTTCGCGTATCGTCCTCGTTACCGGTCCACTTTCGAAACGAGATCTCGACGTGAGAAAAGGCGGCACGCGAATGAATCCAACGCCGGGTTCCAACGCTTGGAAACTTTATCGAGGAGTTTCTAGAGTAGATGGAATAGATAGAAACTACTCCATTAAAACCGGCTGCGCGACGCCGAGCCGCGCTTCTCTACACGCGTATCCGGCGTAGGATCCCCCTGTCGCGGGAATATCTTCGTATTTTGGAGATGAAAATAAATCTTTCGAAAATCTCTTGAAACTTCTCCGCCAGATTTATGCCAGACGATAAACGCGCTCGGAACATCTATTGGCTCAGGGATCAACCGTACCGCTTAACTCCGTATATTAACGTTTGTTCACCGCGTTGCTCCATGCTTCTATATTATTGGATTAAATTGTACACACCTACCGAGATATCTACTGTCTCTGTCAGATGTAAGACGAATTTCTACTTCTTCTCTTGTGCCAGAGATTTCTTTGTTTCTTTTGGAGAAATTTGAAAAGTTACCGGGAAACTTTGCTCTTGGTTGGAAGAGCTAGCTCGTTATGCTGGGTTTTGTATAAATATCCGATTCTTGAAACTCAAGATCGCGTAAATATAGTCGCCTCCCCGACGTATAATTTCTTGAGAACTATAATGACAATGCTGTATTTTAACGTGTTGTTTCTTAGACGAAGGTTGCCGAGGACCCTTTCTACACCGGATGTGGCTCGACGAAGAACTGCTTCGGTACCCCTTCAGGATGCGTCGAAGCAAAAGATTGTATCGCGGCAGTCACTGTGCTCGTGCGAGGAGACCGATATCTGTTTGAATTACAAGCCCGCGATAGTAAATATGTCGCCGTTGGCTTATCAGATGACAGTAAAATGGTAATTTTCATTAATCCGTGAGATTTGTTAAATTTTGCTTTTCGTATGTACTTATTCAACAGCACCGAATTAAACCGTACTGCGTAATTTTCAGTTTTACGTCATAGTAGATTTTATGCGTTAATTGTATTGATTAGAAATGTATGCTCAGAAAACATGTAGAACATTAGCTTCGAGTCACTTAATTCCAGATTAAATTATTTGATGTTTCCTATGCAGGGCGATGACAGCGTCGTCGAGTGTACGAACGAAGGAGGAAAAATTGCATTGCACATGTCTTGGAACTCTGGAAAGCAGAATACGCGCCAGCCAATGGTGCGTGCTCAATTATTTATCGTGCTGAAGCAGCCGCGAACTGGATGTCAAATTTAGTCGTAGTAATAATGAATTTTATTCGACAACTGGTTGCTGAAATCAGCGAGTCTGCGCCGTGGTTTGAAAATTTGGAAAATAAACTTTGCCCTGATTTTGTTATTATCACTCGACGCTGAGTAAACGTTCGATGATTCGCGTTGAAATTAAAAAAGAGACTTCTATCTCCGTGACCAACATCGAGGTCTATGTTACACGATCGTACGAGCAAACGCAATTAATACGATCTTGATTCGATGAACCTAGCGTTGATGGCCAATTTTCGCTCGTGTGTAGCATTGTTGTTACCGATTGGTTCTTCTTGGAGAATAATTGCTTCGATCCGCGGTTTACGAGAAATCCCTCTTAACCTTGATCCGTTTGCGATCTCCTTTGCAGCAAGAAGGAGCAGTCCAATTGGAGTCGAGTGCGATCAACGATGATGTAATCACGTGCAGATTTTGGAGAGAGAAAACCACCGTCGTTCAGGGCCGCGAGTTTGATCTCGTCAATACACCGTACAATCTTCTCGTGGCTGCTGGCAAAGGTTTAAAAAGTACGTTTCACTTTGCAACGCTACCCTTATATAAGTATTGCGTTTCGTTACATTTACTGGAGAGCTTTGACAAATCTTGTTTTATTTAAATTTTATGAAACAACGGACAATTCTTTCAGTCATTATTTTGATGCAACAGAATCACGTATATAGATATTCTTAGTACACAAAGGAACGTTTAAAGGGAAACGTTTGTCGAAATTTTTAGGTAACGGTGTCGGATTCCACGACACGGCGTACGACGCTACCGGCGACGCAAAATTATTAGCCGACGTCGGTGGCTTCACTACGGCGAGCAACATCCTAATTCGTGTTCACGGTGCTCTGATGCTGGCGTCCTGGATCGGGACAGCGTCGATCGGCATTCTTCTGGCCAGATACTACAAGCAGACGTGGGTCAGCTCGCAGTTGTGCGGAAAGGACCATTGGTTCGCCGTAAGTATCCAATTTTTCTCGAAATCGCGCACACGAACCAGATTGCTGGTAAGATCTCGACCCAGTGGAACTAACGACCCCGGGGGTTGTGTGTGATGGCAGCTATTTGGACGGGTCGATGCGCCTGTCTGTGGGTTCATGAGTTTGGGATCGAGGTTAATCGGAGGAACCGCGAATAGAAGGGCAATTTGATAATGTCACGGGGGAGGGGTTGCCCTTTCCGAAAATTAACAGTCGACGCACGGACGCGTGATTGCAATTTAAATCGGGCGCATTAATCATTTTGCGTAATCAGATTTTAATTGGGAGACACCGTGTGAAATTGTACCGGTCGTCGTGAGAACTGTTTGCCGGCGTACGATAATAAATATGCTAGTAAATGTAACGTTCATAATGAAATGACAAGAGTTATATCGCCGCGGATTGGCTAAACGTATATATCGATGTTTGACTGGCAATTGGACATCTTTCTTTTAACACTGGTGGATATTTCTTAATTCGGCTCTTTCTATGCTGAGCGAGGTTCATTTTTTTTTTAACAGCGCTGCTGCACTCGACGTTATTTGAACTCGAGGATCTAAACGTTCGGCAAGAACACTTAACTTTGGCTGATGTCCAACGATGATATTGAACGTATCTTAGGTGGTTGAAGGATATTTATTATAACTTTAGATTATTTAATATCCGGCTCGAGCGCCCGTGTGTCATAATAATGTCATTATCACTTACGCTGCTCAGTTTCATATCACTTATCACAAGATGGAATTCAACGAAGATAAAAATATATTATTATTTACTCTCAAGTGGCACAGATTCTTTATGATACTCACGTGGTCGATGACGATAGCGGCTTTTGTAATAATATTCGTCGAATTGGGCGAATGGAGCTCGGAGACAATACATGCATCCTTAGGATTAGCGACCACGATCTTAGCTTTTATTCAACCGTTTATGGCAGCGGCGAGACCTCATCCAGGAGCACCACGAAGACCTCTTTTTAATTGGGCACACTGGTTTGTTGGAAATGCGGCACAGATTTGTGGCAGTAAGTCCCTCTTGTTTTCTTTTTCTTTTTCTTTTTTTTTTTTAATATCGTACGTGCTTTATATATGGTTTGTTTTCTTTTTTTTTCATTCTCGTTACGGAGAATGGATTAACCGACGCATTGAAATTCCTTTCACAGTAATCGCGATTTTCTTTGCGGTTCGACTGAATAAGGCCAAACTCCCGGAATGGGTCGACTGGATTCTGGTTGCCTACGTGGTATTCCACATTCTGACTCACCTCATCCTGACGGTAAGAATGATATTTGATATCTCCAAAGCGAAATTCTTGTACATCTATCTGATTTTATATGTATGCGCATACTCGGATAATGTATTTTACCTATAGCGGATGTCCCAGTTTAATTCATAAATGGATATCTGGAAATCGAACAAACAGATTAAAAAAGAAATTAGATGGGAAGGTCGTTAGAGTTTTACGTGCGAACAAATAAATGTGTCAAGACTGTCTCAAGGTCAACCGCATTTTCTTTTTCCTTTTTCAATAAATCTTTGTTATCTGTTACTTTAATTAATCTTGAAGAACTTGTCTAAACGCTGTGCTACTTTTTCCAGTATCGCTTCCGGCGATATCCATTTGAAATGAAAAATCAGTTCGTCATTCTCATTCATACTTGTTATGCAGCATTTCCATCTCACTATGCAATTTATTGCTTTAAATATTCAAACAGCTGCTAATGAAATGAAGTTTCAAATTAATTCACCGTGGATTATTAACGTTTTGGAGAAATCAGTCCAGCCTCTCTTTGATCCCGTATGCAGTCAGTAACGTCATGTCATGTCTAATGTATTTTATATTTGATTGTGCAAACCGCCGTTGAAAATCTCTTTAATTATACACGTACAAACGCTAAAAATTCTAAATCTGGATTAAGTTTGACATTGAGATATTTATAAAAAGAAATCGATGTAATGTGTTACAGTTCGTTGGATGTGCCTCTGACAAACAGGCAAGTCAGAGGGTGAATTCATTTCCGATGAAGGACATGCACTCTCGTGGTTCAATGGTCCATCCGGATGCAAGACAGGACGCTCCAGTAAGTTTCTCGCTAATAAGAATGAATTATTCTCGCTAATAAGATGCGCAGATAATCTTCATCGTCTCATTTCTCATTCTGTTCGATAGCACGTTGGAATCAGGAAATTTATCTTTGGCATATATTTCGTCGTGATCGTCTTATTCGTCGCGGCTCTCATTGTAATCACCGTACTGGCGCCTATAGAAGATACATGGGTTACCTTCACAAACACCATTAAAAATTACTAAGTTGTCGTTTCAATGGCGAAACGAGCGTTAGATTTGCACCGCCTGACCATGGCGCCCGACCACGCGTCGTGGCAGAGTCGTTGTGTCAGAAATAACACTGCGATAAGTTTCAAACTGTTTCGTATATGCTCACGTGACTGTTTGTATGTAAATGAGTATTTGAATTGACATAAATTATCGTTTACGGGAACAACTTAAAGTGCGAGTAATGCATATATATATATATACATACTATTTAATATATCGATCGTTGAAAAGTACGTAGTTTGAAGTTTCTAATAGTAGAAACATAACAAATGGTATTATCGTTACAAGCGACAATATGTAGAATATGTACGATTCTCTCATCTATTCAAAATATTTTCGCATACTTCCGATTTCCGCTTTCTCTTACTTGGTAGACTGACTTCTAACGATTGATTAAATAATCGCTAAGTGCAAATTATTCGTACAAATGTCCGTCCAAAATAAGAGTAATAGCTTAAATATTTTATTTTAACTTACGTAAGAAGACATTAGTTTGTATACGCCTGCGATATTATTCGCAGTATATTGTTGTTGGAAGTCCACAAAGAGTTCTCTCCGCAAGGTGCTTTTACATTTAAGTTCTCTTTATCGATAAGATATACGTATATTATCCATATTTATGATGTAACATTTACAGTATTAGCGTTTATAATATATTTTCGATTTTTACACTTGTTTAGATTTATTTTGTACTACGATAAGTATTGTTTGCACACACGAGTGCAAATAAGAGTTTGTGGAAGTGTTATTGAATTGCGCTTGATTAACCGATATAATAGTATTTTTCACATGTTATTGATTGTTAATAAATAAAAGTATATACAGAATCGCGTCTTTCCTCTTTGCGAGAAATAGTATAATGTAGTTGTCTTAAATTATCTTTCTGATTTGAATTTATAGACTAAGGTGTGCAAATAACGATGTTACACGTACATAAGTGCAGATAAAACCATCGTCGGCGTTTTCCACAATGTGCAATTTCTTTTCTCAACCTCGCTGCATCGCTATAATCTTATTCCGCTACACCCGTTTCACATTTTCGATGCTTCAAATTTTCTATAGGGAAGATTATCCGTTTATCGTTAAGGTTTCACAGAGAATAAGGTGGTGGTTGAACTCGATTAACGGCAAAAGGCCGTTGTTAATCAGTTTAAACGGAATTTGAATTAACTTAAACGATAAGTGAAAGTCGCAAGTCAAGTATGCCACCAGTATTTATTTCATTTACATTAAAAGCTCTGCCGTTGCCTTAAACCCTCTCTCATTGCCTTTCAAATTGGAAATATCACTCGAAGAAAGATCCTCCTGGATTTTAGCATCCTTTATATCTCAACTATCGTTATGCTCGATTGTGAAACTGCGTATTTCAGCTCGTTCATTTGTACGCTTTATGCATTTTATAATACGGTTGTATGAGCTACTTGTATAATTAGTTCGTACTGCAGAAGCGTATCGAACCTATTCACTTGACTCTCGACGTTCTGAAATCTTCTATTTTCGCTACAATTTGCAAATTATCTTTTTTGTTAATTAAATTTCTATACAAATTTCGAGCGTTCATTTATAATACTCGAAATTAGCAAATGCACCTATTCTGTGAAATAATCTTGCATATTATGGCACTAATGTCTAAAATATTTATGCAATTATAATGTGCAGACGGAATACGTGAAATACGAAAATGTAATATACGAACGTACAGTGTGCGCGCAAAAATTATGCAATAAGTATATTGGAAATATTCTGCAACAATGGAATGTTCATTCGTCACACGTGATTATTATAATTCAAATTGCCATTGTACGCAGTTACATGTGAAATTTTGCCTCGAAGTCATATTTTACTTTGATACAATTCTTTCTCTATTTTCAGGTATACTCATTGGATATTTTAGATACTGTTTAACAGTCAAATTAATAATAATTGCTTAGTGATGCTACATTTCAAGGTCTACTTTATATATTTGCATAAATATTCACAGTATTTTTTTTTTCGGTGTGCTGGACGTTATTATTTAATTACAATTCTTTTTTTTCTTTCACTCGAAAATCGTACGGTCCTGAGCTCCGATCGGGAGACAGCGTTTGGGGTGGAATGTTTTCAAGGGGTTAGTAACGCGCTTCAAAAAAAAAAATGGCGGCCGATCGAAGGCGGTGGCGTTATGACGCATGCCACACGGCGACGCTCGGCGTCCCTCGGCGGCGCCACCGTCGACCAACCCCCGCAGTTCGATTGGAGACACCGGCCGGCGTCGACGGCTGTCGCGGAGCTCCTTTCTCCTTCGTGTTCGCGTGTGCGCTAAAGCCTCTCTAGCCATCGTATCTTTCTTTCTTCTGTGTCGAGCAACAACGCGAGATCATTCGCGAGAGGTACGACCAGCAAACGAACGTTCACGATCGTTACTTTTTCTCCGCTCTTTTCTTTGCTGTCACACTGCCTCTGCCTTCCTTTTTCTACCGCGGCGTAACGTTTCTTTCGCGAGCGCCCCTTGACGAGTTGTCATTCGAAAATCAAACCAACCGTACGATAGTAATCGTGTCGGTAAGTGATAAATGGCGTACACACGCCGCGCACGATTCGCACGCGTTTGATATCCATCGAGATTTGAAATATTTCAGCGGTGGTTTGCTCGTGGCGCTGTCGATCGTGTATTCGCGTAGCGTTTCGATTCGTGTGACATAACTATGGTTTCAAGCGGCTCGATTGTGGTCGTTGAACTTTACGAAGATTAAGGAAGGCGGAGAGAGGGCTCGGCCGGCCACTCGCCACGGTGGATAGTTGACGTTCGAACTGAAAGTCACTCGGTAGTGTCGAGCAGAACCGTGTGTTGGATCAAGAGATAGTTCTCGCTCAGTTTCATTTCGAAGGAAGCCGCGTACATTCGCGACCCGCCGCCGGGCTCGCTTTTCCGATTTCGTGCTTTCTTTCTTTCGCTCTTGTCGAACGTGTTACCGCGCAAAATTCAGCTCTAATCGAAAAGTAAGTAAGCAACGATAGTTATAATTGTCGTTCGAACTGGGCCTCATCGCCATTCTCGCCGAATTCAAACATTTTTGCAATTGTACGTTGCCAACTTCAGAGCGTACGTTACATTTTCATAATATCGAAATTATTGAAATTTATCTTTCATTAATCTCGATACGAATTTCCGTTCGTTAATTTTCGTCTTTAGATTTTCATTTCGTTCTTTTTCTTCTGAATAAAAATGCGTCGCTCTTTGAACCATCTCGTTATAAAGTATGCATATCAATATCTCGATGTGCATACATAACCGAGTGAATTTGCATCGGATATCACCGGGTGAATAGAGACCGGTCACTCGTTGACGGGTAACAGATACGGTAAATATCGGTAAGGCAAATCGCTACACGCACAATTGGATATTAAAATTAAAGAGCGAGCTGAAAAGAGAGAAGCACTTTACCTAAACGGAACACGAGCTCAAAAGTACGCGACCGTGTATGTGCGTATATGTAGGCGCGTAGCATGTTCGCGGGTAGTGTGTAGTTGAGGCCTGGCGTGCTTCGACGTATGTACGCTGAAAGTGGAAGGCAGATGATTGTCCACTTTTGCGCCGGTGTCGTGTTATTGTTGCCATGTATCCCGATACGGCGCATACGTCTTTTTAACCTCTTGCCACGCACGTCGAGAATATTTCGCCCAAAATTGCAATATTTTCTCAGTTTTAAGTATATCGAGGTATAACTCAGGCAAAACAAATAATAAATTTATTACTTAGTAATTTCTATCCAGTGATATACCGATGAATTCAAAAAGAAGACGAATTATATTGTATACGGTTTGGTCACTCGTTATGGTCCGTGAACCAGTTACTAGCGCAAGAGGTTAATACAACCTTGTAGTCCTTCAGAATTTCGGAGAATTTCGGTCGTGCAATGTTTTCTTTTCGTTGATACTTGACCGAGTGTCTTCGTGTTGTCGTACACGATAGACAAAGAAAGAAAGAAAGAGAGAAACAGTACAGAGAAGTGTTACTCGCGACATTTGGTGTTTCCGTATGTACAGTGTTTTTCGCACGCGTCATTTTTCTCCCCTCGTTTGTATCGTAGTAATCGACCGATAGACTTCGGGAACAAGTGTCGCCGACCGGTCCGGGATCCGACGCGGATTTTCAGTGCGCGTTCCCACGCAAGTGGTGAAACTTGCGCGACAATCAATATAGTCGATCGAGAAGTTGGGATCTGGTTCCTCTAGAAATGCGAAAGTGAATATCGCAAGGGCGAGCGCGTGCATCGCAGGACGATGGCTGAACTACAAATTTCCCGATTTGTCGTGCTGCTTGCTCATCTGATGGTCGTCTTGGTGCTCGCCCAGAACCCCATCGAGGAGAAGACCACCTTCGAGGCTGCTTTTCAAGGTAAATGTTATTATCGATCGCATTTATTGGCATTCTGGTACTGGTGCCGGCATCTTTCACGCCGTCGATCGATTTTATTCGATACGCGTGCGTTTTTATGGCCCGTAAACCCTTCTTGCTTCTCTCGTCGATTTGCATTTAACGATCCTTGGTACTTGATCGCGTTTGTCAAGTAGTAGTAAAGTAAAACGGACCGAGGCTGCGAGACGCGTTAATCGAAGTGAAAGATAAAAATCGAGGGGCTCGTGAATGAAACGACTCTTGTTAAATTTTTTGTGTCTTGCGCCTTCTAGTAGTAACATTATTGTCTAATTCTAATCTGATTATCGAAATCATTTGATCTATTGTTATTATATTAAGCACGCAGCAGTGAAAAAAGGAAAAACCGTATTTAACTGGACACATTCTTTGGTCACATAATTACAAACGTGTAACGCGATAAATATTTAGTCAATATATTGTCAATATCTATTAAAAAAAACTCAAAGACGGTCATCGACAAGGGCCGTTTTTTTCGATACGAACCTTTACCAATTAGTAAAAAACTGTGTTTATGCAAATGTGCAACGCGTACGCTTGGCTGTTAATTATTACAGCAAAAGTATCGCCGATAAGCGTCCCCCGGCACATTAAACATGTTTGTACTACACTCGAAAATTTATTTCCGTTTCATATCGAGTGTTTTTATCGGCGCGATGCTTTCTCGAATTCGAGCCCGCCATTACGAGTCCATTTGTCAACCCGGTGGCTTTCCATTCGGCTAACATTTTTATAACGCACATGCATCCGCGCGTACGCACGCTTCAAAGTCGAAACTTAATTAACGTTCGTGTATTTGCGCACGGGATTTTGTCGACTAGCAAATGAATCCGTATTGACAAAGTCAACTCGAATGCATTAGCAAATTTTCGGAAACTATTTTGAATGCGTAAATGCCACCTCCGCGTCGTCATTGCAAATAGTTTTGCAACGGTAAAAGTGTTCGCCCGACGCACGCTCCGAGTCGGCCAACCATTTTCATACGGATTCATTCCTTCGATGAACCATGTTGCTCATCGACGCGATATCAATCCAACGATCGTCTCGACGAGGTTCGTGCATTTGCGCGGTAACGAGAGAGAAAAGTTTGGGAAAAAATTTGTCGGTCCTGCATCGATTTTTCAACTTGTTCACCGTTGTTTCCGGTGGTATGCTTGGTATGGACCAACTTTTCCGCAGGATACTTGGTCGAAACGAAGCTACTCTTTTTGGTTATATTCGTGAGTTTCTATGGTATAGTTTATAGTTTGAATGGAAAGACTCAACCTTTTGTAATTCAAGCAGCGTCTGACATTTTATCGATGTAATATTGCAACACCTTTCGATATCGCTATTATCCTCACGGGGGTTTGTGATTTATGTTATTAATACACACACGCGAAACCTTTCGACAAATATCTCTCGCGTTATTTTTAATTATCCGTGACAATGAAGCGTAAAATTTATATCAGAATTACACTCGACTGTTATCTTTCGTTAAAAATTGCCCTGGTGAAAAATTAGCTTTATCCTTTAGCGACATCCTTACTTGCCGAACGAATTAAGCCCGAAGAGGTCAACAGAAAACGAGATTAGCGACCTATCTCGAGTTAGGTTTAACTTTCAGTTAGCCGTAGTCGTATGTACGGTTGTCGTTTCGTCGTCGGGGGACGACAATGGTTGTTGCAGCATTTTCGATTTCGGTCGTGCACGATTTCAGCGGGGGCGCGCGCGTTTGTCAGCGTGCCACGGTGGTACAACCACCGGCAGATTGCGTTAATGTTAATGGCGTGCTCGCGGAGGGACACGCCGCTCCCTTTGCAACATCTCTGCGGGCTCATTTGCTAATAGCCAGAAAGCAATTAATATCACGGTCAGTTGCTGCCCTTTAGACATCACGGGCGCGTACGTTAAGTTGCCTAACGAAGAGCCAACTCGCATTTTAGAAATATCCCCGTTGTCGCAGTTGCGCGTCACCCGCGTAATTCTCGCGGACTCGGAGCTCGTCGACGCTGTTATCGGCCGTTTGTAAATTTTCGTCGACAAACGTTGGATCACGGTGGAATTGAAATCGTGGAATTTTTAGATCCGTCGCGGACGGAATTTTAGATCCGTCTGTTTTTTTGGAATTAACGACGGCCGGGAGATCGGCTGGAATTTCGGTAACAGCTCGTTCACGTTGGACGATTTATTAGATTATTCGAACGGTTAAGTCGTGCCCGGGGATTTTCGCTGTTATCTTGAAATAAAATGTAAAATGTTTCGAAGTTAGTTTTGGGTTGCCGAGTATCGGGTCGTCTGTCGAAAAGTTCGCTCGTGCTCGTTTGCAACTTTGTGTATTTACCTCGGAAATTTTCACGAATCACCGGTAGCCGAAGCGTACGTACGTACGTACGTTGGTTTATTTTAAGCGTTGGAACACGAACTGTTAACTATTTAACTGCTGTTGCAAATTTTATTGACGAATTGCCGTATAAGCTGCATTTGGGAAATGTCGGAGATGGTCTCGTTAGAAAGCGTCGCACTGGAAAAATTTAAAACCAAGGCAGAGACAGATTGATAGCGTTCGTAGAACGAAACTGTACGACACTTTTTACATTCAACGACTTTCAAGTTCAAGATTCAATTTCTTTTAACGATCAACTTGATAGCTGGCTGTGAATCGTCTTTGTCGCGCGAGATATCTTTCTGACCGAACGATACTCGAAATAATATTTCGACCAAGCAATCCTCCCAAGAAACCTCGATTAACTCGCGTTGCCAGCGTGAAAATCGAAAGAGAAACTGCTTTCCAACACGACTGCTTTATCCCATTGTCCGAAACAAGCCAGTTACGTTGAACTCGATTTAAAAGGGCGAAAAGGTAGTTCATTTCGGCAAAGCGGGTGGAAAAAAAAAAAAAAGGAGGGGCAACAAAAGGTTTGTCGGCGAGTGGCTCGATGTAACTTTAACGATTGGAGAAAGCGGCCATTGGCCGGGCGAATTTGAACGCGGGGGAAACAAAATCGGCGCAGGTCCCGGAAACAACGGGGGGCGAAAAGAGCGCGTTAATTCACACGGTCGTCGACTGCATTCAGCCGACGGTAATTCCCTGACTGAGTGGAACAATGGGCACGGCCGAAGAAGAGAATGGATTAACGATCGATCGGTTTCGACGCGGCTGTAAACAGAGTTGTGAATTATGTATTTTCGAGTAGACGAGGCGAGAGACGTGCCTTCCGCCAAACGAACGAATTTCACCTCGTTGTTCCGAAACACCCCGTTGTTTGCTTGGCGAGTTTCTTCGTCTAGCTTCTCCCTTACGTTGCTTGCCTTTCTCGTTTCTCTCGGAGCAAAAGGACAACCCACGTCCACCCAGTGGGTTACTCTCTCGCTCGACTCTTTGCGCCTTCTTGCTTATTTTCTGCTCTCCGTCTCTGCTCAACTTCGACGACAAAGGGGGTTGGGACCGGTCGCTGTCGTCCGAACGGTGATACCTGGCGAGAAGCAATCATCGGCTCGCAAATGCACTCGAGAGGAGTTCCATCGCCGCTGCCGATAAACATCTCTTACGAGGCCGGATTGAAAGGGCGCGATGAAAATGCAGTCGGGAGTCGAGTTACAGGGAATTTTATACCGCCCGAGGCGAACCAGCCTGCTTCTTTTCTTGACGGATGCGTGTAATCGGGAGAGGACGTTGCACCTGACTGAGAAAACAGACGTAATTGAAACAAACGTGACATCACACGGGGAGATGGTTGGCTGATCAATTCGTTGACCACGCTTTTGTCCGTGTTACCTGAAGTATAGTCGGTTAAACTAGCGATCTGAATATACTCTTAAATTATGTCGACGGTTTAATTTGACGCACGAAATAAAAAGCGAATGGACAAATTTTGATCTCTGTAGATCGAAAATTGATCGAAAAATCGATGATTCGTTGTATTTTTCACGATCCGCGTTGTTGCATTCCCTTCGATTTTTCGCTTCCTCGCAAGCGACTGCGCGGGTTAATTAAGTGGAGTAATTAAGCGAGTATTTCACTCGCTTCTCGGTTTTATCGAACATCCATCCGCGAACATCTATCTGTATTTCTCGACGGATAGTTTCGAATATTTAGAAACGAGGGGAACACGACGATACGCGCGTGCGATGTTTACAAATTTTCCCTTGGGAAATAATGAATCGATTTCTCTGCGATGTTGCCTGTCAGCTTTGTAATTGTGCTTATCGTTGTTTGCTCTTCCGTTTGATTGACGCAGAATTTTTCAGAGAATCGAGTTTCCTTGGGAAAATATAGGGTGGCAAAACGTAGGAAATAGAATTTGAGAAACTGAGTTCCAGTTGAGAACTGAAGAGAAATATCCTGCATTTTCAGTTATTATTTGCTCTACGTTTTCCGCAATTTTGCATGTCCGTTTGTACAAACATCGTCACTTCTGACGACTAGATCGCGAGTATTTATGGAATTCTATATTTTTATCAGCGTAATTAAAAAAAAATGAAATTTAAACAGATATTTTATCTGCCAAACACAACTTATGCTTATTTTGTATATTTTATTACATATTGCGTTTCGTGGATTTTTGAAATCTCAATTTTCCCAGAAGTGAATAAATAAATATCCGTCGTCTACCGAACGACCAAACGAAGGAATCTGAAGAAAGAAACGTTATTTCTGCCACGAGAGTTACGTTTGGTATTGTCCGTGTTTGCGGGTGCATTGATTTCTTATGCACGTCTCTCACGTTATGAACGGGACGAGTGAATAATGGAATAGGCCGTTTCTAGGAGAATTTAAATTGCGTTCCATTCCGATGCCACTGTTTCGCATTCATTGCGAGGCGCATCATGAGCTTATAGCCGAGAACTCATTTGACCTTAACATGCTTGCTCCGGATATATAATATTCCATTCGAGGGAATGCACCTAGAAAGTACTAGTCATTATGTTTCTAGTTCCACGCCGGAGGGTATTGCGTTTCTTCGATCCGATCTGAATTTCAAATGCGAGAGTGGTTCGTCAGTTGCAATATTTATGCATCTTCCACGATGGTCGTTGGAAATAATCGAGCTTTTAGATTTTACGGTAGATGCAAGGGATTTGGAGAAAAGTTAAAGAAAAAGAGAGGAACCGAAATAAAATTTCATTGTTAAATGTAATTGAGAAATTCTGAGAAACCTGAAGTTGCAACGTGTTCCAAGTGTCTAATTATTGCAAGTTTCGAAGCTGTCAACTATTTGAGCATTCGATTATCTATAAATCTGAGTTCTCGAACATTCAAATTTTGGAGCGCTCAATTACCCAATCATCCGTGCAATCGTCAGGGCTCGACAATTCGACTCGATCGTTCAAATATTCAAGAATTTTGGTTCGTGCGCTACGCATGAATACGAGGTCGAACAATACGGCAGATATTGCGATAAATAAGTCGATAGTTTCAAGGTATCCAAGCGCTCGGATCCCCGAAGAGCGTTGGAAACAACTTCGAAGCAGGGAGTTTCGTACGTCTCGAACTTGGAACACCGAGTCCAGCCGTACAAAGAGGTCTGCGAGACAGATAGCGGGAAGTGTTTCGCTTGGAAGGAAAATATTTGCGCAGGACAGCGAGGGTTAATCTATTCCAATTATTTATAAACCACTGCCGGTTCGGGGCAGGGGCAGGGGGGGGCAATATGCGAGATTAATGCCTCTATTCAATTATTTAACGCATCATTCTCGGTTCGTTTGGGTCTATTTACGATTCAACGTTGATTAATGGCTCCGCGGCGTGGATACGTCGCGGCACGTATGCCTTGTATCGCAGAAACGCCTATTAATCTTACTAAGGACTGTCTATTGTACCGAAACAACAATTTGCACCGTGTTAAAGTATAATCTGATTCTTCGACGCTATTCACGCACGTGCACGTAGCGATGTTTGCCCGCGGTATAGTCACGTCGACAATTCGACGCGCGAATGTGTGCAGGCTGACTTCGACATCGACTGCACCAGTGGCAACTGCGTAGAGTCAAACAGGAACGTGGGTCAAACTTGAGGCAACGGTACACAGTTCGCGCAGCTCATGTACAATGTAGCCGCGGTTCGCAAGCTGTGTTCAGCGCGCGCCTAGATAGCGTGTGTGCTTTTTGATTGGTTGATTCACGTGGCATCTACGCGCGCCGGCAATCAGCAATGTTATTGCTTTTTGTCGAGGATTAAATCGAGCTCTGGAACGCGATAACTTCGTTGTGTCGTCAGCAGCGACTCGATTTTGTTGCGATCGCTGTACATATTTAGAATTTAGCGTTTGGAAATCTCGTCGTAAGTTCTGCCTTTCACTCGATCACTGTGAGTCTCATGTATACTTAAATACTGTCCCTAGCCCATAAAATAACTGCGACAATTACTTTACCTTCCCAAGGTCGACACTGCATGAGATTTTTCTACTTGTCTACCGATTGTCTAGGAATAAAAAAGACACTCCATTGGGTGATCCTTGTGTTCCGAGCAAGGAACATCGTTGAAAACGAGACTCGATTTAAGCCTCCATCCAGTTGATCTGTTGCAATTAGCTCTTAATCGTTCAGACGTTCTCGAAATCGTCCTGAAAACGAGGAGCGTCCGAGAGCACGTAATGTTCGTGTAACGAAGCACACATTGATCGAAGATATTTGTCAAGGATTATACGAGGCTGGTCCTCAGGCCGTGTACAACCGGTGACGAATTTCCTGTACGAGCTCCAGATTCGTACCGTGAATTTGAATAATTTCACAGTTGTTACGCGCGCAACTCGGCCGTATTATCGCGCACGACGGGGTCGTCGTGCTTTTCGTCGTCGTTGGTAATCGTTCGACTGCGGTTTCCAACGATATTTTCGCACGAAGAATTATTCAGCTCGCCGAGGGTAAATGCCCGGTGGATTGGTTCGGCGACAGCAGGCATCGGCTCGCCACCGGCTCGATCGTCGGAAAATTGATCGCTCCACCGTGTTCAGCCGACCTTTTCCTTGCCTGGAAGCGGTCCGGGTCGTTGCTTGTTACTTGCAATATTAAATGGAATCGCGGTGTACGAAAAATATACAAAATGTTGGTACATTAGATGACAAATAGATAGAAAACGCGTGTATTTATTTATCGACGAGCAAACTGCGACATGACCGCGCGATACTCGGAGAATTAAAAAGTAGGATTGTACGGAAAATACTCAAAATAATATGTACTCTAGATGAAATAACGTCTCGACGTTCGCGTCATTTTAATTACGTTTGTAAAAATGTGAAATTGCAATTTATCGGTGCATGAAATTTGCATGACAGAGATTTCAAAAAAAGGGGCAATATTATTTGTTACGTAGGCTGTAGACATTTATGGAATTTTGGACCCTTTTTTAATGTCACCGCGGGAGTCGTTGTATCGGAAATTTTTCGATTTTTATACCAGAAGGGTCAAAAGCTAACTTTCGCAAATAAATATAATTGTTTATTGACTTCGATACGGACTCTTTGACCCTCGCGTTTAACCCTTTACGCTCTACTGAGGCCGCTTTGACAACGTTAAAAACGAACAAATTATTTGGCTTCATTTTCATCGATGTAACGTGAGAAATTTTCACCGTGAAGCGAAAAAAGAATGCGCTTGTTTTTTTTTTTTTTTTGGAACATTTGGTTTCAAAGAGCTTCATTTAAAAAAAAAAAAGGTGCCAGCATGATTAGTTTTGATTGTCCAACGAGATAAAATAACAGAGAATCATTCGAGCGGAAGATAAGGAATTGCGTCATTTAAGTCGTATTGAGAAATTTAAGTCAGCTGTAAAAGTATTTATCACGCGAACAGAATTTAAGAAAGGAATCTCGGGCACGCCGGTTTTGCAAAAACATTTAGTTTTAGAGTGGTCCTAGTCTACCGTGGAGTCATAGTTAGCATTTAATTACGTCCGAGGATCTGTTTAATCGCGAAGGGTGAAAAATGCAGTGCGCGCCCTTGTAAAGGGGGCGAGTGTTGGCATTTGAGAGAAGTCAGTCGAGCGCCAAGCGTGAAAGGGAAAGGTCGCGAGATTCGTGAGAATAGAAGGGAACTTTGAGTGACATTTTCACAATTATACTTAATTTATTCCCTTCTTTTTTCTCTCTCTCTCTCTCACTCTCTTTTTTTCCAACCTATTTCTGCCGGCAAAAATAAATTTCATTGACGTTAATTTCCCTTCGTGTTCTCTTCTTTGTGGCATTTTATTTTTAATAATACCTATATACACACTTTTTCATTTTGTATGTAAATTATTCCAAAGAAAAAGTACGAAACGAGCGTGTGAAATGCAGAGTTTGAAATCGTTTCGCGCGAACAAAGGAAACCGTGAGTTTTTTTTCCCGACCCCCCGACCCCCCCGACCCCCCTCCCACTTTCACAATTGATTCAGTGAAACGTTCGGAGCAATGAATGAAAAATAAATACTCGTTAAAAAATTTATGCCCGTAATTTCCTTACTCGTGTTCTCCACACGGTCACTGTGTCGTGCAGCAGCAGCAGCAGTCTGCCGCGTTAAAGTTCGCGAGGATCGTTTGTTATTTTTGCCACTCTTTTCTGCAGCTACAGCGCGAACCGTGCCATGATCGTTTTGCCTTGAAATAACGGACGAGTCGTGAGCACAGCTGTCGTAAAAAATGTAACATTCGCAGCCATGACGCACGACGGAGTTGCGCGTGATACACGGGTACTGGGAATTCACGGCTGTTTTTGCTACACCTTTCGAAAAATACGCCGAAACATTGCCGGTCCATTAATATTCTTGAATTTTTCATCGTTCGAAGTCCATTTCGAAAATCCACTTTTTTCATGTTTGCCAAATGCAAACGCTTGTTTTTGTCTTCTAATTCATACGATTTACTGTTTCTTATTACAGATTCAAATATTTCTTTTTATTATAGTCATTTGTGGTAAAGATTATACTTTGGATGCAACGTTTGAATTTCATTATACACAAATAAGTTTATATTATTCAGGATTAATTTCTAAGTGTTTTCCTTGTTCTCGTTTGGCAATTTTTCTTACAACTTCCACTTTGGAGCCAAGATCTCATCTTGAACTCAAGACCCATCTCAGGGTCTTCAAGTTTAAATAGAACTTGGAACAGAATTACTCTCTTTCATATAAATTACAATTTCCCCATCTGCAAGTAAATTTATAATCGACAATCAATTCCTCAAGGACTGCTCTTTGTCTCTGAGACTTGTCGTAATTGAAAGTCGAATCCCTTTTCACAGATATTCTCTTGAAATCTTTTCTCAACGATCATCACCACGTTGACATCACTTTTTCCAAATAAAAATACCTTCTCCGAATAAAAGAAAAATCACGATTCGAAATACCGATTCTCCAAAGATTCGCAGCCCTCGCATTCTTCTTTGAAAATTCCATTTCCCGAGTTGTCGTCACCGGTACACTCTCTGCGAACGATCGTCGCGAAGTGCTTGTACTCCTCTCGAAGATGTCCTCCTGTTTCGAGTGGAAGAGCAAGACAGTGATCCTCGTCGGTGCTTGTCGCGACATCCTTCCTCAGGTGAGAAGGAAGCAGGGTAAAATTCTCTCTTTAGCTTATTTCTTTTATTATCACTGAAACTGACTTTAGCGGGGGTAACCCAGAAAATCGGGCCTCTTCAGGTGCAACGCTAATGCAACGAAAATTAGCGATTGGTTGATTTGGGTCACGTGATTCGCGAGTAGGAGTGGCGTTGTCTGGCACTGAGCGATCGCGCCTGTAATTTGTTTTCTATCAATTTAAATGTTTGCATATCGATAAAATTTTATGGCAAAAAAGTCGTCTTCATTTCCTAGTCAGAACAGTTGCTTTTGGACCTTTTAGTGAGACGAATCGTACTGGGGTACAAGTCGTGCAGTTTTTTTGTTTCTTTCTCTCGTTATTCCGCTTTTCACTTTAGCGACGCTGCTTCTCTCTCAGCTGAAAGCTGGTGAAAATGGCACTAAATAAACGGCAGCGTTTCGAAGTAATAAACGTCCGTGGTCCGCTTCACGGATCAGCGTTCTCCTTATTTCGTCGGTTCGCGTCGTCCTACGCGTCTGCCGGAAAAGAGGGCGATATTGTCGATGTTAATGGCGAACATGGCGCCCGTGGCGCGCAGTTAAACGAGCAACTGCACACTGGACGCGTAGGATTTCCAATTAAATTCCAAACGTTACGCTATCCAGCCGGGGAGAAGACGGTTTAATCGATCGTCCAACGTCGCAATCTGCATCTTCGCGTAACTCTTGACTCGTTTCATTGAATTTCCTTAGAAAGGGAGTTCTAAGGGAACGCGCCAGATAAATTAGAAGGTGAGGAGGGCGAGGGTGTTGGCTTCCGCCCTCTTCGTTGGGGGAATTTATTCCCGGGGAATACGATATTAGATTACATCGTTTACTTGAAACAACGTATACAATCAACAATCCAATTTCGCGTGAACGTCCGACGTGGCCTCGTTCGTCCCAATATGTGCAACAGTCCAAAAAATGGTCAGTTTTTCTTCAGGTGCAACGCTAATGCAACGAAAATTAACGATTGGTCGATTTGGGTCACGTGATTCGCGAGGGGGCGTAGCGTAGACTCCTCGAGTAGGAGTGGCGTTGTCTGGTACTGAGCGATCGCGCCTGTAATTTGTTTTCTATCGATTCAAATGTTTGCAAAAGGTCGTCTTCATTTCCTAGTCAGAACAGTTGGGCCTTCTGGGCCTTTCAGTGAGACGAATCGTACTGGGGTACAAGTCGTGCAGTTTTTACGTTGATTCGCACACGACGAACGCAATTTTGCAAGATCCGACGGGCGATGGGAGCCCCGATCGATAAAAGTGCCGATCTTAATACATTCCAACGCAGGATTCTGCGCGTTAAGAGCGATTCGCTTTCGATATGTCCGTCTCTCCGATTCGTAGCCAGGAAAAACGGCCGGTTTGAATAATTATATACGGTCACGATGGACAGCTTGTGTCTTCGTTTTTGCTCGGCTAGATGTTGCTCCGTATGACGTTGGATTGAACGTATATAGTTCAATCGATATAATTCAAACGAATGCAATTCGGAAAAGGAAAAAAAGGGGGAGGGAGGGATCTGTCTCGTTAATTTCTCAATCGATCGTCGGACGATCTCAATTCGTCGGGAATTATTTTTTCCCGCGTTGTGTGTGGTTTTCAGCGCGTGGATGCATCGTTCGAGGGTGTAACGCCCTCGTATGTAGGTTATTCCATCGAGCTTCTTTTTTCTTCCGGGCGCGATATCGATTCTCGAACGGTAAGACGCGGATATCTACTGGCGGACGTCGATGCGGATCCGTGGGAATATGGTGTCTCGACTTTCAGAATAGAATGTTACACCCGTTGTGCCGGATGAGGGAGAGAAAACCAGTCAGATTTCTTGTTGGCCAATATTAGCGTCCCTGTCGGAACGAACAGCTGTATAAGTCCGACGTTTCGAAATGCATCGATATCGGTTAAGCATAAACGTTGTTCGACGAATACCGAATTCATACGTATTCCTTTCTGTATAATGTGTGTTTCCAATGTTTTGTTCAAACGTGTATTTCAGCCGATTGAATTTTTCGCAACGCCAACGATTGCCGTACACATCGGGACGAATATTCGCATTTCCGAGAGATTATTCCTGATCGTTGCCATTACTTTGGACGATATTCCTCCGTGTTATTCTTACAATTAGCAGCAGCGTAGCAAAATTATTATGGTTAATATCTGAACGTGTGTAAATCATTGTTTGAGAGTATGTTGCCTCTATTGATAGTTCTTGTTATATTACAATCAAATTATGCGCGTGTAAAAACATTTGAGATTATATTGAATCTGTGGAAGAGAACGGAGAGCAGAGTTTCAAGTAGAAAGGGATGTCTGACTGTTAGAATTCCTTCATCCATTCAAGATTGGAAGAGGATGTTCTAATCTGTTTTTTCGATCAATCAATCGTTAACGACAAAGTTATAAAGTTATTTTTTGTAATGTAACTATAACGTATCTATTTATCTCTTTGTAAAAGGATAATTGACGAATAATGATTTTCCATTAATTCTTTCGTAATAGAGACGAATGAATGATGAAGATGAATGACAAAGCACCATTCGCCCCTTGTTATAAATCGTTTCATCATAACGAATGATTTAATTCATCGCACGACAGGTGTATAATAACGTTACCCACGAGATTAAACGGACTTGTATCATCAATAGAGACGACGATCGCGCTGAATAATCGTCCAGTTGCTCGTCATCGCGTTTGTGTGTTTACGCAGGAGTTTATCCAAAATAAAGATTTCTATTATTCCTCGAACATCGGAATCACTGCCGTACAGAATAGATCTCTATTTCTGAAATCTGTGCCGGGGAATATCTGGGAAAGTAGCTTCTACTAATAGGATTATGAGAGACAACGTCGTGTCTCGATCCAGCTCAGCTCGATCCTAATAAAATTAAATTTTTGACATACGCGTATCAACGCTGGAACTGCTACAAACTGGTCAGAGTAACTTATATATCGTGCTCTTTGTTCTGTCAAAAGGATCCCGAATACTTTCAACGAATAATTTCATTTTTATTTACCTATTTTTGATACTTCACTTCACTTTTTTCCTTTTTAAATATTCCACTTTCGATCCGCTGTACTTCAAATTCAGTGTCTTTGAATTACACGAAACTACTGCTCGCACAGTTCCAATTTTAAAACGTTCGCTTCGTTTCGCTGTTACGTAATCATCGAAATTTTATACTTGAAATTGAATTTCGTCTCGTTTCTCGGTGCTACGTTCTCAGCCGGACGATTAATAGTCGGGGAAACGGTAGTTGCCATTGGTAAAATATAAATTGTGCGGTGAAATTGCCGTTGCGTTTTCTCCATCGGCTCGTTTTCCCGTCCATTGGTCTCCATGGTTCCTAAAGTTGCTAAAGGAAAAATATAATTCGAGTAGAAGAAACGTTCGCGATGGAAGAGGTCCCCCCCCCCCCCCTCCTCCCCTCTCTCTTTCTTCCTTTTTCTTCGTAGAATCCATCGATCAACGAAAGAAGCTAATGACAAGCACACCGATCGATAGCCAACTCTTCGTTCCTCATTCGCGTCGTGAAAGAAAACGAGTCTCGTTTCGCCAACTTTGCTAACTCGATCGGCCGAAACTAATAGAAACCCGATGCGTCTCGCGGATAAAGAACCGTCGTTTCCTCGAGGAACTAATGAACCGTATGGTTAGCAATGGAATTTGATACTTTAGCGGAATTTGTTATTTCGCCATTGATCTCGTGAAGTTTACGTTTCTGTTCCTGACGCGATCGTTGCTGGATGCATTACGAAAACAACGCGTGTTACACATTGTGCCTCGGTTAGAGTTATCGTTGACCGAGAGCAATGCAGTTGGTTGCGGTGACACAGGACTCTCTCACTTCATTTTAGAGTTTTTTAAAATACAAGGAGTGATTCTAGCAAAAACGATTAACGAGGTATTGCAGTTTTGATTCGATAATGTCGGTAGTCGAGTGTGTCGGTCGGGTCTGTCTGTCGTCTGACATAGATTGGGCGTTTCTACTGTAGCGGCCTAGGATTCCTCAACTACGAGTTTCGAACACAAGTGGCTGCGTCGAGGTCCTGCCGATCTCCGACGTTAAGCAAAGCAGTGTGCGGCACACCGCTAGAATGGTGACCGGCCAGCCTAGCTAGCGGGTAGTTACACAACAACAAGCGTATCTGATAAGGAGGAGTCGCTGCCATCAGCCCCACTGATGATATGAGTCTAGGCAAGTGACGACGAAACGCATCAACCAGCTTTCTCTCTCTCTCACTACCCCAAGTCCATACGTCCTTGCATCTCTCTTTCTACACTACTTACGCAGATGTATATATCTTTATGTGTTTATACAACATTGCATATTTATTTATAATATTCACCTGTCTTGGAGATTTTGGAATTTTCATTGAATAATTCCAAGCTAAACTGCTAAACAGATGATTACACAAGTCAATATATGTATATTGCTCAAGATTTTGATCGCCTAAAACCACCCCAAAACGAGTAGTTTATAGTTTTTTTACGTAAAAATCTCGTATGACGAATGAAGAAGAACTGTTTCATTTCCAGATATAGAAAAATCGTCTTTTTACAATACAATTGTGAAAAACACGCACACGATACCCTACGCGTGTCTCACACGTATTTTTGTGTACACTGTAATTACTGTACGCGCAGTAATTATGCGAAACGTCAATTTTCTTCAGCGTTTGACGTATCGTCACGCCGGTTCTTTGTTCGAAAGTTTCTTTCATCACAATGGAACTGTCCTCGATGTAATCTCCCAGTTCATTACATCGCACTCGCGATGATTGACCAGAATTTGAAGAGTGCGACACAAGCTGCAAAATGTGTTCTCCTGCCGTTCTATTTGTTACAACATTCACGCACTAATTAAGCGTAAATGCATGTTTATGAAACTCGTATTTTTCGGTACCACAGAAATCTGATACCACGAGAGACAGAAACCTGCATAAATATCGCACGAGTTTCGCGTGCGTAATAAAAACGTATCATTGGAAAACAACGAGTCTGTCAAGTGCAAACACTTTGTGGCCACTGGAAATTCCCAGAGAATGTTCGCACATCGCGCTCGTCTGTCGAATTAATTTCACCTAGCTGTCCGCCGGGCGAACGAAATTAAAATCTCGCGCGGCCCTTTCAACGTCAAAAACGTTAGACGCGCGTTGAACGCGCGACAAATCGCAAAAATCGCCGCGAATTAACACGCGGGCGGTGAAAGCGGAAGTCGGCAGGTAATGAAACGCCAGTTGTTGCTGGCATTGTCGTATGATTCGTCAGACTTCGCCGGCGAGAACGTAATAATTTACATTGCGCGAATTATTCGAGAGCAAGTTTTAATGAAAACAAGACCACGCGCCCTATTAAAACAGCTGTAGAATCGTTTCGCGGGCCGGGGCCGCGATGATTATTAAATTACTCTCCCTTCCTGCCCTGCGCCCCCACCCCCTCGCCTAGCAGAATGATATTCGCAACACGGTCGAAACGGCGGAGTCGGAAATTCATTACCGAACAATTCTCGAACATGATACGCTCTGCGCTTTCGTCGAAGAATCAATTAACGAATGAATTCGAAACGTTGTTTGAGATCCGTTCGCGATGGAAAGCGGGAGCAGGAATTAACCGACGAATCGAATCGGCCGAGCTTTCGCCGATTGTTCTTAAACAGAAACGCGATCTTTTCACGGAACGAAAAAGAAAAAGGAGCAAAGGGAAGGAAGCAGTAAGAAACAGATGAAAAATTCATGATCTATCGAGCAACTTCTCTTCTCTCTCTTTGTCCCTCGAATTTCCTTGTGTTTCGTCGATACATCGCTTTGCTGGTTAATTAACGCGATTCGAGAGTGTCTTTTTCTCGAACGTGGACGATCGTGAAAGAACGTGATTACTTGATGGAAAGTTTCTTGCGAGAAAGGGAAAATAAGTAGCACAGGATTTTGGCTGAGTTTTCTAGCGTGTTAACGAATACTGTATATGTACGATAGTATTAATTAAGATACTTTTGTTTTACTTTTAATACTCAGTAAACTTATCAGTACTTATCACGTATGCATATTTTATACGATATATATTATAATGAGACAATAACACAATGTATTAATATATTAACAGAGTCTTTATTATACAAAGTATGTTTTGTGCTTATTGTATTCAATCGTATTGTGCATATTGTAAATACAATAAGATATATTGCTCTTATGTACATATTATCACTGAAAGTGATTTTAGCGGGGGTAACCCAGGAAATCGGGCCTCTTCAGGTGCAACGCTAATGCAACGAAAATTAGCGATTGGTTGATTTGAGTCACGTGGTTCGCGAGAAGGCGTGGGGTAAACCTCGAGTAGGAGTGGCGTTGTCTGGTACTGAGCGATCGCGCCTGCAATTTGTTTTCTATCGATTCAAATGTTTAAAAAAGGTCGTCTTCATTTCCTAGTCAGAACAGCTGGGCCTTCTGGGCCTTTCAGTGAGACGAATCGTACTGGGATACAAATCGTGCAGTTTTTTTCAATTTTCTTTATGTATATAATTTATAATCATTATGTATATTGTACAATTTATATCGTATTTATCGTATATAATTTATAATTTTTATTGTACAAGTACTTGTTCTAAGATTTCCGAGCATGTACATAGACATTGACACAGCTTGTATTTGGTACCATATAAAAAGGCCAATAAAAAGCCTTATTTAAAATTCGAGAATCGAGGGAGCGAGCTCTCAGCTTATGCAACGGACCCTCCCAAGATTAGGATTAATTGAAAAGAAAGATAATGTACGCCTTAGGGAACGCAGGCTGGGAAAAAAGTCACCCCTCGCTGGACGAATAATACGGCTCAGTCGGGCGACAGAGTCGATTAATTACCTCGCCATGTTATTGCGAATTCATTTTTAGTTATTGCGATCGATTCTTTGCTAATTATCATCACAGGAGTGGCGATTCTTTTCTTCACTCGCTGGCGCTGAGCTCTCAATCGGACTTGAGATAGAAAATAAATTTCAAATTTCAGTTTAATCATATCGCGTGGCTGTAAAATTTCCGCTGTTTTCGTGTCGTTTGCTTTGTTTCCACGACAACTGTCAGCCGTTTTAATTGCGCATAAATAATGTAACTTTTCCCTATGGTGATTCCGTCTTCCATGTTTAGTGCAGCGACTCGGTTCTTTATTAGTCTCTTAAACCGGGTTGAAGTTTCAAGTGCTTCTTCTACGAGATTAATTACGTACGGGATTACGCTTTCTAAGCGATGATGCACACGTTAATTAACAGACGATGATCTTCAGTCAATTTGCAACGCGATTAATGATCGGAGAGCCTGCTGAAAAAGAGACGGTATTATAAATAACAGTATCTGTCACAATATTATAAATAATGGCAATAATCATTAAGAGGAATTGTGAGACAGTGTTTGGAATATTAAATTGTCATTATTTTGGATGGTAATTTAATTGGATGATAAACGATAGCTGGTATTAAATTTTATTAAATTGGTTTGTTAAATTGAATTTATCAGTATGAATTTGGAACATGATGGCGTTGGTTATGTCTGTCCAAATTACCAAGAAGACAACGATAACAATTTAATGATTTGGATTGATAATTTTCCATCGAATATCTTTTTCGAATGTTTCGAATGTTAAAGAAATTACAAATTACTAAGTCACGGTACAACAGTTCAAGAATATTCTCCTCTTCTTAACGAATTTTTCGAAAATTTACATCTCACTCTTTCTTTCTCGAATTAATCGCCAATCGAGAATCCGAAACATCCGTTCTGAGAGAACTGCCTAACGAGAAACTTGTATTTATGTTACCCAGTTAGACACCAGTCTGCAGAACCTTTTTGCTCAGTCTCGTTACCTTACGAAAACTTTCTCGAGACTCCTCGTAATCGGTGATTTTTCATCCTTAACCAGCCAGCAACGGCTTCGCTCGAAACATTAAAGAAATCCCCTTCAGCTTTCCGTTCAAGCTGGATAGCAAATTCAAAATTACCGATGCTCGTTAAAACTCGGAGATTAGAAACTGGAAGATCGAGCCGCCGCCGTTTACGAGGCCTTTCTTCTGGATTGAACGTCGTCGGGCCAGTAACGATTCACGTTCGGTTCACGTTGACTGGAGTTTCGCGCGACTTCCTTTCCCCGACGCAGTTCAATTACGAGAAACGTGAGGGCGAGCAGATACGATGGCTGGGACGCCACGACGGCTAGACGGCCGCCTGCAAAACGATTCGTAGCTCTCGAATTTTGGAACGTTTCGCCGTGGATAAAGCAATAAGCCCCGCGGCAACGTGGCGAAGCTGTGTGAGCCTTTGCCTTGTCGCAGCTCGTCGAAAACGGATTATGAACAAAGAATTCGAATCGCGGAACACGCACCAACCTCTGCCGCACCGCGTGTTATTCGACGATGAAACGCTTCGAAATGCGCACGTAACACGGATAAATTTTGTTGTGTACGAAAGGAGGCTGTGGTTATTCAATCTACTGGGTCGAGTGAAAAATAATTTCGCGTTTCAGTGCAAAAGTGAAACAAGTTTTTTTTCATATTTTCAGTGAGGTTTATTTTTCTTTTTATCGAGTTTTCTTTTTGTATCCAGCCTTATCCAAATGGTTCAAAACTGTTTTGTGGTCGAGGTGGTTTAGTTCCTTGCCGATATCACGATTGCTAATGTGTCGGTCTTGCTCAATTTTCTCCATGATTTCATCGACTTTCTTCAGTGGTCGATCAGAGCGAGGTGCATTTTTGAAAAGATTCAAAATTTCCAGATTGAAAACGTTTGAACCGCAGCTTCAAATTTTTTTAGCAGCCTGAGTCGCACTCTTTCCTTTTTCGCAATAGAATTCCAAAATGTATCGATTTTCTTTTTTAATTTCACCCACATTCAAGGCGCGATAACTTTTGATTGAATAAACAAATATCATAACTTTTTTATCACTGGAAGTGATTTTAGCGGAGGTAACTCAGAAAATCGGGCCTCTTCGGGTGCAACGCTGATGCAACGAAAATTAGCGATTGGTTGATTGGGTCACGTGATTCGCGAGGAGGCGTGGAGTAATTTGTTTTGTATCGATTAAAATGTTTGCATATCAATAAAATTTTATAGCAAAAAGTCTTCATTTTCTAGTCGGAACAATTGCTTCTGGGCCTTTCAGTAAGACGAATCGTACTGGGGTACAAGTCGTGCAGTTTTTTTTCAATCACTCTATGGTTTGTCATCTTTCAAACGCACGCAAGTATTACCAGACCCGATTAATATTACCAGGTTTATGCTATCATAAAGCCGTCTATCGGGAGAGGACGAAATTACTTTTTATTCGACCCAATAGAGCGTGGACTAGCGTCAAAGACAACCAAAGTTACTTAATAACAATTTTAATTGAGATTAGGTTAAATTTGGATTGGATAAAAAATGTATTTAAATTCTTCAGACATGAGCGACGCCGACATTTCCTCTGCCATACCCTCTGCCTTATTTTAATTTCTCTTCTTTTTATTTAAGTTAGCTTTTGTTTTTAATGACAAACTCGCAAAAGACACAAATTTCGTTCGCGATTCTGTGCGTCCAGTAAAACAGAAGACTTCGACCTTTCAAAATTTTCGCATAAAATCAGAAACAGGAAAGATTTACATCTTGGTACGTTCGAATCGAACGAAGCTCGACACTCGTTCACCGAAATCCGGGGTAGTTTCTAATTTGCGTAATCACTTCATTAATTAATCTCAGAAACCCTCGAGCCCAGTCAAACGCCGCCCGATTTTCCCGTAGAGCAACACGTTATCTCGGGACAATAAAACGTTCCGAGCGAATGGAAACGCGTTTGAATGTCGTTTGTAGCTGTTTGCCAGGCGTTTAGGGACGCCGTGAGCCCGGATTGCGTTGGAGTAATTGCGAAACGCGTAGGATAATAAACGTCGCTATCGAACTTAATGCAGCACCGGCGCGACGAACAACTGCCGCGTCGATAACGATTAGACGAGTACGTATTTTGGTAGAGTGTTTGGATGTTGTTGCGTTTTCTGATGAATACCGCATGCCTGATGAAAATTCTCCGTTGTACAAATTGAGTAATTCGAGATGATTGTTCGAATAATTGTCGTCGTTTCCGCGCGCGATGTAGAAATGAGTATCGCTTAATTGAAATTATATCGCGCGCAGAGAGAGAGAGAGAGAGAGAGAGAGAGAGAGAGAGAGAGAGAGAGAGAGAGAGAGAGAGAGAGAGAGAGAGAAAATAATAATTTTGTCAATAGAATCGTTTCGCATTCGCGTTAAATTAACTTTTTCCATAGGAATATTTTTTATTCAGCGTGTACTCGCGAGTATTTATGTATTTAAATGGAAAATGCGTGTAACACGTGGAAATGTATAATTCAAACGCGTAGAAACGTGTAAATACATCGACAGCGAATTTTTCACGCGTTCGCGGGATATGCGCGAAATTTGTAAAAAATATATAAAACATCGAGTGGTTCGGTAATTGGAAAATAAATTTCTGCTTAATCGTAATTGTGATTTCGACGATGTTAAAATTTATGGCGCGGCAATATTAAAATCTACGATCTCGCCATTAAGGGACGATCGCGCGGTCTCTGTTCGTCAATATCGACGGCGCGTGGAAAGTAGAGAAAGCACGTTTATGGTCGGACCGCACGTTCTATAAAGATTGAAGACATAACCTCCAAAACTGCAACACCGGGCGTTTATGCGCGCGTACGAGGGTCTAAAAAATTTCATAGACACCGCAGGAATGAAACTTTTCCCCAACTATGCGCGTACAGGCGTTTATAGAGTCGAAAAGAGTTTAAACGCAAAAATTTTATCGCCATCACGCGACACACGGTCCTGCTCCGTTTCTAGCGCTCGAGCTACTAAACTTTTACAATCGTCTGTTGCATCTGCGTTGCACAGTGTGATGAAAATTGAAAATCTTTCGCACAACGCACACAAGTGTTTCCGTGAAAAGCAGCGTGCACATATTTCCGTCTCACCAATTAGCCAAACTCAGCTTACGTTTCGGACAACTGCAGAAACTTATTGCTTACTGCAGAAATCAATTATTTCAGATTAGTTTCAGTAGTTTCAGTGTCAATCGTAACCGAGTGGGCGTCGAAAGTTGATAATTCCCGGCGTTAATTACTAAGCATTGTTTCATCAAGTTGCATAAACGGTTCATTTAACAGCGCGTATCAGCCGGGCAAATGTACGGGAACGAGAACGAGAAGGCGCGGGACAGGGAATTCGGACGCTTTCCGCCGTATGAATATTTACGACTCCGGCGAGTGCTTGCATATTTTTGTGCATCGCCGGGAACAATCGCGAGAGGCTTCGCCTATTTCTCTGTTTTTAACTTCCAGCTGTCTGTCTCTCCGCTTCTGTTCTAATTTCCCCGGGCAGGTTAAAGGTAACGATTCAAATGATAACGAAGAGAGCCCGCCGCCACGGCACTCTTTATGCAATAATATTTCACCGGCGGCGGAATTTTAATGGGCGAGTCTTTCTTTTATTTACAGCCGCGACCCAGTTCGATTTACAACAGACGGCAATGGGATCGCTCATCCTGGCCATTAGCGTCAGGTAATTTAGACGCCTGGTTTCCAGTTTACACCGCGACGTCGACGAGGCGAACGCGTTCGCACGCGGTGGTTTTCACGGCTTTAGCGGCCGTGACTTAGACGAATGGCGTCTTGTCCGTCGTTCAGAAAAATTCGCGGACGTTCACGAGGATCGTGTGAAAACTCCGTGGAGGAATTTTCGCGGGCCTTGCGCTCGTTTATCCGTAACTAGTTGAACGTTACATGGGAGAGTAACAGTAGTGGAAGTAACCAGAGTAAACTCGATACAGTAGAACGTCGATCATTCGATTATCCGAATGCAGCTTAATTGTGCATTTTATATTTTAAGGCACGTACGTTTGTCTCGGATGCCCTCTTTTATGTGTGCTTCATTTAAACGAACTATTTTTCGTCACGAAAATACTATTAAAAGAAAAATAGCGGTGCTGAAGCGAAAATACGTACAATTTAGTCGTAGAATATAACGTTGGAAAATGTATAACACAATTAGCTACGTTAAAAACAGCGAGTCAATATTATTAGAATTTCAAAATAACTTGAATAACAAGAGAAATCTTCACTTGCACGAAAGCTTGAAATTAGCACACGATGATAATCAGAATCGATCTGTGCACGTATAAATGCTTGAAAAAGCTCTTGAGTTACATACCAAGTGATACTGAAAATTTTATAGCATTTACCGAATACCAGACGTGTATTCTTTTACGTAATAAACGTCCGTACTTAAAAATTGTTTAATCTCTGGTCGATTAACAAATTCGATTCTTCGATTTGTTTTAACATGAAAAGCTGAAAAAAGATTGGATTCGTTTGTATATTGACCAGTAGTAAGGTACGTTTATGGTCAGACGATACGTTCAATCGGTTCATGAAGATTCGAACCGTGTAACGCGAAAAAATTGCCACTGAAATTTTCAAGATTAAGCAGATACTTTAATACGCGCAACATCTTACACGGTAGGTATTTTCTAAATTATTACAAAAGTGGTTAGAAAGTAATTTACCAAATGGGTCAAGACTGTCAGATTTCAGATTTGTTTGCAATTATCGAGAACATACCATATTGCCCTTTACGTCGAAGTATAATATAATTATATCGATGAACAATTGTTAACACTTCTGAATCTCCTCTGTCGTTATTCGTTTCATTGGATGATAACAAAGATAATCATCTTTACCTAAATAAATCCATTTCCAAAGAAATCACACGTTCAAAGGAGAGAGAAATAATTCCAATTACAACTCGTTTTTCGCTTCTTTTTTAACGATACTTTTTAATACACGAGAAAAGAAAAGAAAAGAAAAGGGAAATAAAACAGGCGAAGCTTAACGAAGAAAGGGACGAATGTTCGAAACGAAATCGAAGGAAAGTCACGGGTATCCTCGATCACTCGCCCTCGTCACTCTGCGGATAGCGTAATTGATTGCGACATTATCGCCGACAGTGGCGCGACAGCAGAGCTGTTTAGCGTGTATATCTCGGATGTTTCACGGCGGATTCAACCCTCTCCCTTGCTATAATTAGAGATGATATTTAATGAAATATTCAACGGAAGTCGATCGCGGCAGCAAGCGACGCGACGTATGAAAACGATTTTAATTAGTCCCCGCGAGCTGAAACGCAGCCCGCTTAATTTTGTCCTCCACTTAACATCAAAATTGAGCAACGACCCTGACTTCCTGCGTCAGTTGGCCCGCTCATTAAGAGGATCCAGATTGCGGGTTTCTTTGCCTGCAGCGTCGTCGTGCCTCCCTCGACAACGAAATTCCAATTTCTTTTATTTTCTTTATTCCTCCCCCTATTTTTGCCTCGCCGGTTAGATTGATTTTCACCGTTTTGAAAATACATCTTTCGACGACTACTTGCTAGCGATAATGCACTGTGCTTCGTGATCTTCGATCTCTTTTGATTCTGTTGAATTTTTTGAGTACACTTTCCTTTCCTTCGAACTGTTTTCAAACGACTTTCTACGATATTTTTCGAAAGTCCTTGCGCGAGAAGTTTCGTAAGGGCACTCTTGCGATTTCACCCAAAATTTGTCTCTTTTAGAGTAATTCTAGAGACTCGAGGGAAGCATATTGTTTGTCATCAAAATATCGTCGATCCGAAACTTGATTTTAATCCCACTGGTAGCACACGGCGATCGTCAGTTTGCAATAATTTCAATTAAACTTCAATTAAACCGTCGCTCTTCCGCCAGATGGCGAATTGACGTCTAATCTAAAAGTTCCGACGAAATTCCGCCCGGCAATTGTGAATTCACTTCTAATTCCACCGCCGGATGTCTAGTTTACGTCTGATCTAGAATTTGTGCGGAAATTCTACTATAATAATACATGCAAATCCCCTAAGCAGCGAGTTGTACACCGTAACGTTTCGTAATGCCGGTGGAAACGTGGCTTTCCGGACGATTTTCTACTATTCACATCCTCCGGTGTGCCGCCGCCTCCTAGCTTCTATTCTATTCAGCCTCGTTGCATATTACAGATCATTTATATGCATATACGGGGCCGTAAAAGACGCCACTGGCGGCGCGTTCGCTCGCAACCAGCTTTTCCCGCCGCTAAAAACCGGCCACTGTCATTCTCGTTTTCATTATAACGTTTCCTACAGCCTCGCCTTCCACCCAGGTATCCCATATCCACTGCAAAGTCTGGCTGCCATCCAAGCGAAACGCTGGCTGGCGGCTAACGACTCAAGGCGGAGACACTGCGGAGAGGATCTAACGACCAAAGGAACGAGTACACCGTTGACTTGTGTACTATATAATGAGTCAGAAATTTGAGCCATCGCCTGATCTGAAATCACGTAGCTTCAAAGCTTTAGCTGACACCCAGGAATCGATTGCAGCAAATCTTTCGAATCTTTTTCAAAATTGAAAATATTTTTCGTATCTTTTTTTTGTTTGTTTGTAAAATTGCTAGTTGGGAACTGTTTAATGACATTGGCGAGAAACCTTTTATTCGCCAATGGATTCGAACGACAACAGCGAGCAGAAATTCTGTAGATTAGTGTCCAACGGATAAGAATTACATTGGATCGAGTATTTTAGTGAAACAAGTTTTTTTCACATTTTAAATTGGTTTAAATGGTTTTACTTTAAAAATGACAAAAAGATGGTCGAACAAAACGGCACACATTTCGTTTAATAGATCTCATTTAAACTACGAAAAACACTTGTTTCACTTTTGTGCACTAAAATACGAAATTCGATATAATTCTCAGCAGGGCCTGTTAAAGTTATCCGTTGGACACTCGATCTACACTAGAATCTCTACTCGACTGCTGCAAAACTATGCGAATGTATTGTTACTTCGTCGGAAACAACTAGCGCCGCGATTCTCACATCCGCTTGTAAAATCCGACTGCTATCCAATATCCAAGTGAAACATTGCTGCTAACGACCGTAGAAACATTGCAGAGAGACGCTGTCATTAAATCTAACGAGCGGGGAACGACTACGCTCGCGCTTGGTGCGCGTAATAGTTCAAAATTCGTGCAATCATCCCAGCGATCGCGTGTTGCCCCGGAACTTTGCTTTTCCTGTCGCGTAAGCGCGAAATCGGTTCGATCGTTGGCCTCTCTCTCTCTCTCTCTCTCTCTCTCTCTCGGTGTAATTAGTCGGGGCGATTAGTCTTTTGCGCCAGCGTGAAAAACAAAACTGCACGACTTGTACTCCAGTACGATTCGTCTCACTGAAAGGCCTAGAAGCAACTGTTCTGACCAGGAAATGAAGACTTTTTTGCCATGAAATTTTATCGATGTGCAAACATTTGAATAGATAGAAAACAAATTACAGACGCGATCGCTCAGTACCAGACAACGCCACTCCTACTCGAGGTCTACGCCACGCCCCCTCGCGAATCACGTGATCCAAATCAACCAATCGTTAATTTTCGTTGCATTAGCGTTGCACCTGCTAAAATCACTTTCAGTGATAAAATTAATCGCGAATTAATCGCGAATGTTGGACGGACGGTAAACGATGGTATTTGGTTCGAAAGGAGGTGAGAGAAGGAAGAGGAGAGGGAGGAAGAGGTCCGCGTCGCCGACGAAGCCAACGTTGCAGTATGGTTAACGATATAACAGTCGAGCAACTTTATAATGGGATGCAGAAAGCTACAGCGCGGTGTCGTTGGGTCGGCCACCTACTGCTCGAGGCTACCACAACCAACAAATGAGACTTGTCGTGGTGATGCAAGTATTTTCCGATAGTTTGTCCGCTATGTGTTTGTGCGCCGTACGATGGAACGAGGGGGACGACGGAACGGTGGAAATCGAGGATCGCAACGGAACAAGGAGATGAACGCGAAGGGACAGAAACGAAGGAAGTGGGATGAGAATTGCTACTCTTCTTTACTGACCTACGTGGCAACGTAATTACATAATTGTGTCTTTAACTGAAATCTGTAGCGGTTAATAGGAACGTGGACGCCATTTCTCTGGAAAAAAGTTGCACACAGATCGACAGTACACCTAAAATACTATTAATTGTGTGTCCAATCCAACTTTTCAGCATAGGTGAAGGCCTCGTATTCGACGACTTGGGCTTTCCATTGTCAAGAGATGTGTTCCTCGCAGTCTATGATCGTTCGTGATTGAGCAAACATTTTCAAATCCTGTCAAACGAGCCTGATCTGTCCACGATCCTGAGATTCAATTGCCAAACATTCAATAGTGCATGCTTGGGGCTGATTTAATGTTCGTGGATTTAGAACTTGTGTGAAAGACACGTATGCGTCGCAGTCTGTGCTTCACAATTGACCAAACTTGATCTCTCACCAAATTTTTTACAGAGAAATGGCGCCCTCGTTCTTATTAAACACACCGTACGTTCAACTTTCTACCGTTCGAGTTGGAAACACAAATCGAAATTTCACTTTTCTTCTTTTTAATTGCAACTTTGCATCGCAAATTCAAATTACTATTCAAACGCGTGATCGATGTCTGCCAGTACATCGCAGAGAGGACTGTCTTTCGGTAATTTGCTCGCTGCGTATCATACGCATGGCGAATAAATTACCGAGGGTGACGATGAGACGGATAGAAGAAATTCGAAAAAAAGGGAGAAGACAGAAGGGAGAAAGGATAAAAAGTAAGACGGGGCGGAGTGATGTCCAAAGTCTGGAGCGGATTGCTTTCAGCAGTGGAAACGGGGACGTGGAACAGACGTTGACTTGGCGGGGGTTAAAAGAGGAGATGGTGAGATTCGGATTGGGGAAAGCGGCGAGGGATTTTTCATGAAAGTGAGAAGTGACTAGGGTGGGCGAGCGAAATTGGAAAATGCAGACGGGCCGAGGTTGACAACGCTTGCATTTCCGGGACAATAAAAGTGGCTCTTTTGCCACGTATCGTGGTCGACAATAAGATACTCGCGCGACACAGTCGACACAGTAAGATAGGATTATTCGAGTCCAGGGAATGTTTCAACGGGGGCGAAGCAAACTGCCCCGTAATTATTTTTATTGTCCAATGAAATAAGGAGAAATGCCGGAACACGCTTTGCTTTGGCTGTATTTCGCATGGCGAAAAGGTGAAAAGGTCGAAGGTCATCTCGAGCGAAAAAGAAATTCTTTGAAAGTGGAAGACAATGATCGTTGCTCGCAAAGAGATTTTCTTCTTCCCAATAATCATTGTTGACCCTCTGAATTGTTGAATATATTGAGTTGACACTCGTGACAGGAGTTATGGTATTATCGACTTGAAAGAGAAAGCAAGCCCTGTAATGGAACGTGAATTTGAATCTTCAATTTTAATTGTTCGAAAATTGAAGATTAATAAATACAAATTGTACGTAATGCTTTCAAAAAATTTCTTTCGTTCACGGAGCAAACGCTCGTGTCTCGTCACTCCAACTGTTCCTATTTGATTTCTTCGAATCAAAGGAAACGACCGCGCGCGACGACAGACACACACGCCGGCGAGCAGCGGAGAAACGGACAGAGGGGCGCAGATTTAAATTCACGGTTCAACAGAGTGTTTAATTGGGCTACGATGTATCACAAAGTTTGCTTGGCCGTGGTTTCGTGTTGCATGCAAACCAGGCCCCGGATTCGCCGCCACCCGTTCGGCCAGGTATCGATTCGGGCATCCGAGACCTTGCGGCCGATTACAAGGATATACACGGAGTCGGACTTTTACTGATGCCTTATCGGAATTCATTAATCTTGATCTCCTCGCGGATAATAGCGAAGCCGCCCCCTCGCTGTCGTTTTAACGAGATTTACCTCGTCACTATGCGGGAAGTGCACTCGTCACTCTGCGTATTGCTTTTGCGCAACGGACACGGCCAACCCATTAGGAGCAAACGTTTCGTTTGCAATTTCTTTTCGGATAATCTCCTTTTCTCTTTTTTTGACTTTAGATGTTTCAGCATTGTGCGTTGCGAAAGATGTCTGTCAAGTTAGAACGATGGAGTTTGGATTTATTGCTTTTGCAAAAGCCTTCGATACAGCGAGTCTATTTTCATTACTGACAACTTTTACCATTTGAAAGCTGGAACAGTAGCTGAGAATGTTAGAAAATAGGACCAAACGTTTCGTTTGCAATTTCTTCTTGGATAATCTATTTCCTTTTTCCTTTTTCTTTTCTGACTTGAGATGTTTCAACACTGTGATTATGAAAGACGTCTGTAAAGCTAGAATGATGAAGTTTGGATTTATTGCTTTTGTAGTCTTTGATACAGCGAGTTAATTTTCATTATTAATAATTTTGGAAGCTGGAATAGTAATCGGGAACGTTAGAAAATATCTTCAACCAAAATTGAAGGCAGAAACGTTACAGTATTGATGTTTTCAGCGCAATGACGTAGACTCCTATTTCAGCTGGAATATCCAACTCCGTTCGTTTCATTTGTCGGATATATATCACGTGTTGTAGTCTTCGTGCAAGATCATTTTAACGAGAATAACGTTAATGAGATTAATAAGAATTTTAATGGGAATAACGGGAAACACGATATATGAAAATCTATTTGAAACATAATCGCGAATATAATAAGAACGAAGCGTAGATTATTTAACAAAATTTTAATTCTGCATTTCCACGCTATTCTTTTCTTTTTCGCCCGGATCCCCTTCGATGTTACGTATATTTTAAAGAAATTTAAACACTTCTTCGAACACATCCTCTCGGATTTTGACAATTCCTTGTATTTCATTACATTTCCCAATAATGCTCGCGTTCACGTGTCACTCTTTCCAAATTCACAATTAATCCTGAATGGCCGAACGTGCGCCAAACACAGCGACAATTTATTCATTATTGAGTATCGAACGCGCGTTCTATGGATTCTCGTTTCTCGTCGAAATGCTGGTCATATCAATAAAAGTTCAATCAAATCACCTAATCGGTACAGTTAATTTCGACTTTCGCGTTCGTCGTTCCATCCATTCACGCGACTCTAATCTCCGTTGAAAGAGCTAAAAACGAATATACGTGTGCGTGTGTGTACGTTCTTTGTTTGCCGGGAATCTTTTTAGCATCGTTTACAACGCGAATTACGTTCGGGGAGAACGAGAAAAAGACAAACGCGAGGACACTGTCAACTCAGAAGGGTTCCTTGTTTGCGCGTGCAAACATACGAACAGCACGCGGAACACGTTTCCTCTTTACACGAAGGAGACCCAGCGCGAAACGTATTTATACGCTGCTGGAACAATCGCGATAATCCCGCGCCGCGAGATTATTGCACGTGTCTCTTTTCTCGCGGCGCGCCATGTTGAACGGAAGTGTGCACAGATCGTTACACCCTCCTGCGTGAAAGTCGAAGAAAACAGCGGATCTATATTCGTTCAACTCGAAATCGTCTGTATCGTGGAACTTTTGACGACTGAACTGCACCGGATCGTTTTATCTAGCTCGTGGCCGAATGATTCGCGCTTTCTCTGTCCATTGTTTCTGTCCTTTTTGCGGATTCCGCCGTAATTTTCCTTTTTCGGCGTATTTCCGTGGAATTTTATCACTGAAAGCGATTTTAGGTGCAACGCCAATGCAACGAAAATTAGCGATTGGTTGATTTGGGTCACGTGATTCGCGAGGGGGCGTGGCGTAGACCCCGAGTAGGAGTGGCTTTGTGTCTGGTACTGAGCGATCACGTCTGTAATTTGTTTTGTATCGATTATAATAAAATTTTATGGCAAAAAAGTCGTCTTTGTTTCCTAGTTAGAATAATTGCTTCTAGGCCTTTCAGTGAGACGAATTGTACTGAGGTGCAAGTCGAGCAGTTTTTATTTCTCTCCATTGTTTGTCGATTTTATCGATCACAAAAGTTTTACAAAATATTCACAGAGATAGCGCCGACGATTTAATGTCGAATTTTCTCTTGAGAGTGCGACTAATAAACCTTGGTGGAAAAATTGTTTTTCTTTCTTGAAGAAATTGTGAGAAATAGACTCAAGCAAACATATATACAGTCCTCTGTATGTACAAGCTAGGTTGAAAATGTGCATAATCACAGAACTAGTCGTACCAGTTATGGAGAGATGATTACAATTGTCCAAAGTGAAGAATTTGGTGCACGATTGGAATTGTTCAATGTAAAAAGAACTGCGTAGAATCGCAAAGGCCAGTTACGTTCCGCTTTTCGAAATTTCCGCACGTGTTAAATTGCCTCAAATTTCCTCGTGGATCCTCTGCCCTGACCGAGCTCTGCGCGACCGTTGGCAGCCATTGCTATTAATTAGTGAATTCATTCACCGTCACAACGTTAAAATGCATAATTATCTCAGCGGGAATCGCGTTCGATCTCCCAAATCTCGTTATTATTGGGCCGCGTGTTCGGTATTTTGATCCAATTCGGTATCTCCGTCATCTCTAAATCCGCCATAAAATAACAATAAGCGGCCTCGTCGTTCGTTACGCTCGCCGAAAGGTTTTTCGACGTTGCAACGCGCGCCAACTCTGGCCAGCACGAGCGGACGCGGATACGTTTCGGCGTGCTTCCGCCACGCGTTCCCGACACGGTGAAAATAATACCCGGGCCTCGTTTCTGTTTCTTTTTTTCTCGCGCCGGCGACGCGACATCGATGAACCAATTTTATTTGTCCTCTTTTTGTTTTTCGTTTTCACGTGCAAAATGCGACAGAAGGCGACGCGCATACCCGGATATTGGAATTTTCGGCGGTTGTCCCGGCGTACAACCGTGAAAGCACAGTGGATAGAGATGCGACGAACCGCGTGATCCAGCCCGGATCTGCTCCCTCTACATCGGCCCTTTCTCCCCCATTTCGGGTCAACTTGTAATTGAAGATTGTGCGATGAGCAGAGTGTTTTGTCGATCTTCTCTTTTTTGTGCTGTTTGATGGTTAGGAGCGCGTGATTCGAAAGAAGCAGGGTATACCTTTCAGCAGTGGATGAGAAAAATTGGTGATGTTTGGCGAAGAAACTAATCACGTATATGTCATTCTATGGTTGGATAAATGAATCTTCAGGTGACATGCCTAAAGAGAGGAATAGGACAATTTGTTTTGAATTTGCTAGCCTTTTACAAGGTATTAACTCTGACTGGAAGAGTGTAGTTTGATGTGATGTGCTTGAAAAGAGGAATGAAGTAATTTGGTCATTTACACTCA
This sequence comes from Melipona bicolor, assembly GCA_030673865.1. Lineage (NCBI taxonomy): Eukaryota > Metazoa > Arthropoda > Insecta > Hymenoptera > Apidae > Melipona > Melipona bicolor. The sequence goes on along the minus strand of JAHYIQ010000004.1, from coordinate 5,523,391 downwards.
CTTACACATATTTTTCACTCGTTTAGAAAAAATTAATCCAGCTAATTCTGAATATTTATGTAAACTTATAATTTTAGTAGTATTAAACTAGTAGTATACTTTGATTATTGTACATAGCTTTGCGTATCATCATGTACAGTCTATACACTTCAGTATTTTCAAATTTTCCATACATTTATATTTTTATGAATCTGAAATGATTCAAACAAACATCTGTATCTAGGTAAAGAAACAGATGTAATAAGATAGTGTTGCACTTTATATACAAGTCGCGTAATTTATTCGTAGATTGAAAAATATCATAAACATTTGCTTTCTTCGATTCGTTCTCAATTTTCTAACGTACTCTCTAAACGGTTCAAACGTTACTTATTACCCTCGAATATCATTCTTTTTCCTATTTCTTTCCCGTAATATCTGCCGTGCGCGACACGCTCGATGGCAGCTCGCGCCGTTCCCGATAGAATAGATCGAATTACACGCTTAATTTCCGAGTCAGCTATCGGAGAATCTGGTACTCGTAGACTCGTGCGCATGGAAAAGTTGGCTGGCGAATGTGGCTGGCGTAATTACAGAGCGGACGACGCGGGATACAACTGTGGCACATAACCGTCCAACGTTCGTCGTATTTTAACGGTCGATAGACCGTTTTAATATTGCATTATTAGAAAATGGAGCGTTGAAGAACGCTTTCGTTGGTTGTTTTACGTTGTTTCTTTCTCCACGTGGAAGCTCAAAGGGGAAATCGGTAATTATTGATGAAAGGAGAGCGTTCGTCTTGATCAACGTCGGCACTTTTCCTCCGCCTTTCCTTCCTTTGTTCCGGTGTAAATTAAGAAGCAAATTAGCCTCGTTTGATTAACTGACGTCGATGTCTCGACGATGTCTTCTCGAGAAGAAATTTTATTCATTTGTCATTAGCGATTAATGAGATGAGAGGTGACAATAGGGACAGTTTCTTACAGTCAACTCCTCTGTATATCTTTCTCTAACCATTGTACAGTATTTTTACATCACAGACAACGTTAAAGTTTGTTAGAACTAGATTGAAAGTAGATTCGATATTTATGTACCGTTGATCTTCCATTTTATACGAAAATTTCAAGTTACATTAGCGTTTTGTCAAACGAGCTGACAATGGAGGTGTCAATTTAATTGCAGTTGTTCACCTTTCTTTCTCTCCTACGAAACTCGCCTCTCTGTGGCACTGGAAAGAGAGCAGCGCTGAAAAATGGAGGACAAGAACGGGGAGGGGAGGAAACTCGGAGACCTTAATTCCAACGACAAACTTCGTCTCGTCGTTGCCTCTTCCGGGTAATCCCTGACGGAAGTGGGACCCGTTGCGTCGACAGGATCGCCGCTGAGCACTGAGAGGTTCAGAGAGAGAGAGAGAGAGAGAGAGGTTCTCGATACCGGTCGAGTCGCATTGTTCCCCAAGATCGCGACCCGCTTTATCTTCCCTTTCGGTGCTTGTCCTCCGGATTTCTCGAACCAGTTGTCCACGAGAGGAACGACGAGTCGAACGATCGCGGCTCGCAAGGGAGCAGACGCGAGGGAGTCTGCGGGGCTCGAAGAATATTATCGCGGCTGGCGAGATATCCGCGGAAAAAACTCCCATAGAAACGAAAACGCCGATATCCTGCGAGTCTTTCTCGAGTCGGTCCTCTCTTCTCTCGGTTGTCATCGTCGCGATTCCAAGCCCGGAAACGGCTCGATCGACCGCGATTCTATCGCCCTCCCCCTCCTTTGTCAACTCGTTCGCTTCCACGCGATTGTGCTTGCGCTCTTATAGAATAGTATCCTCTTACGATACTCGGGCGAAAGTTTTTTTTTTCCTTTTTTTTTTAGAAAAATGGAGAATCCGTCGAGACGTGGTCTTACATTTACGATATGGAAAAGTCTGGGTAGAAAGAAAATATGTACAAAATTCAAAATTTGTACAGTTATTGTGCGTGTGAGATCTATTTTCAAAAGAAATTCGGGTAATTGTATCCTCCACTCACTTAGAATCTATAATTTTGTCAAATTAGTGAGAATTAAAGTACCACTCGGTCCCTGATGAATTAATCGACTCGTCGAGGGCAGAAAATTGCACGTGGATCGCGACGTTTGAAAGTTCTCACTTCTCCAGGAGAAGAAAGATCGAAGGGTCGTAATAGACTGCGTGTTCCCGCACGCGCGTGCCCTTATTTTTCGGACTCGTTATAACTTTATTTTTATCCGACCTCGTATTGGATCTTCTCCGACGTCTCAATTTGTTTCTCGTCTCCTCAAAGTCCGGGCACGTCCGACGCGTGTTTCACTGCAACGGAGTTGTAATAAATATATTATTGAAAGAACCGCGAAGCTTTTCTCACGTTACGCCCGTCAATCTGCGTGTCGTACTCCGAATGCTAATTAAGCTTCGCGTCCCAGTTTCGATCCAAAGTCGTTCAATCTCCACGCTCGCTGTCGTTGTTCATCGATACAATATCGCACGAGTCTAACTCGATGTCCGTTTGCTTCGTCCCGATATTACAATCACTCCCCGATGATCCTGAATGTTCGTGTTCCCTCATGGATGCTGCCAGAATTCGAGAAGATCCGGATGGACCATGCTCAGGTTGCTGAACACGTAATTCGGATTATAGTGTTTCGGTTCGGCCGTCTCGTAAAGCTATTGGTAATCTTATTAACCCTTTGAACCCGCATGTCAACTCGTACGCTGGAGGTGACGATACGAATTTCTCAGGTAAATAAAAATTCGGAGCTTGTTTGAAGATTTCTCACACTTTGGAAAATTATAAAAAAGTAAATCGTATAGTGATAATATTAAATAAATTTTATTCTATTTTATATATGAAATTCATACCTATAATTTATTTTGAAATACAAGTGGGTGTGCAAAGAAGTGGGGATTTCAAAGGGTTGATAATCCATCGTTTGGCTGTCAGATTTTTAAACAACAGTTAACGAAGAAAAATACATTTGTAACTATATTTGCATTTAATTTATATTTTATACATTCTTCTAAATAATGATAAGTGAATTCATATTGATTGATGTTTCTTCTCGTCGAGTGTTACACTTTTCTAATCGAAGAGAAAAACGTTTGTACCTTTACCGACAACAAACTATTCTTTCTCCATACTCAAACTATCTCGTCGGTACTTTTCGAGGGTTAATCAACCGTGTCTTTTTATCTCGCAATGTATACCATCGATAATCAACCGTGTTTTTTTATCTCGCAATGTACACCATCGATAATCCACGAAATCCGTTTCACAACGTGTTTCGTTTCGGGATGTGTGCATAATCCGTTCGATTAATGAATCGTCGATAAATATTTACGCGTGGCGCAACGCAGTGATTGGGACGAAAGAGAGAGGGGGGAGGGGGGAGGGGTGGAGACGGTCCTCGTTCTGAAGTAATCGCCACTTGGCGACGAACTCGTGCTTCATTACCAGTGAATTCAGTCCCCGAGGCTTTAATGCACGGTCTGAGCGGCTTTTTATCGAACGATCGCGAGGGTTTCCCTTTCTTTCTTTCTTTTTTCTATTTTTTTTTTTTTTTTTTTTCTTTGTGCCACGCAGTCGGGTAGACTGAAAGGATCGTTGAATATCGTTATTAACGAGAGTAATTAGGAGGCTAATTTGTATTGGATCCGAGCCTGTAGTTCCACGACCGAGATTGTAAACCTGAACTCTCCCCCGCCTCGGTCCCTTGTCGCATTGTGGAAGAGAGTTAATTACGGTTTTATTGGATCATCGGATCTTGCACGTTCGTTACACGGATTTAGGGGACGTATCAATTTCGTTGGTGCCTCTGACCCGTGGCTCGTTGGCCTGCCGGGTTTGTCACATTTTTATTAAAACCGACGGAATGAAAAAAAAAACCAACGACAGTTTCAGAAATTACCCCGTAAAGTGTAAGGCTAACGTCACTGGAGAGTTTCTGTCTATAATAGTTGGGCGTCTACCTGTGGAAAATTTGAAGCTTGAAAAGAGTATTTAAAACAATTCTCGGTTCAAATACAATTTTTTCAATTTACAACAAGTTATAACGTATTAAATATATAATATAATAATAAATATAATAAATGTAAATATAATTAAATAAATAATATAATATGATTAAATGTATAATATAACATAAAATTATTATATATTAGAATATATAAATTTTGACAAATGTAGCGGCCCTACGATTCCTCGACTACGAGATTCGAACACTCGACTAGCACAAGCCGCAAGTGGCTGCGCGCCTAGCATCGAGGTCCTACCGATCTTCGACGTTAAGCAAAACAGTGTGCGGAACTCCGCTAGGATGGGTGGTCAGACCAGCCCTATAGTAGGTTTTAGTTACAACAACAAGCGTCGTAAGGAGTCGCTGCCATCAACACCCCCCCACTGATGAGAGTCTAGGCAGTGACTCCGAGACGAAACGCATTAATCGCTTTCTTCTCTCACTTTCCCTCATTTCCTTTCTCCCTCCTTCCAGCTGCATCCAGGCACTTTAAATTATTTACAGTTCCCACAACAAAAAGTAATAAAAATAATTGTCTCGTACTATAGCTACGAGAAATATGACCGTATCTCGCGTACTTGTCGGAGAATTTAAAAGCGTTCCAGCAAAATAATTCTCTTAATTGATCGCGTGCTCGACGAATCGCGCGGCGGCAGATTAGCCGGGCATCGAAAGTGTATTACAATGAAATAGTTGGGCATCGATATTCGATAGGTTTCACTGGCGCGTCATCTGCTTGATATTCAACGCTCGCGGCGTTATTACTTCCGTATTCGTTTCCTGAGAATCCATTACACGGAATCATCGTTTCCGTTCTCTTTCCCCATTCGATTCTTCCCGCTGCTTTCTGAAAAATTCGAAATTTCTCCCCGCGGCGAGAGAAGGACGGTTCTCGAGAGAGTCTTCCGATCGTTGGAGTTTGATCGATTTCCGCTGTCGGCTTAATCGATATCGGATCACGTCGATCGCCGTTCGAAACCCGGTGTTTCCAATTTCGTTCACTTTGAATCACGCTGTAATCTATATGAAAATGAGGGATTGATTCATCGGCGTTTTATCCCGGGGAATTCTCTGGCACGCGTTCTGCCTGTGTGCTTTAAATTTTATTGTTTGACCTACCGGTTTCAGGCGTTTTCTTGCCTCTGTCTGTGGAACAGATGTCACCCACGTTTAAACTAGACTGCGGGCTTCTTCTCGCATGCGGTAACGTATAAATATAAAAAGATACTCGAGAAGAATACCAAAGTATAAATCTTCAGATTCCATTTTCTCAGTTATGATATGCTAATAAAAACAGAGAAAAGCAGATCGTTTAGAAATATGTAATTTTTTAAAATAATAGTAAATACTATTTTCATCCAAAAAAAAAAAAAAAAATAAAAAACCTCATCGTATAAAAGGATACTTAAGAAGAATACCGAATAAGTATAAATCCTTACGTAAATTCTATTTTCTCAATTATGATATACTAATAATAGTAGAGGAAAGTAGATTATGCCATTTTCACGAAAAAGAGAACTAAAAACTTCGTCGTATAAAAAGAAGTATACTGAAGTATAAATCTTCACACAGATTCCATTTCCTCAGTTGTGAAACGTAGATTATTTAAAAATATGTAAGTTTTTTAATTTCTGCGCATACGCAAAATTCATCAAACACTTCAAAGCAAATTCGATCAGTGTCAGTTCGATAAGTTTGAAGTTTCGTTTCAATTTGACGAACGCAGTATTTTTTTTTTTTTTTTTTTCATAAAACACAGACTCTTATGGGGACAGGGCCATCGCTCTTGTTCCTCGTTTTTCAAGGCAAGACTCGTCTCCTTTCATCAGACAGCTGCCGGAAAGCGAGGGGGCTTCGGCTCGTCGACGCAACAAGTTTCGGGCAGCTTCCGTTCCACCGCGCCCACGATGAAAAGGAAAACGACCGACAGACACTACTTTACACCCGGTTAAACTCATTCAATCGGGCTCGAGGAGCCTCCGCGATCCTCTGAAGGCGGCAGGTCCACGTTTGTAAACAACCGACAGGGAGTGATGATTCTCCAGAGAAGCGAATTAAACTTTGTCACGCGCGTTGCAGCGGCGTCAGCTTGCAATTTATTAACAGCGTTTTAAATTCGGGCGCACCTGTTATTTTATCGCTGGCTATCGTAATTTCTAACGACGTAAATCAGATGGTGTCTGTTGATGGTTAATCTGTTAATGCTCTTTAAACGGATAGATCAATGATCTTGTATTGTAATTGGCAGAAATTTTCAACGATGTACAGGGTGGAAAGAAAAGTTTGTCTGTGTCTACATCTTTGATTGAATTTCAAAAATTGAAGGTCAAAAAATTTTTTTTTCTTGCATTATATTCTATGAAGACAAAACTTATTCGAGAAACTAGGTCTCTTGAAAAATGTTTCTTAATTTAACACTACGGACGCTCGAGTTCTAACAGCGACTTTACAGTTCTGGACGCGTGGATATTTATTTTATGCAATGTTCATATTTCGAATAATGTTAACAGTCAGTTTTATCATTTCATTATTTGGACTCGCACTGATACTTTATATGATGATAAATCAAATGTTATTGAAACGTGATTGAAAACCATAAAGTCGCTGTTAGAACGCACGCGTCCGCAGTGTTAAATGACTAAGAAACTTTTTGCTATTTTTCACGAGAACTATTAGGTTGCTTGGAAAAGTTTTACCTTCGTGATGAGTAAAATACAATGCAACAAGAGAAAAAAATTTTTTTAACTTGGTCAAGATCAATTTTACACCAGGTCTTGTATTTCCACCAAATCAAACGTGTAGAATTCATCTATGACAATCATGGACAAACTTTTCTTTCTTTCACCGTGTACATTGGATTTTGTTGTTCATCCTACGGTAGTGATTCGGCAGTTGTTAATAATCTTTTCAATTGAAATACAAGATATCGGGTTGTTGCTGGTAGCGATATCGAAAAACGCGTGTTGGATTTCCTCGCGGATTCTGCGGCAGAAGTTCAAAATTCTGCTCGATTCAGCGTTTGTTAAAACCTGGAATTGCAAAAAATACTTCGCAGTTATTCAACGAGAATTTTACATCGTCAAATTAGAAACAGATCGCGAGAGCGAATAGTCCATTGTCTCGCAGAAACGTTTTACAATCCCGACAATCACAATCGGTCAATTTACGCGTAGCCTCAAACGCAGGCTTTGATACTTCAATCGGATAGAGTCAGAAATAATTCACTTTTCTGACAGTCGCGACTAAAGCGACCACTTTTCCTAGTTAGTTAATTTCAGGAGCATTCAAACTTCGATCCCAATACAACTTTGGTTAAATTCTGGCCTCGTCGAATATTACAAGATAATTGCTCAAGAACTTTCAACAATGTTATTCTGTACATGCCACCAAATCACTGTGGAAAGTCTTTCTTTCTCGAAAGATTTTCTGTACTCTTTGCGAATGTTTCGTTATTCGTTTTAAAATAACTGTGTGTTACTGATAATTCTCTCGATGCTATTCTTACTTCAACTCAACAATAGATAATTACGTAACAAGCATCTACGTGAAACGAAATCTTGCTGAGAAAAAGTCTTGTATCTTTAGATACTCCTCGCAAACGAGTATGGGCAAGTCGTCAAATAGACAAGTTTATGACAGGGTCGACAGAGAAAGCTACGTTTTCCATCTATGCACATAGGTAACATAGGTGACTTCACTTTCCAAGATTGGTCTCAGTTCTTTTCCAGTAGCCTCAATAGCGTTACCTCCCGTCAAATGTAAACTCCGCTTAATTTCAAGTACGATATGACTGCGACGGGTCTTTGACATTCTTCGACGTTATCAAGGAAAATCCCACGGATGAACAGAAGTCACATCTCTGCGTAACTTCCAGGAAGGGTGGACGCGTTTTGGGAGAAATGCAAAAGGAGGATTTGAAAGGATCAGTCGCTGAGGAAGACCGGAATCCTAGAGTAAGTCTCTCAGATTTACTCTAAATCAGAGTCAGTCAAAGTTTTACAGTTAACCTAAAAATAACAGATAGAGAATCCCACTAACACACAGGAGTTTCATAGAGACGATCAATTCCTCATTGTCAGTCGTACACCGAGTACTTGAGAATCACTCAATCACTCAGATCGATCGCAATGCGCGCGCACACACATACATAGAGCCACCGGTTAACAAACAAGTTCCTTCAGCAGTCAAAATCCGTAGTTTTCTATCTTGCGTTGTCTTTTGTACATTTTAGACGACACTTTCGTGCAATAACCTAACTCAACTACAAGTTTCGAACTCTAACTGGTACAAGCCGCAAGTGAGTGCGCGCCTAGCGTCGAGGTTTTACCGATCTCCGACGTTAAGCAAAACAGTGTGCGGAACCCCGCTAGGATGGGTGATCGGGCCAAACCTTTAGCTGGTAGTTACAACAACAAGCGTCAGCCCCACTGGATGAGTCTAGGCAGTGACTCCGAGACGAAACGCATCCTATAAACACAAAAGCTTTCTTTCTCTCACCTTTGTCACTACCCCAAGTTCATCGTCCTCTCCCACTCACTACCTCATATCCTTCCCATGCATCTTACCCATCTCTCTTCCTACAAACCAGAGTCAACGAGGCGACTCTCGATACTCGACAGCGCTTAATTAATCGTGCAACGTGCCTTTAAATACCCAACGAACGCGCGAATCTTAGCAAACGAAAGAATAATTCTCAATAGGAAGAAAAGAAAACATAATTCACGTCGTGAATATGACAGTCCGTATATTACACGTAATTGCGCTACAGGATCGTGCGAGCGTGAGACGAGTTAACGAGAACGCGCGAATTCAACGAGAGTTCGTAGCTCTCGTTCCATCGGGATGTACGTACGTGCATCCAGCTTGAGAGTCCACTTTGCCGTGTGAAACGCAAAAAGGAAGAGAGCTTCGGTGGAAACAGAGCGAGCGAGCGAGGATGGATAAAAAGTTGCCGGCTTTAATGGCCGGTCTGGGAGGGCACTGGCAGCGCCGAGCAACGACAGCAGGCTGTCGACTGTTTAACATGAATCGATAGTCGGTTTAGGAGTCTCTGCAGCGCGGCGGTTACTTTCTCCCGTGTTGGTCAGCGTGCAATTAATCACGCTGACGTTCGTTCGACTTCTATGGACGCGGCCCCCGCTACTTTCTGTGAAAACGTTGTCAAGTCTTTTAAGTTGGAATGGGAGGGAGAAATATATCGTCGCTCTTGCCCGTCAGCCGAAACGTGCATCAGCAAGATCGACGATTTGTTAGCTATTTTTTCTTTTTTTCTTCTCATTTGCCTCCCCCGTTCGAACGACGACCTCCTGTACGAACAGCAACGTTGTTATCCTATTGCTATTTTGTATCGTCGCTTGAATTTAGTTAAATTGGCCAACGTTCTGCCGCTTTCGAGCCTCGGAGACTCTCGTTATGTTTTCAACCCAACTCCCCAGTCGAAAGCGAACAATTTTCCACGATTATTCGAACGCCAAGAGAAAAATGCCTGTCGAAAGTCGTCGATCTTTCGATCGATCGTTTTCAAAGTGATAAATAGTTACGAAATAGTTAACGATCCGTTGGTTTTCCATTACGTTTAAACGACCTGAATCGCCAATAGTGCGATCTCGGCGAGGATCGTGAAGACCTGTGTTGTCGATAATATGATTTTAATGACCACTTGGGCGACTTACAATTGACACTCGCCTTTAATGGCACAACTTCGAATATTCTTTCACCTGTAATCACGCGATCTTGATGGATTTTGGTCATTTTAAAATGGTCCTAAATCTCAATGATTCTGTATGGCACTATCTTTGTGTATGGAAAAATTTAACGACTTCTCAACCTGCAATTATACGATCTCGATGACTCTGCACGATATTAAACCTACGTATGATTGAATCGAATGAAAACCTGATTTCATAAATGGCACAAAAATTAGCTACCAGACTTCCAAAGTTTTTCTCAAGCTACGATTGTATGATATGACGATACTAAATCTACACAGATCAAATCTCGTACGACTTTTGAGATTTTCAATTCGGTGGAAAATCTCGCTTCACGCTCGAACATGTTCTTGGAAAACAGGTTCTTTTTTTTTTTATTGTGCGGAACTCTAACCGTGGAAAAGTTTTCTCGATTCAAACGAGTTGGAAATTTTTTCAAACGCCAATAAACTTTCGCGTGCTCCGGTAGAACGTAAACTCGAGATATCCGCGAAACGTAAAAACCGTGAAAAGCGTGTTCTCGTGTTGTGTAAATCCGAAATTTCGGTTTTTGCTCCGGCACGAGCGTTCTGTTCTTACTTGATTGTTTTACAGCGTCTGTCGTAAAACATTGGGCGATACAAACAGTATACGTTAGATTCTGAAAATTACACTCGAAAGTTGTAAAGTATTTTACATGGGGATGTAATTATGTAATTATAACATGATATGATTTAATTCGTAAATTACACACAGTAAAATTGATAACGTAGTTAGTCGGAATAATAAATAAATCTTCGCGAGTGTAATAACAAAAATCATGAGAATTTTTATAGACTCCTTCTAAAAACATCGCCAACAATCATTGATGTCTCCTTTTTTTCTACAGATGAATAAATTTAATTTCTACTTTAATTTGTACCGATTAATTGCTGACAGTATCTTTTGATCGATGTTAGAATAATAGTTTGGGCAGCATGGACAAAGCACGTGGTAACAGAGCAGAATTTCGTAATTCCATCGATCAGTTGCTGAACTAGATATTTAATACGAGGTGTAGCCCAATAGTAACTGAGTATCAAGATTGACGCGTCAATTTATTGCGCCCGCGATACATGATGCGAACGTCAAAACAATTATCTGCGTTGAAACATGCAGGACACCTGACAAAGTTAAACAGTTTAATCCGTACGGGTCAGGTCATCTTGATCGTGTTTCGTATTACACTCGGGAATATAGCTGGTGTCCTAAATTTGAAGCGTTTTTTGTAATAAAAATTGAAATTTTCTTTGAACCAGGGCATTTTTTAATTATCTCTATGGGCAAGTGTACTTGTTGAAATTCTTGAAATAGCGCAGTTTGTTTCTTCGTCTTCACTTTTTATCGACCCTTCAATTGTGGACACGTTGATTCACGTGTGGACACGAGAAGCTTACAAAAAGTTTCGAAATGCAATTATATTTGCTATTGATATTAAATTAAAAAGTCCGTCTACTTAAATCTCTTAGAAACCAAACCGATCGTCTTCACTTTTTCAAAAACATTTAAAAAGAAAAATCCACGCTTGCGAAAAAACTGCACGACTTGTTCCCCAGTACGATTCGTCTTACTAAAAGGCTCAGAAGCAACTGTTCGACATTTTTGCCATAAAATTTTATCGATGTGCAAACATTTGAATCGATAGAAAACAGATTACAGGCGCGATCGCTCAGTACCAGACAACGCCGCCACTCCTACTCGAGGTCTACGCCACGCCCCCTCACGAATCACGTAACCCAAATCAACCAATCGCTAATTTTCGTTGCATCAGCGTTGCACCTGAAGAGGTCCGATTTTCTGGATTTTCCCCGCTGAAATCACTTTCAGTGATAAAACGTCAAAGTGCAATTTCCTGATTGATGTTAAATTAAAAAGTCACGATCCCATCGTGAAAACGCAGATCGACACACCTCCATTTCTTTCGTTTTTTGATTAAACGCGCGTTACGTTGCTCATTCCCGGTGGCAATCGGTGGCCGAAAATCCCACTCGCGTCGCAATTATCCCGTCACATAAAGTCGACCGTGGTATTTTTCATTTCGGCAAACAATCCGGTCTCGAAGCGAGACAGCATTGCGGATTTCGGCTCGCGATCGCGCGAACACCGGCCTCTGACCGTTTCTACCTCCCGGCCATCAGAGAGTCGGAATTATCCGCGCGGCCAAGAGGAATGATTTATTGTCGCAACAAGTCACATTAGCGCGCGTTAATTGCGAGGGGGTTCGTTACAGGCGCACGTGTTCCGCGACCGTGAGCAACGCGCTGCAAGGCGCCGCTGAATATTGCACGACGATCCTGGCGACCGCATCGGAATCGGGTCGACCGGTGCAGGTTTTCACTGGAAAATCAGCCCGCTGCTGTCCAACGTCACGCCCTACTTCCCCTCTTCAAAATGTCCACGGTACTCGAACCGAACCGAATCACTCTCGACATTATTACCGGCATTATTACCTGCTTTTTCGTCCCGTTTTCGTCGCATTTTCCTCTTGGAGAATCGCGAGAATCCATCGCGAAACGGACGAAGTCCTTGAAGCGCAACAAGATGCAGGTTTAAGTTAATATTCTATGCATTTACAATGGACGAGCATGCTTTTGTTTCTTTCTTTCTTTCTTTTTTTTTTTGCAAACATTGTACTTGGTTCTCATCTTCATTTATGAGAGTACATTACTGCGCACAAATAATTGGACGCCTGTTGAAAGATTGATACTTTTATTACGTTTGGACAGTTGCCATTAACGAACATACATATATATATGCGAATATGTGTGTGCGAATTGTTGATTTTCTGTATTTTAAAGTTTTACATTGTGTAAATAGTCGATGCTTCGTGAAATTTGTACAAACTTTCTCAGCTGGAGGCTGGAGACGCGTGTTTCAGTCGTTCTAAAATATCGTACAGATAATGTCACTCTAATGGAAGTCACTTAATTATTCAGTTGAGTTGTATTTTATAATGTTTCAAATGTGCACTGTAATTTAACTTGACGAATTGACACTTCTGGCGGGATATTTGAAATGACAATTGCCTGTAAGATATATATATTACACATGCCATTATAGAGAAGTTTTATAAATAATTGTACAATTTTAACATTTCAACGCTACAGCGATCGAATTCGTCAACGCAACTGATTTCAGACAAGCGTTTAAAATATTACGAGCATTATTCTCAAAGTTAATATTAATTCCCGTTAAAACAGAGACAGTAATTTATGAATCTATTTATTTTAATTATCATTTAAATGATCTACATGTAGAATATATTTTGACACTGTTATTTTAGCGACAATATTTGTTTATTTATATTAACATCTTTGTTGATCGACCAAAGTCAAGTATATATGTATATGACGTCTGTCGTAAAAGCGTTGATAAAAAAGACGATACTGCAAAGCAGTTGCAACAATATATCTTTTGCCTCAAAAGAACTTTTGTTAAGAAATATATTCTTGCTTTTCTATACATGATTTTCAAGTGGATGTCACGGTCATTTTGCAACCAAATTTAATAAACATTGCCTAAGTGACTAAGTGACAATAATTTAAATGAAATAAAATTTTGTACAGTATCGAAAAACGATACAATAATTATTCTCTTCTTCGAACAAACGCATTTACACTTTAGAGGAAGTTGAAGCTCTGAAAATTAGCAACGCACACATTTACCGAAAATTGGAAAGGTGTATTTAATATTTGGAGAAACTCGAAGACATCGCCCGTTCCATCCGAGTTCCAACTTCTCAGCGTGTAAATTAATCAAAAGACGGAATATCCAGTTTTCTCGGAGTTGCCACTTCGACTTGCACGTACGTACGTATCCGCCAGCCAAAAATCCCCACGTTAGCGATAGCACGTAACGTAAATTTCTAATTGAGACTGAACACCGGGAGCAACGTGCATACGAACCTCACCGGTGGTAAAGTAAAGCACGTATATCCCGGATTCAGGGCGTTAGCCACCAAAGATTTGAGTACGCCCGCAGTTGGTGTATAGTTTAGATATGAAATTGGAGCCGCTGTAGTGGGAATAGCGGAGATTTGAAACAGGAACGGGCGATAGCGAGTTTGGAAGTATCGGATACTGTGAAATATTTGACTTTGTGGAACGTCGGGCAGGAAGCTCAATTAATAATACATCGCATCCTGTAAAACCGGCAGTGAGAAAGTGACGGCGAGAGGGAGCGAAACACGAACGGTGGAAGAACTGGAAGATTTTAGGGGAAACGTTTTTTTCTTCTTTTCTCTCTTTAAAAATAAATTAAATATGCAGCGGAACTGCAGTCGTTCCGCTTGTGGTCTTTGGTACACCATCGTGACGTTTCCTCAAGTCGAGTTTCCTCAAGGAAAGACGGATAACATTTTAAGAACGTTTCGAGACTGCTTCATGGCGACAGTGTCTCGAACATTTTTTTTTTTTAAACGACACGTTTAATGATTCAAGCGTGTCAAATCGCTTGAGAAAATTCTATTTTTTATTCGGAGGAATTCGTGTCGGATCGGTGCTCCTTCAGAATATCACACACGTTTAATCGTGAATGATTCGACTAATTTCGGAGTCGTCGGAGTTGTTAATTCGAGAGTCCAGCAATTTTTAAAAATTTTTATTCTCCGTCAGTCAATTTGTTCTTGCAATTTTTCACAGCACTCCTTTTAAATATAAGATCATAATATTCAGATCGTTAAATTTCTTCATTTTCAACGTAATCAATATTAATTGATAGAGCCAAACTTTGGCCGATATCAAAAAATCGGAAATCGAAGAGTAAGAGGTGGGAGTTTCATTTCGGCTGATGCAGTTGATCGATCTACGCCTCGATGAATTTCCCCATTATTTATGAATTAGGATCGTTACAGGAACCGCCAAAGGGAGGATGAAAATTCCAGAGCAATTATATCTCGAACGATAACAAGGTTCCATTCAAAAATTTAATTGGCTCATCCTCCTTTTCGAATTCGCCCAGGATCGCATAACCGACGAAGGCGAGCGTGTTTTTTTTTTTGCTCTTTTATTTTCATTACAACGCGAGCATCGTCGGATCGATACTCGATCAAAGACTCTGCCTCGCTTTCTTCTTCTTCTTCTTCTTTTTCCTCCCTTTTTCTTTCTATTCTCAAATTTCTTTCTCGAGGGAACTCCGCGCGTGCAAATGATTTCTCATTGACGGCGAGAGTACTTTTGAAAATCTCTCGAGATTCTTTTAATAACATCGTCCGGCGGGGAGGGGAAAGAGGGCGGCGCTCGTTCAATATTCCGGCTTGTTAATCCACCTCTCTTATTGCTCTTATTGCTAGATTCCAATCTTTATCCTGGAGAATGAATTATTCCATGAATAACGTTAGCTCTATGAATTGCATCCTCTCGCGCGATGATTTGTCAAATAACAATAGCAGTGAATTCATTAGCTGTACAACGAACAAATAATTTTTTACTTTCGTTCAATCGATCGAGAAAATACAAAATTTCTCAATTTCTTCTCGACTTTTGAACTTTTACCTCTCAGAAAGGTACAGTCGTTCGTTCCAATTCGATCTTCTCGAATATACAAAGCTTCCCGCTTCTCGAGGAAAAAACCTAACTTAAACTCTGGTCTAGACATATTTTTCACTTATCTCCCTACAAGGAAACACACTCTCTCCCAGCGGTACGGTGTTTCAAAATTTTCCAGAAGAAAAATACTAAAACTGCAGCGACTGTGGTGGCTAAATTTTTTACGCAACGGGAGGCAGGAAGCAACTTCTTATTTAATCCGAGACGAGGATGTGCTTCTCGAGGGAAACGGGCGAGAGAACCTCCCTTTCGATCGTCTTACTCGACGCTTCATATTAACAAACCCCTCCCTCGTCGAAATTAGCTGATCCTCTTATCGAATAATTATTGCACGAGCAAAGCACGGTGACGAAGAGGGGGGAAATATTTGGTCTGGCTTTTTCCGAAACAGAGAAGGGTCGCGGCTCTTCGCGATGGATCGATATCCGGCTAAAGAACCGGTCTCTCTCTCTCTCTCTCTCTCCTTTCCTCTTCTTTAATTATAATCGCGCGAATAATTCGCTCTTCCCCCGTCCCTTTCCGCCTCCTTTCGTTCGTTCGACGCGAACGTTTCCGTCCGTTTGACGATTTCTCGTTAATTTACGATCCGATCGTCGCGATAATGTAGACACAAGTTAAACAAAGGCTCCCGTTTCATTTGGGAGCGTGTTTACCCGATACGATTGTTCAGAATTGTTGAATTATCGAAAACGTATCGCGTTTATATCGTCCGCTGCAAACACGCTCGAAAAGTATTTTTTTTCATCTTCGGCGAGACACGTTCGCCGGATCGTCGTGCCGATTAATAACCGACACGCGAATGTTTGCTGTCTGTGTCTATGGTTCAGCGAGCCATAAAAATGTGAAGTTGTTTCAAAGTATTCGTAGGAGTTGGAACGTAAAATTATATAGCTTGTTATAGGATGATAGGTATTCGAAGCATTCGTGTTTTGAGGACCAACAACAAGTGTAAATACGATGTGTTTGAATTGATGCAATCGACGACTCGTCTCTTTTTAATTCCTCTATCCCTGTGGAGGTCGATGTTTGTTACTACGTAGACTGTGAATGTCTACGTAAATTTGTATTTCCATCGGGGAAATGGAATTTCATTAAATATAATTTTTTAAAACAAATATATTGCATATTATATATTGAATAAAAAAGTAAAAGACACTACCACGTAGAAAAGGTACTATTTTTTTTTTTTTCTATAAATACACGATCTGTTTGTTGCTACGTTGGATTCACAAGAAATTTAAAGAAAATCCTCAAGCGCTATTTCTTCAATTATTCCAGTGTGCATCTGCGCGAATATCCCCAGTCTATTTGTCTCCAATTTCTACTTTCAAATCTTCAAGTTCTCAATCACACGGACAAGAATTTGAATATCGAACTGAAGTTTGCAGTTTACTTACCTCCATGCTTTCTTCCAAATTCTTCACTCCATTCTACTTCAGATTCTAAATTCCATTCTAAAACCGCCCTCATTTCCTCAATCGTGCCAACAAAAATTGAAACGACCGTGTAAAACATCCCCGCCTATTTCCAAGCTCGATTACTAAAATACCCAGTAGTAGAAAGGGGAAAGTATCTCGCTTCCCTAAGTGAAAATTTGTATTTGTCAGCGCAGATATCCCCAGTACGACGCTGCCTCCTCGCGATAAGTTCGCGCGGATTCTGCAAAGTCTCAGGTCGCGAACCCCCTTCTCCCCCCGAACGGAACGTCGCACGGTTCGCCGGGCCAGCGGATCCGCTTCGTCGACGATTCCTCCTCGGCTCGGTAATTAAAATAAATGGTTAATTAACCGTGCAAACGAGAAACGAGAGAGAGAGAGAGAGAGACGGGCGCCATGCACGCGCGTGCACGCGCGATCTTCTTGCAAAGCGCGAGACCGGGGGGGGGGCACGAGCTTCAACTTTTCGAGCAGCGAACCCACCCTCTGACACCGGTCGAACGTCAAAAGAGCAGAGGCCATTTTGTGCGTCACTGGCGCGTGCCCCCTCCCCCTCTTCCTCAGTCGCGGCGTCATTGTACCAGCACTTGTTGAACCTCGTCAACCGAACTCGATACAATCCACCCCCGGCCGGTCGATGCTTTTCACTGCCTGCCTCCCCGAAGGGCCTTGTTTGTTTCGGGTAGGTCTGGATTCGGTAACTTCAAAGCAAAATCGTTGATAGTTCATTTTGTTTTTTCGCGTTCGTTAGATTTCGAACTCGTTGAATTCGTAGAATCTCCGCTCTTGAACTCAGCGTAGTGTTTCAGAGAGAGGGAGTATCGAAAGGGAAGTTTGAAATATTCACTACTGATCGTGGTATTGGAGAAGAAGAAATAATTCGGAGCGTCGATGGCGGAGGTTCGATCATTTTTATAGAATTCGGAGTGAGATTCTAGCCCTTTGCGATTGTATTTTTATCACTGAAAGTGATTTTAGCGGGGCTAACCCAGAAAATCGGGCCTCTTCAGGTGCAACGCTGATGCAACGAAAATTAGCGATTGGTTGATTTGGGTCACGTGATTCGCGAGGGGGCGTGGCGTAAACTCCGAATAGGAGTGGCTTTGCGTCTGGTACTGAGCGATCGCGCCTGTATTTGTTTTCTATCGATTCAAATGTTTGCGTATCAATAAAATTTTATGGCAAAAAAGTCGTCTTCATTTCCTAGTCGGAACAGCTGCTTCTGGGCATTTCAGTGAGATGAATCGTACCGGAGTACAAGTCGTGTAATTTTTTTTTTTTTTTTGGAGTCGTGAAGTTATTTTTGGGTAGCGCGAGCTCAGTCAATTATTTACTAAAAAACGTATAATATTTATTCAAATGTCAAAGAGTGTTAATTTGATTTGGTTAAATAACCGTATATTCGTATATTTGTGCGACCGCGACGGTAAAATAGCCTCGCCGAAAATATCCCAAAATTCGAGCGCAAAGAGCTAGAAACGAAATTCGAAGACGAGCAATTCTTTTGATTGTTATAATTGGTCGACCATCGTGGTAGTGGAGAGGAAAGAACGACTCGTTAATTTAATAAAGACTTTAGTCAATAATTGGTCGATTGATTTCTGTAGATTTTGGAGCGAGAAACTTTAGAAAGGATAATGAATTATTCCTATTAACCAAGAGGAATTGACTCGTTTCGTCGAAAGATATTTAAACTGTTCAAGAGATACCTCACTTGGCTGAATCGAATATCACTCGGATCATGATTCGAGAATCATACTGAGATTTGACTTTAAGAGTGACTCGAAGAGAGACGGGCGAATCGATCAATTTCGATGGACGCGATTTCACGAGAACGTCAAACAATGTTTAAAGTTGAATTTGAAATTCGAGCAGGCAGCAGGCGCGGCAATCTCGTAATGCAGTGAAACAGAAAATCAAGCGGGAACGATTTCTTCCGTTTACGAGGGGCGGTCGTTACTCATCGAGAGAGGCTTTCCGATGACACGTCCCGTGCCAGCTTATCCGTTTCATTTTCACGTTCAACAGCTGGCAACCGCGTTTGTCCGCTCGTTCAACAGGCGGGAAAGAAGAATCGGTCGATTCATCGTCCGATCGGCTTGAATTTTTCACCGCGAGACGGACCGTGCGCGTGTGTCGCGTGACGTTCGTCCACGGACGGGAAAATTTGCGCACGCACGTGCGTGAGTCGCACATGCGGGATACGCGACTCGACGGGGAATCGATCGCGAACACCGCGTGGAATAATATTCCGGGACGACGAATAATAGCCGGTAGTTGTTGGCTGAACTACAGCGGACTCTTTGCGTTCGCACGTAACTCAAACTAGAAAAATATATCGCACACGTTTCGCGCGTGTGTGGACGTGTATTGCACGACTACGAGAGATCTACATAGCCTCTCTCTCTCTCTCTCTCTCCTCGTTTTTCATCACGATGAATGCGCCCCATATTCGAAATTTTTATTACCTCTTGATTGCTGGAACGAACGTTGAGACTCTCTGAGAGTTTCCACGTAGAGAAATTGGCCGATTCCTTTGTGCGTACAGCGGGTTTTATTTATGCTACGAGAAAGAGCAGCCGCGCTTGTTTCTCAATTTTTGTAGTCACACGAAGGTATTGCTAGGTGACATTTGGATCTAATTAATTGATACGTAAAATGTCTCGCTTGTAAATCCCGTATACGCAGGAATGTAGAAATTTTTTTACAAATTCTGTACATTAGATGTGCTATTTGTATAAGAGTCTAAAAACTCATCTTTAAAGTTCTAGAGATTCACATTCTACGTACCTTTTTTCTTTGATCTCGCAACCGTGACCTAAAATTATACCTCATACCGATCAACTCCTTTAATTGAAAATTAAAAAGAAAAATATTTTTTTTTAACATTTATCTTACAATTAGTACATACACTGCGAAATTGTTGCAGTTTATAAGAGAATCTAGCAAAAGGTTTCGAAAATTCCAACGAAAGTCACGGATGAATCATTTGACTGTCCAACTTATTGGAACGATCGATTTGCACGCTAATATCACATTAACGCGGTATCGTGACTTTTCGAAGATATTTGCAACAGCAGGAAAAATATTTTCAAACATTAATGGCGGCCGACGGCGGTGGTCGATGCGGTTTTCGTGACTAATTCGCGTACATGTCAACCAATGAACTTTCGCGATCGATCGAACCGATCTCCGTATTTTTGCCAGGCTGAGCGATTGAAAGTACCGATAAACGTCACGTAATTAAAGTATCTATATTTAAATCCAGAAAAAAAAATAATTATCTCTGCCGGTGTCGAATCTTGCAGCCAATTGTAAATGGCTGTGAATTTTTCATACGTGTCGCGGAGAAACCAAACGGAGCATTTCCGCGAAAGTAAATATAAACCCGGTTTGGTTTTTGAAAAAGTAATGAATTTTCGTGGTAACGAGTATAATACAATTTCGCTGTACGCAGAATAATTGTAAATTATCAATTCATACGTATTGCCATTACCGCGCGAGAGTAACATTCCGGTAGAGTGTAAAATTCGAAAAAAAGTAAAATCTGTAAAAAAAAAAAAAAGGAAAAAAACTCGCAACGTACGCAGTCGAGCTGTTCGATCTGTGAATCGTTTACATATAGATTGATTCTTCACCTGCAGATTGTAGTTTTACCGGATGAAACGTAGCAAAGCCCAGGATTCGAAGTTCAATCTCCATTCGAAAAAGAAAGGAAAAATCGCAAATCGCTTAATTTGTGCTTCAAAGTCGAAACGATCTCGCAATTCAAACACGTCCGACAATAAAAGGATAATACCGCGGATCAAATTCGTGCGAATTGTGTTACATTTCACTAATGAAGTGATTAACTAATATCAACCATGTCAATTATAT
This sequence comes from Melipona bicolor, assembly GCA_030673865.1. Taxonomy (NCBI): domain Eukaryota; kingdom Metazoa; phylum Arthropoda; class Insecta; order Hymenoptera; family Apidae; genus Melipona; species Melipona bicolor. The sequence goes on along the minus strand of JAHYIQ010000004.1, from coordinate 5,502,802 downwards.
CGCACCTTATTTTAAAAAAAGATCACCGACGTCTGAACGTTAAAAAAATAATAGATTCGATAGGAAATTACTTCCACCATTGGCGAACGATCGAATCGACTCTTTTGTTTTTACTCTGACTGAATAAATGATCAATTAGCGTAATTTAAAGTTCGCTTTAATATCAAGCGAATTGCGTCAAATTTCATTAGTGAAATAATGAACTAGCGTCGTACTTTATTTTAAAAAGGATCATCGATATCTGAACATTAAACAATATTAAACTCGGCACGAATATATCGTAACGAAAGATCGAATCAATTATTTCGTTTTTATTCCGACCGCGCGAATTACCAGTCAAAAGTAAATAACAAAATTCTCTCTCTAATATCGAACAAGTTACACGCGTAACAAGTGAAACAGTCAACCAGTATCAACCAGCTGTATTTATTTTAAAAAAGGATCATCGACATCCGAGCATTAAAAAAAAATAATAAATTCGACAGGAAACACACATGACGACAAAAATTGAATCAATTACTTCGTTTTCATTCCGAAAGTAACGAAATTCCAAATTCTCCTCTCAAACATCAAACAGATTGCGACAAATGTCAGTAAATGAAGTAATCAATCGGTATATCGTCGACAAACAAGTACGTGGCACTTTATTTTAAAGAATATTAAATAGAGTCGAAACTACTTGGCGCATGCCACCGGCGAGAAGGATGAAATCAATTATTTTGTTTTCGTTCCGGCTGCATAAATCCAATTAACCAGCCGCGCTGAGCCACGCGGAGCCACAAAGAAAATCTGCAAACGAATTAGTTTATCCTTTTTATTTCGTCTCTGATCGATGTATTTTGACGATTCGTTTGGAGAGAGAGGGTGGTTATTCTCCTTTCGCGGGAAATTCCTGGATAAATCCCCACTGGGCTGGGATCCGCCGGGCTACGGCCAGTCGTTAATCGCCACACGCCTTCGGAGATCCGGGATTAACGATCTGAGGTTCTAAAACAAACATCCCGAGCCGTGACCAGCCGTCGGGCCGGCAGTTACCGTGTGTGCGACGATTGAAACCGCGTCTGACTTGCAGCCACTCCGGCGGGATTCAGGACTCGGCCTCGGTCATCTCTGCTTGCCAACCAACCAGAATTTCGCAAAGCCGAATTCAAATCCACTTTTCGGCTTGTTTATCGCAGGCCGGTGTAATCTGCCTTCGGATGATTTCGTTTACCGTGTTTTGTGCCTCTCCTCTTCTCTCCTCTGTTGCGTCTTGAATCTTTAAAAAACGCGTCTCGCTCTCCTCGTTTCGTTGCCGGATCGAATCGAGTTTCCCCCGAGACTGCTCCGAGAGAATTCTTCTACGCGTTGCGCGATAGCGTTTCCCCGTGAAACTGAACTCGGCGACGAACTACTTCCCGAGGCAAGGCTCTCGGGCGAATTTTTGGCGGGATGAGAAACTGGCGGGGACTGTACCTGTATTAAATTTTAGTTAACAGTTTGGAGTTGAAGTTTCTTCTGTGATGAGGAAATCTCGAGTACTAGATGCTTAGAAAAATTTTCTAAAAATTAGAAAAATACGCGTATATATCGTAGTATAGTGTAGCGAGAGTTGATGAACGAATCTTCGTTTATATTGTTAGTAAAATTGTAAATTACGACTTTTCTTTTCGTCAAAGAGAGCGTCTCTCAGTCCATATTTAGATTATCTAATCTAAATAATTTACGAGTGACAAGATTTCTTTCTTTATACCTAGCAATTTGCTCTCACCTTTGGTCCCTTCACTATCGAATTCGTCTGATTAAAATTTCTTGCCAAAATTCAAAACTATCCTAGACTCTTCGTCAGGAAATACTCTTCGTATGGGTAATTTTCCATAAATCTGCGTTACCAGATCCGCACTTCAGTTTTGCAAAATGAAACGGGAACGGGAACGGGAACGGGAACGGGAACTTTCGGAGCGAAACTCAATTTCGAATTTTATCGAGCCACGAATTACTGGTGTTCGTCATTCGCGCATTATTCCCTCGTATTTCAATCTCGAGCCGGCACTGGCCACCGCGGTGGGACACACGGAGGTCTCTGCAGTGGCTTTAACCGACGGCTAAAAAAGCAATTTAAAACACCGGGCGAATAATGAATGACCATTTATTTACCCAGCGCGACGTCCCGCGCTGGCAATCGCTAACAAACGCACCCGCGGGAGAAGTCACTCGAAAGAGGATTATAAAAAGCACACGGAAACTACAGATCCAAATCCGGAAATTTTGCGCTTTCGTCGCGTAAGCTGATTACGGATAGAAAGGAAAGAGAATGGGGGTGGCAAAGTGGAGGCTGTTAGGGGTTGAAGCCGAAATTTCCAGTGAGGCTTCGGTGTTTAACCACTGATCGATATTTCCTGTTTCCGGTAGCTCGCTGTACCGTGTGCTAGTTTCGCCCAGAAAAAAAAAGAGACCGATTCTCCTGAATCCTAAGTCCTAATAATTCCAGATCGATTCCTGCGTCGAGGTTGCTACACCTCGAGAGAAAGAAAGAGAGAGAGAGAGAGAGAGAGAACGCGTTACACCCCATCGCGGGCAATCGACGACGACGTCGACGACGACGAAGGAGTATCCAGTTTCTGGATTTTGTCCGATTTCGAAATCGGGCGATACTACTACTCGTTTGAGTGGCAGACGACGTGTCCGAGAGTAGCGCGTTGCTATAGAAACCCACCCCCGCGTGGGTTGTGGCGTGGGGTGGAAGTGAGGTGGGTGTCAGGGGTTCTCAAAACGAGACTCGACTGCTCGATCGGTGGCCAGATGGAATCTGGTGAAACGACCGGCGATGAAAGGGAACGGAAGAATGCTGGACCATGGTCGAGACCGACAAAGGGTTGGTAATGAAAGAAAGAAAGAAAAAACTGCACGACTTGTACCCCAGTACGATTCGTCTCACTGAAAGACCCAGAAACAACTGTTCTTACTAGGAAACGAAGACGACTTTTTTGCCATAAAGTTTTATTGAAACAAATTACAGACGCGATCGCTCAGTACCAGACAACGCCACTCCTACTCGAGGTCTACGCCACGCCCCCTCGCGAGTCACGTGACCCAAATCAACCAATCGCTAATTTTCGTTGCATCAGCGTTGCACCTTTTTCCGAGTTACCCCCGCTAAAATCACTCTCATATCTCCTCGGTTGCGCCGAGGAGATTGCAGAGGAACGAAATACGTACTTGGAATAACATCTTTTTTTTCTTCTGTCGACGGGATGGCATAATTCGCGAAAATGTTGTTACGTAAGAGTTTCGTAGATATCGTTCGACGTGGTTGAGATATATACCGCGGGCAGAGAGATAGTACGAAAGGGGATGAGATGTACTGAACGAACGGAGGATGGTACGCGAGACGTAACGCTTTAGCGCGCAGAGGCCATTGAACCTCCGGTGTATCTTGATAAATCAGATTTTCTACGCTCGCTTTTTCTCTTTTTTCCTTTTTTTTTTTTCTGTTAGTTGGCTCGATCGTTGATTCGTGTCGGCGATATGTTGCTCGAAATAATGGTTTTGTTGGCCGATGAGGTATGGACTATCAGGTTTGGATTTAGGTACTACTAGAGCTGACGCTTTCGATAAAAAATTGTGATTTTATATTAATTTTGATATGTACATCTCAAAAATCAAAAATCAAAATATACATATACATACGTATAATATCAGTCAAAAACTTGGCTACATTTTTGCAGCATTTGTACTTCACGCGTAGTTTGATATTTCGCCGTATGTTAATTTAATTGCACATTTTTTAGCTGCGTTACAAAACGGCATATGTCCATGTTTTATGCACAGTGCACTGAAATAATCTAGGCTGACCATGTATTTCATAAATAGGTCTATGTATTCATGTACAGAAAGTATAACTCTTGGTCAGTGTACGTATAACACATTCCTAGAAAGTTATTGCAGTTTAGATGATTACACGACGCATTCCCAAAAGGCGATTGCGACAATTGTTCAGATAATCACCGTGTGCGATATCGCAGTCACAAATGACGATTACGGTAACTGTTGTTTAATACGAGAAATTTAAAAAACGATAACAAATTAATTGAGAATCGTTCGAGCTTACAATCCTATCATCGATGGAATCAGCTGGAAATGTACGGTCGTCTGTAAGAAATATGGCGAGGATGACCGGCGAGGCACGTACGTACGTAAGAAGTAGGACAAACTAGTCAAATATCCGGTGGAAGGTACCAGCGGACTTGGAATTCAATGTTCCTTCGTCACCATGGATTTCCTTCGAGCGACGCGATCCCGTGATGAGCGCGCGCGATAAAGAAAAAAGAAGAGAGAGAGAGAGAGAGAGAGGAGGTACGAACGTTCTCCTCCCTTCTCTGTAAAATCCTCCGCTGGAAAATGTCTACCACCTCTCGCGGGTCTCGCAGTTTCCCTCGGTCTTCCTCGCTGCAAAATCTGTCACTACGTAACGGAGACACGACGATCTCTCCTTCCTCACCCGTCTGAAAATTCCACTTATTTGTCCGGTGGATAACACGAGAGCGAGCGTTAAGTCGGTCGAACAATCGGATCCTCCGGGACGAGAGAAGGAAGTTCCTTCGAACGATTTCCCTGAGAAGCCATTGCCAGGCAATCTAGATGAAACTGGCTACGGGACGTGCCCGTCCGGATCGTCGACTTATTGTTAGGGTGGCTTTTGACCCCGAGGCAACTCCCGTGTACCGCGATAAACCCCCGGAGATGGAAATCGGAATCCGTATTTACGGATGCCCGGTCGCGACGCGAATTTGTCCCCTCGTAAAGAGGATCGACTTTGCCCGTACCTACCTACGTACATTGCACACGTACGTACGTATGTACACGTCCACGTCCGTGTCCTGTTTGTTCTCTCATTTGGCCAGCTATCTCTCCCTTTCTCTCCCTTGGTGTCTTACTCCCACTTAGTCTCGTGGATTTTGCTCATTTGCATACGTAAGCAATTGAAGTAATTCGAGCTTGCTCGTCGAATTGAAACAACGCGAGCTTGAGAGTTATTGAATTGAGTTGTTGAAATTCAGGAATGTCGTCTTTGATTTTTCTAAGAAAATATATCTTTCCTGGTAGAATCTCGCGTATGTTTTGCTCTTTTGTCACGTTATAATTGGAGCAACTTGTATTTTAAAATACTCCTAGAAATCAAATGTTTGACGCAACGATGAGTTTTTGTTCCTGAACAAAGCATGAGTAGAAAAAGAAATGTTCGACGTAACGGAATAAAATGTAATTAAAACGGAATGAGTTCTCTTCAACGTTCGTTTTTAGAGTTAGTCGTAGAGGTAGAAACAAATATTTGTTCCAATATTTAGCAAAGATTTAATACAATATAGAACAATATAATGTATTAAAAATGTAATCATTAAAATAGAAATAAAAAATATATATAAAATTAAAATAAAATATATTAATAATATACTCATTTTCTTAAATAACTTCATAATACTTAGGTTACGAAATTCAGTTAATATCATAATGCAACTATCTAGTTTGTCCATTTATGGTGGACATTATCGCGCACTAGACTCGCGCGAATTAAAGTATTTTCCTTGGCAAGATTAATGCGTCCAGAGAGCTATAAAATTGCTCCTTCCCCTCTTGTTTCTTTTTCCTCCTTTGTTTTTCGCTTGTATTTTAATGTTTTCGATTTTTTTTTTTTTTTTGTCGTTACGTTCGAAATAGGTCAGGATGCGCGACACGAATGGTGATTTAACCGAGGCGGGAAAAAAAAAAAATTATGGAGGAATATAAATTGCGCGACTGTCGCCGGAATTTGTCGTCGACTCGATTCCCATCGATACACTCGTACGTGGGATTTATTTATCGTCGCGATGCCAACCCATTTGGAAGATTGAAAGTCTCTTCCTACGATCATCCTTTCGAGTCGACTGCAGACCAAGGTATCTCGAACTTGTACGAGCTTTCGATTTTATTCCCGTCGTATCGCGGACGTCGAGAGACTGATCCCGCTACTTAAAATTCGACTTTGGTCATTTCCGTTCCGGATATCCTATCTTTTCTCCCCTTTTTAACGCTATGTCGTTCGCCACGAAGCGATCTTTGCATAATCGATTTAGGTCGCTTGATATTTTCTTTTTAGATAATTCGTGAGAATTGTGATAATATTGATTGTATCTAATCAAAGTGTTCTGGAATGTGAGATGTGTGTGTGTATATATATACTCATTTTTGTGCATAAAATTTGGAAATCAACCGAACATAATCTCTTCATCCAAAAGACTAAGATAAGAGATAAGTTCTTAAATATCTCTAAGTGTATAAATATTCCGAGTAATTTCTTCATTTTTGTTAGGAGAATTGCTTATTTTTCGTAATACAATGCCATAACAAATACATGAAAGTGCTTGTACATGCAAATGTAAAGTCCAACGAGAACACCAGCCCGTTCTCCAAAGAGTCTCTAAAGACACACTTTCTCGACGGAATGAAAAATAGTAATATTTTTGTTCGGAAAGTGCGTTTCTGAAACGTTTCTTTCGGCCCGAGGGAGCGAGGGAATTTTACGTCGGCATTTTTCCTCCGCAGTTTAGGTAACTATCGAACTTCACCGAAGTTTCCATCAACAGGGGAGAACTGATCGAACGCAATTAGGTCTTTGACGATGCATCATCGCCTATCAGCACCGTAAAATGTTACCTAATAAAGATGTATACGTGTTCATGTTGCCGGGCCTATTAATCAGAATCCTGCGCAGGACGTCTCATTACGAGTTAGGCGACACAGCAAGAGCAGCTTTGTACGCGTTTACACGCGTGTCACTAGGCTAATGTAGGTTAATCAGCACATCCATTGCACCTCCTGGCATGCCTCGGTATTGGCTGTTCACCCTCTCGTCTGTCGTTTAAACTCGCCTCTCTCAACTGATTGACTGACTGACTGACTGACTGACTGACTGACTGATTCACTCCCTCGTTCACTCTACGCTTAGAAGACGTATACAAATATCTTTCGAAAGTGAAACGAGTTCCTCGTTAATACTTGAAGATTAATCATCGATTATCTAACGAGTGTTGAGAAGATTATATCATGATTGTATTATATTGTCATATTTGTCAGTTACGTTATATTATCATAGTTGTATCATAACTAGGCTATAGTTAAATTAAACGTGAAATTCAAAGACACAAAAATGCACCGGAAAAGAAAAAAATTCAAATTTGCATAAATTTCGCGCAAAAATTTTCACATTTCTCTGGAAATGGAACTTTAGGAATTGGAGACTTGTCGATCGATAAGGTTTCGTCTTCTGATTCACTGTTAACGCTAATGGAATCGATCAGCCAGGTGTCCGTATGTTTTATACACGAGCTGGAACTCGCGAATTATTACCGGCGATTTACAACTCTCGACGATCGGATAATAGGTTCCGCGAAGCGCGACGTGGATAATTCGGACCACGATAGTTTCAGATCTGATCGAGATCAGATATACCGGGCTCACGACTTGCGGCACTGTATCCGCGAAACTTTGAGACTCGATACATACGATTTCCGACTGTTGATAGCCGATATGACCAATTCCGATCCCGTGGGACTCGACATGAACGACCCCAATGTTACCCAATCCTCTCGCGACTGATGCAGAACATTGGAAACGCATTGAAAACACCATTCTCAGTTCACAACGTTCCGACTGTAGAAATTAATTCTTACTAACGAGACGTATGACGAAGACGAAATTGATCGAAATTTGAGATGAACGATTTGGGATTTAGGATTTAGGACGAAGGAACGGAAAGTTCTTTCTATTTACGTTTTACAGCGTAATTAACTGGAAAATTATTAGCTTCGTGTATTTGTTCTGGGTTTAGGAAGAGACGAGAATACTTTATGATTTTTGTCTTTGTTTTGTTAATGCGTCTGTATCAATGAGTATCGGGAGATATAATTTCAAGATGCAAAACATCTACTTGTTTTTAATATTCAAATGTAATGTTTGATGGTAGTTTATTGGGTAAATAATTCATGCAACTGCAAGGAGAAATGCAAGATTGTATAGATAGTCCTATTTGTTAATATAAATCGCCTCGTTAACATTAGAATAACATTATCTCATTACTTATTTCTACTCATTCTGTTAGAAATTTACAAATTTAAATTCCCCCTTATGGAAAATCACCCTTGGAAAATTTTTAAATTTAAATTCGCCTCGTTAATTCTCACGATCGTCCACACACATAGAATTACATCCTCTGATCTCGTTATCTATATTTATCGCGCGAGAAATTCACTGCAATCTACTAAATGTAAATTCTTCAATCGCCCCGTTAATTCTCGTCTACACACGTCGCAATACCCCCTAATCTCATTACCTATTTCTACTTATTCTGTTAGAAATTCACAAATAGATAAAATTTTCCCTTACCGCGCTGGAAAATTCTTAAATTTAAATTCGCCTCGTTAACTCTCACGATCGTCCACACGCGTGGAATAACATTCTCTGATCTCATTATCTATTTTTACTTATTTTGTTAGAAATTGACAAATTTTCCCTTAACGCGCTGGAAAATTCTTACATTTAAATTCGCCTCGTTAATTCTCACGATCGTCCACGCACGTCAACGTCCACACGCGTGGAATAACATTCTCTGATCTCATTACCTACTTCTACTTGTTTTGTTAGAAATTGACAAACTTAATTTTGTCAATTAATTTTGTTTAAATTTTCCCTTAACGCGCTGGAAAATTCTTACATCTAAATTCGCCTCGTTAATTCTCACGATCGTCCACGCACGTCAACGTCTCATTACCTACTTCTACTTGCTTTGTTAGAAATTGACAAATTTAAATTTTGTCAATTAATTTTGTTCGAAATTGACAAATTTAAATTTTCCCTTAACGCGCTGGAAAATTCTTAAATTTAAATTCGCCTCGTTAATTCTCACGATCGTCCACACACGTCAACGTCTCATTACCTACTTCTACTTGCTTTGTTAGAAATTGACAAATTTAAATTTTGTCAATTAATTTTGTTCGAAATTGACAAATTTAAATTTTCCCTTAACGCGCTGGAAAATTCTTAAATTTAAATTCGCCTCGTTAATTCTTAATTCCCAAAATCGTCAACATCCACATACGTGGAATAACATTCTCTGATCTCATTACCTATTTCTACTTGTTTTGTTAGAAATTGACAAAATTAATTTTGCTCGAAATTGACAAATTTAAATTCCCCCTTAGCGCGCTGGAAAATTCTTACATTCTTGAAATTCATTTCTGGTCAATTCTCACGTTGCAGCATCGCGTCAGCCAGCACTTTACGACGACACCATCGACACCTTTGTGTTCCCCGAAACCGTTCCCCCAGTTTCCTCCCCTTTGTCGGAGAACGAAAGGGAACCGGCGCGATGTTGGCTGCGGCGCAATCGAGGCCGGGGCGGAATGCGGGTCACGAATGCACACGCGGGGAGAAAGTTTCGCAGCGTACGCCGGGATCTCTCGCACGCGGGAATAATAGAAGCACTTGGCAGGAGTGATGCAGCCGCTGACGTTAATTATCCTAATGAATGAGAAGCGCCACAGCCGCGTTTCGCCGCGAAATCGTCGCCCCGCGATACGGAAACCGGCAACGTGCCTTTCTTCGCCGCCCAGAGTTTTCCACGCAGTCGCTCGTCACGCTTTCTGTCTCCCGTTTGAGAATGTCGTGCACGGAGTGACAAAAACCAATAAAATTATCCGTCTCGCACGGCATTCGAGGATTCTTTGAAACGGAATATTGAGTCGGCGTTGCGTTTGGTTAGACCATTAAAGATCAATCGTTGCGTAAACGCGGTGTTCTACTACGCGATTATTTTTCAATCATTTTGCACTGTCAAATCTGTCCAATATTAATAATGTGACAAAATGATCAATATCTTTCTAGCTAGAGTTTAAAGTTTAATATTGATAACAATAATATATCAAGAATTATACATGAAACAATATCAAAAATTTGTTCGATATCTTCTTTTTCGTTGTTTCTTCCAGTTAGAGTAGTTGCACAATATATCAATATTAAATCAACAATGTATCTTCTTCTTCGTTTCTATCCAGCCAAGGTTGCTACACACTTGCACAAACTATAAAAGAATAGAGGAACACTTTTAATATCGATCGCGATTGAAATAATTGTCAAAGAGGAATTGCAAGAGTGGCGAGTCAATACGTCATCAGTGTGATAAATATTCTCAAGGAACGTAAAGATGAAACTCGAATCTACTTGCGAAGCGACACGTTCCGCGAGAGAACGTTTCGTCCTGCCGCATTGTTTCGCGTTCTCGCGTGCAACAACGTGGCCCATTTCCGCGATGGACGTTTTCTGGACGTTTCTGGATTCCATACGCGTGGGAGAGAAAGGAGGAATTCGGATCAGGGACGAGGGAAAAAAAGAGTAACGCGTCGTCGAACGACGATACCGGGAGAGAGGGCCAAATGTTTGAACGCGCGGGACAATGAGGCGCGGAAGAATGGCTCGACGCGAGCGTTGGTCTGAATTTAAGAGTGTAATCTGCGCGAGCGTGGCCGAAACGGGCGTAAAAAGCGTAAAAGTAATCACATATTTCCTTCGGGTTTTTTTGTTAGGAAAATGAGGCTGCAACCTCGCTTCTGAACGTCTGCCTCAGCTCCGGCTCGTTTCTTTTTTCCCTCCCTTTTCTTTTTCCGCCACGCGGTTTGCTCTAGCTGTAACGACGACTTCTTAACGCGAGAACGCGATCCTCGCGGCTGGATTTTTTTTTAATGTGGAACGGTGGATTAAAGAGCGGCCGAGTTATCCGAATATCCGAAGCGACGTGCGAGTAACAGCGAAACTGTGCCTCGACTTGTGTTTTCCGTCGCGGTTAACGAGCGCTTTCAACGGCGGTCGAGTTCGCGAAATTCTCTCTTCTTTTCGAATTGTTCCCAGTCTCTTGAATCGTATCGTGGAAAAGTATAATTATTTCAGCGAACGATGAGAAAAATACGAACGAGAGTTCCGTGTTCGTGTAACGCAGCGACTGTTTCAATTTCACTCGTATGTATTTGTTAATACCGTTCGGTCTCAATTTCGTCGTTCTCGCATAATCGTGCGTCAACCGACTCGTACAAACTTCTCCCCTTTGCTGTGCATACGTAAGTGTCTGTGTATTTCAATATTTTTGGTCAGTTTTATAATTTTGTTATAGTCGTTGTTTTTCTAAATAATTTTTTTTCTAAATAATAGTCCTATAATTTTATTGTAGTCGTTGTTTTTCTAAATAATAGTTTTATAATTTTATTATAGTCGTTGTTTTTCTAAATAATAGTTTTGTAATTTTATTATAGTCGTTGTTTTTCTAAATAATAATTAATTTCTAATTTCTAATAATAATAATTTACCCTAATAATTAATTTCTAATTTCTAAAATAATTTTTTAATAAAACCCTTCTTAATAAAATGATAGTTTTCCTAAATAATACCCTAATAATTAATTTCTTAACAAAACCCTTCTTAATTTCTTCTAGTTTTTCTAAATAATACCCTAATAATTAATTTCTTAATAAAACCCTTCTTAATAAAATGATAGTTTTTCTAAATAATACTGTAAAGATATTTAGTCAAGAAAGAAAGGAAATGAATAAATGTGACAAATAGCAGCGAAGATGGACAGTCGCGAATATTGCGTGAGTGAAAGGGTCAAGGATCGAAGACCTTCGACCACCTTCTCCGCTTGAATTTTAATCAAGATCGCGACGTGGGGCGTGGATGGAAGGTAGAGCTCCCCCGTCCAAGGCAGTCAGCCAATCATCGAATGAATGCAATTTCCGAGCGCGCGCGTGTATATTAATTTTAATCGCAGCGGGGTAAACGTTGAATTACTCGCGCGGCCGCGACGGGTTGTATCGTAAATAACGGCAGGTAAGACGAGCGCGATGGAACGATGGTTACGACGCTGAAGGCACCGGGGCATCGTCCCAGACGACGGAAGGGATCTTTTCACTCCGGGGATTTATCGTTATTTATTATGCGTGGAACGCGCGCGAGACGCACAGCTTTCCCTGCTGTAGGTGCTGCCAGACGCCGCGTTGGAAAGTTATTCCAACGTCGGGCCGTAAAAACGCAAAGGTGGAGGACGCGAGGAGGAAGGCTTCGGCCACGGAGTTAGCGAATGATCCATTTTTCTTCACTTCGCGAATTTATGGTGCATTTACGCGGCCGAGACTTGGCGAATAAATCCACCTGGCTGCCTCGGGTAAGTACGTGCGAGCTACGCGAAACGTCGCTGATCCGCGGGCACAATGCTTCCTCGACGTGTAAACAGAATTTCGCTCGGATTGCGCGCGAGATCAACGCAAGCCCGAAACGTCAGCCGTGAGATTTTATTTTTCGAAAGGTCGAAGGGTTTCTGGCGAGGTTTGAAAGCTTTCTCTTCACCCTTCGAGCGTATTTAAAGTAATTGGTTTTAATTATTTAAATAATTTAAAATAATTAGTTTTCTCGTCGGAGGATAACACGTTGCGACAACGTGTGTTGTATGTTCAAAGACGAAAGCGCTCTTAATTTGTTGTACGCTTCTCATTGAGGTATTAAACTTCTCAACTTTTGGTCATTTTTCTGAGTACTCAAAGGATTGACCGCTTTTGTTACGATTTTCTTCCCAATTTTCTCTAGGTAAATATTTTATGTATTATACTGAAGTTATATATTATAATGTTACAAAGTTATTGATATAGTTACAACTACATTAGACTGAATTAATATAAATTATATCAAATTATATTAGATTTACATGTGATGTAAATTATATCAGACTGAAGTTCGTATTTATCAATCTTCCATTTTCGAAGAATCGGAATTTATAAAATTCGGATTCGAATTCTATAATTCTATAATTCGTGTTTCGAGCGTGGGGCCCGGTATTGCAAGACAACTGGTTGAATTCAATTTGTCTCTCCTCCTCCCTGCTTCTTATTTTCTCGATTCGATTTCTCCGATTACTCTTTCAACAAGTAAAGTGTGCAGAATTATTAGTTTAGAAAACAACCTACCTAACCCCATCGTCAGCTCTCCCTTGTATACATCCGCCCCATATCCAGTTCACGTTAATCCTATTCTTCAGCTACGATTGCTTGGAATTGAATTTAGGACGGGTCTCGAATTCACGGGTCGGTGTACGTAGCATACGTGTAGCAGGTGTACGTGAGGGAAAATCGAGGGCTTCTCCGAGACGGTCATCGCATCGCTAATGGAAAAACATCGAGCTTTAGAGCTTTGCACAACAGAAAATCTACAAGATGCTAATACATTGACAATCGTGTCGTAAAATTTAAAATTTTTACTCGCAGTTCGAAACGTTTTGAATTGAGAATTTTAAATTTTAAATTCTATTTAAATTAAATGTCATCTACGATGTGGAGTTTTATAGCAATTTTCCGTTAAAAGTGACTCCTGTAAAAATATTTTGTATTCTCTTCTCAGACACACGACAGAGCTACAAAAAAACCCTCACATGTCCTTTTGATTCTCTCGAATTTTTATAATACTTTATTTTATTTTTATCACTGAAAGTAATTTTAGCGGGGGTAACCCAGAAAATCGGACCTCTTCAGATGCAACGCTGATGCAACGAAAATTAGCGATTGGTTGATTTGGGTCACGTGATTCGCAAGGAGGCGTGGCGTAGACTCCTCGAGTGGGAGTGGCGTTGTCTGGTACTGAGCGATCGTGCCTGTAATTTGTTTTCTATCGATTGAAATGATTGCATATCGATAAAATTTTATGGCAAAAAGTCGGAACAGTTGCTTCTGGGCCTTTCAGTGAGACGAATCGTACTGGGGTACAAGTCGTGCAGTTTTTTACTTATAATTTTTGGCATATTAGATTATTGAAAGTTGCATACACATTACGTTTGTATCTAGTAAACTATCGAGGGAAAAAAATTTCGTCAGCTTCCGTGAGAACTACGTGCGTCAATATTTTCCTCCATCCACTGTGTATTAAAAGACTCTCGTGCGACTCTGCAGAACTTGAAAAATTCCTACAGAGTCCCGAAAGAGTCCTCGTCCGTCCACAGGTTAATAAAAAACGGAGTCACAGACACGTACGTAGACAGAGCGCGGCAGATACGGCAGTCGAAGAAATAGTAATCTTGCAGGAAGTTGGCGGTTAGGCGTGAATTATTCCAGCGGTCGTCGCCGTCGATCGAGCGTCGTCGTTGTCGTCGCTGGAAAATCCTCGAAAGCGCGAGGGAGAGTGGGAGGGCAAAGGGGTGCAGCAACGCTGAGCCAGCGTTTCGATGAGGGCACAGAATAATTCAAAGGTAAATGAAGCGCTTTCTCCACGGTTCGTGCGCCTCGCTCGGGGAAAATACGACGCTGGCAATCGCCGAGATTTATCTGCCCTTGGCGAAATACCATCCCGTTTAGTCCCGGTGACTTAATAAATTCGGAATGGCTCGCTCGATGTACCTATTACGAAGCCTTCTCCTCGATGGACGTTTTCCTTGATTGTTCGACGACTTTCCTCGGTGGTGTTCTCCCCGATGTAGTATGAATTAGGGATTCAGCCGCCTCTCGCGTCCGACAGTTTGTGCTTTGTCGAATCAAATATTAAACGTGGAAATGCAAAGTGTGCAGATGTGTTACTCGAAGAGTAATTAATCGACTTCACTTCTTCTTTTCATTTTTCATTTCACCTGGGCGCGGGGTCGGTTTTCAACTTCTTGAAAAGATAATTAACTTTAATTATACTACGTTATATTTGTCGCGAGCAGATGACACTGATAATCATCGTTAATAGTAATTAATAATAATCATATTTTTTTTATTTTTCGACTGATAAATGTAGCTTCTGCTAACATTCAAGTTACATCTCTGTCACGGAATCCTTGTTGTTGAAATGTATTGAAAAATTAGTCGATTCGTCGCGTTGTAAAATTTTCTACAATTAGACGGTGGATGCCCATGCGTTTTCAAGAAATTCCACCATGCAGGAACAAAAAGACCACACGTAGTATAAAAAGTATATATGTTGTATAAGATAAAACGTTCATTGCAATATAATGTCTGATGAGTGGAATAAATATCTGTTTAATATTTATCGCATTTCTTTAACAGTGTTTATGAAGATCTGAGTTTATAAATATCTGTTGATCTAATTATAACATATTAAATGCATCAAACAATTATTACAAAGAATTCAAGTTGAGGAAACTTCATCGTTAATAAACTACACTGTACCGATATTCCCTTGCATGAATTTGTCCTGATAAAGATATTATAGTTTATACAATTGGATTTCGTACAATTCTCCTTTCTATTAGTGATTTTTCGTTCATATAAATAAGTGGATTCAATCAGCAATTCGTTTAATCAGATAAGACTTTGGTTCAAATTCAATAGAACTTTGCTTGGGGGACGAACACTTTCACATATTAAAACTCTATCGATTCTCTATGATAATGATTTTTCATTAAATTTCGTTCGATTTCGTTTCGATTCCACGTGAAACGAGTTCACGTCCGCGCATTCAACCGGATTCAACCAGCAAGAATTCATTTAATGAAATTTGCCCCGGAGCTTCTCAACTTGCGTGTTCCTCAAAGCGAATCAAAGCGGGGAAACGACACGGCGAAAGAAATTCCATTTTCTCTCGGCGCTTTCTCGACGCGACGCTGCTCTCCTCGCTCTTCCAAAGTCGTCAAAAATGGAACGGCGCACATCTCGAACTCGCGGCGAAAGGCCGAGGAATTCCTTCCGAATGTGTGTTCTTCAGCGGCGTTCGTTCGTTCGTTCGTTCGTTCGTTCGTTTGTTTCATCCCCGCGGTCTCGGCACCAGCAAGGCGCGAGCAAGTCCCTCCTCTCTCTGACTGTGTCGATCCTTTTCTGCATTTCAGGTAGATGCGGCCACGGGTCTCCGTGCGAGCAACTCTGCTACGAACTTCACGATGGGATGTACGAGTGCGATTGCAAGGACGGCTACATTCTTCATAAAAATGGATACAGCTGCGCCGGTGAGTTGATTCCGAAACTTACCCTCTTGGTTTTATATCCTCCTTCTCGCGATTCTCGCGCATCGTCCTCGCCGATTTCCCCGTAGACGAATCTGTTTATTCGATTCCTCGACTTCCGCGAACTTTGCCCTCGCCAACTCTCTATGAAATTGCTTCCCTCCCCCCTCCTCCCTCCTCCTCGTAACTTGCTCGCGGATCTTCCTTCCGATTCCAGGGGAAATTTAGGGCGATTCCAGGAGAGAATCTGTCTCTTTCACCGTCAGGTTAACGCGTCCTCTCCAACAATTCGTTAAAAAATGAAATCTGCATTTCATCCGGGCCAACTTGCGTGGATTTCAAGTCTCTCCTCGAGTTCAGTGTGACTAAATTTTATTTCTTCAAGAAAAAGTATGATATGTATGTCGATATATATCTGCGAGAAATTATCACTTATCGTGTCATTTATTCGCGACGTAAGAAGTATCAAAAATGATACGCGACAGACTTTTCGTTGCTGATCGTACGATAGATAAAATTCAACTTTGTTGACTGTGCGCGAAATGTATTGCTATCATTGGATAAATTACTCGATGTCGTAATAATAGTTTCGAAGAAGCAACGCGTCTTCCTTTCAAGAGCATAGCTTCAATCTACTATTAAAGTAGTACACTCCTCCAAATACTTTAAATATGTACCATCATCATGTAATCATATCTAATCCTTATCTAAATGTTTCGAAGAAAATATTCCCTCATCTAAAAATATATCAAGGAAATTCTTCGGCTAACATACCATTGAACAATTTATTTTATATTTATTTTCAACTTATTATAATCCAAATTATTCTATATTTATTTCCAAATTATTTCTACAATTTTGAAGAAGCAACGCGTCTTCCTCTCAAGAACAAAGCTTTAATGTACTGTTAAAGTAATACACTCCTCCAAATACTTTAAATATGTATCATCATCATATAATCATATCTAAACCTTATCTAAATGTTTCGAAGAAAATATTCCCTCACCTAAAAATATATCAAGGAAATTCTTCGACTAACATACAATTGAACAATTTATTTTATATTTATTTCCAACTTATTACATACATCCAAATTATTCTGTACTTATTTTTAAATTATTTAAATAATTTCGAAGAGATTAGCTCACCTATTTTTTCAGAAAAGGAACTCAAGTGAGAAATAAATTCAAGAACAAACGTTAAATTACCATTCAATTCCCATCTTTTTATCAAATACTTTAAATACTCGTGTCATCCAAGTGAAATTCTTTTTTCAATGCCAAAATTCCTCGTCTGGCGCGTAATCAGTATCCACGTGGCGCAGCATGTTGCGCGAAACGCCTGGGAAAGGTCACGTGTCGCGACGTCTCGTTTCAAAGATGACAGACTTCTTTTTTGCGCTCCCAGTTCTTTCGTATCAGGATTCACTTTGGCTGGAGGATAACCGGCGTATCGAACGAGTGAAAAAGAGATTTTAGGCTGGGATCTGGTCCGTTAGGGCGCGATAAACGCACGAGGCGACGTTCAATTTCGACGCGAGTCGTCTCGAGACACTCTGCTCCACTTCTTTCTTTTTCTTCTTTTTTTCTCACTTGTCCCAGCCTTGGGTGGCTAGAATTCAATCTTGCTCGTGGACCCGACGATCCTGTCAAAATCACCGTGTTTTTCCGACTTCTATAGTCGATCTTGAAATAAATCTTTAAGACACTCTCGCGCGTCAGTCATAATGCAAGCTGATGGAACATTTGCGTTAAAGTGTAAGTTATCGTAGAGGTGGAGAGACGATTTGATAAAACGAAACTGGCAGATTGCGGATTTTTACGCAAATGTGTATTTTTCGAAATGTAATTAAAAGAACAAGGAAACTTGGTAGAGAGTTAAATGTTATGGAAAGCACTGTACTTTGTGTATTTATATTTTACGTATTTTTTCATATTATCGGCAATTTCTTTTGCAACATTGAACATTTTTGTCTGTATCGTTTGCAATTCCCTTGCAATTTTAAATTTCAAAATTTTGCATATCAAATACATATCACTTCGCAATCTATTAATTACGTGTTGGTTTTAAATTTAAAGGAAATTTTACTTTTTGTTTCTCTGAAGAGAGACAGACGCTTTTATTTATCGTGATTTTATACGAAAATAATTTACCTAAAACGCGCGTGCAATGTTTTAAAGTCAAGGTTTGCATGGAAATGATTAACGCATTAATAACATAACGGGAAAAGATGAGTAGCGATGCTTTGAAGTTCCTTCAAAAGAAATTGAACGAAACAGCTGGAACACGTGAAATTAAAAGGCAGCAGAATTAACGTATTTCAGAAGGAAATATTTCAGTTCACATATAACGTTTCACGTTGAAAAATAATTGCGACCATTAAAATAAATTACCGAGAATTTCCTTTTTTTTTTTTTTATGTGAAACTGCAAAATTATAATTTTCATCAATAGCGTATCTTTTAGCACGAGCACAATGAATGCGACATGAAATATATTCAAAGAAACTTGGAGATAACGTCCCCAATGGTAATAGTTTAAAATATAATGGGAATATAGTAAACGTGCAGAATTAATTTTATTACAAAGAACTTTACTTTTATTTCTTTTATACAATATCTGCGATATGTAATATTTTTCGTTCTCTAAAGTACTACAAATATGAAAGATGGCTTTCAAATTTTTATCTCGAGTAATAGTTAGAAACAAAATTTTTATAAAATCCCCGTTCATTTGAACAAGATTTTGATCCAAGTTGTCTTAACTTTTGTTAAAAATGTTAATATCTCTAGTGACATTTAATACTACTTACTGTTTTCGTGATTGCTAATAACCCAGTAGAGGTTGATGCAATTTGAAAAATTCAATTAAGAGAAGAAAAATTTGATACAAAGACAGTAAGTCACACTCGAACAGAACGTGAGAAAATTTCTCTCGGCAGTGGAATATCAAAATTCACCGTTTGCGTCAAATTCCCGGTGACAACGGTTAGTATTTCCGTAAATAGAGACCGATTTCGTGATTTCTTACGCGAGGGTGGAAAGAAGAAGAAGAAAAAACTGTACGACTTGCACCCCAGTACGATTCGTCTCACATTTTTGCCACAAAATTTTATTGATATGCAAACATTTGAATCGATACAAAACAAATTATAGACAACGCCACTCGAGGTCTATTCCACGCCCCCTTACGAATCACGTGACCCAAATCAACCAATCGCTAATTTTCGTTGCATCAGCGTTGCACCTGAGGCCCAATTTTCTGGGTTACCCCCGCTAAAATCACTTTCAGTGATAAAAAAAAAATTCCTTCGTGAAACAAGCGTGAAATTCTTCGCTCGGCCCGATGAAAAGACAACTTCTCCGTAATATCTCCCCGTACAAAGCAAGACGTTGCACGAAAAAACGCGAGTGACGAAGCACGGAATATCTTCTTACGGGGAAACGGAGTCGAAAGCACGTACTCCGTGAACGCTCTAATAATTCATCGTCTCGTCTGGCGGTCCTTTTTGGTCAGGCAAGAAAATCGGCGGCTGAAATTATACCTCCGCCGTTATTAATAGTAAACCTGGCGAAAACTGGCGCTCTGTTACAGCGCAGTTTTTCAACGAACGTCGCGGCTCGTTACGCAACATTCTCGCGATCTTGTTGCCCGCGGGAACCGGGCGCGTTCCTCGTTCTCTCAAAGTAAATCGCAAATGAGCCTTAACAGCCTGTTAAACGTTCAGTTATTTACTTTAATTACGTTAGATACTTATAAACAGCTTGTGTTTTCGGACAATCGTTTTCAAATGGTTTGGCCTATTTCAGTACATCCAGTCTGTGAATGAAATTAGATGATGGTCATTCAATTAATTGATATTAATCACTGGATGAAGCTCGTTCAATTATAAAACAATACACAGTTGTTCAATCGTTAATGCTTATTTATTGCAATATTTTTTACTGAATTAAACTCACCGGCGAAAAATCTCTAAGTGGAAAATTAAAAAGAAATTTAATGCTTTGGAGTATGTGTGCTCCACGGAATGACTAATGACGGAACAATTTCTTCTGAATACATCCTTCGAAGAAAACCTTGACTTTTCAATTATACCGACTCACAGAAATTTGTGAAATTAATATAATATATTGAATTGTCTTTTTACCACCCTTGTAGCGACGAATTTCATGAAATATCTATATTATTATTATTATTTCATGAAATATCTATAACTTTGCAACAATATCATTTCCAACTCAACTGTTGCGAAATCGCGTATAGAAAAAACGGAACAAAATTTCGGAAAGTCCTCAAAATATTATAAAATATTGTATCGTCAATTCTCTCTCTTTTTTCTTTTTAATTAATCGTCAGACGTATCTGAAAGCAATAGACAAGCAAATGGCAAAATAGACGAACATAAAGTCTCGTTATATCAGCGTCACACGAGCCACCTGGTTTGCGCAGAGTTTCGAATTGTCCTCGAACGTTCAAAGAACTCTCGTTCTTCGTACCGTGAATCGAATTATCACGTGCCTGTCAGAGAAAACGCGAATCAAAGGGGAGAGCAAACTTGGATGGAGGGTTGTTCGCGCGTAAATTGCGCATGGAGGTTTGCATCGGGGCCGTTTCGCGCGTGGTTGAAAGATTGCAGAGAAAGGAGGGTTGGTTGGTTGGTGAGCGCGAGGTCCGCCTCGATGCGCCCTCGACCTCGCAACTCGACGGTCTGCAACTCGACGGAAGTAGTTATACCTGGTTCCGTGAGAGAACGTCGTCGCAGGATCCTTGATAGAAAGGTCTCGTGCTCGTTCGAATCGAAAACGAACGTCTATCACACAGGCAAGTTCGTCTAAGTCCGAGGCGAGTTCAACAGTTTGGAAATAAGTAAGCGAGTTTCTCTGCAGGGCCAACGCACGGAGAGAGTCCGCAATTGGAAAATGTTTCGTTTCTGAGTGTACGTACGTAGTGCATTCTAACGTGACTTGTCTTGGCTACCGTTTGCGGGCTAATCGGGTGAACGTAAAATGTTTGGAATTGCAGGCTGCTTTGAACGACAGACGCTACTTTCTCCGACGGGGTGTGTTTCGGCGTTAAATTTTTGGCACTCTGTCGCGGTTTTTTTAATCATCTTTGAGCAGTTTTGTTTGAAGCTTCAGAGGATTATTTAAAGTTTTCATTTAATTTAATGTAAAATTATCCAATTATTTGATGTAAAATAGTGAGAAATTTATTTATATGTCAGACACGACTTGATTCTTTTGAATCAATTATTTTCACTTCTTCTGGGACTTGCAAGAATCCTCCTCGTTCTTTAATTGCTTAATATGAGACTCGTTCTTCTCACATACAGAAGTTCCAAATTTCAGAGTAATAATAAATCAAATTTCGTTTGATACTGGAACATCAGTTTCTAATATAATTCTATGTATCTGTTCAATCGAGTACAGTTCAGTTCGCTTACTCTCACTGTATCCTACTTTTCACTCACATCGTTCCTGTTTCACTTAATTTTAATCTACGAGAAAAAAAAAGAACTTCAACCACCCTGCTCTTTGACGTAAAAAATACCCGTGCGTATTAACGTCTCCGAGTATGTACATAAAAAAATGTATAGCTTGGAAACGCACGAGCACACCAGCTTGCCACAATTCTCGTCAAAATCGTCACCACGTCACCTATTGATAATATTTCTTACTGCGCCTAGTACAGTAACACTCGCAAGTGCACGAACGTGCCTGAAATTTGTCACGATCCGCTCGTTTGACTGTACGATCCTTCCGCTCTGGAAGGTCGGTTACGTAAAAATCCGAGGCGCGGACGAAGAACGATGGAAAGATGGATCGCGTTCGCAGAATCCAACGAAAAGGGCATTCGAATCTGTCTTGCGGAACGCGTGAGGCGCTTTGACAGCCGCGTGGCTTCGTTTCAGTGTTGAAAATGCACGACAAGGCAAGTACACACACACACATACGCACACACACACATACGCACAGCGTATACGAAACGACCGAACCTTTCTGCCTCGTCGACTGCATTTTGCACGTTCATCGCCTATTGCCACGTACCACCTGCCTATTGAGGTAACCTGCGCTTGCACGCCGATACGCGACGCCATTGAAAACTTAAAACGCGGCGCGGAAAGATTATCGGAAAACCGTTTGTTCCGCGGATGCGAGGGCGAGAGACGAGATGCACGAGGCTTTCACGCGAGGGCGACAACGACGACGATACCGTCTCGTTTGTCGGATTACCGTGAAAATGCAAGGGGGAAAGGGAGGGGGAGGGGGCTGATGAACTCCAACTCGGTACGATTCTCAAGGAGTGTCATTTCGAGGGAAATTGGTATTAAGAATTTATTGTGCAAGATTGAGAGAGTGGTTTGTCGTTCTATTTGTACGGTCGTATTTTATTCAACCAGCGAGATTAATCCGTCCGTGAGGGAAGAACGATCGTTTCGTAGCTTCGGCTCATTTCTCATCCTTTTTCGCGATACTCGGCATGAATCAGTAACTCGGCGTCTGAATCGCGAAATATTGCCCTTGCTGCAACCGTACTATCGATATACGCATTCGCGATCGCATTAATCGCGTCGGTTCGAAGAGGCTGACGCTCTCAGCCCCATGAATTAGAATTCGGAGAGAAACGACACCGTTGGTAGCATCGTTTGTGAAACGATCATTTTCTGAGACTCTGAATTGTACATACAGAGAGCTAATTGTATACTATACTGTAGAGAGAGCGAAGAAGAAGAAGTTTTCATTTTTGCCAGTTGCTGCTTTCTCCAGATTTTCTAAAAGTCAAGAACGATAAGAAGAGTTACTCGCGATTACACGAACGACCCAGATTGCCCGCGAAAAATATGAATCTATATCGCCCACGGTGGACTAAGATCACGCGAAAAAATGGGATCGATCAGAGAAAATTCTACTGAGAATTTCTGTTTCTGTTTCTATTAAGAAAAAAAAAAAACGTACAAATTCTATTCTATTCTAATTAAAATACAGCTGCTAGAAATCATGTAAAAGTTGCAGTAACAGCATCGACAGTGAGTGGCATTCATGAATACTCTCGAACATCAAGTTAAATCTAACCGTATTAGATAGATCAGATAGATTATAATCTATGGGCAATTCGTCGCGTTACCGAGAAAGAAGCGAGTGAAAAAAATGGAATGTGCTACGGTGACACCTGCTAATGAGAGCACGTTTCCCCACGCGACGCCATTACCCTCTCGATTCAGTTGAAACGCGCACGATGCGCCCCACACAGCGTTTCGTCCATACGCGTTCCCGTTCTTTTCTCCCCTTTTTCACTTCCTATATGACCATGTTCCTCTATTTACTGCTCCTGCTGGACCTCTACCAGCTTGGTGTTATTAATGCATGCGCGAGAAGCACGGTGGTTTTTAGCGACGCCGACGCGCGTCGATCCACTCTCTCCGGGGGCAGGAGACCTCGCGGACGGGGGTGAATTAAGGGGCTGCGAGAAAATGGCCGTTGTAAATTCATCTAGCAACCGGGGAGCATCTACCTTTCGTTTAAAGCGAGCGTTTAGCGGGCCTGTGAATGAGGAGAGGACGGAACTTTTCATTTCTGAAGCGTTTCGACTGAACAGCAGGAAATGAATTAAAAAATACTACAAATGTACTGACAAAGTATACAATCTGAAAAAGATTCGAATTTGATAAAAACAAGTCGATTCAACAAAGTTTGTTAGAGTGAAAACGCAGTCTCGTTTACGTTCTCAGAGGGAAGAAGAGTGCCACGTATCGCTTTCTTTAATTTATAACCAGTTTCAAACTTGTCGATCCGGATTGAAGAAGAAGATTATCCTCGTACCATGTTGAAAGTATTTTACCAATTTCTCAGAGTCCGTAATATTCTTTAGCAATGCAAACGTGAAACAACTGTGCTCGTCGCACGACGAACGTTGATCTTCGTGAAAAGATGGATGATTCCCAGAAGAGAGACTTCAAATTTCAGTCTCTGTAAACGTAATATACGTCGCCTTTGTATGGAAAAATTGCCAAGTAAATAACTCTCGCGTCGCAAATATTTGTCATTAGGTATTCGTTGCCCTGCGAGTAACGCGATTGCCCTTAAAACAACATTTTCTACATGAAGACGCGTCAAAGATACCGACGTCGTCCTTACTCCTCTCGGCGAGCAGCTATTTCTGTTCTCCTCTGTGTCGCACGAGCTGTTTGCGTAAGGAGCTTCCCGACGAGACGATAAATACATACCTTCTTCCGCTGTATCTCCAACAACAGAATCTCTGCCCGAATGCGGCAGCGCCAGCGATAACGGGTCGAATCCCGAAGGACGAACGTTCGTTTTTCTTTTTTTTATCACTGAAAATCGGGCCTCTTTAGGTGCAACGCTGATGCAACGAAAATTAGCGATTGGTTGATTTGAGTCACGTGATTCGTAAGGGGGCGTGGCGTAGACCTCGAGTGGGAGTGGCGTTGTCTGGTACTGAGCGATCGCGCCTGTAATTAATTTTCTATCGATTCAAATGTTTGCATATCGATAAAATTTTATGGCAAAAATGTCGTCTTCATTTCCTAGCCTTTCAGTGAGACGAATCGTACAAGATGAATCGTGCAGTTTTTTTTTCTTTCGGACATCTTCGCCCCAGGCAAAGAAAGAATGGCGGAATGGAGAAGCGGTGAGGAAGCTTATTCCCTATCTATTCGCGAGAGATTCCCTTCTTCTGCGTAACGCGGCGCATTTCGGGTTTCGACGAGGAATTTCCGAAGCTCGAGTGCCGAGGCAATTTGAGTAATGGGGGCCATTACGTTATTGGAAATCGACGAGATTTTTGGACAGCC
Organism: Melipona bicolor; assembly: GCA_030673865.1. Lineage (NCBI taxonomy): Eukaryota > Metazoa > Arthropoda > Insecta > Hymenoptera > Apidae > Melipona > Melipona bicolor. The sequence goes on along the minus strand of JAHYIQ010000004.1, from coordinate 5,478,012 downwards.
AGAAGTATTCTAAATTGGAATATCTTTTTTTCTCCTTTAATTTTGTGAGAGGTGCGTTTTTTCGTATAATTGGAAATAGCGCGCAGGAGAAACGCGATTATATTGTAACTATATTGTAAAATAACTTGATTGGGAATTAACACTATTGTTCATAGCTCAGTCACCGTGGTGGGATCCTTCAAAACGCGAAGAAACGGTTTGAAAATACCTGAAATATTGAAATGTTGAGATTAACGTTAAAGTAGTTTCAAGAAATAAAAAGATTAAAAAATTGTTTCGAGATTTTTGAACAGCCAGAAGTATTTCAAGTTGGAATACCTTTTTCCTTTTAATTCTGCACGCTTTGTATAATTGGAAATTTGAATCTTGCTTGAAATGCGATTACGCTGTGTCGAGCTGTAAAGTAATTCAATCGCCAATTAATTACCACGCATTTCACTCACTGTGAAAACGCGAAACAGCTTGAAAATACCGGTAACTTTGGAACCAACGTGTAACGCTAGTTCGAAAAACAAAGGGATTAAACAACCTTGCGCAAAAAGCAAGGAACGGTTCTCGAAAACAACAGCCTGGTTAAAAATACACAGACACGAACTGCTCGCTGAACTTCCAAAGAGCACTCGCGCTTTAGCGATCCAACAACTCCTTCAACTTTCTACAATAATTTCGCAACTGCGTCGGGAATTCTCGCGCTCGCAGACGTAACACGCTTTCCTCGGTTCCTTTGAATTTTTAATTTCAACTTTCAACGCCCTTCTTGAAACTTTCAGCGCTCGAACTTTCAGACGACGAAATACGTCGGACGGAATCTAAACGGATCGCCCTTTTAATTTCTGTTTCGAACGGCGATGCTCGGTGCCCGGGCAACAGGCGACAGAGTCACGAGGAATTGAAGTTGCACTCGCTATCGTGGTGGCTGCCAGCGACGATAAGTCACGGGAATTTCAAGTTGGCTCGTCGACTCCTCCAGATCCTCCCTGCCTAAATTCAATCTCGCCGGATCCCAACTCGCAGAATTCCCGGTGCTTCGATAACGGGCTTCGGTTTATATTGAAAGTCCAAAATAACAGAGAGAGAGAGAGAGAGAGACTGGCGAAAGGGGAGACGCAGCCGTCTCTTTTGCCGTTTGAAGCAGACTTGATTGACGTCGAAAAGACAAGGACTCGTTAAGAGGGGCGCCTGTGTGCCCGGCGATTAGTCTAATTAACCTACAAATAGCATTGCCGATTTACTCGAAAGCTCCACTGACGTCAAATGGCCCCTTCCGCTCACTTTGTCCTTTGTCTTTGTCCTTGTACGGAGCAACTCCGCCAACTGGAACAACGAACGATACGGTTTCTGCATTAAATGAGCGGAACTCGATGTTCCGTTTCTCTCTGATTGCTGTTAGATTCCCGTTAATGAATATCCTCTTTTTCCCTGTTTTCTTCGTTAGTGACAAATTCGCGAGGAAAGTAGGAGAAGCGACAATATTTTATTATCCTTTGACAGGCCAATTCGTACCAGCGAGAAATTATCATTTTAGTTGAGTGTAAAATGGTGGAAATGATCGAAACGAACGAGCTGTTCTTCACAGAAATGTTCAGTGGTGTATTTTCAAAGATTTGAATAACATCTGGAATGTAGAGAAGCTTCTATCGTATATAAATCTAACGTATAAGTGTGTAAAAGCTTCTGTCTTTCGTTATATTACACAAAGTTTAATTTATATTTCACACGGTTTTATACACGGTGTCTCAGGACAATCGAGTGTGAAATGATTCTGCGTGAAAAAGCGAGTCGAACAGAAAGGAGTAGAGCTTTTTTTTTCGTTAAAGCCTTTTTGAAAATCGATCGAATCTAGCTAATTCTAGCCGTGCAAGTATAACCAACAGGAGGTGATTCTAGGTGCGAAAATAAGCAAAGAACGCGGAACAAAATCTTTCTCGTGAGATGCCCCCGTTTTCGAGGAAATTGAGTTTGAAAATGTACGCGTGTACCGAGGCAGTTTACAAGGAAACGTATTCAAAGTCTATTTTCTTGAGAATGACACGCTGAACGAACAAATTCTATTCGTTTGTTTTTTTTAACATAGAATTATTCACGCATGTCCAGTTCAGAATTAACCAAGTATACTTAAATAAAAAAATTTTATTCCTTTTTCGCTCGACTCGTTATTTTCGCGTAGAATCACATAAATTTTACATTACACCCCGTTAGGTCGAAAACTGAACGGGCTATTCGAGGCGATCGAGATAAGAATAATCAATATCGTCTCATCACGTTTTAGTTTCAATGGCCATTTAACCGCGAAGAGCACTTAGATCGATACTAATTGTAAGTGAAATTTCGATTGGTAGCCCCGCTGGCAAGCAGCTTGGGTAGCCTCGAACACATGAATCGACCGAGATTAAGCCGCAGCCAACGAAATTACTGGATTCTAGCGCCCGTTTCTGAGATACTGTTGCAAAATTATGCCCACGGGTTGCCAGTGATAAAGAGGTCGGATCGGACTCTGCCACGGACCGAGCGTGGCTCACAGCTTAACGCTTGAATTACTATCTGCCCTCGGCTAGTATACGCGTTAGGCGCGTTTAATCTATTCTCTAACTCTAAACGATTACGGTTCATAGGAGTTGGAAACAGGGCCGTGTTAATGAAGAATTTTAATAATATCTCAATGTTCTAGCACGGTAATTTATTATTTTTTTTGATGATCTATAATCTACCAAGTGGTGGTAGGTTATATAAATCTCTACTTTACGATTTTACGACTTTGCACTTGTAGTCTGCAAAAATTTAATCTTAAAGTTTGATCAATGATTATGGCTCGTACTCTTGTACAATAAATTATTAAAAAACAAAGCTATTTTTTATAGTTCCATTCACTCGTTGTATAATAACCAAATGACTCGTAGTTTGAAAAATTACAAAATTTTAAAATTCTTCATGTGCTTCATTACGAAACTTCTCGATACTGGTAACTCGTAAAATAGTTCAGTGGCGCAAGTGAATCCTCTTTATCTTATAACGTGCTACGAAATAATTTATCTCGGATTTTCTACTTTCTCAACTAAATTGTTTGGCATATTTTTCAAAACCGAAGAAACATTTAGGATTCAGTGAGGTGAGTAGAACTCACAGTCTGATTCTGGAAAGAGCAATAAAATCGTTGGATATAACAGAACGATAGAGCAAAGTTCCATCAGTGTCACGACTCTTTCCAAACAATTTTCCGATGTTTGCTTTACCGGAAGAGTAGCTACTATGGAACAGATTCCTCTCGCAGAGTTTAACACTTTGGAAAAGGGAGGCATCGGTCTTTCTAAGTGTGCGTCAGATTAGAATCCTTTTTATTTCCGTGAATCAAGTTGAAAGATGCGAGATGCTCCATTATCTCGAAGTATTCGATTCAACGGAATCTACGACGATTTCCCCCTACGTGAGGATTGATAACGAAGCTGGCTGCAAAGATATAATATCTCTGATAAAACAGAGTGTGTCGTAAAAGCTGAGAAATTGCAGAGAAAATGTTGATATATTATTTCAATTACGTCTAAAATATTAGAGTTCTTAACAATTTTGAAATGAATTGTTATTTCTGACTGATCATTAATCATCATTAAATCAATTAATGCAAAATAGTTGGTATTCGACTTGTTATTTGACAATTATTATTAAATGAATTCCTTATTATAATAATTATTACAATAAGAATGTATATTACATAGAAGAAATTACATATACATAATTATAAACTATATTGCAATTATATATTATATATTGTAATTATGTATGTAATTAATTTTGTTGATACTTTCCTTCACTCTTGCGTTATTAATTTTTACAATTCGTTACACCATATATTTTATATCATTTTTGTCCACTATAACGTTTAAACAGATAACATTTAAAGATGCAAAAAAAAAACTGCACGACTTGTACAATTCGTCTTACTGAAAGGCCCAGAAGCAATTGTTGCGACTATATGCAAACATTTAAATCGATAGAAAACAAATTACAGGCGCGATCGCTCAGTCAGTACCAGACAACGCCACGCCCCTTCGCGAATCACGTGACCCAAATCAATCAATCGCTAATTTTCGTTGCATCAGCGTTGCATCCGAAGAGGCCCGATTTTCTGAATTACCTCCGCTAAAATCACTTACAGTGATAAAAAGAAACACCCGAATCTTCGTCAGATACCATTTCGCTAATCATTCTGAAAATCACAATCTCCAGAGGCATTCGCAATCTACTAATCACCGAATCCACACGAAACAATCTCGAGAGCAAGAAGCAAGCAATCTGACCAGGGCGGAGATCAAACCCAACGAACGTCGTCCGTTTAATTAACGAGAACGTTTGTACTCGCTGTTCCCGTTGCTTTAATCGGTATTTGGCGTCCGGACGCCAACGGCGGTAAGTTCCATCCACCAGGCGCTCACCGCCAGGTTCTAAACGAGTGGTCATTATCATCCGTGGACTTTGATGTCCGATCTCTGGTCTCTCCCTCGCTGCTTTCTCGCATTCGACCGGGTGTTTTCGTCCGATCCCTCGATTCGTTTGCCCGGGACTCGATTAGCGGTTCATTAATCCTTCCACGTCGCGGAGTCGCGCGCGCGTTTCACGGATTCACCCCGTGTTCCTGTTTTGCACCTTTGTCGGGCGAGGGCTCGCTCGTAATTAATTTTTCACCCTCCGTTTTTTCAGTCGCTTTTCCACCAGGCCGGAACGAAGTTTTAATTGAAAGTCCAGCCGGTGGAGAAAACGGTCCACCACCGGTTAGAAAATTCTATTGGCATATAGTCGTTTCCCGTGAAAGCGAAAACTTCCCGTTCGATGGAGAGGGAGAGGCGGGGTTCAATGGGGTTGAAAGGGTCGTAGGGTTTGATATTGGTATTGTAATGGGGAGGATGTAGGGATAAAGGGATGGAACGGACGCGTAATTTTTTATTCCGTTCGATATCGCTGGCTCGCGGGTATGATGCTTGCTTTTTCTCTGTCCGATAGTCATAACCATGGCGATATTCGTGAAAGACAATCGACATGGCGCGTTGTTTCTCGTTGTACGGCGATGTGAATGTTTCATCGTGTATGTTCGTTGTACGTCGATGCGTATTGGAGGAGAGAGAGTAAGGGAAAAAACCTGCACGACTTGTACCCCAGTACGATTCGTCTCACTGAAAGGCCTGGAAGCACTTGTTTTGACTAGGAAATGAAGACTTTTTTGCCATAAAATTTTATTGATACGCAAACGTTTGAATCGATAGAAAACAAATTACAGGCGCGATCGCTCAGTAGCAGACAACGCCACTCCTACTCGAGGTCTACTCCACGCCCCTTCGCAAATCACGTGACCCAAATCAACCAATCGCTAATTTTCGTTGCATCAGCGTTGCACCTGAAGAGGCCTGATTTTCTGGCTTAGCCCCGCTAAAATCACTTTCAGTGATAAAATGAGGAAATGTAACAGAAAAGAAAAGGTAGAAAAAGGAGAGGGAGAGAAGGGAAGAACTGACGAGATAGGGAAGAGCGAAACGAAGAACGAAAGGAGAGATAGAATCGAAAAAGGGAGGGAAATAAAGGCGAGGCAAAAAGATGAAACGCGAGAAACGAAAGATAAAAAAAGAAAAAGGGAAGTAAAGAGGAGAAGAGAGGAGAAAAATTACAACTCTTTGCTAAACGTAACGTTTCTATGTAGATCCGTGCGCTCCGTTGTTCTGCCGTAACTCAATCAAAAACTTTCGGTCGTGAAATCGCCGGGAAAAGGATTTCTATCAAATGTCTACGAAAATTCAGTAATTTATCTCATTCGCCGCTTTCTGATTCGTACTTCCTTCCTTCGGCTTCGTATTCTCGGAATTTCGGGATAAGATCCGTTATCTCGCGCAGGTGGATGTACCGAAGATACCCGCCGCCTCTCTCCCGGAAAGTTTCTCGAAGCGTTGTTAGTACAGCTAAGGATGTTAGTGCGCCAATTAAGATTCCTCCGGAGATATCTTTCTTGTTAAACTTCGTTGTTTATGCAATTTCAACTACGAGCGAATGCAATTTCAATTCGGATCAAAAGGGGATTTCAATTGTCGCGAATCCAATTTGTCGCTTCGTTTCGAAATATCGTTTCGTGGGGGCAGGGAAATTTCTTCACGGGCGGGAATTCGAAAAACGTTCAAAGCCAATCGAATTTCTCTCGAATTCCGGAGGCGAGGTAGCCGAACACTCGCGCGGAAACGTGTATAACCCAGTTCGCATTCATCGATTAAACAATTAGATCGAAGGGTCGTACGATAAATATTTGCTATTGGCGCAGGCGGTGGTGTTTCGACCGGTAGCTGGCATTAATCACCGAGCAATATTTGCATAGCTTTGCAACAGCAAAGGAGCGTTCCTGTTCTACTCTCTCTCTCTCTCTCTCTCTCTCTCTCTCTCTGTCACTTTCTGTCCCTTAATGAAACGGCTGGATAAATTATGCGACGGCAAACGGTCGACGCGAACGACGATCGAAATTAAATTACCTTTGTTCCCCCTTAAAACGGTTCTAATCGGCGAATCGAGTACTGGGCTATTCCCACGAATTTACTTGTTTTGCCTCGATTCGTTAATTCGTTCGTCTTCTTTTCCGCTCGAGGAACTTCCTTTCTTTCCTGCTCCCTCTTCGTCTCTTAATCCAGGAATAATTAATGCCGCTGGCGAGCAGATTAACAACTCGTGGAACGACAATTACTCACTACAAAGTTATCGCGTCTAATATACACAATATTTAATGTAATAATATAATACGTTTAGTACAACAATTTAATTTATTTTATTTCATATTACAGTATTATAGTATTCTTCATTTTCTTTGTACGTTTAAATTGCAGTATTTTCATACTACATTCGCACTAACGCGAAATTTGATAAAATCATGCCTCTGAGACAAAGCGTAATTAACAGCGAAGGAAACAATGGAACATTGATAGGATAACAGGGAAATTCAAGAAAATAACATTAACAACAACAACAATAATAATAATTGAAGTTCCGCTTGACTTTCTTTCCATTTTCTTTTTTTAAAACCACGGAATAAATTTAGCTCTGCGAGACAGCTGCAAATGAGAAATGCCAATGGCGGCGTTCCTTTTTAATAACGAAATTGCGACCAGCCGGGGAATTCAGACCAGTATGGGCATCATTTCTAAATCGACCGAGCAATTGCATTCCAATCGGAATTGCCGGAACATCTTGCATACCCGATCGATTACTCCGATCGTTCCCGCCAACTCTCGCAAATTTTTTGAATATAATCGTCGCGTAATCGCCGTATCTGAAGTACGTCGCGTGTTAATTGTGCTCGACGATCTGCGCATTTCTGTGCATTTGTTTTTTCTCGTCCTTCTTCTTCTTGTTCTGACGAATTGTTAAAAATAACGAGCGAGACACGAACTTCTTTTTCTTTTTTAACGTTCGAAAAGTATCGTCGAGTTCATAATTATCCCACTTTCTTTCTCCACTTTAGCTTTTTTTCTTTTACATCACCGTGGGAGTATTTTTATTTTCTACATTTGTAATCTCTCGCTTCTCTCGCGCAGAGAATTTTTTTATTTTTTTATTCTCTCTGCTTTCTCTTTCCTTCACACGTTTTCTTTTTCATCTTGCTTTGACTCTTTTCTTCTTAATTTAATTTGGTTTTTTTTTAATGATTTTGCCAGGATTTTCTTTTTTATCACTGAAAGTGATTTTAGCGAGGGTAACCGAGAAAATCGGGCCTCCTCAGGTGCAACGCTAATGCAACGAAAATTAGCGATTGGTTGATTTGGGTCACGTGGTTCGTGAGAGGGCGTGGAGTAGACCTCGAGTAGGAGCGATCGCGCCTCTAATTTGTTTTCTATCGATTTAAATGTTTGCATATCAATAAAATTTTATGGCAAAAATGTGTACTGGGGTACAAGTCGTGCAGTTTTTCTCCTTTGTTTGTATTTCTTTTCCTGTTGCGTGTTTTCAATTATTTTACAGCCTATATTTTAGTATTTTTTCCTACTTTCTAGCCAATATTCAGTCTTTCTTCCTACTCATATCCCTTTTTTAAATTTATTATTCAATACTTTGTTCTTTTTACGAGTCACTCTTTCATTTCGTGATTAAATCCACTTATTATCACCTACAACTTGTCACTCACATCAGACATTAGTAAACTGCAGATTTTTCTGTACTTATCCGAAATTGAAGGATTCACGAGCGCACCATAAATATATACATGCAAAAATATATGAAATTTACTGACTGGAGCAAATTTCTATTTCAACTTCTTCAAAATCATCTCGTTCTCGTAGAGAAACGTGAATTTTCACGGAAAAGACCAAGAAACCTAATTGTTCGATTGTTCGATAAGCCAACGTCGCGTCTATTATTCCTTCTTCATCCCCGCATTCTCTCGCGTCTATCAACGATACCCTGGATTTGCACGCTTCCATCGGGGTGTTTGTCGGCCGCAACAAAGAAAAAAATAAATACGCTCGTTCACGGCGCACGTAGCAGCTGCTCGGAACGCGGTGTTACACAGCGGACTTTCGCGGAACTCGTTCCGTCTCTCAATTGTTTCTTCCTTCCTTTCGCGCTCCCTCGGGTGATGCACGCTGTTCGTCGCGCGTACACACACACACATACACACGTGTAGTCTCGCAAGTACACCGAATTTATGGCCAAAAGTTTCGCGCGCACGTAGGTCGCCCATCTCCCGTTGCAATAACAATATATTCGTCCGCATACGATCCACTCCGCGTCTCTCTTTCCTCCGCGCTGCTTGGAAATCCCGCTCGATACCCGGGATCGAGTCGTTCTGAAAAATACGCGCTGAGCAGACGATCCAGACACGCAACATTCTGATGCTGATCCCCGTCGACGCGCGGCGACGAAATTGCCGAAGCTCCGCGAAATCGGAAACGAATTTCTGCAGATTTCTCGCGGGAAATTCGCCGGGTTCGCAAGGTCAATCGAGACACTTTTTTTCTTTTTTTATTCGAGTTTGTCAGAAAGAAGGACACTCGTTATGCTAGAAGAGAACATTTACGCGAGGAGAGGCAATTTAGATTCGTCGCATTTATGCGATTATTCCGCTGAACTAATTGGAAGGCAGATCCGCTTTTTTTCGGACAATCGGTCGGGAAGAATCAAATTTGCGATCGTGTGGTTAATCGACCAGGAAATTAAGCAATTTTCAATGTTTGTCACGTAAAAGAACACATTTGTTCAATAATTAGTTGATGCTGTAAAATTTTCATTATCGCCTGTTCAGAGTATAATGCCGTTCAAGAGCTTTCTCTTGAATTAACGCAAAATCCATTTGCACGTATGTACGCACACACAGCTCGATTTAATTATCATTTGCTGTTTTCAAGCTTCCGCGCGGATAAAAATTTCTCTTATTATCCAAGTTATTTTGAAATTCCAACAGTATTGACTCGCTATTTTTAATACAGCTAATTGTACATTTTCCAACTATTTTTCAATTATGTTCTTCCCCCTTTTTTTTTTTTAAACGTGCAATAATATTTAATTTATCTTTTAATTTCACAACACAAGCACGGTATGTGTATAATATTTAATTTGTCTTGTGATTTCAACACAGTAGAAAATTGTTTCGCGTATCGGATTACCGAAAACACTGCGCTTTGAATATTTTACATATTTCTTCACGTTACGCGCGTCGTAACGTAAAGTGATTAACTCTGAAGTTATTTAAACACGACGTCGCTTAAGAAGAAAGAACAATATCGGGGAAATCTGTCATGAAACGGGTCTTGAAATAAATACACAATAGTGAAATGAATCGTCACGAATGGATTAAAGAAATCCATCGCGAGGCAAATGATGAGATGAAATAACTGCACATCTGTCACACAACGAAAGCAAACACACACATACAAGATAAATAACGGCGTTATTTCGCAATTAAATCAAAAGCACCAGCAATGTCTGTCCACGGCCTCTATTTTGCGACACCGAGACACAGCAAATCGTGTTTTCGAGAATTTCTGTCAATGCCGGAGAATATTCAACCGAAGTTGCCAATGACAAGAATAAACGAAACGAAAGGAATGATCGCGACGAGAGATTCCGCGGCAGATCTGGATGTTTTGTAACATTGTCAAATAACATTATTTTTAAATTGCTTTTTAAAGTTGGAGATAATAAATTAAATTATACGATCAAGTGTTTCACATAAAAATTAAATTAATTTTAACTTTGACACGTGTCCCCAAATTTTGCTCGTTAACGAACCGAAATGTTTGAGGAAGAAGTCCTATTAAAAGTTAGGACAAATTTCTGCCACGATAACGCACGTTAATGAGTTATTTTAATTTTCATTTTGACTTTCATCGATTACTTTCTCTTTTTTTTTCATCTGAGTACTCTGGTTTCGTTGATATTTATTCTCAATTCAATTCTCAAACAAACAGTTCTTCAATTTATCATTCTGCGTAGTTTCAAATTCCTTTAATTGATCAAACGAGTTGCCGTTAATTGAAATCCATTATTTTTCAAATGGGCACTGTCTCGAAAATTTATTTACAAATTATTATTCGAAGTACGAAGCCGAGATCTGCTCCGCGGAGGGCACTCCCCATTAATCAGTCGGATAAAGGAATCGACGATTCGACGGATGGTGCACGGCGGTAAATTCGCCGCGTAGAAGGATCTTTTGAAATGCATGGAGCAAGTAAGCGACCCGCCCGTCCGCGTCTCGCTTTCTCCGCCGGCCTATTCAAACGAGGGTTGTTTCCTTCCATCTCCCATAGAGAGGCGCGCGAAATTTCCCTTGTAGCGATTCGACGGAGTGGCTCGGTCGAGCCAACGAACAGCGTCGAGAAAAGAAACGGGTGAAAGAATTCCGAGAGTTCGTTTCGACGGATTGAATTCCACGGGAAAAGTCCTCCCCCTTCCCCACCCACCTTCTAGGTCCCACCGTCGATGACGAATCGAGTCTTCCACAGGGGTTGAATCGTTTATTTGCAGCACGCTAGTTTTCACCCCTTCGAGAGTGCGCGCAACGCAAAATTCCAGTTGCCAAGACTTACCTGTTTAAATTACAGAGAAGTATATATTCGTGCAACGAGTGTACCTCGTACGCTCTCCCAAGTTTGAACGGTGAGTCAATACCGTCGATCGAAGTTTGTTTCCGCGTCGTTAATTGCCAGTCTGTTAACAGGACGAGCGTCGAATTTTTCGTAGAAATTTCGCGGATTTCGATTGACGCTTGAACGATTCTTTTTTTCCTGAAATATCTGTGTAAATGGAACGTTGTATTTTTTGTTACACATTATATTATAAACTTGTATATATTAATATTTTATCAGGTTTCATGATATTTGATTACGTCATAAACTTTCCGTTGTACTTAAAATTCTCCGATATAAATTATACATTCGTCGTGTTACGGAAGGTAAGGATGTTGGATGCTGGAAGGACGTATGGACTTTGGAGTCGTGAGAGAGAGAGAGAGAGAGAGAATTGCGTTTATGCGTTTCGTCTCGGAGTCACTGCCTATGCCTATCTAGACTCATCAGTGGGGCTGATGGCAGGCGACTCTTTACCCCAGACGACGCTTTTGTTGTAACTACCCCAGAGCTAAGGCTGGTCCGATCACCCATCCTAGTGGGGTTCCGCACACTGCTTTGTTTAACGTCGAAGATCGGAAGGACCTCGACGCTAGGCGCGCAGCCACTTGCAGCTTGTGCCAGTCAGTGTTCGAAACTCGTAGTTGAGGAATCCTAGGCCGTTACACATTGCTAAAGAACAGAATCTTTATTGCACGTCATTTAAGATCGTATTTAAAAAAAGGTTTGGTACAATAAACTTTTTCAAATTAAATAAATTTAACATCACGTTTGTCATAACAAACCAAGTTAAATGATTTAAAATAAATCAAATAAATTTCTTCGCGAGATCCATAAACGATTAAATGTTTGACGATTTCAATTTCCATTGATAAATCTCCTGAATTTGGGGAACGTGCAGTTTCGAACGCAGAATCTGTATAATGTAAAAAACGTTAAACTACAAATTCGAGTAATTTAACAGCAAAGCGAAAGCTCGAACAATGCGTTTGAACGGCATAACGGTGTACACTTCGACAGAACAAACGGAACTTTAAAGCTGCATGATTATCATTATTATTTCGGATAAGCAATTTCATTTGTTATCACGTTAATGAACTAGTTAGCTCTTGTTCCCGAGCATGTTGCTAGCAAGCACAATTCATAGTTCCTTCAATACGTTCGCGTGCATATATTACTGCCTATTGGATATTAATAAGCCATCGTGATCGCTCTATAATGTTCATTTGTTGGTCCCGACGTATGTGCACGGTGTACGCATTGCTAACACGTTTAGCGGTCCCGCAAAATGAATACATATTTTATCTCCTAACGTGTATTATGCATCAAGTTAGAAACAGCAAATTGTGCGGACATTTTGATTCATTTAAAATTAAACGATACAAACGATCATATTTAATGCTATTCGAAACATCATAAATATGATGAATATGACTGAAGAGGAAATATCCGGTCGATGCGATATTTTATGAGTCGACAATTGCCTACTTGAAATTATCACGGATTTTCGGTAATTTTTTTTCCCTCTTTGCACTCGAAATCTACAGAACTCGGCGTTTCGAACTATGATTGCCACAAAATCGCAATATTCGATACTGGCTCGTGTCTGGCTTCTGATTCTATCCAATTTCAAAATTTAATCAAAATCTACTGAAATTAAACAATTCCAGTTATCTTACGCAAGCTATCAAATTCCAATTAAATTTAGTAAAATCCATTTGGCCGAATTACGATAATTACACAATTATTCGCGAGGAAATCGTAAGGAAGGAATTTCGAAATCATTGTAAAGAGGAGAATTTTTAGATTGTTCCTCCACGAGAAATTATAAATTACGATTCTCAGAAAAATGTCACTATTCAACATTCGTGTCTGATTTTTTAATTCTAGAAATTTTGATTAAAGTTTAATCAACTTGAATGATCCAATAGTTAATTTAAAATTAATTTATATTCCAGCAGCTCTTTCTTTTAAAAAAATTCATGTTCGATTTCTAATCCAATTTCAAGCGAAATCTAACAAAACATAATAAAATCAAATAATTCAGTAACCAATGTCCCATTTTGAAAAATCAATTACAATCTTTCATTTTCGCGACCAATTTTTCTGCTAAAAAGAAAAAAAGCTATCAAAATCGATATCGTACGCCGCAGTTCCGAAAGGAAAATCCAATATTCGCATCTAATTTCTGGTCATGTCCAATTTCAACAAAAATCGACTCAAATTAAACAATTCGATGGTCAGTGTTTCATTACAGAAAATCAATTTTTTACCTATTTCGCCATTAATTTTTAAAAAGAAGTATCAAAATCAACATTCATAAACTGTAGTTCCGAAACAAAAACCCAATGTTCGCGTTTAATTTCTGATCCTGTCCAGTTTCAACAAAAATCGACTCAAATTGAATAATTCAGTGACTAATGTTTTACTGCATAAACTCAATTACAGTTTCACATTTTCGCTACTCTCAATTTTTCTCTTAGAAAAAAAAAAGAAGTATTAAAATCGACATCGTACATCGTAGGTCTAATTTCTGATCCTATCCAATTTTAATAAAAATCGAATCAAATTCATTAATATGCCGTTTCATTACAAAAGATCAATTACAATTTCGCATTTTCACCACGAATTTTCTCTCAAAAAAATCTATTGAAATCAACATCGTAAACTGAGTTCCAAACTAAGGAAGAAAGATCTCGATATCTAACATTTTTCGAATTGAGATCGAATCAAATTCGATAATTCGATGACTAAAGTTTCTTCACAAAAAAAAAATCAATTGCAACTTTCCACTTTTACTAATTTTTTACGAATTTTCTTTCAAGAAATCTGTTGAAATCACCGTCGTAAACCACAGTTCAAGAAAGAAAGATCTCGCTGTCGATCATTCTGGTGTTTAATTTCTCCTAAATCGTTGACCGCAGCTGACCGCAAATCGGTGATTATAAATTAAGCGATTCCAGCTGTTGCGTAGCTGCGTGATTTACGGTATACGACAGCCCGAACAAATGGTCGATGAAAACGCGGCCTAATCACTTGCAGACATTTCGTCGGATCGCGGGGACACGAATTCAGCCGAGTCTGATTATCGAAGCTCGCTAGCTCGAAGCGTTTTACGAACCGCGTCTAATCTTCGCACCCTCGGGCTGCGTCGAGTGAATTCACAACGACCGCCACATCCCCTTTTTGTATTCAAATCCGCCGCCAATGCGTCTAGAGGCTACACGCAAACACACGTTCGAATTCCCACATTTCGAATTTTAATCCTCGCGTATTCTTTCTTCTTTTTTTTCATTTTATGTCCCATCGTTCACTGCGCTCATCGTTTTCCACGTTTTTCTGGAACGAGGACGAGACCACTTTTGTTTCACTCTTCGAAAGTGTACTTTAATATCTGTAGTATATGTTTTGATCGAACATTTGGATAATTCTTTTTTCGCATTTTCAGTCAGTGTTTCGTATATTTCGTAACGAGTAGATTGCGGATTTTTATATATATTTTAGTTTGTGGGAAATTTGAAGGTGCAAGAATGTTATACAAGAATATATAAAGTAACCAAAGAAGAGTGTCAATTATAATAATGTGTAGAAGAAATTTTTTAGTATTTAGAAGATCTTAATTTAGAAAAGTTAATTTTGGAAAATTTATAATACGTGGAGCACAAAATTCAAAGTTGTAAGAAATAAGTTATAAGTTGTAAGAAATAAGAAATAAGAAATAAGTTGTAAATATATATATATATTAATCACAAATTCCAATTGCACGACTTTTTACGCTGGAAGCATACTAAATCTCAAGAAAGCCGGGTCAATCTCCAAAGTGTCAAGAACAATCAAACTTCTTGTATTAACGGTGTTTGGTTGTTCTAAAGTCTAGGACAACCGGAAGTGATATTTACCTCGTGGACCTTTACCGTCGCGGAATATCACGCAGACACCGGCCGATCAATCTTCCTTTCGAAGCGTTCAATATTCTCGCAACGTATCGAAGCTTCCGTGGAAAAGAAAAAAACGAATCGAATAAATTTTGAAGCTTGCAGCACGAATTAATACAAATCATTTGTCACGGGCGTTTAACGTCGGCATTATTTCTTTCCCTTCCATCGTATTTCAATTTCTATCGTTTCCGTAATTTATCCGCTCTTGCAAATAATAATTCGTGCGTAATCGAACGCAAAAATGGATCGAGAAATGGATTGAAAACACTCTAAAACAAACTAAAACAAACGCGAGCGCGAAGTATCCGATCCAATTTCGAAAAAAAATTAATTACAATCGATGCAAAGCTTATCACGGCTTATCGCGCAGACGAACAAATGAAATTTCTTCAAATAAATTCCCGAAACGCAGACAATCCACGTTTGTATCTCACGGTCCATCTATAATTTAATGAACCAACAAAACCAGCGAATTTCCACCGAAATGCCAAGCACACCGGTAACTCGCACTAAATTCCGCGATTCCGTAAATTCCGTGTACCGGAAATTCTCCTGTTCGAAGCCACGAAGCAACGCAAGAATAGCAGCCGCGTGACGTTGACCGATAATAAACTAATTTTCAGAGCGCCCACGGTCTTTGCGACCTCCCACCTTTTCCCCTGTTTGATACATCGACGATGAACGAGCAACGTCGTTCAATTCTCCACGGCGGAGATTTAATCGACCGACGGCAGGGGGGTTCGGGCCAGCAGGAAAGAGGGACAGGAGGAAGCGGTCGGACGACGACCGCATCCATGGTTGTTCGCCACCGACGCAACAACCGGTCGGTGTCCGCGTGTCCGCGTACAAACGCGATACGATACGCTGCTGTCGCGTGCACCGGGGCTGGGTGCAAGGCCGTCAAACTCATTTGCGGACACGCGTGCACTCGTTTCGCGGTGAACGACACGGACCGCGTAACACGACCGCGGACCCATCGAACCGATTAGCCCATTCCGCAAAAGCGAGACGAATCGAAGCTCCAAACGTTGTGGGTCGTTTGTCCGGTCTGGGTGTTCCGTTTCAGATGCTCGCGGATACGGGCAGCGTGGTATTTTATCGAAAAGACAAAAGTGCGTGTGCGTTTGAGATTGTCGTACGTTTTGTCGAATTTCGGAATTTTGGCTGCATTTGGAACATTCACTCTTGGTCGAGGATGTTTCGAACAAATTTTGTGATATTTAGAAATTGGGGTTCAATATAAATTTTGGCTGAAATATCGCCACGTGTTTTGTAGAATTTGAGAAATTTTGGGCTAGAGTGCTGGGTTTGAGATTGTCGTACGTTTTGTCGAATTTTTCGGAAATTTGGCTGGATTTGGAACATTCACTCTTAGTCGATGTTTCGAACAAATTCTGTGATATTTAGAAATTAAGGTCCAATGTAAATTCAATTGAAATATCGCGACGTGTTTTGCAGAATTTGAGAACTGTTGGGCTAGGTTTGAGATTGTTGCACGTTTTGTAGAACTTGTGAATTTGGACCTAATGGATATTTTTTGATCAAGGGTGTTTTGAAATACGAGAAATTCTGTGGTGCTTATATTAGAGAGAGGTTTGACGTAAGTACTACTGAAATATAGAATTTGAGAGCTTTTGCTGCTAGATATGAGATTGTTGTACGTTTTGTAGAGTTTGAAAATTTAAACTGGACGTTAGTTTGGAACATTTTTTGATTAAGAGTGTCATGAAATACGAAAAATTTTGTAGCATATAAATTTAAGGAGAAGTTTAATCCAAGTTCAATTAAAATATTACCATTATTCAGCGAATATTTTAATAAAGGTTTATAAAAGTGCTTATATATATAAACTATCAAATTGTATCACGTGTATAATCATATCGAATTTTGTTCGCGTGAAATCTAAAAGACAGGACAACATTGGTATTCTGTCTCTAATTCCGTGTTCACGTTGCGAAATGTTTGCGTGTTTGGAGTGAGAATGGATCAGAAGTTGCATCGAAGGCAAGGAATTATTAAACGAGATGGGGTTGAATTTCGGTATTCCGGGGAATTCTGTTAATAAGATACGGTGTACGGTCGCTTATTAAGGTTCCTCTTTGATCTTCCTCTTATTTCTGGAGGGTTCTGTTTGCGAATGTTTGTTTTGTGTTTGCGACAGAAAGGGGCGACTCGGATGCTTTAGGGTGTGGGTTTTTCATTTGATTATTTCGAAATCTGCAATTTTAAATCCTGTGTCGAATTGCAGTCATTAAATTAAAATATTACGATTATTATTATGATGTGAATTAATTATTATTAATTTGTATTATATACGCAAATTTTATACGGCTAATGATTACTACCTTTATCGTGATGAAATTAATGATGAACGAATTACCTGACGTTTATGATTCAAAGCAAAGAAGAAAGAAATAGTAACAGTACCCATAATATGTAAAAGTATACAAAACGGTTAAAGCAGAATGTTTATTATGATATTTACGATGGATGAAACAAATTCTTATTTAAATTTTCTAGTTATGCTCTTAAGAGTAAAGAAATGCGTGCAAATGATTTTTTTCTTTTTTTATAATGATAACAGCGAAACACTACAGCAATGATCTGACTCAATTTTCCACGCGATTATGTCTTTTTTTCGAATTTTAATACAGTTTGATTTCATTTAGGATTTCATCTAAGCTTTTGTCTCTTTATGTTATACCAACATGGTAGTTAACCTCATCAGGTGTCTGATACTCAACTCTCTCTCTCCTTTTGATGAAATTACCTGCAATGTTGATGAAACGGCAGAAGATCCTTGTAAGAAGCTTACGTCAGGAAATTATGAATGTAACTATCTTCAGAAGAATTTGCTGTGGAAACTTTAAGAAAATTCACTGCAATTTATCGCGTTTCACTCAGTAATTAATATTTATGCTATCTACGTGAAGTTTCCTGATCCTCGTTTCACTTTCTAGTCGAAATTTCATACTGTGGTACTGTGTGACAATTCTGTGACACCATAATTAATAAAAAAAAAAAAAATAAATAAATAAGTAGAAATTTGAATTTTTACCTGGAAAATTCTTTCTTACTCTGCAATTTATGATGCAACAGAAAAATTTCGTAAATGTTTACTTGCCACTGACGTAACTCGTTTAATGCAAAACTGTGTCATTGCAGAGATATCACAGAAGATAAAATCTGATATACCAGATAAAGGAAATGTATGTCCCCACTAAATCAAAGTATCAAGTAGCAACTCTGATTAATGCACCAACGTGTTGAATTGCAGGCAGCATTTTTTTCACGGTTCAGAGATCAAGACTAAAATATACGCCACGTGACCTCAATTAAAACACCGGACCATCCTATCCTCTTTCGCGAAACAAATCTCTGTTCAGACAAATTTCCATTCCTTCAATCATATTCCACGTTCATTCAAAATTCTATTTATTTTCCTTTGAGTCAAAAAGTCTCAAATTTACTAAGAAATTCAAGTGAAATGTACATAATCCCGTGACAACTGCAACAGTCCTGTAACACACGCGTGAGATAAATTTGACGCTTCTACGCGTTTCTCAATTTGTTTTCTGTAGAAACCAAATTTTTTTCATCTCAGAGATCGAACACGAGCAACTGTCTTCGAATCTAACGAAAATGCATTGGACATAATGGCTCGTATTTTGTTTTCACGATTTCGCATGACAACGCGTGCTAACTACCGAGTTGTACGGGAGTTCACTGTATTTCGTTTTTTTTTGTTCACGATCGCTGCTCTTTTCTATAAATTGATCGGAGCGAGGTAGCCGCGCGAGTTTTAATTAAATCGGCCGGTTATTAATCCAATGGGGGAGGGGGAGAATTTCGACAGAGCGGCAAGTCGTTCGTAAAATATCAATCATCCGGCTTAAACGTCAACGCGATAGCGTTCGTTCTTTGTTTTTGAAATCCGCCGGTGATCTCGATCCTTCTGTCAAGAACAGAGCTTCGTTTCATAATCACGCCGGCCCGGAGATTCGGTTTAACGAGCCGAAAAACATGCGTTTCGAATGTTCACGCAATTTCGCGAGAGAACACGCTCTCGACACCCGCCGAAAATGTCGTGGACAGTCCTTGCGACTCCATTTTGAAGTTCAATTTCGTTTAGGATCATGTTTTTTTTTTTCTCTTTCTTTAGTTCTCTCTTACCTTAGGAGACGCCGCTTCCTCGAACCGTGCCTTTTGAAAATAAAGCGGCGAAGAAAGCGAAGCGAGAATGGATTTCCTCCGAAAATTTATACAATTCCATTCGGATTTGCAATTCAAATGATCGGGAGAGCTTGACAAAATTTTCAATTCAAATCAGCTGTCATGATACTAGCTGAACGCTAGAGTCTTCCCTTTCACGATGATCACGCAGAAATTTAGATGCGAGGCTGCCTCTTATTGTGCGTCACAGAGTAATTTGGAAATTATATATATATACACACAAAATTATACAAAATATCAAATAAATTGTTAATATTACAAGATTATTATTAATATCACAAGATTATTTGTAATAGACATTTTAGACATAATATTAATATTGTATTAATATTTTATATTATTTATATTATTAATTATTATTTTATTATTTATATTAATTATATTCATTTATAATCAACTAATAATCCTTCTCCCTCGCAAGCGAGCGAAATTTCGCTGACAAAGGGGTTGAATAAATACGCTTTCCCGCGGTGGCCAATGACAATTCGCGTTCGCTCGAGACCTCGCGGCGAACGAACGCGTTACTTTGGAGAAACTGAAGCCGGAACAATTAACTGTCTGGATAATCGAACGCTGTTTGCCTGGAAAATCCAACAGGGGTGAAGTACGATCGTGCACTGACTGCATCGCGATAAAACTTCACCTCCGCTTTGCCAGGTTGTCCGAAATACCTTTGCTAATGGAATTCCTCTGAACGAGGTTTATCGTTTGATTTCCGAGTTCCGTGTAACTTGCTGTTGCGACGGTAGTTCCCATCGAGAGCATACTTCGCGGTTCAACCGTACGGAAATGTACAGTTACTATTTGAAAAAGTGAGAGCGGGAGTTTATCTTGAAATTTTCGCGCAACCTTCGCGCAGCCGAGAAGTTCTCATGATAAAATAGTTTTTCTGCTGTATTTCATTTTGTGCTTGTTACCTTATTTTGTTTCACGTTTATGTTTATTTTATTTTACAGTTATCTTTGATGTTTGTATAGACCGAACTAAGTTTGGCGTAGAATAAATTTTACGTTTCCTAATGTCATTACACAGTTAAGTATTTCCGTTTTCAGAAAGAAATGTCGATCATTTTCTGTAGAGTCTTGCAGCCAACTTATTCGCAGAAATTCCCATTCTTTGACTTGCTTTTTTTTCAAATGCAACTTGCCCATTTTTCTTTTCTTCTCCATTTCTTCCTCTACAGTGCAGCATAATAAATCGTCTTTGCGTCATTAATTTGTCGCGAGCGTATCGATTATTCACGGTCTCTGTTTCTTTTCTAATTAATGTCACGAGTCTTACTTCCAAACGAGAACTTTCTGAATCAGACGCTCGGATTTTATAAAATTAATGAAAAGGAAAAGTCTGTTAAAGAACTTCGTGGAAGAAAGAGAGAAAGAGGTGTCGTACTTTTTCCTATTTTCATGGAAATATTCAGGTCGCGCGAGAAAGATCTCTTAAACAAAAACTTTCGGAATCACGAAGGAATTCGTGGAAATTAGGTAAGAGAAATGATATCATTCTTCCTGGTCCGGGAGTTTTCCAATCGCAGAGGAGTTTTAGCGAAAATATGGACCTCTTAATATCTGTTAATGCCTGAATTAATAACTCTTTGCCCTCGGAAACATTTTCTGTATCATCTACCACCGATTTATATTTACGAAATAGAGAGCAAAGTATTGACATAGCGTTGGAAATGACCATCCTGTTTAAATGGTATTTAACATGAAATTTTCGTCGATTATATTTCTCTAGTATGTGACTTTGTTTTAAGGAATCACCAAGTATAGTGTATAGAAGTTCACGATACGTAATTTTAATTTTCTGAAAAAGTTCCTTCATTATTTTATATATTTTCGTAGAAAGCAATAAGAAGTTTAGTTTGTGTGAATTATTCCGAATTATTCGAATAATGAGTCAATCAGTTCGATGATAATATCCTTCAAGAATTTCTTCTTCCTCTTTTGAAATTTTATTATTTTATCCTCTTACGTCGTTGCATTATATCACATCACACAACACCATATTTACGTTCGTTATAATTATCAACGATTAAAAAATTTTACAATTTTTAGCTGTTAGCTAAATTTAAGTGTATCTCCGTCGAGTGCAAAGGAATAAACTTTATTTATATTATCACGGAGTGATTTTAGCGGGGATAAACCAGAAAATCCTCTTCAGGTGCAACGCTGATGCAACGAAAATTAGCGATTGGTTGATTTGGGTCACGTGATCCGTGAGAGGGCGTGGCGTAGACTCCTCGAGTGGGAGTGGCGTTGTCTGGTACTGAGCGATCGCGCCTGTAATTTGTTTTCTATCGATTCAAATGTTTGCGTATCAATAAAATTTTATGGCAAAAGAGTCGTCTTCGTTTCCTAGTAAGAACAGTTGCTTCTGGGCCTTTCAGTGAGACAAATCGTACTGTCGTTTATATTTATTTTAAAGCACTCAAGTCGAAAAGCTGTTTGATATTATTTTTTCCCCACAATAATTCAATAATCCTTTTAAACGTACGACGTCTCTCAGAGTTAACAAAAGCACGAGAATCTTTCTCGACAAATCTCAACGAGAATCCCACTCTCGGCGAACGCGTCGAAAGTCACAGTTGCCTGGTATATCGTCGCGTTCTGTTCAATAGCAAAATCAAATTCCCCATCAAGCAACGTTCCCCATTTTCGTTCACGGATACAGATCTCGCGCGGAGTTTCATCGCGGTGGATGACGGCGGCGCGCTTCGTTTGTAATGCATTTGCATGCCTTGGCTAAAGAGCCACGCGCCTGATCTGATTTCGTTTCCAAGTCGAAACGGGTCAAGTGAACCATTCACCGAAAGGAATTCGAATCCTGGTATCGCGTATTCGTATCAAACTGGCGGTTGTTGTTGCCGACTCTGTTTTCAACGCTCGGCGAGGTTGTTTAACGCGCGGATTTGCTCGGGGATGGAGTCACGTAGTTTCGCCCCTTGTAAAGAGAAGGCAAAGAGAGGATGTAAGAAAATTCGCAGCGAAAGAAGGGCGACGAGCGGCGCGGAGTATTCCGAGTTTGCAGGAAATACGATAATTCTACGTGAAAGAGAGGACGGTTATTAATGGGGGGTGAAAGAGCGGAGAAGTCTTCGTCGAGGGTGATTAACGAACGGGGACCATGAAACTCGACGATGACGTTTGCAAGTTCTAGAAACGCGATATTCGGATGCTGTTTGTTAATAATGGCAAAGGGAGGAACGTGATGTTGATTATACGCGACGTTACAAACAGCAACAAAGATTATTGTTGCGGTGTGTTATCCAGTTCTGTAACTCTGCGCGGTCTCGTTTCTCGATAATTGGAGTTTTACGCGATCGAACGCTTCTGGAATTACACATTTTAAATGCATTTTCCTTTGTACTTCTTCTCTTTAACTCTTGACAGAACAATTAACGCGATTCGTATTTACTGACGAAGAACACGCAGTCGTCAGATTTAATTGTAACGTACAGTCAGATAATCAATATCTATACAACGAAACTTCACTTACTGGGGTAAAATTTCAGTCGGTGCTCGAGTAAATTAATTCTCGTCTCGATTCTTATTGTACAAACAGATAACTTTAAATGTCGTAGGAAAACGCATCAATTGAAAAATATTTGGCGAGAATAATAAAAAATTACAGACATTTTTACTGCAACACAATAAAATCCTAAGATGTGTGTTTTCGAGTAAACCAGCCGTTAATTTGACCGGACCATCAAGCAATCACAAGTAGTCTAGTTCTGTAAAAGTCAGCCAAGGGAGATTATACAGTACTCGCAATTACCTCCTCAATTTACCTTCGCTTTGGCAATAATTTAATTGTTCTTGACAATAATTTAAGAGACTCGTCGAGGATCTTCTTCTGTTTTTCTTTTTTCTAACGAGTTACAACATCCGCGAGCGCGATAACGCGAAATTACATCCGCCGCGCGCGCGGTTGACACATGGCACGCGTCTATTTTCACGGTGGGGCAGGGCTTAATTGTAAATTTCCCTTTGCAGCGACGCGCTAAATCTAGCAGATAAGTGCGCCTATCCACCGCGACACGCCGTTCACCCTTTTGAAATACAACCGTTCAAGGAAAATTTAGCTCGACGCTCGTTTCGCCGCCGCCACGTTCTCACAAACATTTCAATTAAAAAAGTGAAACGTTGAGGGGCCGCGAGCGCGCGTCACGACGATTTCAAGCGACAACGAGGATCCGTGGAGTTTCGAGTGGCTACAAAAAAAATATTCGCACATTCGAGGAAAAATTGTCGATACTTCGATAGCAGGGAGAAAATCTTCAGGAATCTGGTTGCAAAAGAGAGACTTCCAATTGCGAAGAAGACGATTTGAAGTTGCAAATTTTCACTGATTTTCACAGAGGGGAAATGTTGCGCGAATTCTTTTCACGGAAGTTACAATAGTTGGAAATATCGACGATTTCTCCGACGAACAATTGATATTTCAAACTGCTACGGCCTCGCGATAGAGAGAAATCTTCTCAAACGATTCAACTGACTACGAGTTCGTTTCAAAGAGTTTAAGCTTCCACCTCCACGGCAGAACTCAACTGAAGGTTTTTCAATTTGTATACCAACCGTAATGCACCTAATCCTTCAAACGTCGTACGTGCAAATAAAATGATAGTACGATAGTTACATGTACAGCGTGCAGCGAGCGTAATTTGCAAATTATATTACGAGCGAATTTCGAGCAAACCAAATCTGGCAATTCAGCAGGAGTGGCGGTATTAGCGCGTCGTGAATCAAATTTACCATTATACTGAGCCAACAACGTAATTTCCAACGTTATGGTACTTCGTACAAGAGGCAGCGAAGGTGTTGCGTTCGTTGCAAGTGTTTCATCCTTCCTCCACCTCTTCTCTTTCTCGCCGGCAAGGTTAATGCTTTAAGGCTGATCCCCGTATAACGTGCTCGCAAATTTTCGCCAGAGCACGCCGACATCCTGGCTGAGTGACGTTTTTCATCACGCTTTTAGGTTATAGACGGATCAGGCAAGCGATGAAACTGACGGTAGCAAATTGCGAATTGAATTCGAAAAGAAGTAAAATTGAATTCTTGTTATTTCTAGATTACGGAGATCTATTTATGAATCTCAAAGAGCAAAGTTGCACGTAGAAGTACGCGAGACATTTAAAGCATAATGCTTTATAACAAGTGTAGCATTTAATACGCAAGACAATCTTTTAATTTTCTTAGAAATTTGCAGTCTAATTATCATATTATTACTTCGTAGTAAATGATGATAAAGATGCAATGTTAGATTACTCTATTGCGTGAATGATATTACACAATAAGTATCATTTATTTTAACAAAGAACTTTCTGGGTTTTTTAAGGAAAAGCGAAATATTGTTGGTAATTTCACAAGTTTATATTGAGAAAAAGGAACACGTCAAAAATCACGATTCTATAAATTGTTCTTTAACATGTTAAACAGAATCATCAGAAAGAAATACATTTTTATAACAATAATAAATAACATGTTAAACAGGATTATCACATGAAAATTCATTTTGGCCAATTTTGTACACATACAATTCTATATTATTATTATTTTTGTTTGTTTCAAAACCATGGACGAACAACATCTATTCTACTTACACACATAGTTTGGCATTAAAAGATTTGGCGTAAAACTCGCGCGGGTATTACACACAATATCTTCACCGTATAGTCTCGCTGCTCCGCCGTTTCTCCTCATCCCTCCTGTTTAATCCAAGCAAACTTCGCAGACGTTCTCAGGAAGCATCGGGTCACGTTCACCCCAAACCTTCGCGAGCCATCCACTCCTTTTCACCTCTAATCTCAACCACTCAGCGCAAACACTTCTCTTTCGCACTTGCGAAACGTTTGAAACTCTGTCACTCGCGATAAACGTACACGCGAAACTTTTCGTTGTTACGATAATTAGCTACGATGCCGGCCGGATCAGTGAATGTTCAAACGAACGATACGCGTCGATTGTCGAAAAGATTACGACTGAAATTGGAGCTCGGATTGTCGTCCAAACTATTGGATATTTATTGCACTATTATTAAGAGAAAAATGATAGATCAAAATGGTTTTGATAATTGTTAACATTCGATTCGATAATTTAATTATTATATATTGAATTGATGTTTAATTTGTTTGTTTAATTTGTTTTATATCTTTTTGACTAAAAATCTGACAAACTAAGCAAACTGAATAAATGGAAAAGATGACGTCAGTAGTTTCTTGTGGCGACAAAAATTTTGATAAAAAGACTGCACGACTTGTACCCCAGTACGATTCGTCTCGCTGAAAGGCTCAGAAGCAACTGTTCTGACTAGGATAAAATTTTATTGATATGCACACATTTGAATCGATAAAAAATTAATTACAGGCGCGATCGCTCAGTAGCAGACGCCACTCCTACTCGAGGTCTACGCCACGCCCCCTCGCGAATCACGTGACCAAATCAACCAATCGCTAATTTTCGTTGCATCAGCGTTGCACCTGAAGAGGCCCGATTTTCTGCGTTACCCCCGCTAAAATCACTTTCAGTGATGAAAAATTACACACGCCAAAATGGTCACCTTATGTAAGATTCAAGCGACAAAGAAACGTAACGTTTCATTCGCGTAATGTTCTCACAGCGCGAGACAATATAGAGCAGCGAGGTTCACTTGCAAGTCGTATAATACAGCGGACAATAATGGGGAAAAGAGAATGGCTGTAGCGGCTGACAGTGCTCGAAAGGAAATTTAAGATCACTGGCTCTATGGGCTCGCGATTAATGGGCGAGAGACAGTCACGAGGAGGACGTGGGCACAATGAAGATCGAGAGGCGACGAGAGGAAAGGAAAGGAAGAGGCGAAACCGAGACCAGAAAACTGAGAGAGAAAAGTAAAAGAAAGAAAAGTGAGAAGGAGGGAGAGGGAAGATCCTGCCGCATTGAAAACGCGCGTCGAGAAATAGTAAGGTCGAAAGAAATGAAAACGAACGAGATGAAAGTGGACGCGGTGGACGTTTCGTCGCAGGATTTCATCTTTTCGCCGCCACATCTCCGGGGTGAAGCCGTTGAAGTTCATGCAAATTTTACGAGCCGGCTAAATGCACCCGCCAGATTAGCGGCGCACGCTCGAATAAACGTCAGCTTATATGCCGGACCTGGCCGGTTCTTCGCTACCTCGAAGATTATCGTCGAAACTCCGCTGCTCCGCCACTTTCGGATCAAGAAACTTTCAGACCTCTGATGGTTTTGCCTGCCAGCAACGCGACCAGACTCTCTCCTTACGTATGTACGTCCGACTATAGACGAAACTTTCTACTCGCGGCATTCGCGTTGAAAAATCTCTAAATCTAACAATAATCGTTTTCAACTCGCAAGAATATCAAATTCGTGTATATTTGATGATTTTAGGATGGTGATTGGGATGTTTGAAATTGTTTAATCGTTTCAATGAAGAGTTCAAAGAGAAAAAGAATTGTTGATACAACGCGAGTTTGATACGTGCGATTGTTCTCTATCAAATCGATGATGATACATGGTGATGTCGAAACTCTGTTGTACTATTACTTTCGAATCAAGAAACTTTCTGATCTCGTACGCTAGGTTTTTCCTGCGCCAAACTTTCTTCTTGCAAGTCTGCGTACTACGTCCGACTGTCGACGAAACTTTCTACTTGGAGTATCCGTTGAAAGGATAACGATGATCGATAATCATAATTTGTAAGAGTACAAGATTCGTGGTATTGTTTACGGTTGTTATTGTTCTTGGTTCTATGGCGAGTTTATTTGGTAATTTTTTGATCGTTTCAGTGAAAACTGTGCAGAGAAAGACACAATGGATACTACGGATTTACGTATTAATTGTTTCCAGAGTAGTTTTATTGGTTCTGGATGGTTTTAGACTGACAATTGGAATGTTTTGATTTTTTAATCGCTTCAGTGAAGACTGTGAAGAGAAAAGATAATTGGTAATACAACATGAATTTGATACGTGAAATTATTCTGTAATAAATAAATTGGTGATATGGTATCGAAACTCTGTTTTGTACCATTACTTTGATATCGAGAAACTTTCGGAACTCTTACACTAGGATTTGCCTAATGGTAGTGAGAAAAATAGTATCTACGTCTGACCATCCATGAAACATTCTACTTGCAGTGCTTCTTTAAAAGTCGACAACGATAACCGATAATCGTGTTTTATTGGTTCCGTGGGATGATTTTAGATTGCTGTTTAGGATGTTTGGAATGTTTTAGTTGCCTCAATGGAAACTAAAACATATAGAGAAAGAAAAATAATATCACCCCTGGCAAAAACCGCGAATTTTCAAAAATATTTTACAACTTTCGAAATATAAAATATTGTTACGTTTGTTTGAAATATATAAAGAAATACCATTGAATCTGTTTGAAGTACATAGAGAAGTTAAATTTGCAAAGACAAAAGATGTCATTATTTTTGAATAGCTTCTAATAACTTTCGTTTGATCGAAAACTTCTTGCCACGGGTAGCATAACACGCGTTTGACACGTAGGACTTTTCCATGTCGAGTCGATGATGTATGATGATGTCGAAACTCTACTTTGGGATCCTTTGGAACTTTCAGACCTCCCCCTACAGAAGAATTTGCCTGCCAGCAGCGCGACTTTCTCCTTACGTACTTTCTCCCACGTACGCCTGACCATCCGTGAAACTTTCTACTTGCAGTACACCTCGAAAACTCGACAACGATAACCCATAATCGTCCGCGAGGGTATTGGATTCGTGATGTCGAATTTTCTGTTAATTCTGCGAGAAGCTTCCCCTAAAGCTTCACTCTCGAACGATGATTACGAATTTCGTGTTTGAAATCTTTAATTGTTTCAACGAACGTCACAGTAGTGAGAGACAATATTATTGCGTACGTATCGAAACTTGCGATACAGTCTTTTCAAAGTCAGTGTGATTTAAAGCTAAAGGCTTAATTGAAATTATTATTAAAGTTACTCGTTCCAAAACTGTCTTACGCGCTCGCAATCGTGCGAGAACGAGCGCGTGTCACACGCAAAAATCGCCAGTCAGGGTCGGATTCGCTTCTCCTCGAAAATAAAATACACTTCTTGCCAAAGTTTGGTCCGAATTTCGACCAGAGGGACGAGTCGAAAATCTCGAATATCGTATTTCAAAGTTTGACTGGACTTTCACTTATCCGGAATGTTTCCTTTATTGGCCGGATCATCCGAGGCTGTAAAAACGAATCCAATTTTCGTCGAGCTCGTTCCGAGCGGAAGTTCCCAGTTGCGAGTCCCAATAAAACCGATTCCCCCGTACGTATACGTATATAACTCGTATCGCGAGTTGGTTTTAACTCGAACGAACCTCGCCCCGGCAGTTTCGCAATCTCGAGAGGGAAACCACCCTCGTGGCGATCCACCCTCTTTCAACTTGTTCTTACACCGCGGCCACTGAACATGGCCGACATCGGTGGCAATTCGCCACAAAGAGAATCGTCCGTAATTACCGGTAATCGATAACTTTTTGCGAGAAGTTCTACAACTTTCGTCTCGGATCTCGTTTCACGTAAATCGCTTGCTATCGCGGAGCCTGACCGCTTCCGTGTTTGTTCTTCGTCTCCGGCGACAATGTTCGCGCGAAATTTCCATCTAAATCGAATTAATCCCGTCCAAATAGGTTCTGTTGGTAAGGGTGAGATTTCCTATTGATGTCAGATGCACACGCAACTGCGACGAATAAAAAAAAGGAACGTGTTTCGATGAATTTTTTTTTTAGGAAGATTTAAGAATCTCGCGTATTCGTGGTAGTCAAGTAGTGAAAAGTCAAGATTTCTTCAGGGAGATATCTTCATCTCTAAGACGGTTCTTCAGTGGAATCGTTATCACGTCGTTTGAACTGCAATCTTCAAACAAAGATTGACTCTCGAATCGATTCTTTCGAATGAAAATTAAATATCGTGAAATATGGAACATAGCTTCGTCGAGAATATCTGACGCAAGATAAAAACCATTCGCCGATTTGAGAATTCTCTAAATTAAAAGATAATATAATTACCCTCTTTGTTAATGAAGTTGTGTGCTCTGGACGATCAAAAGAGCAAACGACAAATAAAATTTCATTCATAATCAGGGGAGATCCCAGAGAGAAATTCCAAGAAGGTAAACACGAGCAAACGTTAGAACAGAAGTATACGAAAATGGCAAAGAAAAGGATCGTATTTCTGTAGGAAAACAGGAAAATCGTTCTTCCTCCTATTATTATTATTATTCTAGACGATTATTGCGAAATGGAGAGTCGAATGTAGGACAGGCAGATTCGAACGAGACGCTTGTTGGTCTTACGCTTTACATTTTACGGAACCATGCTATTCGAACAATTAATTTTCACCGTTCGCTTCGTTAAAACTTTTCCAGCCTGCAGTTTTGCAGCGTAAAATTGATAGTTGAAGAGGTGCTCGATATTCTCGTTTTACAGAGAGATGACAAGAGCGTACATTTGCGCGTGCACGTTTGACGAATACAGATAATCTGCAGCGTGGAATCTATTAGGAGAAATAATGTATTTTTGCAAATTTCCCAATGACTCGTTTAGAGATCTTTTACTGTGTGATTTTAGTTTTATTTCTTCCCGTGGAACACTCTATCCTAATGTTATATTATTTTATTATTATATTATATTTTGTTATATTTTATCATACTCTTTTACATTTTGTTACATTATGTCATATCCTGTGTATTATACTATATTATCTAATAATACAAATATGTTGCACAATGCACATCACACACACATATATATATATATAGTCATCAGATGTGCAACACTGTCAATACATTGGTAAAATCGATCCTCGTTCGCCAACGAGCAGTATACGAAAACACACGACGAAAGTTTCGTACACGATTCGCCGACGTGATTTCTGATTATTTTCTTTTTTTTTTTTTCAACTTTTCATCGTTTCTTTTCAGTTGTTTCGTTTCTCGTTTCTTTTTCTTTTTTTTTTTTTTGTTTCGTTCATCAAATGGTCGTGCTAGGAAGAAAAGGGTAAATAAAACAAACAAATTCGTTCCGCCAGAACAAACGCGGTGGTTGCAAATTGAAAAATGACAGCCTGTTTCAATTAACGTGTCGGTGCGTTCTCATTAATTCAACGGCCACTACTACCGCGACGCTCCGGCCGCGATTCTCTATTTATCGAAATTAAAAGCCTGGGTTTCATTAAACATCGCGCAATCGCGAGCCGCCATTTTCTAGTTAGTCGTGGAACACCCCTTCGTTCGTACGATGAACATTCAATTGTTACCGAATTGACAAACTAATCGCGAGAAACTTGTGCGCGCGGATTTAGCAGACAGTTCCAGTTCAAATTTCTGCGGCCTTCTCTTATGATTTTAAGAGATTTCAAAGCGAGCGGCCAGCAAAATCAAACACAATCTCTTTCACAAACTGAACGGTGTCTAAAATTTTTATTTCTTACTTCTTCCTTTTTTAAAGAATTTTTTTTGTTCAATAAGTTCTTTTCTTTACGACAATTTCTTATTATTTATTCGTACATCTTCGTTTGGAATTTTGAGCTATAATTTGTCGCAAAATGTATCGGTGCAGAACTATTCAAATTATTATAAAAATTACTGACTAGATCGTAGTGAAATTTGGAGTAAATGTTATATAGAGAATTGCGATTTTGCCGATTCAATTAATTAATTCGAGAACAAATCCGACGATACAATCAAACAAGATCCTGGCTTGTAATATTTAGCTTAGTTACGCGGAATTTTAAATAGACTAATTGTGAGCTACGTCGATCTTTTCATCATCTGCAACCTATATAAAAATCGTTTCAGATTAATCACGATTTATTGACAGTAATCTATTGATTTCAAACGCTAAAAAAAATGGAACGAAGTTTGATTTAATTTCCGATCAATGTCCCCCTTTTTTACCATTCATAGCATCATAGCCGAGAATATTTTAGCATTTCCATGAATTATTATATTCAATGCGGCGAAATGAAATTTCTTGAAATATCTCCCCGAAGCAAAGGGCGAATTTATCATCCGTTTTCTAAAAGGAAAAGATATGCGTCTAATGTATCACTGTAATTTAAAGCGGCATACAGCGACATGACCCGATCTAATAGAAAAATATTTCCGCTCTTCTCAAATTATTTTTCTCTTTAAATAGTTTTAACGTTATAAACGAAATCAAGATGAATATCAAACTAGCTTTCTTCACCATTACAATCCCACGTTATAATTTCTTTTTAAAAATCAATGATACGTTTCAGTCGATGCAAACTCCAAGATGAAAATCGTGCATTTTAATTTTTTTAAATAGCACTTATCTTCCTGATCTTCTTGCAGATGAAATAGACAAAGAAAAACCAAATTACTGCTCTTTATTTCACCGTAAATTCAATTCTGAAGTCAACAGGGAGAAAGTTCGATCGATCGAAGATTCAAACGGGGCGAACAAACGCGCCGTTCCTTCCAGCCGCTCGATCTCTCGTGCCTAACCACGACCACTCGACTCCGTTCGATCGGCCAGCCAATCGAGCCAGTCGATCGTCCGCGATTTCCACGCTGCCGTCGAGCGAGAAAGAGAGCGGTCTTCAGAGTGATTCTTTTCGGTTGCGATTGTAGCAATTAGTGCTTAATTGCCGCTGCTTCGTCGCTGGCTGAAGAACAGTTCGCCGGCTAGAACAGTCCTCGAGGCTCTCCCCTTACCTTCTCGAACGACCGGAAAGCGGCGAGATTCCCTTGTGCCAGAGCTCAGCCGCTTTCCCGTCGATTTATATCGCGCGCAGCGCAGAACCTACAACTCGAAGAGGCTCGTCCCAAGGACACGCCGTTAATCCGGCCACTTAAAAATTTAATAAGCCTTGTGTCGCCCCGTTCGGATGCGACGTTCGGTTTTTCAGCGAAATAATCATTTCGCGGTGAAGAGGCTGGCTCGTTGTCGTTTCAATCCCCGTCGTCGCGAGACGGCCATCGCGAACGGCTGATTAAATATCGAATTGGCGGTAATTCTCAAGGGGAGGAAAGAGATGTATAATTCGTCAATTATATATTTCTGGTTATCAGATTATGTCTCGTTGCCAGGATCGGGGGGGGTTAATTTTCAAGACGTGATCGTTAGAAAGAGAAAAATTGGAGAGATTGTTTCTTTTATTTCGATTTGGTATTAATTTTGTTTCATCAATGAGAAAAGAGTCCTTTTAGCAGCGCAGTGAATCCACGAATATTTTTTAAGTAACATCGTAAATATATCGTGAGTAAATTGTAAACAAATTATGTAAAATAAACGAATAATTCTTTATTTGTTAATTATTTGTTCACTTTGTAGGAATAGTTCTTTAATTATATATTTCTGGTTAGACTATCTTTCGTCGCGTGGGATTGATTTTGATAGGAATAAGAAACTATTTTGGAGAAATTGTTTTTAAGTAGAATATATCTTTATGTGGTTAGACAGCTTTAAGTAAAACAAACCTCTGTGAAGTGAGACATCCTTAATTTAATTTTGATATTAATTTAAGTTATCGATGAGAAAAGAAATCTTTTGTGCAATACAGTAAATACATAAATACATCATAAATGAATTACAAACAAGTGAACAGAATGAACAAAAAAAGACGTAAAAAAATATAAACCAGCCAAAAAAATTGTTTCTAGAGCTGAAATTAGTAAAATTAATATTAGAGATTTTTGTCCATTTTAAAAGATTTTTTATTTAGTTTGTTGATATTTTAAATTTTTGTATTTAACGACGGATTTGTTATTTCAAAATATTTTTATAATAATAATTTTAAAATAATTTTTTGTTCATAATTGTATACATATATATTAAATTTATGTATTATTCATTTATTAAAAAGCCATTTAAAACGTTAAATGTTGCCAAGATTCGCAAGATAGAAGTAGACGAATGGTATCGTAATAATTTTATCTATCTAGCGCGCTAGATTCCGCTAAAGTGCATCGTGTTATTCACGCCGGTGTTGGCGTTTCGAGAAAAATCTAACGGAGTTTCGCGCGAGCTTTCTCATCTCGTTTCGCGGCAATTAACGAAAACTCGATCATCCGAGCGAGTGTCAGGATCCATCACTTGCAACGACGACGAAGCAAGCCAGCGAGCCCGCGAGCGCGAAAGTTAGAGGGCCGGAAGTTCGCCCGCTTTGCATTTTGCAAAGCCGTCCAAGTTACGAACGAATCGAGGTTGCCGAAGGTTGTTTACGAATCAAGGAGCGCGTAAATCAGCCTTTAAAATCGACGGGGATTAACGTACTATCGCAGCAGTGAAACACTTCTTTTCGGGAGAAAGGGCGAACCCCGAGATATCCGGCGAATTCCCCTCCCCCCCTCTTCCCCTTTAACTTTGCCATTTACTTTCCTCGACGAGATTCCGGACTTTTATAGGGGCCGTGGAACCCGCTGCAGCCGCGAAGAAAGATCGCGAAAGCAAGAAATCATCTTGCAATTGTTTACGATGTAAATACGTAGAAACGGAAAGGAGCTTAAATCGATGCTGCTGGCTAGTCGGGAAAAGAACTCCGTGTTTTACTTTCGTTTTGCATTCTACGCATTGTGTCATTGTGTTATCGAAATCAATCCAGGGTGCTTGCGAAAATTTGCCACGAAATTAATTTTCTCACCATCTACGCCATCTGAGAAAATTAATTTTTCAGCCTCCTTAAATCAAAATTAAATAGATCAGAATATTGTATATATTGTATATATACATTTCTCATTCTGAAGATTCGTGAAATCTTTTTTTCAACATTTTTGAAATCCACTACCGATGGTAGCAATCGTAAGAACGTAAATTACTTTATTTCGAAAATATACAATTCCATCTCCGTCTTAAAAATCTTTGTTAATTTCACGGTTTGTTCGTACGTTTTCGCGGGACAATCTCCTTTAGAAATTTATTTTGTTCCAGAGTTGAATTCGACGTCTCCGTCGACAGGCGAACTGGGTGAATTAGTGGAGAACGACGAATTAACCAAGGAGACAGACGACGACGAGGATGCTGTCGAGGACATCCTTTACATGCGCGGCGCGTCATTCACGATACACCTGGATCCGCCGCCAGAAAATTCAACCACCAATTCCACCAAGATCACCGAAGAAACTAGCGCCCCTCTCGATCGAGTCGAGCTTCGAGCCACGTCTCAAGTGAGTAATTGCCAATTCTTTTTCTTTTTTCTTTTTTTTATATCATACATTTTCAGACATGTAACAAACCTCGAAATTATTTCGAAAACTGATAATCCATTTAGATAAGCGACGTAATACCGTTTTATTCATCCATCAATGAATAAAGCATTTCCTATTCAGAACCGATTGTTTGCATGGTTTAACACTGGAATAATCGGTCTTCAACGCGCGTCAAAATATTCCACGTGAAAGTTGTTATAATTTAGTAATTATAATAAAGAAATTTATACAACAATGTTTCTGTCTAGAGAAAAATTAATGTTGATTTTCAGAAAAATACTTGTCTGTGAAATGCACACGCATCGATCTTCAACACGCGTCAAAATATTCCACGTAAAAGTTGTTATAATTTAACTAGATAATGACAGTCGAAGTAAATAAATTTATGCAACTATGTTTTTGTCTAGAGAAAAATTAATGTTGATTTTCAGAAAAATACTTGTCTGTGAAATGCACACGCATCGATCTTCAACACGCGTCAAAATATTCCACGTAAAAGTTGTTATAATTTAACTAGATAATGACAGTCGAAGTAAATAAATTTATGCAACTATGTTTTTGTCTAAAGAAAAATTAATGTTGATTTTCAGAAAAATACTTGTGTGTGAAAAGCACACGTATGGTAGAATTCTAGTGTCTGATTATTGATATTCTAGTGTCTGATACTAATTGACAAAATTAACACAGACGTTCATTCTTTCGACTATTGAATTGTTCAAAAAATTCGTAGCATTTTTCATCAATAGATTCATTCTATTGTAATTCTATTATTCTATCATACTTGATAAATATTTCAACATTTCGTGGCGATTAAAGAGAGAAACCTAACATTTATCAGAAGATGAATCGTTGTTCCCGAAAAAGAAAAAAAAGAATTTTCTACGAGGATACAACAGCTTCCATTTTTTTTCTTTTCGAAAATTTCGTCACGCACTTTTCGAGGAGGAACTCTGTGCAAATTGAATTCCATATTTTCTACTTTTTTCTAGTTTTTTTTCAATGCCAGTCGTAAATCTCGATGCAGAAAGAAAAATTATCTTCGCTTTCGAAGTGTCAAATCCTGTTTCATCCCGTTTTTTTCTTTTTTTTTTTGTTTTATCTTGCTGCGATTTCGTTCCTTGTAACTCTCAATGATCGATCTAACAGCCGTCGGTGTACAGATATCCGACCGGGATTTGTCCGAAAGCGTTCGAAACGCAATTCTGCGTGCCGTTGTTTATTATCGTTCCACGTCGGTTCGTCGCTTTCGTTCTCTCTTTCCCTCCTGCGTTCGTTTTTATCTCTTGTTCCTTTTCATTCATTAACTCGCAAAACGTAAACGCAGAGCATCACACGACTTGGAGATTACCGAAATAATTGGAAAATTGTTGCGTTTACTCGCTGGGATCCATTTTTGCGATTGCCACTTGTACTTACTCGGGTTGTTGGAAACCCTCATTCACTGATCATCGATCGTCGCAAAAATTTTATTAATTTTATTAATTTTATTTATTAAATTTATTAGTATTATTATTTATTCTTCCCAGCTACGAACAACAGTTTTCGAAACGGAAAGAACGTAAAATTATCGATATAGCATATTTAACATTAACATTTTTTTGATCGGTCACTTTGGCCAAGTGAAATCTCATTGCACTTTGGCAAGTTTCACGCTTTCAGTACCTTCGAGCAATTACTTGAAAAATCTAGAAGATCTGGAGGAAGAAAGAGTTGCAATATTAATTACTTTCTCAGTGTTAAAAAGTGCAAATAAAATGTTGCATCAAGACAACTCGCTGAGTCTGACAACGAGTTAATGAAATATGTGTTTCGTCGAACGATTCTTGATATTTTGCGAATTTGATATTACGGGAAAGAGAGCATTTGGGTTCGTAGCAGATAAAAAATCACGTACACAGTCGCGTGAGGATTTTCTCTACTAGAATATTTACGTTACGCCGGACGAATCAGTTACAGTTCAGTTGGTCGAATCGATAGGTTCGATTTCCGCGCTTGTAAAATTATCTCGCCGGATCATTTTTAGTATCGGCAACGAAAATACCAGAGATTGTACAGGAAATTCCCAAGTGGGTTATTATTCACGTAGTTATCGATAATTTATCGCGGCATTTGATATTTTGAACTTCAATTTGTTGTTGTTTGAAACAAAATTGTATATCGTATTTTATAAAGTTCGTATTTGCAAATAACCAATTGCAATATTAATTAGAAACTTGGAAATTCGACGAGAAAGAGGTTGAAAGATCTTTTCTTCCTTAATTTCAATTAATTCTCGATGAAATTTCAAAGACTCGTAGGACCACGTTCCTTGCCCACTTTGAATCTCATTTTCCTACGGAAAAAAAAACAGGAGACGAAGATATCTAGGTGAATCATTTTCAATTTTAGTATCCAGAATATAGGATCGTAGAACAAATTCCCAAGTAAACTATTATTTAATTATGAGTAATTTTTACATTACATTCCACTTGTTATTCTATTCTCCCGTCCAGTGATCAATATCAATGTTAATCACGACGATCAGAAACTAAAATTGGGGAATGAGAAAAGAGATAAGAAGATGATCGTTTCGAGAAGAGCAGAGAGATAAAACACGTTTCTTGCGAGGCTCTCCTTCGTTAATTTCAATTAATCCTCGATGAAATTTCCAAGGCTCTTGAAACGACGTCCCTTATCCACGTCTAATCTCATTTTCCTACGAGAGAAAACAAAAAAGAGGAAAAGAAGAAGAAGAAGAAGAAGAAGAAGAAGAAGAACAGAGGAAAGCGGAGGGGAGTGGAGGGGAACACGGCTGTTTTAAAAAGCCCGGCTCGTTTCAACACAAGCCCGGACTTCCTCCAACCCAGTTCGCCCGGTCTTCCGGCTAAAAACGTCGCGACGTGTGCAACAGGTTCTTCGTGCACCAGTTCCGTTTCGTTTCTGCCATCTCGAATCTTCTCTGTTTCCCCACCAAAGCTACGCCAACCTTCAAAAAAAGAAAAAAAAAACAACAAATCTCTTTCTCTATTTCCTTTTAAATCTCTACGCCATATGCCGGCATTGGAAAAAGCCTCCTCTTTTTGGTTGTCTCTTAGTCTTCAAAGCCATCCCAACGCCAGAAGATTACGCTTTTCTTTACCTTTGTTCAAAAGTATACTCTTCTTCTTTAATTTCTTTCAAAAATAAAGAGCAATTTTGTCTAGTGCCTCTCTCTCTCTCTCTCTGTTCATATTTATCTCATTAATATAAGTTCATTTTTTATGAATAATCTTCTCATTCATTTCGTATTTGTCGTAGTTCTTCTCCTTTTTCTTTCATTGTTTTCAGAGATCTTCTTCATTTATGTTCCTACCGACAAATTCGTTTTATCACTGAAAGTGATTTCAGCGGGGTAACCGAGAAAATCGGGCCTCTTCAAGTGCAACGCTGATGCAACGAAAATTAGCGATTGGTTGATTTGGGTCACGTGATTCGCGAGGGGGCGTGGGGTAGACCTCGAGTAGGAGTGGCGTTGTCTGGTACTGAGCGTTCACGCCTGTAATTTGTTTTGTATCGATTCAAATGTTTGACAGAAAGTCATCTTTATTTCCTAGTCAGAACAGTTGCTTCTGGGCCTTTCAGTGAGACGAATCGTACTGAGGTACAATCGTGTCTTGCAGTTTTTATATATACTTGTGTCGACAATTTGCTTTCGTTTCTTTACTCTCGTTTCTTTACATTTGCATTAGCAACAAAATGTGTTTCGCACACATTTTTTGAAGTTGTTTGTATATCACTGAAAAGAATTAATTTACTCTCCTCGTCTCTTTGCAAAGCTACGCTGACATTAGTAAAATAAAAGGTGCAATTTCTTTCTTCAGTAACGGAGAAGCAACCTCTCAGCCACCTTCTCTCAAAGTTACGCTGAAAAAGAAATGCAAACTTGAAATTATTTCCTATCCCTTTCGTCACCTCTTTTCAAGTCTATTGTCACCAGAAAAGACAATCCTCCTTCTTACTCGCCCCTCTCTCGAAACTAAAATAAAATCCCCCTCAAAAATCGATCTCAAAGCTACGCTAACGGCGGATCAGAAAAAAAAAATGACAAAGAATTCGCCCAACAGTTTTCACGCCATAAATTTCACGAAGAAACGTCTTGTTCGGTTTGTTCAGGGTCCGAATTTGGAGCAGAAGCTCCCGTCCACGATGGAGAGCATAGTGAGCACGGAGCCAGCGTGCTCGCTGGACTGCGGTCCGGCCGGCAACTGCTACATCGAGCAGAGCCGCGGTGACGACGTCGACCTGATCGGCGACGATGACGGTGACGACGCGTCAGACGACGCCTCGATGGCCATGGATCTCGAAGGGAACGACGTGACTCCGAGACGGAAGCAAGGGTCCTTCAGGCAACGGTGTCAATGCCCTCTCGGCAGAGGTGGCGATCGATGTCAACTCGGTGAGTGATATTTTTCAATTTCAACGACGAGCACACGTCTGCTGCATGTACTTAGAAGTATCGAGCGTTTGAGCGTTCTTCCTCGCCTTTCGTTCGATGCTACACTCGATGGGACACCAAGAGGTGAATGGGGAGGTGGGTAGGGAGGGGGAGGTAGCGGGCGCCGGAAGTATCACGCGGCATCGAGGGTGCACCGGCTCTTGGACGAGAGCCAGTGCTCGACTCGAGCAGGGATTCACCGGCGTGTGACGCTCGAGAAATCGATCGACCGGCGGATTTCACACGGGGGAGCTGGAGTTTAATTATCCAGCTGGACCTTTCGAAGTTGAGAGGACGGCTGGGGCGGAGAGACTCCTCCGTAGCTTGCGGGTTTCAGGTGTCGGTGTCGGTGAGGGAGTTGGATTGCTCTAAGAATTTCTATTTCGTTTTTGAGATTTCACTGTTTCACAGGGAAGAAGGAGTTAATTGACGCTAAAATCACTTTGACGAGTAAAATTTCCTGATACATTGGAGACGTTGAAGTAAAAGAAGCAGAAAACCTTTACAGTGCAATAGGGTACTCGAGCTTTTATTTGTGTAGTTCTATAAAATATCTAACGAAAGTATTCAAATGATCCTTTTTACCATTTTGGCAGTTCCAGTGTTAATCAAGCTCGCGTAATTTATAATAAAATTAAATTTAGGATTCTACCAATTCTTGCAACCTTTGTTCAAACAACAAGAGCTCAGGTGTTCAGATGAGTGAATTAGATCACAGGTGGTATTTTCGTTCTAATAAATGTTTAAAGATACGAACTTTTTAATTGAATGACAAATCAAAGATTTATACGATGATCTAAAACCGACTGATAAGAAATGAACCGTAGAGACTCATTAGTGTTTTAAATTTTTTTATTCGTTTCACCTTCTTACTCTGAATTGGACACCATAATGATTGGATAATTCGACGAAACGTGAGAAATCTTCAACAGCATCCAGAGTATTCTCCTCCCGTACGATGTAACGATAAATCAAATAATTTCCACGCGTAATTGCCACGCTATAGTAATTGAACAATTATCTATTAATAACTAGACGCAATTTTCCATTTACCCAGCGTGCCAAGTGTGCAAATTAAAGTGTCTACCCTCGATAACAAAACACTCAGCTACGTCAAAGATAATCCGTAAAGCAAGAATATCAGCGTTGCCGGCAGTCCAACTGTTTCCGAGATTGCTCCAATTTCGCAAATGGGCGAGGTGTTAAGAAGCCGTGGAGCGACGCAGAGACAGGGATTCAAGGGACAGTTCGCTATGTTTGCGCCACCGGTGTCACGTGATTGCACGCGACCGCACGCGTCTACGAATTGCAAATTTCGTTCACCGGGCCACTAGGACCTTTCGTCCTCCACGGGTTACAGCACTTTGATCTTAGAACCATTACTCGTCGCGGTGTACTCTCGAGTACCACCGATGACACAATTCAACCAGCCCAGACCATATCGGTTCAATCAAAATTTCACGCGCGCGATGACGCGCGTTGCGCTAAGGCCCCGTGCCTGTAGCAGAAAACGAGGAGAAATGAACGAATTTTTTTTTTCAACGAATATACGTGCTTCCCGCAGTCCGTGGAAATTTGAAATACGAGATTCCATTCGTTTTTTGGCATTACAAACATTTTTTCTTGTTTCCATATCGCGGGGATTTGCAAATGTTTCCATTTGATGCGAATATTTCGCTGCAATTTTCATCCTTTCGGCAAATAACGAAATAAATTTTTGGGGTTTATTCGACGCACCTGAGTTGCGGAAGCTTTTATTAGGAATTATTTGCTATTTATTCATTAGGAATCGGGAGAGAACTTTTTATTTTGAAACGTGTTGTTCGCGTTGTACACGTAGTAATCAAATATAACTAATAATAATTAATATAAAATGAAATTATCAATAAGGTGGAAATACTACTGAAAATTTTTTATACTTTCGCGTGTTCTTTGCAAAGAATAAATATTAATAACTGCGTTACGTGTAATCACATTCACAAAATATGAAGTTCGTAACGATATATTCGATGACGTATTTTTATCACGTTACGAAAGAATCAATAAACGGATAACATTTTTAAAATTCTTCGTCCTCATTTTATTAAATTGCCCCCCCCCCCCCCCCGGGGAATCTCATAAAAATTATCAGATATATCAGATAACCAAAGTAGAACGCTCTTCGATTATTTTGCAAAATTCGTGAATTAAACAGAGTTATTAGTTTATGAAATGCGAAAGATAGATTTTGTTAAAATTGCTTTCGTTTCGCTATTCTGATGTCGGTTTCTGTTTCCCGTTTTGATCGATGATCTTTGTTTTACGCAAAACGCTGATACCAGCGCAAACACTTTTATTTCACCGCGATACGACCAATTTTTTTTTTTTTTTTGTTTTTTTGTTTTTTTCTTTTTTTTTTTGTTAGCGCAATTCCAGTGGAGAGTCTGCGAGCATACGACCGGTTGCGTATCTAGCATCGTATCGATATCTGTGATAAACGGTTTTTATTTCGTCGGACATCGTTATTCTGTCCAATATACACTTTTATTTTACAAACGGAATGACAAACAGTAAAGGGAAATGTAGATTCGCGGATAGGAATTGTAGATGGCGACATGTAAGTTGCACATTTCCATGGAGATTTTTGTTTTTTACAAATACAGAACAATAAAATATTAAAAGAGAAATATTAGATAGAGTTCGTTCGAGTTTGTGTAGATAGTGAAATTCGAGGAATATGAAAATATCAATTCGAAACGAGTTTTCTGTGCTTTCTAGATTTCATTGTCATAGGAAAGAAACGAAGAAGGCAGATTTCGATGAAAATCGTCGAATAAGTAAGATTGCTACCAATATTTGGATACTGACGATTATTATT
Source organism: Melipona bicolor (assembly GCA_030673865.1). Classification (NCBI taxonomy): domain Eukaryota; kingdom Metazoa; phylum Arthropoda; class Insecta; order Hymenoptera; family Apidae; genus Melipona; species Melipona bicolor. The sequence continues at coordinate 5,436,269 of JAHYIQ010000004.1, read as the reverse complement.
TATTTTTAATAAACTAAATCTGATGCGTGATCGTATGTACATTTTCTTATTATTATTGATCTATCCTTGATATTCCTTTAATTATTAATTCAAAGGATATATGACGACACGATATCTCTTAAAGATCTTTAAAATATCTACACATTTCATAAAAAATATAAAAATATGTTCCTCTCCTTCCTTTTGCAATAATCTAATCACGCTCGCTAATTACGCAAAAGAAGATTCACGAGTCGAGAGACTCGTGAAAGCTTCCGAACAGATAATATCGCGTCTCTTCCATATTTGATCCACATTTGAAAAGCACGCTTCGATATACCTTCCATACTTAATCCATTTGGGAAAAAAGCATACACTCACACACATGCGCGTTTCGACATTCAATAATTCCCTTAATCATTTGCAGTTTCCAATCCAAGCTCGGAACAAGCCTCGTTAAATTACCAAAACGCAAGCAGAAACAGAAACGGAGTGAAAGCATCGGGGTCGCCATTGATCCCGGCGCGATCTGGATGTTCTCTAATTTTCAGACCGGGATCGAAACCGGCATAATAGCCGGGCGAACGATTTATCGAGCGAGAACGAGTCGGCGGTCGAGTCCCCCATCTCCCACGTACCAGTTGAATCCTAGTTCGCTTATCATTTATTTATTCTCCGCGGCGTTTATCGCGAAACAGCGAACGTATCGAACGAAACCCGGATGAAGCTTGAAAGCACGATAATCGACGAGGATGAGATAGAGAGAGAGGCGGGGTGGGAGGGAGGTATGCAGCTGGAATTCTTGCCATTCCCATCTGACCTGAAACGCGCCGCCAACATAAGCAAACGATCCATCCTCCGGATCCTCCGATTTTCACGTTCGAATAAATAAATAAATAAATAAATAAATAACTCGCTACGTAATTTCGACATCTACGTCGCGATATTTTCTCTCTTTTTTTTTTTTTGTGGACGATTCGAAAAATGGAGAAAAGAGAGCGAGAGGGACGAGTAGTCCCGACGGCTCGCGGTGAATCACGTCGAACGAGATTTATTTATCGGTGGCGTGAAAACATGTTGGGGGCGCGATTTCTCGGCGATGAGGATCGATAAGCCGACGAACTGGCGGCCTATCGTCACGCCGCGAAGATTTGCACGTTGCACTCGTGTCGTTTGTATCGGCACCCGGGCTATTCTTTGGCAATGACTTTTCTGATTTTTCTGACGCTCGACGCTGGTCGCGAATTTTATTTGCAGATCGCTATCACCTCACGGGGTGAATCTAGAGCGGGGTTAGAGGAATTCTTTTATGGCGGCGCGCGTATTTTTAAGAACTCTCTCTGGCAGGTTTTAAAAGCGAGATTTCAATCCTCAAAATGCGAAAAAAAGGCTTTAAATCTTCAAGCTTTTACACGCAGTTTTGAATTTCGAGCGAAACCTTCGCTTTCTGATCCGTTGCACGATGTAAAATATAGCCATCTTCGAGATAACGAGCAAACTCGCGACTCAACTCAAAGTAGAGGTTTAGAGAAATTTAGAACGAGACCAAGTGGCTCGTTTGTACGTATGATTTTCTCAAAAGTTGTATCAAAAGTTTAAAGGTGAACGTAATCATCTGGCTCCAATAAACGCCAGCTAATGTCGTTAATAGGGAAGGAAGCGAGTTTATCAGGCTTTATTGGCTTGTTTCGAGCATCGGTTTGGCGCACGTTTGCCGAGGGGTTGGAAATCACGGAACAAGGCCATTCAGACCCCTTGGTGATCCTTGAACTGCTCGTGGCGAAATTCGTGGGAGCTGCAGGCTGATGGAGTTAGCGAGATTTAATGAAACTACAATTTATTTGCGCTAAACTGTTGCAACGGCTGTGCACACAACTCGTCTGGCAAACATTTGACAAGCATCAGTCGATACGAGCTTCTGTCTTGACTTCGGCTCGGGATCAAACGTTGTCCTAATTGGTGTTTTCGATTCGTTGCCGTTCACAACGACGCGAAAAGATACGTACAGCGAAGAACATAACTGTACCAATGACAATGCAAAATTGTCGATAATTGAACGCTAAAAGCACTTTATTGTGAAATATCTCCTTTAACCATTAGGTTTAGGTTAGGTTTAGGTTAGGTTTAGGTTAGGTTTAGGTTAGGTTTAGGTTAGGTTTAGGTTTAGGTTTAGGTTAGGTTTAGGTTAGGTTTAGCTTAAGTTTAGGTTAGGTTCAGGTTTAGTATCAATGTGGCTTTTTATTTTTTTATTTTTATTGTCGATTTATGATGAAAAAATATATGGTCCAATTAAAAAAAAATAAAGATGAAATTTGCCTCCCTTAAAACCATACAACTTTTGTACTAAGCAATTTTTCATTAGACGCACAACAAATTTGGGGAGGATCGTCAACTTCAATTTTTGAAATGATGGTAGATCTAGTTAAAAGGAGAATATTTTTTAATATTTTCATACCAGTTTGAATTTTGATAATTTTTGAGGGAAAAAAGTATCCTCACTCTTCTAGCCGCTATAAAATTTTAAAAAAAAGACAAACTCACGACCATCAAGTTTGAAGCTTCATGTTTTGAAACGAGACCAAGTTACGTGATCCTTTTTCACGAAATTAAACCAGTTTAAATGATCGACAATTTTGCATTGTCACCGTTACGCTTTTCACTCTGCTATGTACATACGTATGTACGCGTCTGGTGCGTCAAAAAACATAGTCCTCGCTGGAATTTCAATCTTCTCGCTTCGTTATAGTTGTTGCCGTGGAAAATCTGGCCGGATGAAATGGAATTTACTGAAAATCTATTTAAAGCTGGCGTCGCGGAAGCTTCCAGTTGCCGCGTTCGAATTGTTTCGTTCTTCATTCTCGCAGTTTGATTTCGTTCGAATCGATTTCATTTCAGAACGATCGCGCCCGAGGAATACGTTGTTATCGAGGCACCACCGGTGAAATAATTAATAAGAGAACGAACCTCCCTGTACTTGGCTCGCGCAAAATTTTTAATATCTCTGTTTGAGCGATACTTTTCATTTCCAATAAGTATTTAGCGCTCGAGGTAATTTTTTATTTTCGGTAAATGTTCGCTCCCGTTCCAAGTAATCTTTAATTATTAAATTTCATAAATTTCACGTCGTAAAATTTAATAAATCCGAGTTTAAATCCATTCTCATTCCAAAGAACGAAAGACACGCAACTCTCGCGTGGAAATATACCTGAAAACGAAGAAGCTGACAAAAGCCTCTTCGAATCCAACAACCCAATTCCTCATCAAGACGCTCGATGAGTCGACAAAGTTTTGAGAGAAGACTGAAGAAGATATGTAAAAAGTATAAATGATAGAAAGATGTGAAAAATATAAAAGTGATTAGATGTTACAAAGATATAAAAAATATAAAAATGCATGAAAATCCGCAAACTATCAATAGCCACTTTTAGTAGTCGACGCAAGAGCTACTGAGCTGGAAGATACTCCAAATCATTTTCTCTCTCAAACATGACCTCAAACCTAACTAGCTAGCGTTTCATTAACAGGAGTAGACGCAACGTCACTATCGTCGAATCGCGAATCACTGCGTCGCTGCTACAGTGATATCGTCGTAATCGTCTCGCGCTATCAATCCCACGACGGAATCGCATCGGTCCGCCTTGAAACGCGACTGTTCGCGAAATTAACAGAGGCTCAGCGTCTCGGCTGGCTTAAGCTCGAAACCAGCGACGACAGCTCGTCGCTCCTTCGGGGGATTACGCGAACACCGCGCCAGCTATCGTGATTCGCCCCTTTGTCGCGGAATCCGCGGCCTCGGCCGTTCTCGGCCTGGATATTAATCAAACCGCGGCACGAGCAGATCGATTTCTGGTTTCTGCGACTTCGAAACTGACAGCTTGAAAACGGTAATTTACGTCGTCGAACTGTCGATAACCCTCTCCGCTCCGCTGCCACCGGGTTAAGTTTTTCAATTTTAGAATTGTTCCACGCGACACGAGGAGGGGGCGGAGGGGGTGGATCGCGCTGGCGAGGAAGGATGTTTTATTGATGGAACGGATAAATGTTGCTCGCGAGAAGGCAGCTTGACGATGGCAGATTTCGTTTCGGTGAATGATCGTTCGTTATTGTTCTTCGAAATTGCCAATTCCGATTGGAGCCGCGGGGGGGTTTCTTTTTTTTTTAAGCGACCGGAGATTTTCGGCTTGCGAAATCCTCCTTCCGCGGACACGTGAACGTTGCGCTTGATGTCGTTTCTAATTCGTTAATTAGAAACGGCGGAGCCAAGTCGAATCGACGCGATCAAATCGCAAAAGTTCTTCAACTTCAAGATTTCTCTGACGCGTTTCTTCGACGCATAAATTTTGCGGGAATTTGCTATTTGTTCTTTAAACGTGCGAATTTTTCTAGCTATCCTATTTATCTGTGCGTGAATTCTTCTAATTGTTCTTTGAATGTGTAAATTTTTCGATTCACTTCTTGGATCTATTAATTTCGCGCGAATTTTTCTAATTATCTTTATATAATTTTATATTTATAAATATATTATAAATTTTGTACTTTTCTAACTACACATTTGCTAGCGTGAGATTTATGCTTCTAAAAGTTGAAACTGATCTTTATCATCTTTCATTAACAGATCAAAGTCAGTATTGAGGAGTTTCGTTTACTATCCACGTGCAAATACAACTCACCCCTCAGGGACTAACCCCTAATTCAATGACAAAGTGCGTCATAAAAAACAGCCTCGTAGAATCCACAAAAATACTTTCTCCTCTCGAGAGATCCTAATCGCAAAACTAACAAACTTCCAGCCTCCCCTTGTCGCTTCTTCCCTCTCCATAAATCCAGCGAAACACCATTCTATCTCATTTAAAAAATCATCCGTAATCCGCGTTACTCTCCACTCGTCTCTTCGTGTATGTATTTATGTATGTATGTATGTATATATATATATATATACTCCAACAGAGCACATATTCATCTTTCGAAGAGACAACGGAGCGACTAAGAGACGGAGCGTGGCCTATCTGTAGCAATTAATCTGCCCTATGCACGGTCGTGGGGCTGAGTGATCCCGAGTGATCTCGAGAGGGAGGAGGCGAGTCTCGAATGGAAGCTCGGCTCGGTCTTCGAAGAGAAGCTAGGAGCTAGGAGACAGAGATTGAAAAAGATCGCATCGGTCGACGCAACTTTCCTCCTCCTTTGTTCGCCTCCCGACGAGAAGCTGGCCGATCGTCGTCGAGTCACGCAATCCGCCGCGTCCTGTCTGCCCCCGGAAACCACCCCCTTTTCCTTTCTCTCCGCTCGGTATACACATCGAATTCTTCTTCCTCTTTTTTCTTTTCTTTCCTTTTCTTTTCTTTTCTTTTCTTTTCTTTTCTCTCTGTCCGATACCAAGGCCTCTCGATAGTTTGTACTTGTTCTCAGGTTTTATCGGTACTCTACCACGGTGGAAATTCGCTGACGAGCCGGAAAGGTCGCGTAATTGCGCTTCCTCGAATCGGCCGGGACGAGGCGGACCTCCGTAGCCTAGTTGGTCGCCACTTGCGCTCGACGACTTCGGTCGAAACTCGCGGAAACAAATCCCCGCGCCTTTTAGAGTTCTTATCGACCACCGACCACCGACGATCGCCGCTCATTGTTTCGCTGCTGGAGTTTGTTCTCGTTTGTCGATCCACGTTCCTCATCGTCCGGACTTGGTGGAATAATGGAATTGCTTTTTTTCAACTCTTTGATCGTCTGAAAATTACCAGAAGTCGAAAAGTTTAACACCGAACATGGGGAGCATGGAATTGAGGAGACATTTTTAAACGTATACTTTTTGATGTACGTATTTGCTCAGTTTGAATCTTTAATAAATGTACAATGCTGTTGTTTTCTTTCCTTATTAGTCAATGGATTGTTCGGTTGGAAGAGTGTGTATTGGTTGAATTAATTGAATTAGCGACGATATTTGAGGATTTTCAAAGATTGTACGTTTCAAATTTAACAAATTAAATTTTTCATCGAAGAAAGTTTAAAATACAGTCTCTCTCTTTGATTTTCAGAGTTTACGGCAACGTCTAGTTTCATGTTAGTGGAGATTGAAACAGAAAAACATCAGTATCATAATTAAATATAAATTCGAAGACGGACGTTCATACGTATAATGATATTCATATTCGTTTCAATGATATCGCAAACTCATCGATCAATCACGATGAATTTAATTCAATCACGTTTAATAATAATTAATTGACGACAACTTTCAAGTGGTAACCGTACATGCACAAAAGGAAAGCTGCGCGTTTGAAGTAATTGTACGATCAAACAGTCGCAAACCGGAAAATTATTGCGCATTAAGTATAATAATGATTTTGCCATTACACCCGATTGAAGGTAACAAATGTCTCTCGCGACGACATTTCGAGCCGCGTCGTCGATGCGTTCCCGAAAATTTATCCACATTGCCACTTTCAGCTCTTTGGAGGAAATTGTCTCGCAAACCCGGGCCATTTTATCGTAGCGGCCGGATGGAATAAATAAAACAAATAAAATTTCTCGACTATATGACGCGTAACGTCAAGCCTCTAATTGGCACCGCAGGACGTGTTGGAAAAATTGGATTTTCCACGCGTGGCCCTGGAAAACGAACGATTCCATGAGGACACTGGTGTGACAGTAATTAATCTTTTCCGGTGTCCTGTCGCGCAGCTTCCAGGACAAAACCAGGTCCCGGCGGTTTTCTCTCGTTTGGACGCGACGTGTCGAAAACACGGTCAGAAACTGGCAAAGTGAGCGACAAAGAGAGAGAAAGAGAGAGAGAGAATGGTCGATGGGCTTTTGGGAAACTCGATGAAATCTCGCGGCTCGACTTTTTGCTCAACGTCGCCGGAAAGTTTCGGAAACTTGCGGAACGTTTGGCGAAGCCAAAATATCGGAACATCCATCCGGCGAGTTTCTCTCGACATGCTCTCGACCCCGTTGCAGAATCGCGCGAGTCCCGTTCTTGGGCGAGAGGAAAAAGAAAGGGGGAAATTAGAGACTGCTGACGAAAGAATGCGTTGATCCGAGAAACGCGAACTGTAGTTGCTCGGAGTTTGTTGGAATTGTTTGCTCGGCGAATAAGGGGATCCTCCTTTTCTTTCGAGCGGTGGATTTTGATGCTCGGACGGTCTCTAAAGTTGTTCCCGCGGGAATAAAATTGATTGTTGACCCAAAATTGATTATTGAGATCGTTGTCCCGGTAATTGCAATGAATTACAATCGAAGAACGATCAAGTCTGGCCATCATTTTCCTTCATTTAACCATTAGAACGAGAAATTGTTTTAATCACAATTTATTTATTTGAGATATATGGGTATAAAAACCAATATCAAATACCGATATTTTATCTTGTTTATATCACAGGCGAGAATTTTTAACAAACAAACAACAGTGTAAATCAATTTGTATCTTTGAAAATCTATCTCAAACACAACGAAACGATTGAACAAGTAACACATGTTATCGATAAATGATGCACGAATTAGTGCATGCTTTCAAAAATCCATCCTTCAAAGAGATAAACCAATGAACAAACGAACGTGTAACATGTATTTTCGGCAGAAAATAATCTGAAAAGTTCATCAATATCGTCAAAAGTCCAGCTTCAAAGGAAGAAACTTTATCGGAAAACTCACGTAACGTCACGTAATGTGTAGTTTCAACGAATAATCTGCGGAATAATCCTGGGAACTGATCGATATTTTTAAAAATCCACACTCAAACACTATATCTTCTAGATATCTCAGACTTTTTCCTCCCTTTGGATTCAAGATTTATAAAAATACCAAATTTGATGCCATATCCCAGGATCTCTGATAAAACTAACAAGATTATTAAAGAGACTTTGATCTCGATCTTCTCGACGATTCTCGGTATTCTCTTAGATAAATTTTATATTTTAACATAAATATAAATATAAAGTAATAAAAAATAAAATAAAATAAAATATGTACATATATACGTATATTTAGATAAGTATAAAATATAAAATACAAAAATGCGCAAAGCAAAACGCGTCTTACGCAAATATGGCATTCGTATTCTCGTTGTTGTTTTACTTTATCGGTGCCATTTTTGATTTCGCGTATCTTTTCAGTTTCTCAGTGGAGGAACGGAACCTTTTCCCTCTAAACAAATAGACCGGATAAATAACTCGGAAATCGATCTACATTTTCGAAAATTCATCTCCAAGAAAACGGAACCAACCATCGAACGAGCTGACGTAATGGGCAATCTCTCCGTTTCTTCTCCGAACGTTTCCACTTCCGTCGAGTTTCTACTCCCTCCCCCTGCCCCCCGCCTGCTGGTTCGCTCGAAGAAACTAAACTTTTTCCCTCTTTGACGAAGAAGAAACCCCGGGCAAACGAACCGTGCTAACAATAACCGTTCCTCATCCTCTCCTCTCCTTCTTCATTTCGAAAAGAAACGTTCGAGCGAGCGGGGATAGGCCGAAAACAGCGAAACGCTGAAGTTCCCCGGCGTCTTATCGCCGCAACTTTCGAAATTATTGAAACAACCCCATTGTTCCGCTTGCGATCAATCGCGACGAAATTTCGTCGCTCTAATTGTCTCTCCCCTTGCTCGAAACTTCCGTGCTCGCGGTCTCTTTTCTGGCTGCCAACGAAACTCGCGAGCGTTTCTTTTTAATTTCGGTTCGTTTCGCGATGGTTTCTTAAAATCAGCTATGCTAATTGGCCTCGTTCGAAGGTTGCACCGCGACGGAAGTTCCCTCGGTGCTTCTGCCGCTAACTTTCCTCTTCTTTCCTCCGTCGTGTATAATAAAAATGTACAATGTAATTTCGATGCTCTGTTGGAATTCGTTGAAAAAGTGAATAGTATCGAAGGGTTCGATGTGTTGAGTTGTGTCAATTTAATATGGAAGACTAGTAATAGGTTGTGCATTTGTTCAAAACACTTTTCTAACAATTGGCTAAAGTTTGGTTATTCTATTGGGTGTTTTAAATTTACATAATTTAATTTATATTAGGGATACTACCTAAGTGATAAGTTTTTTTCTTCAAACGTTGCCATCTAGTGGCAAGTTAATTTATTATAACATAAGCTACATTCTAGTTAAATATATTGACATTTAGTGTGCTTATTGTTAAATTATATTATAGATTAAAACTGTATTAGCTCTTAAATAAAATAAAAGTTTGTACGGTGTCAGAAAACAACATTACTTATGGGTACCCTCGATACTTTGCAAAATTCTACTTTCGAGAAGAACAAATTTTTAAAAATGAACCCTACGTTGCCTCACGATTAGTATTTAGTTTTATGTAAATACTTATGCATAAAAATCCACAATCAATTTAGAAAGATTATCTGTTTTAAATAAAAATTTATATGTAATATATTCTCAAGACAATTTTTGAGTTAAAGGTTGTTCATTCTCCTCATATTTTCAGTAACATTTCTATACATCTTTTCTCCATAATTTCGTTAAGACAATTTATACGCTGAAAGATTATTCATTTCTCTCAGATGGTAAATTTACATTTTCATTAAATTCAAATCATTAAAATTCACACACTTGAAATTTCCTTATTCTTACAATTTTCCTTAATTTCACACCAACATTTTCCCCAATACGATGAACGGAACTCGAACACTATTTAAATTGATGCTTCCCGAAGTATTCTCAATTTAGAAAACTTTGATTCGGCTGAGTCGCGAATTGAGACGTCAACCTGGCCCTCTCGTAAAATACAGATGATTGGGGGGGGGGGGGGGAAAAAAATGAAGAAACGTCGGAATAGGCAAGAAAATTGGCAGAGTCGTAATGGCGTGCGCGAGCAGCAGGATCTTTGACTACGAGTAGGGCGAGAGCCAGTGCCAGCAGCTGTCGTACCCTATTGCGGTTGCAGAAAAATCGCTTCCATTAGTGGTCAAGCTGCCGAAAGGGCAGGATTCAGCTGATGCCACTCGTGGTTGCTCGATTTGCGGTCGTATGTCAAATCGTGTCGCAAGCACCGTTTCGTTTTAAAGCTTAAAATCTTTTTCACGTGCTTTCGTTACTCTCCCTGCTTGAATTATTATTTATTACGTTTTAAGTAAATTTTAGATCTGTCGATAGTCTCCACGAGATTTAATAATAATAACAATAGAAAACAGAATTCTTTTCAAAAATGAAAAAGAATCTCGACGCTCAATTATAATACGTTAGCAACACCTCTCGGGAATTCTCGATAATTCTTAAACTCGGCGAATTCTTGTCGTCGTCGGAACTTCCGAGAGAAATTCGCAACTCCGACGGAGAAATTTCTCCAGATTCCTGGACCCCCCCGAGTTCCCTAAAACTCCGGGATCGAAGATGTCAAGAGACATAACGCTAGTTCGAGTCTCGCGTATCAACCCCGATCTAAACTCTCTCTCTCTTATCGTCCCACTTCCGGTGGGACACACCAGTTCGATTCACGAGGAGAGTTTCGAGCTCGCCCCCTCGAGCGTTCCCCAACTTAAGTCCGCGAAAAGTTGCGCGAATCCGGTTGCTCGCGTCTTCGCCACCGCCGGAGAACCACCTCCAGGAACTTGCTCTAATTGTCCTTTCAACGGGCCAGCAACTTCTCTCTCGAGCATGTCCCCGAGCATAAATGATCCGTGACCAATCTTCCGGCTCCCTCTTTCTCCCTAATAAGTCGACGAACGGCGGGCTCCGCTGCGCCTCCGGTCGACTCGAAGGAAGTGCCTCGGAAGGGGGGCCGAGACAGCCCCGGACTCGGGGCGAACTCGATTAGACTCGACTCGGCAAGTTTCACCTCGGCGGCGCGCGGGACCGTTTCTGCCGACGGCCAACTTTCGATCACAGCGGTTCGATAGACGACGATCCGTTCGTTGGACGATCTTTTAACCGCTTCACAAATCGTTTCCACGTCTCGTTCCATTCTCGTTCCATTCTCGTTCTATCCGTTCAGACCGGCCGGAAGATTGGGAAACCCGTGGACGACCTCGAGCCGGAGGAACAGAGGGGAGTATCGATAACAATTAGAGAACGTTCGTCTCTCGATGTTACCTTCGGTTCTTGGGACAATGCGGCCGATCGCTGGGAGAAACGGGCGATCGCTCGGGAAACTGCTCGACGATCGAATCGACAGGTTTTGTCGCTCTCTCTCTCTCTCTCTCTCTCTCTCTCTCTCTCTCTCTCTCTCTCTCTCTCTTGGCCAAGATTCGACTCGTTCTTATTTCCACGAAATCCTGTCATCTTCCATTCTTATTCCGCTTTCTTTCGGTTTGCTGCCGTTGGATTGGTTTCAATTATTTTCCAGGATAGTCTTGGAAACGTTACTCTTTTAATTGCAAGATGAAATTGAGGTTCCAACTGCGAATCTCGTGAAAATTCGTGTCAAAATTTTTACCTCATCGCTTATAAGATGTAGCTTGTCCAAAATGTCTTGTCATCACGTTGCAAGCAGAATTCGAAGATGCAGAGACAAAACGCGATTAGATATCTCCGAGATATTTTCAGGGACATTCTGATGAAATGTACCTTTTAATTGAGGCTAGTTCAAAGTGTAATCCGTGCGTACTGTAGGACGTAGCACGTGCTGTAATTTTAGAAATTCTTCATGTCAACGATACAACATTCCGTCTAAAATATTTCGTCACCACCACGTTGCGAGCAGAATTGCACGAAATTCGAAGATGCGGAGAATACAGAGACGAAACACGCGAGATTCCACTTCCAAAGGATCCTCCAACGTTGCAGCTTCCAACGCACAGAAACGAGTCTCTGTACCACGTGAAGTTCAACTTCTTCCAGTTGTACACGAAAAATCCACGATGCGATAAGTTTCGTCGTTTTTCCCCGGCGCAGGATCGACGACTCGCGCGGACATCCCGCTTTACTTCCACGGGAATGAGCGTCGTTCCTATTTCATTCTTCGTATCGTCGTAACGTCGAAGAGGATTTCAGGACGAGGTACGTAGTACCAGTCGCGCCGAGATCTTTGGCCGGCAAAGTAGAACAAAGTGCAGAACCGAAAAAGATCTTAAGAGGATTTCGAGATCGGGGCAGAAAGTTTTTCCGAGCTGTAATGCGCTCCGGGAACTTCTTACCCGGTCCGGCCACCCCTCTGGCCTGCCCGCCACGAATCTCTATTGCGTAGTAAGTAAGTGTAAACAGATCAACGAGCCGACCGTTTTCTCCTTCTTTATCGCCGTCGGGCAGCCACCACTCTTTTCCTACAATTATTATATCTCGACGAACATGGACTTTTGTTTTCTTAGTACTATCTTCTTTCTTCTTCTTCTTCTTCTTCTTCTTCTTCTTCTTCTTCTTCTTCTTTATTGTTCGATGAAGAAAGGGAAGGAAAAGATTGAGAGGGGAAATTGGGCAAATTTTATTCGAGACAAAGATTTGAGAAAAATAACAATGCGACGAGTAACAATTTTTTAACAACTTTCTCAACAAGCATGGACTTTCGTTCTCTCAGTACTATCTTCTTTTTTCTTCTTCTTCTTCTTCTTCTTTATTGTTCGATGAAGAAAGGGAAGGAAAAGATTGAGAGGGGAAATTGGGCAAATTTTATTCGAGACAAAGATTTGAGAAAAATAACAATGCGACGAGTAACAATTTTTTAACAACTTTCTCAACAAGCATGGACTTTCGTTCTCTCAGTACTATCTTCTTTTTTCTTCTTCTTCTTCTTCTTCTTCTTCATTGTATACACGTAATCAATACTCGAATCAAATAAGTATAACGATTATAACACATTTTGCAGCTTGATAAATAAAAAAAGAAAAAAGAAAAGAACGAAATATCTTCCGTAAAAGACCATACTTGATCAAAGTGCAAGATTCAGTACAGCGAGGGGAGTTTCGCAAATTGGAACTAAACGAATTTTCCGCCGCGTGCTTGAAATTTTCGTTTCTTTTCTCCGACCGTACGGAACTTCGATTGGAATATAGAGACACACGTGTACAGCCTCTAACGCGGGAGTAACAGCCTCCGTGCCGCCATGGGACCGCCGTGAAACTTCGGTAACGAGTTTCGTCCACGAATTCCCGATTCTCCTTCTGCCGAACCCGGGAACGAGTAGCAGCTCTCCTTCGCGTAGTAGCGCGGTGAAAACAGCCGGAGGTGCCTCGAGAGCGGAAGTTGACCGTGGCACGCGGCTGACCTGACCCCCGTTTCGCCGAGAAAAAACCGAGTATTATGGCGAATGATCTCAATATTCCACGCGTAACTCGGCGGATAAAGCAGCGCGAAAACGCCTCTGCCTCCGCTGGATATCGTTTCAAACAACCGGTTGTTGGTTTTTTGGTTGTGGATTGTACTGGCAGAACGTCCGTAGAACGCGTTGAGACGACGTTTGGTGTTCTTTTTACGAGTTTCGCAACTCGCTCGCGCGTATACTCGTTCGTGGAACGAGCGAGTTTCGCATTGCCAGCGTTGTGCGATGTTGTCGGGGTGAAATGGGTTACTTCAGTGAGTGAGGTGCTTTCCTTGTTACCGTGGGAGGAATATGGCGAGATCCAACGTTTTAATTTTCGGGGAGAGGAGCGAGTGATGTACTTCGTACACAAGGGTTTTTTGCACGAAGCATGCGGGACTATAGGGATTACTTTTCAATTTTTTTTTTTTTAGTTTTACTGGAGAAAGAGAGAGAGACAGATAAAATTAAAAAATATTTCTTTCCTTAATTTTCTTATTGTGTTTTTTTTTTTTTAATTTGGATCCAAATTTCGAGTGATACTTGTCTGATTTTTGTCAGACAAGATCTAAATTAAAGATTAAAAAGTATGGTTTAGGTTAGGTTTAGGTTATGTTTCTTGCAACCCTTGCAAACAGTCTTTACAAATTTTCGTCAAAACTGTCGTCTTGCACAAATACAAAGTCAAGTTCTTTATAGTTTCAACCAATCGTCACATTTGAATTTGTTCCGATATTTATGAATAAAAGTATGGGTCTAGGGACTATTTAATTATGCAAACTTGCGAGATTCTCGGCGTTCGTCGCGTGAGAAACGCATTCCCCCGTACGTGAGATACAGTCCGCGCACGTCGGGGGAATAAAAATCCCTAGTAGTCGAAGTAAGAAGTTCCGTCGCTGTTTTCTGTTATCTGATCTGAAATCATGCTGCTTTAGACTTATGACTTTCCTCTGCACTTTGTTCCTTGTTATTTACGACCCCGGTTTTTCTACGTCGCTACAAGATAAGTTAGGTAAGGGAAAGACGAACCGCCTGGAAATGAAGTAAAGTAAAAATATACCTACACCTCGTGTATTTGAACAAACTTTGCTCTTTGCGCGGGAGAAACATTCTTCTGTAACGGGTTTCTTCCTCTTCTGAAACAACATCAGCCAAACTTCACCTCGCCTTAGAAAGAAATTCTCGGCTGTCGCCGGGATATTTTCCCACGGAAAAACAACTTCAATCGAGCGTTTAATTCGTACCGAAGGATCTACTGGACTGCTAGACAGTCTAACATTATCGCGCGGATAATTTTAGACGCTTGAAATAATTAATCTCTTTATCAGAAGTTCGAGGAGGATTCTAATTTGTCAATTTAAAATTTCAGACTTGATTGCAACTTTTTGACTTAATTTTCAATACCCAAAGGAATATTATATTTAATGACACGATTATTTATTTACGTGTGAATCAAAACGAATTCTTCTCTCTTTTTTTCAATTAATTCAGAGAAAAAGGTTCCCAGTTGCGGCGCTTTAAAGATTTTCCACGGCCTTAATAAGGTCTAGAGTGTAAAAAATTTTACACGCACGACAACCATTCTTACCACGTACAACCATAACCCGCGATGAGCGTGACTGCGTGCATACGAAATTTTTATCTGCATTCTTCGAATCACTCCTCATTCGAAGCCATCATAAAGTTTCGCTATTTAATCCATGAAAATTTTACTTTAAATTCTACGCTCTGTCTAAAAATCTCTCTTCCGTGATTTTTTGATTCTTCGTTAGTGACACGAAAGAATTCGATTGTTATTCGAGATTGTTTCTTCGTGAAAGTTTCCCTTTGTTACTGTCTCTCTGCAAGTTGAAAATTTTTTAGCTTATGAATTGTAGATTCTGGTTTGTGAAATTTGTTTTGTTTCGAATTCTCAATAGCTGAGAATATGTGAGACGAGAGCGTGATGAATAACTTTATTCATTTATTTTTTTTATTTATTTTTTATATTCCTTTGAAGCAATATTGAGAAAGGAAATTGAAAATTGTATTGATATCATTTAAAAAAACAAATACGAATTTTTCGTTTTCTAATTACTTGTGAAAAGACTTTACCCATTTTTATCGACATTCTGATAGAAGAAATTTCAAATGAATATAATTTTAAAATTATATCTGAAAATTTTTCTTCTAAAATTAAAATCTATAGTAATGTCATTTTGAAAAGAAAAGAATCCCCGGCCCACGCGTTTATATTCCACAGAAGAAAATTTTAAATACGACGAATAATTTCGCCACTTACGCACAGAATCTGTCTTTTCAGAGAAACCGGAAAACAGACCGAAAAGCCAGAGCAACGTCGTTAAAATAACACCTAAACTTTTTCAATCTCTAATTAATTCAGCAGACTGCTAAATCTCAGTCTCAGGACGCGAAATCGTTTCCCCCCCCAAAAGAACACACGCAGTTTCGAGCAAAGCGAGGATTTTCCAGGCGTGCGCGTAAAATAAACGCTCGCCGTCGGTCTATAAACCGTTTGATAAACGCGAAGACGCGCGTTTTTTAGACAGCAGTCGTCAAAGTGGTACGACGCGGGAGCAAAAAGTTGGAGGGAACGCGTTTTAACATCTGTTAAACGCGTTAGACCGTAACGCTGATACAACGGGCCGGGCTCGCTTTAATTCTGCAAAGTGCAGCTCGCTCATAATTTCGGAACAGCTCGTCGACCACTTTCATAAAACGGAAACGTCGGTTTCGCCGTGATTTACGTTGCAGTTGAAGAGACGGGCTGCGAGACGAGCTCGGAAGTTTTTACAGGGTCCGTTGCGATCGTCGTCCCCCCCTCTGCTTATACCTCGTACGCTCGAATAGAAAATAAAAGAGGAGCGTAGTTAGAGAAAAAGTTTTCACGAACGTTCGAACACGCTCTCGCGAGCCACCCGTATATTTTATATTTCGTAGGATTTTGTAGAAAAGTTTACGTCTCGGTGTCTATTCGAAAGGAATTGAACGAAATGATTCATTTGCGACGTCGTATAAATTCTACGGGACACGAAGGGGGGGAAAGTCGAAGAGAAATGTAAAAATATTAAATAAATATTATATATTTATTATATATAATTATTATATATTTGCATAATAAATATTAAAAATATTAAAGTATAATAAATATAAATATTTTAGGAACTATTCTAGCTTGAACAAATTGATTTCAAACGTGGAAAGAAATTTGTCGCGAAATATTTATTTTCTGTGAAATCTTCTCTCTTCTCCTGCATCCTTTTTAATTTTAAACAAAGACTACTTGTGTCCTTCTTTAACAATTTTTTTTTAAGTAAATTCATCTGAATTCAGTTTGGAATATTTAACATAAAACTCTTGGTCCTATCTATTTTCAATTTTCGAAAAAACATAAAATATAAAAAATAAAAGAATAAAAAACAATAAATAAAAAAATAGAAAAAATATCCACCTTCGGAAAGCATTCTGACTGGAACAAATTAATCGATCTCGAACTCACTGATCGATCCGATCGAGGTTTTCCACGAGCCAAAAAGAAAATAAAAATATTGAAGAAAAGAGCGAGGGGATGAAGCAAGTAATTCTTCAGACAGGCTACGTCGGACATTTGGAGGCGAGCAGTCGCGTCGCTCGATCGACAATTCACGCAACGCATAGGCTACATTTACAAGGCGACGGGATTACGGGTAAATTAGCAAACATTGAACATCAATATTAATATCAGCGAGATAACATTGCCGAGCAGTTATCGATCGCTTCATCCCCCTTCGAGGAGCTTCGCCTCGCGTTCGTTTCGAAAACGCGAAGCTTCCACACGCTTTCCGCTGCACGTCGTGCTGAGCACGAAGCTTACGCGCTTCGGAAATTCCGTCTGCGAAGCCGTGTTACCGCGAAGAAGATGTAGCAGGTGGAGAGGCAAGAACGAATGACCGCTCGGTGGTTGGCAATCGGTCTACGGAAACGACAGTGACGTTCTCCGCCGAGGTAAATGGTAATGGATGGATGGATGGAATCCCGGCGAGTTCTACTTTCACGTGGCGAACCAACGTCCTACCGCGAATCGAAGAAATTCGACTGCCGTGACGGATATCGAGGAAATTGAATTGTACAGGGTGGAAAGAAAAGTTTGTCCGTGGCTCTCCGTAGATGAATTCTACACCTTTGATGGAGATACATGTAAAAAACCTGCCGAAAATTAATTTCGAGATTAGAAAAATTTCTTTTTCTGCATTGCAGTCTACTCGTCACTTCTTGATAAGAAAAAGAAAGAAAAACTAAGAAAAAGCAAGAGCGAGCTTCGGGCTGAAAGTGGTACAAATGGATAATATATAGTACGAGCATATGATAAGATAAGTGAAGACAGATAAAATGTAAATAAGCGACGTGGATAAATGTAGTAGTTGCAGAAATATTTATGATGACAGTGGGTTTAGGTTAGGTTTAGGTTAGGTTTAGGTTAGGTTCAGGTTAGGTTTAGGTTAGGTTTAGGTTAGGTTCAGGTTAGGTTTAGGTTAGGTTTAGGTTAGGTTTGAAATAAGCCCCGATCGTGAGATTACATACTTGTGCGAAGAGTTTGAATCTTTGCGCTAGTACCAGAATCTGATGGAGATAAATGTATTTATTTATTAATAAACGAATAAAACATCGCGTCTAATTTTATTTCGATTTCACTGGCAACGAGATTTCCTTTCTACGATAAATTTGAATCACCAAAGGGATTCTTTCAAAATTCGTCAATGTTAATTTCAGTATAATATTAAAAGACCTGAATAATGTGTTAAATTAATCGTAGTTAACGATTTAATAAGTATACGTTAAACTGTAAAAACAATGTAATAACTGCACGCCGTTGAACGGATTTTTATAACGCAGTAATTAATTCAAGAGACGGGATTGCCAAATAGAATTGTCAAACACGTACATCGGTATTAAAGGCAAATATTTGAACTGCTCAAATTGATACTAAATTTTATTGGTCTTAATCTAGAAACGAGATAAATTGGAATAATTTAATTAACGAGAAATTACGAAACGCTCAAGGAGATTTGTCTGTAGAACGAGACAAATCTCTCTTTGGTTTCCAACTGTTTCCATCTAATTGTCTTTATGAAAATATGCATACGCGTAACAATTGAACGAAATTATTATTATTGCAGTTACGTTAATCCAGGGAGTATTTCGAATAATTCGCGTATTTGTTGCCGGTATGATTGATGTGAGCTTCAGTTAGATTGATGGATTTGGATGCATATCCAGATTGATAGCTTAACATCTTTGGCCAGATGGGTTTAGACGATAAGCCTCGCGTTTGTTTGGAATTAAATCTACGTCGCGTGCAGTATTTATCGTGGATTACGAACGTTAGGTTTCAATTTACGATCAAAAAGTTCAGCGACTAAAGAGAAAATCGCGACAGGGATGTCACAGTTGTATTTAATCGAGAGACATTAACTGTGTTTAATTTCATTTTAATTTCACTCGTATTTCTATGTTCTTGTTACGATATTTAAGTAATAGATTTAAAATATAATTCCTCTGTCATTCTCAAACGTCAGAGACATCAAGAAGAGTGATTGCTTTTTAAATTTAATCAAAAGAAAAGTCGTATTTCATATCATTTTAATTGTATTCAGATTTTTTCCACACGTACTTAAGTATTTGGTTTAGATTATTATTACGATTATTTTATAATTCTCAGGCATCAGAAAGAGGATAATGAATCGACAGTGATCGGTCTTAAACTGAATCAAAAGAAAAGAAAAATTAATTTTACCGTATTTAACTTTATTTTAATTTTATTCTACTTTCCACGTTTTTATTACAATATTTAGGTGTTTGATTTAAATTTTATATAATTCTCAGATATTAGAAACTTTAAAAGGAGAGAATAATTGGTCGACCAGAATATCGGTTTTAAATTTAAACAAAAGAAAAGTACTTAATTTCATTCCGATTATACTTTATTTCCCACGCGCTTGGTACAACATTTAAATACCATAATTCTCAAAGACCAAAGAAACTTGAGAGAGATCAGCAGAGACTATCTTTTAGATTCAAACGAAAGAGAAACCGCGTTTCAAGTTTGTTCCAGTTTTTTCTTTTTCTTTCATCCGCAAGCATTTAGATTGTCGAGGCGATTTTTTGAAGAATTCGCCAGCGAGCTTCAATTTCACGGACTTGGATCGCGCGGAATCGTAGTTTCGACGGAGGAACAGCGTAATCGTAGGTCCTGGTAATTGTGTTTTCTGCTGGAAGAGCTGGAAGTTAGCCGGAAGGGGGAATTCTTTTTTCGCGAAAGATCTTTCGACTGCGAAGAAAATTGGCCGGAGATGGACGATGTCCCGGCGCGAGCCCGTTGAAATTTTCAATAAAGATGGAAATGAGAGAGGTTTGGGGAAACGTTTGGGGAAACTTCCTGCGTCCTGTTGCGCCAACTCGGCAACTACGATAGTTGAGTGAGTTGTTTGTTACATAATCGATGTCTCATTGCACTGCGTCCCGCAACTCGAATCTCGGTGCTCGAAGCCGATGCTCGAACTTAATAACGTGGAAAACGATTTAGCTCTTTAACAGTTTGATACTTTTCGATGTTCGTGTCGTGCATTGTTGATCATTGTCGAAATTATCGAACTGAGATGTAATTTCGTTAGTTTCGTTACTGAATATTAATTTCAGTGATTCGAAGTTATTACTAAGGATGTAATTTCTAATATTAGTCCCATTATTGAATATCAATTTGTTAAATAATAATTCTGTTGCGTTATTTATTAAAGGAAGAGGAACAATCGTAATTATCGAATTGGAATGGTTTCAAAATATTAAATTCATCACCATGATAATTCTAGTCTTCCAGAATCGTACGTATCTGTAATTGATTAATGATATAAAAATATATATCTATACTTCGGTGGAACAATTTAGTTACTACAAGAATCATCTAACAAAAAATTCAGTATCTGCATGTAAAATATGTAGGTATGTATCAAACATTACATTATAAGTACAAATTAAAAATTGTCAATTTTATCAAGCAAAAATATTGTTAGATAAATACTATAATTATTATAATTATAATAAGTATAATCAAGGTATCTGTCACTACAATTTAAGATCAAAAAATTAAAGAATCCAAACGACAAAATTAACTTTCTATCAACTTTCCCAATCTTCTTTAAGAACTTATAAATTTTTTATATTTCTACAAAACAAATTTCTAGTAGTAGAAAAGAAAATTATAAAACAGTAGATTAACTAAACAAATAGTCTGCCTTCTCATCAATAAGCGACACACTCATTGCAGACGAATAAAAATTAAAAGAATGGTAGAATGGTAGTAGATTAATAAAAGAAAAATTCCCAACCTAAAAAAAAAAAAAAACACCGATCTTGGAATGATTAAAGTCACATCACGGGCATAACGAAGGCGGAAACGGCGTCCATAAAAATGGCCGGCCGGCCGTAACAAGATTGCACGTAGCACGTTTCTGGCTGGAACTCGATTTGTAATCCGTGAAAGGGTGAGGTTCGAGCGTGGCTCGCATTAGCCACGGCGGCCAGTAAATAATTGTTCGCGTTGAGAGCCTGACGGCGGGAAAAAATGACGCGGTTGAAGTTACAGTTTCATTACCGTTGCTCGGAGAACGGAGCTGAACTCGGCTGAAGTTGAGTTATCGTCGTGTTCACCGCGACAAAACGCCGCGGCCCCGCGAAAACGAAGACGCACGCGATAAATCAGGCAGAATTTATCCTCGCAATTATGACCGATCGCGTACAAATGACAAGTATTCTACCTCCTTCTTCCTCGGATAGAAATTATTTTATTTGAGTCCTTTCGAAATTGTCACGGAAATTTCGTCTTCCTTTAATTCGATCATGTTACATAACTATTCAGCGTAATATTTTAGTTTTTTCTTTAAATATTGTCATTAATAATATCATTTAATTTAATCTCTTTTTCTTCATATTTTTGTATTTTACCAAACATCGAAGAATGGTATTTAAATTGCTGATGATCAAATTTACGAACACAACTGAAGAAAATATTTTTGTACTCTTGTATTTTGTTTTTATCACTGACAGTGATTTTAGCGGCGGTAACCCAGAAAATCGGGCCTTTTCAGGTGCAACGCTGATGCAACGAAAATTAGCGATTGGTTGATTGGGTCACGTGATCCGTGAGGGGGCGTGGAGTAGATCTCGAGTAGGAGTTGCGTTGCCTGGTACATAGCGATCGCGCCTGTAATTTGTTTTCTATCGATTCAAATGTTTGCATATCGATAAAATTTTATGGCAAAAAAGTCGTCTTCATTTCCTAGTCAGAACAGTTGCTTCTGGGCTTTTCAGTGAGACGAATCGTGCAGTGAAAGTCGTGCAGTATTTTGTATTCTTGTATTTTTTCTCACAGTGCACAAGCAATTGTTTGAATAACAAAACAATTGTTTATTTAATTTGTTGAATTTTCTCGTATGACGCAGGAAAATCTTTAATTCCGTGCTTTCGAAAAGTTTAAGAATCCTCTCTGAAGACTCAAATTTTGATATGAATTTTTAAAACTCGTTGAATTATCTTTTAAATGGAGGAGAGAATTTTTATAATTATACTTAAGATTAATTCTCTCTCTCTTTCTCTCTCTGTCTTTCTCTCTTATCGAGAATAATCGCGTGGCAGGGAAAAATTCTTAAAGACAACAGAGCGGGATGTTGTTTCACGTCACACAGCTCATTCTCCTCCCGAGTTTGTCCTAGCAAAGATAAATTTCACGACGAAGCGGATGGATCGCAGAATGGGACGTTGGAAAGTAGATGGGTACAATCTTCTGCGATTGTTATCACAGGTTAATTTCGTAGAATCTGGAGAAAAAGGGGAGCGAGACTTAATCTCCCGTGTAATACAGCGAGCATGTATACTCGCTGCAACGTGTAATATATTTACTCCCGCGGAACACGGTGGATCTTTAGCCAGCCAGCCTTCGAGAACGTTTGAGGTCAATACAGGAAATACATTTCAGGAAACTCGGGGTTAACAGCGCCACAATTTTGTATGGTTGAAGTTTACGAACGATTTAGAAATGGAATAATCAATTGTTTCTTAAAAATAACAAAAAATATCGACCAAAAGTAATTGACTAAATACTTGATCTTTAGATGGAAGAGAATAATTTTACAATTAGTACAAAATAAATATATTATATATTTGTACAATTATTACGTATCGGAGTCATTTAAAAAATTAATACAGCAAAGAACATAATTGTAAGAAAAATTCGTAAAGAAAGATCCATTTGATCTCCTCTTAAAGCGTGAAGCCTCTATTTTGACAATCGTGAATTCGTTTTTTTCTTTCACACATTCAAATAATGTGTAAAAAATTTCTTTTCGTGATTACATTTTAAAGATTGAAGTCTTTCTTTAAACGATGATTAAAAATCATTGAACAATCTTTTTTTTTCATTATTTTATTGAACGTTGAATGGTAGAGTTAAACGACAAAAATTTGAGAAATCCTAACATTTTGTCACCTAATCCTAATGACCAAGGTTTAATAAAATGGTAAAAAAAAATCGTTCACTAAATTTCTGAATTTCTTCTAATTTACAATTTTCGCCACCTTGAAAATTCTATTACAGTTCAAAAAAAAAAAAAATTTCTTCTCTTTTTCTTCGCGCCTACGATCGCAGAGAACGTCACTCCTCCCCTGTTTACTGTAAGTGCTTGCAGTAACAAAATTGTTCGTCGAACAGAAGTCAAAGGCCCAAAGAGATTACGGTACAAACGCGAGGAATGCCTTTCATCGTCCGTTGGTCGTCGCCGCGCAAGGCAAAGAGTCAGAGAGTCTGGCTAATGGATGAGGCCGCACTCTTGAGCTCCTCGGTCTCTGTTTAGCTGGCGTGAATAATCAAAAACGGCTGACGAGGCCGTGCAGTGAGACACGGGGACCAAGCAGCTGAGCTGCTTCGATATTTATTCTCGTACAATCCATCGGGTTCGCCAACATCCGCGCAATCGTCGTCTTCTCTCGTCCCCGCGTTTCTTTGTCGCTGTTCGCTACAATACTTCGCCGCATTTCCACGCTTTTCGAATCTCATTTTGATTCGGTCCGTTCTCCGTTTAATCAAAATGTCACATTTACTTCTATTTCTCAAATTTGTGTCTGTGTCTCTTTCAAGTGTTCCTCCGCTTGTACACACCTTTATTTCTTTACTTGATGAAATTACAGAGGGAAATATATACGTAGGATTTCTTAATCTCTTTATGAAAACGAAGGTTTCCGATGGAGACCGAATTTATTAAACATTTCACGGTAGTTCAAGTGTCACGCGATTAAATCGCTAAATAATTAAATATCCCACGGTAATTCAAGCGTTGATATCAACTGTAATTAAATATCCACAGCAATTTAACAAAATTGATGTCAGCTAAACGCGCGTCTAACAACTATATATGTCAACCTACTATACCTCATCCTCCTCCTCCTATATACAACTAAACTCGATAAAAAAAAAATGGACAAAATAAAGGGCCAAGAATGAAAATACACACAAAAAGAAAAAGAAAAAAGAAAGAGCAAAATAAGGAACCAAAACTTCTTAAGAACGTAAGAGAAAGACCAATTTGTTCGAGAAGAGTTTCAAACCAACAGGGACCGAAAGGACTGGTGGAGGAAATTAGAACGCGTGCCTAGGGCGCATAAAGCACGAAGAGACCAGCGATCCGACGTTCGGATAAAATTTTATCTCTCTCTCTTTCTTCAGAATTTTCGCGATAACAGCGAGAGAAAGCGAGAGGGAGGGAGAGAGAGAGAGAGAGAGAGAGCAGGTTGGCCCCGGTGCGTGCCGTATCGCCGGCTTTCGATGAAAATGGTAATAAGCCGGGGCCGAGTCAGACATCGAGGCAACCGCCGCGGACACGCGAACTCGTGAAATCCCTTTAGTCACGGAATGCACGGCTCTCCAACGCCAACCACTCACCCCCGTTTTTCGTTCAGCGTAATTCCATGCACGTGATTTCGCCCCCGCTCGACGAAATGGCGACCGTTCCGAAAGAGAGTGTTTTCCTCGGGCGAAACGTTTTCACGGGACCATTTACGGTGCATCGTTCACGGGATCATCGACGGCCTGCCCATGGGAAGCCATTGGCGATTTTTCTGTTTGCGTCCCCTCTTCCCCCTACGGTGTGTTTGTACTCGTGTATCGGGGGAGAATGGAGGAGAGGCGAGGGAAATCGCGTTGGGGGAATCGACGAGCGTGAAAGTTTGAAAGCGGTAGGGTCGAGTGGATTTTCGTAATACCGTTAGGCGTCGTAGATTGCGTGCTTCGTGGTAGATCCTCGTTTTTAGGAGACTGATGAAGCCCTCGATGAAGGGCTAAAGTGGCATATTCTGGTTAACGAAATGGTCAAACTGACCATTGGTTTTTAGGAGATTGGTTTTGATTAAGTGTGAATAATTGAAGTAGGCTAATAGTTGAATAATTGCAATGCCATAGTCTAATTACCAAAATGATCAAAATGACCAATCTATTGTTTTTGAAAGTTTTGTAGATTTACGATGTGATGATTTTTGGAGATTGAAGAATTGAAGTGGCATATTCTGATTACCAAAATGGTCAAACTGACCAATTTATTGCTTTTCAAGGTAGTACTGCTGATTTGTCAGTCTGCTGGTTTTTAGGAGATTGATCAAGTATGAAGAATTGGGTATATTGTGAGGACACATTCTAAAATGATCAAAATGACCAATCTGTTGTTTTTGAAAGTTTTGTAGATTTACGGTGTGCTGGTTTTTAGGAGATTGATTAAGTGTGAATAATTGAAGTGAGCTAATAGTTGAATAATTGCAATGCCATAGTCTAATTACCAAAATGATCAAAATGACCAATCTATTGTTTTTGAAAGTTTTGTAGATTTACGGTGTGATGATTTTTGGAGATTGAAGAATTGAAGTGGCATATTCTGATTACCAAAATGGTCAAACTGGCCAATTTATAGTTTTTCAAATTAGTTTTGCAGATCCACAGCGTACGTTTTTAAATATTCGTGTTCGTTATTGCAGTATGAATTACTCTGTGTTTCTTGCATTTTAATTTCTCTGATACAATTTTTATACTTTAATCATCGGTAGTTCTAGGATATAGCTATTATTTTTACAAGTGTAGATTGCGAAAGATATTGCCATAATCTCACTTTTTAACGAAGCAATTCTTTAAATAGACCTTGTATTTAAACATGTCATTAATTAATTTTATATTTAAGCACGTTACTATTAAGTGACATGAAATTTAATATGTTATATTTGAATCTACTTGTGTGGCGCAACAAATGGTGCAGAGCAAATCGTGTTACAATGTATTATATAATTCACTTAATTCAATCGTGAAATTTAATTTGTAATTTAATTAATAAAAGACAAAAAAATATTTTGTTTATACATATGTATATAAATTTTAATATATTAAAATATACTTGTATTTTTCATGATTAAAAAATTGTTTCGTTCCAACGTGAATTACAGAATTTATAGCAAATGATAGTCACT
Organism: Melipona bicolor; assembly: GCA_030673865.1. Classification (NCBI taxonomy): domain Eukaryota; kingdom Metazoa; phylum Arthropoda; class Insecta; order Hymenoptera; family Apidae; genus Melipona; species Melipona bicolor. Next base: position 5,410,598 of record JAHYIQ010000004.1, on the reverse strand, counting down.
ATAGATTCGTGTATCCAATGTGAATTAGAATGTTATCTTACAATCTTCATCGTGTCTTTACCCAACAACAAATGTTCTTCTAAAATAACACGCTCGCTAAAAAGAATTCAATCCAAAAATCAGAGTCATAAATAAACGTCGAGTTTTTATTAAACTACAGCGGCAATTCAAAGTAGAATCGTGACTGAATGTTACGAAGCGACGGGTTAACGAGTGGAAACCGATGGGAATAATATTAGCTACTTTCCAATTCGTTTCGCCGTCCGTTTACGTTAAAAAGAAACGTTAGTAGGAGGAACTATAAATGTAACTGAATATCTTGAATTACCCTGTTCCTGGCGGATATTATGAAAACGGAAGCGATTTATGGCGAGCGAGCGGTAATATAAACGCGGCCGAATCTCGCCGGTCCGACCACGTACCTTCCCGTTCTACTTAAACGTTCTTTCTTACGTTTAACCGCGCTTCGCTACCGATTCTACCGAAAAAGAGAATCTTCTTTCCTCTGAAAAACAGGAAGAAAAATAAGAAAAATAAGAAGAAGAAGAAGAGAAGAAAGAGGAAAAAAAAATAAACAAACGAGGAAAAACGATGTTTTATAGCTCCATTTTTCTTTTTTTCGCGGAGGGAACTTTGTAACTTACGAAAATAGCCGAAAGAGAGATCGACGGACGGCGGAAGGAACGACGAAAGTTGTTCGTTATCACGAGACGCTCGTAAACGTCTGCCAGTGAAAAAATACAGGGGTGCGTGAGTTACACGCGAGACGGAGTGCAAAAGGGGCGGTCGAAGGATACTTTGACCAGGGGCGGATGAAACCTTGAAAGTATAATGATCAGGCTGCTGCGGAGTTCGTATCTTTTTTTTTTCTGAAAATAATTTGAAAAGTGCAGCTCGGACACTGCATTGTAAATCATTTTGTACATTCTTCTGTATTTCATACGAAGAGAGTTTTATTCTCGAAAATTGTCGAAAGATTCGAGTATTAAAAAATTTTTTTTCATGTCAATTTAAATTTATCGTCATTTTGAGGATTAAAATATTTTCATTACAAAGAGCCCTTAAAAACTTTGCTTACGATTTCTTTTCTCGTCATTTTATCGAATACTTTGAGTATTTAAGATAATTTTTATCCTAACATTTCGTCGTCTGATTCTGATGTTCAAAAAAAATTGTACAGCATGTTTTGAACTGTCGTTATAAAAGGGAGATTTAGATCTTCCAAATCACGATGGATTTATTCACGGAAACAATTTTTCAATGTTCCTGGAGACGTTTAGATTATTACAATAACTTTCAAGGATAAAAGTATCCTTTCCCACCGACTAAGCTGTACGATGATAAATTATCTTTGAAAGAAAAGATAAAACAAACTCAGAACTGTCAAAGCTTCGTGCAAAAGCTTGCTTTAGAATGAAACCAAGTCGATTGTTATACTACTGTTAACAAAATTATTAGTTTAAAATTACAATTTTCCATCGTTAGTGATGCTCTTCACTCTGCTCTTATAAAGTCAGCTTCACTTCGATTCTTGCAATTAACACATTTTAATTAACACATTTTCAATATTTTTTCAAAATTTTTTTATATCAAAATACGCGAAAATTCTGAGCTACGGCGTTAGGTTCCGAGGGAGTCGGATCCGTCGCTGGGTAATGACCCTTGTTCCTCGGCTCCGATACTTAGCCCCGAGACTTTGTACGTCTTCCGACGAGGGGCGAGTGGAAAGAGGCGGGAAGTAACGATGGCTGCACGTTCTGGCACGCGGCGCTGTAAAACACGGCCGCGGCACCATGTTTTTTCCACGACGTTTCGCGCGATGAAAGTGGCTCGACTCGCCAGCGGCGCGGCAGATACGTCTAGACCCTCCAAGCGGAAAATTGAAAGCTGCGCGCGCTCTCTCTCTCTTCTCCCGCCTACACTTTTTTGACACTCCTTCGAGCCGCGCGATTAATTTCAAACGCTGATATCGGGCGGTGCTCGATATTTTTATGGAACGCACTGTTCAACTTCTTCAAGCTGTGAACGACGAGTGTACTCGTCATGCGAGAAAAGTAATAACAATTTGTTATTGGAAATATTTTAAATTTTTTGTAGAAAATAAAACGTAAATTTGTAAATATTTAAAAACTAGATTTGTAAATTTTAGAATATTTAAAAACTAGACTCTGTACGTCATTTCTAGATACATTCTTGCTTCTGTACTCTATCTTGCGCGAATTGTTGCGACTTTTTGCATTATTGTATTGAAAGTCTGGATGCATGCATAATTTCTGTGTATATACTGGAAAAATCATCTTTTAAACATAATTTGTTTGAATTCATTTTTGTTGTATAAAAAGAATAACGCAAAATTAACGCGTGTAAACTTGCTGTTGGAGCGTTTTGAGAAAACTATTGAATTATAAATTGAAAATATAAATTCAACACATACAACGCATTAATTGGCTGGCAATTTACAACGTAGAAAAATTGCAAGGTACTAAGAAAGTAAGTTGAACGTTGATTACGATAATGACGTAGTCGTCGAGGGGAATTTTTTAGAAAGTAAACTAAGAAACTTTCAATAGTCCGAACGAATTATACAAATAACAATATAATATTTCGTAAAAATTAAATGCAATCTCAAAAATTTAGCAGACACGCTTCATTTGCAAATCTTTTAAATTAATCTACATGTTGTTTTATACTTTTAAAGAGAGCTCCAATATCTTGTTGCATTGTCCATCCGTATAGATTTTAAAACGTGACTTTTTTCTGTGACTTTTGAAGAAATTGATTCCAGCGGTTGGTTAACAAACGAGCCTCTTTAGAATTTCTCAAAATTCCCCCTCCCCTTTCTCTCGTTATTCGGGGAAACTTGCCCGCTGCATTCAATTTAACTTCAATTTAATTTAATCGCGATTCATCTTCCCCGTGAAGTTCATCGATATCGACCAGCACTCCTCTGCTGGGCAACGTATCGTGGTTCCGCTGTCTTGTATAAAACTTGGCATCGAGACAGCCTCGTCGCTGTAAGAGCATCTCAAACACCGTGGAAACCTCCGGGGGCCGAATTAGAAAATGTCAGGAGAGATTCACTGCCAGCTCGGGGAACATACATAGACACACGGCCACTGCAGCCTTCGGAAATACGGTTTCCAAACCGGTTTGGATTTTAACTAATATTTCGTTTCGAACGTCGCGCTTGTATAATCTAGCTAGATCAACTGTTAATAACACACCGTCACTAATTTTTGAGAGTTGAGAATCGAGAGCTGAAAGTTTCAAAGGTGCAGAGTTTCGAATCTGTCTCGACCACCATACTATTCGTCATCCAAGATTTTGAAAAAACATTTCTAACATTGGAAAGTTCGATGCTGCCAAAATCAAAGGTCTGTTCCTCAATCATCTGTTATATCTCAAGTTAGTAGTAGTTTTTCAAATAAAAATAAAAAACTAATCATTTATTTCAAATTGTTAATTTTTACTTTCGTTTCAAGTAAAATTTGCCCAACCTTGAACTCAGCAAACATCAAATAAACTGTCCACTTGAATCTGCCTCGACCACCATACTTGCCATCCACGCAAACATTTCCAACAATTTTCAATCTGACGCTCCCAAAATCAATCGTTCACAACCGTTCCTCAGTCATTCGTTACTTTTTTCTTTTTCAAATAAAAATAATAAACTAGTGGATATGAATTGTCATTCTTTGATCTCCATTTCAAATAAAATTTGCCCAACCTTGAACTCTATCAAATAAACTATCCACCATCCACGGTCCTGACTTACGGAAAACATTTCCAATAGTTTTCAACCCCAAAATCAAAGTTCAACAACCGAAAACGATCCGTTTCTCAGTCATCTGTTATTTTTCCTAAGTTACTTTTCAAATAAAATTCCCCCAATCTGGAACTCTATCAAATAAACTATCCACGCGAATCTATCTCGACCACCGTCCACTCGCAAAACTTACGAAAACGTTTCCACGTTTCCTCTCCAATCGGACCTCTCCAAAATCAAAGTTCAACAACCGAAAAGGATCCGTTTCTCAGCTCATCCCCCGCTACTTTTCTCTGCCCTTGCCGCTTTTTTCTCGCGTGTCGTTGTAACGATGTAACTTTGTCGCTGCGAGGCTGGCGCGTGCCTAACGAGCGGGCAAGTTGCGAGGGCAGAGCGCTCGTTCCTCTCGGCAAACTCCGGTGGACGACCGCCGATGCGAGGGTAATTTGCCGAATAAGTTGGCAGCCGTTGGCAGCCAGGGACCGGTGTAATTGCGCGACACCGTTTTTTCTTTTCTTTATCACTGAAAGCGATTTTAGCGAGGGTAACCCAGAAAATCGGGCCTCTTCAAGTGCAACGCTAATGCAACGAAAATTAGCCATTGGTTGATTTGGGTCACGTGATTCGTGAGGGGGCGTGGGATAGACCTCGAGTAGGAGTGGCGTTCTCCGCTACTGAGCGATCGCGCCTGTAATTTGTTTTCTATCGATTCAAAATGTTTGCATGTCGATAAAATTTTATGGCAAAAAAGTCGTCTTCATTTCCTAGTCAGAACAGTTGCTTCTGGGCCTTTCAGTGAGACGAATCGTACTGGGGTATAAGTCGTGCAGTTTTTCTTTTTTTTTCTCTGGAAACAGGCCTCGTCCTCTGCCTGGTGGACGACGAAGGAGTTCCGACCGAGGCTCGACCGCCTCTCGCGTAGCCGACTTACGTAACCTTATTCCTGCGGACGTAACAGCTTGCTTCCAAGTTTTTGGCCAAGCCTCCCAGCAGTTTATAATCCACCGCCGCAGGGATAATCATGGTTAACTGCGTGGGTGCGCGAGGTCCCAAGTTGTTGCTCTCACATTCCTCTTGCACGTAGCGTGGAGACGCCGAGGCATTAAGTGACTTAGCCTGAATTTTTGCCAGGAATACGGTATTATGGACGAGAGTTCGCGAGTTCCAACGGACAGAGGATTCTCTGGACTTTGATGGTAGCGGGGTTTAAAGTGGCCAGCCAAGCGGGAGATTTCGTTTGAGAATTTTTTACGGGAAAAAAGGGAAAGAACGAGCCGAGGATTAAATTGATCTTAAGAGGATTGTCAAGTCCTCGCTGTTTTTAATGAGTGCTTGTTTCTGCACTTTGTTCTTTGAGTCGTACATATAGGTTTCGTTTTATCATTTGTCACTAATTCGTTGTTAGTGGATAGTTTGTAGCTTTGGATCGATTTGCGCGGATTTTAGTTTTTATTAATAAACGACGAATTATAACATTCTTTACGATATTTAAAGTGTGTTCTTTACACTATTCCTATCTAATAATAATACCTAATATGGCAATGAGACATTTTGAACTTTCGCCATGTTTGTCCTCATGTCCCCAGCTCCACAACTCTTCAAAATCCTATCGAAAGAATAACGCACTTGGTAAAAAAGAAGACTCTGAGGATGTCACATCAGATGGAGATAGAATACATTTACATCAAAACACAGTCAAACAAGAACAATCAAAGCAAGAAACTAGTCATCAGACAATATTCAGTCAATATTCTCAAACTCGTCAGTACCATAGTCACTCAGACAAGCCAAGCTTTCTGAATCTAGTAAAAGCCATCAGGCTTGTTGCATAATAAAGACAGTGCAAATCAATTAGAGTTATTCATTTCCCACGACAATGGATGGGCTATCGAACTCCAAGAATATACGCACCAGTCGTGAGTATCCTTAACAACCATCAACCGATCGTTCGAAACGTCAAAAGTGTAGTTTCAATCAAAAGTCAATCAACATACAAAATGCATCTCTCTCTCTATAAAGAAATCTTGTGAAACAAGAACAAAGATAACGATACGCGTGCAACGAGGACGGGAAAGTCCTCGGCAAGAATCTTCGTTTCAATTCGGTGTCGCGTCTTATGTGGGTCAGCGGTGAAAGGAGACGCGGGAAGAAAAATTCGCGTTACACATCGGGGAAAGATGTTCAAACGAGAACGGGTGTAAGATTCGTCGGATCTCCGCGTGAAAGAGAAAGGCGGATGGACAAGGCAAGAGAGAAGAAAGAGACGCGCGTACGGTTTGAAATGGAGAGGAAGTTGCACGCGTTGTAGAACGATACGCGATACTCGACGAGGAGGGCCAGGAGGAGGTGTGTGCGGCTTTGAATAGAAAATAATCGAGGGTCTCGCGGAGAATAACGGCAAGTGGTATAAGGCGACGCGAGGAAGACACCGGAGGCGGACAACAATGCCGTTCCTCCCGAACGTCCTGGTTATCTGACTTTTTCAACGAAAAAACAATGGCCCCGCATTGTCACCGGGCCGAAGAATCAACCGAGCTGCGAAGAGCTCGATGGCTTTGATGAATCCGAGGCGGAACGTCACCCACCTCCTTCCCCCTTGTATTTCACAGGGAAAAGGATGGAAATTTCTTCTCGCGATAAAGGGTAACATCCGGTGTCGCTCTGATTCACTCGGGGCAAGAATGTAAGACGCGAGAGGCGGAGGAATCTAAAAATTGAACTCTGTTGTTCCTTTGGGTAAAGTTTGGACGGTGTGAAAGTGTTCGGATTATAACGCACAGAGGACTTTTTGTGAGAACATGAAATTTTGTGTGTGTACGAAATATTTTGTCATTTCATTAGATGTATATTTAATGAAATCATCTTTAATACGTAAATACTACTGGTCCAATTCGTGGAGAATTTGTGGACTAATTCATTTTTTGGGATAACAAAATTCGAACATTCCACAAATTAGCTTTATGCGCTGTGAAATTCATTTTGATGGATAGTAAATTTCGGACTGGTCTTATGGGGAATATTTAGGCTACGAAATTCATTTCAATACTCAGAAGGACCCAGAAATTAGATTTGTGGAGAATTTGTGGACTGCGAGTTTATTTTGTGGTGACAAATTTCGGATTTGTGGGCTACGAAATTCATTTTATTGGACAAAGAATTTCGGAAGAGAGATGGCCCACAAATTGATGGGTCTTCTCTTTTGCAAACATCTTACATTCCAATTGGCAAGAATGAAATCAGCAGATGACGGAGATGTCGGGTAAAAATAATAGAATTTGCGATATGGAACGTGAAACGTGGAATATGGGATATGAAACGCGGAATGTAAGATGGAGAAGTATGGGATAGACGATATGAAATATGAAGTATGAATGCGGAATATGGAGCGTGAAGTGAAGTGTAGAATATAGCGCGACAGATGTGAGAAATGTGGGATAATGAGAACAACGCACACGCGTTCACTGTTCAAACACCTTCCTGTTATTTGAAGTCTTTCTTCGTCGGAAGAGTTAGAGTTACAAATTACCTAATTCTAAACAATCTTCTCAAATAGACACTGCAAATCCAACATTTACGCAAGTATTATCAATCTTACAAATAACGTCTCGACCAAGTGCGCCTTTGCTCGACCTGATATCGATGCCAAAGTCAGGGAGGGTTGAAATTGCATCTGGCAGCAGACTCCTCGGAAATTCACCGAACAAATCACCACCGTTTCGAAGGGAGCGATACCTCGCGAGCCTCCGTGAGAAGAAAGCTGAAACGACCGCGAACACATCCTGTTACGGGCGATGTAATATAGGGGGAGGGGGGTGGAAGAAAGTGGCCGCAGAAATCATGCCACGGGGAACACGAAAATTTACTCGCGCGCAACAATGGCGACGGAAACGTCCCGGCTGGAAGATCGAGGCGCAACAATGGCCGCGCGACGTTCGTCCAACCGGTTGGCCCCCCAGCCCGGGGAAAACAATACGGCCGCGTGGAACAGCGGACAAGGGGAACATTTTCGCCGCACACGTACGCGCGTGTAACCCGCAGCAATATATATGTATATATATATATATATATATATCGGAGCTCGGCGGCAAGCTCGTTTCGTTTCCACCCGGGGACGAGCAAGAGACCGAAGGAAATTGCTGTTGCGCCGTTTCCTGTCTTCGTAAAAAGAAAAGAAAAAAAAAAGAAGACACAACAACTCGTTGTTTCTCGCTGTTTCGACGGGAAGGGAATAAAAACGTGGAGACGTTTGTTACCGCGATGGCGAACGACTTTCGTCTTTTTCTCCGCGAAAGATCACGAAGAACACGACGCGAATACCTCGTTTGAATTTATTAGACTTCTCCTGCCGACCGCGTACGTGAACAACGTCGCTTCGCGATGTTGCTGCGTTGAACGAGAACAGTGAATTTTATCTGCTAGATTACGTGCTAGTTTTCGTTTCGATCAGGCTTCATCTGCTTCGTTTGAATTGCGACAAACGCGATGAATTACGTGTAGGAAGCGAGAAAGATTTTTTGTTTGGAAAAGAAGTGTTTCAGTGTGAACACACAGTGTGATTTAGAAGGATATTTTGTTGGGTGAAATCAACGATAGATAACAGTTTCCTTTTGTTTATTGACGAAGGATACTCGTTTTCCTGAATAATTTATTCATTTCCCTCATCGAGAAACGAAACTTGTTATGCTGTTACCATTGAACACGAAGGGGTTAATTTTATCATTTACGAACGAATGCTCGAAATTTTTTAACAGGATGAAACAATGACTCGGAGAAAGCAAAAGTTTGGCACAATGGTGTTTTATGGCAGTGATGCGGCGTTCATAGTTAACGTAAGTTGCTTCGTGGCTCGAGGATTCAAGAAACTTCAACTTTCTTTAATAGCAAAGTTTCTTTAAGGCACTTTGTTTCGAACGCAACAGCAGGCAAACGAGGGAGTAGAAAGGTAATTAACAGAAATAAAAATAATCTTTCAACTTTCGGATTTCAAAGATCGAAACTCGAAATTTTCCTCGAATCTGCATCATAATAATAATGATAATGATAAATACGTAGAAATAGTTTTGAATCAGAATTGAAACGAAGGATGAATGTGAAAAGTTCATCAAAATAAAATGCTATTTAAAAAAAATGTCTTGTATTTGGTTGTTCTAACGTTGAACAAATGAATGAATAAATATCTGGTTAATTACTTTTTCGTCCTAATTTTGTCGAAAAGCACCTGCGTGCTTCCAGTATAGAGAAAACTGAAATTTATCACTCAAACGTGAGAAAACAAATCGAAACAAGCGACAAAACTCTTTACGCGCATCTAATAATTTTGACGTCCCTAAAGAACGATCGAAAGCAATAAAACGAACGAACGAACAATTTTCAGAAGCTTATCTGTGACTTTCGTGTTTTCATCTCACGGCGAGCTGATATTTTCAAAGATTTCGTCTATGAGAAAACTAGCGCAGTAATTTGAAGCCTAGGGGAAAGAGACGCGAGGGAAATAAGCAGCGTCTCTCCCTCGAACGTTCGCGTTTGGGAAAAATGAAACAACCCTTTCGCCGAGTGACTGCTAAGCTGTTCGCCTCTCCCTTTTGAATTACGATTTGCCGCTCGAGATGGAGCTGCACAGCTTCCCCCGGCTGCTTGAACTTGAAGTTTTCCGCGCAAAACGGCGCGAAGGGGCTGGGAGGACGGAGCGAGAACGAGGGGACAAGGCCTGAAAATTCCAGCGGAGCGGACGTGACGCGGAACTCGACGCGTTGTTTACGCGAATCTACATATTCAATGCGCGGCAGAACGAAGGAAACCGGCGGCGTAAATAGAGACATATTTCCCCGAAAGGCGGAAGTTGCGCGAAAGGCGATGAAAAGCAATCGAAGTTCCTCGCCTCCCTCCGCGAGAAATTGAAATCTCGCGCGATGAAATTTCCTCCCTTCCGAACCCCCCCCCCCACCTCCACTATGTGAGTGCGCGAATATCCTCGCAAATTACCGGCTTTCGCCGATTTCTCCTCGAAAACGCCGAGTATCGCGTTATGAACGAAAGACCCGATGTCTGTTTCTCTAGTTTCCGAGTATCGCTCTATGGGAGAGCGCGTTTGACTCTTCGGGAGGCGCGCTCGCTCCGCGCCGAATTGCTTTCCGCGGAGTTTCTGTGCCGTTCCTCCGATCGAATTTACGCGAATATCCGCTAGATAGGAATCTAGTCGTAACCGAATCGCAGACATTTGTGTGTGGGATTGGGAATTCCGGGGCGAATTAGGGATTTGTTTTCTATCGATTCAAATGTTTGCGCATCAATTCAATTTTATGGCAAAACAGTCGTCTTCGTTTCCTAGTCGGAACAATTGCTTCTTTCAGCGAGACGAATCGTACCGGGGTGCAACTCGTGTTTCTCTATAACGAACAGTTTAAAAGAAAATTGCGTTGTTATCTTCACACAGGACACGGTTACGTTTCTGTACTCGCAATTTTGCCACTTTATAATATCCTCCGCGATCCGCGTGTTTACGAGAAAACGAACGGTCGCGATTTCACAAAACGGTGACAGTGCAAACTTTCGTTCCTTGGCGAACTGGCGCCGCAACTCTCGATGAGTCTAGACGACACCAGGGGCGATTCTCTCTTGTTCCGCAAGAAAGAGGGGCTCTCCAACGAAAGAGGGGCAGCGAGATCAACGACCTCGCGGCACCAGTCCACTTCCGGCCGCTTCCGAGGTCTCCTCCCTCTCCTGGCAAATTCCTAGCAACACCAACCGAGAGAACAATTACGAATCCCGATCTGTCCGTGCGACAGATCGAACGAACCGGCAACCACCGCGACCCGATATTACCGCTCGACTATCCGGATTGCGTGGATTATTTCGTGCCGGATACAATGAAGTTCGTGGCATTGTGCCGGGCGCCGCATTTTCCAGAAGCTCGTTCCCCGCGTTATCTGGCAAATGAACTCGCGCGAAGCTAGTTAAACCGCGCGTGGCGCCACCAGTCGCGTTTCACGATTGCTCGCTATTTCATCGCGTCAAGGAATGCGACGCGCGACGCGCACTCTGTCCAAATTGGGAATTTTTTCTTCATCCGATAGATTTGCGAACGACGAATGACAGAGGATTTTGCACGGAACTCTTTTTCCACGTTCCGTGCAAATATTCTGTACTCGAGTTATCTCGAATCGAGTGTTCAATTTTATTTCATCGTTGCGCTGTTTCGAAGGAATTTGCGAACGCATTTCAAATTTGGAATTTCCAGACGCATTTCCGTATAATATATATAGCTGTCGGTAATTTGAGCGTGTAATATCACTAGTGACTATTTCGATACCAACGTATATAGAAGATGAACACGTTTATCGTTGTGTCATGTAAGTGAAATATAAATTCGGCGAAAGTGCGTAGAAATCTTCAACTGACTCAATGTGCCTCTGTAAAATAATAAAATAATTGTTCTCCAAATTGTTGCCACGGACTCGTTTAATTTTTACAAAAATTAAAACACAATATTTGCATCTCGCGATGAAACAACCGTTCGCCAATGTTTTCGATAAATTCACCCGCTCTCTGAAAACTAACGAAAAAGGGTTTTCAGAACACCGACGAGAGTAAGCAAATATTCACCTGGATCCCTCAGACATTCCAACACCACCATTTCCCTCCACTTCCTTAGCGCGAGGCAACAGGTAATTTTTCCAATCTCCCACTTCCAATTAACATCTCGGGACTTGTATCTTCGTTTATTCTCAAAGAGAAAGAGAGGAAGAGAGGGAGAGAGAGAGGTACGTGGCAAGCTGGTGGGCGTAGAAACGAGCGTGCAATTACGAAATTCCGACGTCTAATTTAAAATTACATTCGGGGAAAAAGAGAGAAAAGGGAGAATCTCTTCCCTTCGCGCTCCTTCGTGCAAAAGAAATTCCCTTGCGCGCGCCATTTCCGCTCAGCTCGCAGCGAAAATTAGAGAGGTTTCCGCGAGAGGATACGGAACGTTTCTTTCGGAAAGTGGCAAAAAGTTGTCGAATCCGGAGTCGAAGGGACAACCGGGGAACTCTGTATGCTGCCGGCACGGTGTCGCGAGTACGGTAGCGAGCGCAAGAAAGCGGCATCGCGCTTTCGCCGGAAGCGGAACGCCGTCACTAATTATCCGCTAACCTAACGAACTACGATTCTCGCATCGTCGGAATATCAACGTCGTGGGACGAGGACGAGGACGAGGACGACGTCGTCCTCGGAAGAAGGGTAGGTCACGCTTCGCGCGACGCCAACCCGCGCTCCATTAGGGGTAAGTTATGATGATTAGCCGACACGGTCGTTTCGTTCGAGGTCCTGCGAATATTGTTCGAGCGAGGAAGATTCAATCCTACTGCTGGCGAAAGAGTCGCTGCTTGCAGGAAATGTTTTTTTTTATTCTTTTATCGAGAGCTACTGAGTTCTTGGATTCGTTCTTATAGACAGCTGCACAGAATTCTCCTAACGAGGTCTTTTTATCTTTAGATGATACCTTCATACAAGCGATATCTTTTTTTTCCATCTTGTCTTCTGTCCTTGTCTGCTTTAGGAATTAGACTCTTCCTTTAGTTATTTGGCCAGAAAAGTGAATAAAGTGCTGAATAAAGTTTCTTTTAATAGGATCTTTCTATTCCTAGTCTTTTTTTTTGTGAGATAATAACCAGTCACTAGAAAAAATTGTTCAAATTTAATATGGAAAAAGAACAGAACGGGGTGGGTTAATTTACTATTACTACAACTTGATTATTCGTATCATCTTCTTTCAATTTTCACCAATAACTGCAACATGATTGACATAAATTGCTTCAAAATTAAGCAATACCAAAATAATCGTACTGACATTCGACGACTCTTAAAATGTAACATATTATTGTATACTCTTCTGTAATAAACCTTCCTTTAGATACAAACTTCCTTTCAAAAGTCACATCAAAATACACATGCTCGAAAAATGACGACTTTCAAATTTAAACGCTAATTCAGTAGACTAAATTAAGTCCATCCATGAAGCATTTAACTTGCGACACGATGAAGCGTGTTTGAAAATTCGCGACACTATCGTGATATATTTCAATGGTGTTAGAATGATACGGGTTGATGACGACAACTTTACGAGCTGATAATACGACAGTCAAGCAACGGCTGTGTACCTGTTCCCTTTAGAGAATGCACTTAAGGAGCGACACAATGTTCAATATATAACGTATACGTATACGTGTGTATGCGCACACGGACGATTACACGGGCGATACTTGAGATATTATGCTAAAGTTTCCTGCACGTTGATGGTTCCAGCCATTGCGTTTCGGTCGCCATCAGCGTCTAACTTACGAGAATGTAAAAACACAGCTATAGAGGTATTTTCATTATTCAACGGGATATAAAGATGAAAAACATCTGAAAAGAAAAGAAAGAACCCTTTAAAACACTGCTCCTGTTGATGATGCATGAAAATAAAATATCATGTAAAATAATAATTGATTGATGAATCAGATAATATAGTTGCTGTTAATCCTTCAGGTTTCCTGCACGTTGATGGTTTCCAGCCATTGCGTTTCGGTCGCCATCAGCGTCTAACTTACGAGAATGTAAAAACACAGCTATAGAGGTATTTTCATTATTCAAGGGGAATATAAAGATGAAAAACATCTGAAAAGAAAAGAAAGAGCCTTTTAAAACACTGCTCCTGTTGATGATACATAATGAAAATGACCGTCTACATAATAAATATCATATAAAATAATAATCGATTGATGAATCAGCTAATATAGTTGCTGTTAATCCTTCAATTGTAGATATTAAAAAGGAATCCAATTCATTATAAAAATGAAATGTTAAAAATTAATTTTGACCCATGATAAGTAGCTAATCATCTAAAACCTGGCGAATTTTTATATCATCTATCTCTCTCTCTCTCTCTCTCAAGCAGACTATAAATTTCTTTCGCGCGTAATTTAGTTCAAGACGTTTATGGCTTATAACCGCTAAATGGCTTATAGTTCCGGGCTTTCCATCAAATTCCTAACTATTAAAGCACACTAAATCGACGTAACTAATTACTTTTCTTTTCCCTTACTGTTTTTTAAGTCTCTCTCTCTCTCTCTCTTTCTCTCTTTCTTTTTATCCCGTGTAGAAGTTTCGCAGCGTCAGAAGAGAAACAGAAAATTTACCAAAGTTCGTCGCAATAAAACGTGACGGTTTTTTAAAATTTCTCGAGCGAGCACCGCTCTAACAACCTCTGTACCTTGTTACATTTTTATTTACCTTCACTTTTCTCGTTTTGCCCGGTAAATCCGATTTTTTCCGCGGATTAAATACTTTAAAACGGAGGATCGCCCGGGCGAATCGTGATCGAGTAGCTCGCGTAACGTGACAGTTTTTTTTTCGAAAAAGAGCTGTCTGCTTGTCGATGAAACAACCATGGAGAAAGAAATCATGGTGGGTGTATGTGTGGCGTCGTTTCTTCGAGAAAAATCAAAAACTTTCGCGCCTCTCTCTCTCTCTCTTCGTCATAAATAAAACGCGGGATTTTTACGTTCCGCAGTAACCTCGCTAGCCAACGCGCGCCGTTATACGATTTTCCCCGCGATGTAACGTGAGGAATCGTTGCTGCGAGGCGAGCGTTGCACACGTACGACGCAGGATAAACATTTATGAACGATATAACAACACAATGGTGCTAGAAAAGTTCCCAACACGGGGAGCTTCTTAAAAGAACAAACGCGTTGGAAATCAAGTTGAGAATCAACGTGCGAGCGTGTAATGTCTCGGGATTTGACGTTCTGCCATTGGTTTTCTGTCTGACAGAGTCTTCTCTTTCAATTTCATTTTATTTCATTTTATTTTATAATATTTACCATCCTGTCCCCGTTGAATTTCTTCATCTCGAAATACCTCTTCAATTTGAAACTAACATCAAATGCATTCAAACATTGCTACAAATTTACTTTCCACCTGAACCTAATCTAAAATATAACCCCTGGAACATCAATTCGCAACCTCATAGATTACCAGCATAATAAACTTTTCAATTGATCAACCAATCAGTTGCGTTTAAATGTTCTTAAAAATTTATTTGCCAATTCTTAAAATACTTCCTGAAACTTGTAAACTAGTAAGTAGTTTCCATCAATTGTGTAATAATGAACTTTTCAACTAATTATCTGCAACCAAGCATTGCTACAAATTTCTTTTATTCCCAAATAACAAACTACTCTAAATATCAACCTTTAATTTCATAATTACATCCATCAGTCGCACAAAAATCAACTTTTCAGCTAATTAACTGCATTCAAACATTGCCACAAATTTCTTTTACTCCCAAATAACAAACTACCCCTAAATATCCCTAAATATCAACCTTTAATCTCATAAGTACATCCACATATTGTATAATAATGAACTTTTCAACTAATTATCTGCAACCAAGCATTGCTACAAATTCCTTTTACTCCCAAATAACAAGCTACCCTAAATATCAACCTTTAATCTCATAAGTACATCCACATATTGTATAATAATGAACTTTTGAGCTAATTAACTGCATCCAAACATTGCTACAAATTCCTTTTACTCCCAAATAACAAACTACCCTAAATATCAACCTTTAATTTCATAAGTGCATCCATCAATCGCATAATAATCAACTTTTCAGCTAATTAACTGCATCCAAACATTGCCACAAATTTCTTTTACTCCCAAGTAATAAACCCTAAATACCTCTAAATATCAACCTTCAACCCCATCAATCGCACAATAATCAACTTTCCCATTGTCGTGCCGATATCGCGTCGTACAATCCGTCAACAATTTTCGCCGGCAATTATCCCGCGACATCGTGGCACAGACATCGAAGCCCGGGAACTGTCCTCTTCCTCCTGTCCGAGGAAACCACAAATTGGTCGACTCGGGCGAAATTTGATAAACGGCAGCGGCGCGATTAAAATCGAACGAGCTTCGCGGGCCTGCTTTCCACGCCTCTCCCATCACCTCTCGTCAACTTTAAATGTTAGTAATTGCTGCTCGTTTGTCGATAAATCCAATCCTGTCGACGATTTAATTGGTCGTCGTCGTTCCACGACGTTCAGTAATGACCGAAGCCGACGACGAACAAACGACAGTTTTCCATTATTTTCCATTGTTCTCCGTCCTCACAACGTCCAACGTCTTTCCTGTCCAATCTCATCTTTCCAGCTTCTCGACTTTATCCATCCGTTTTCAACCTCCTCTAACTATTTCTCTCATAGTTTCTCTTCTATTCTCGTTCTCTGTGTGTTTGTTCAGTTCTCCAGGTCGCGCCCCTACTGTTCGGTGTCGATCAGTGAACTGCATCCAAAGGGGCTGCAACAGGCTACTCCCGATACATAAATGCAATACTCTGGTCATTCTTTTACTCGCGTCAAGCGCATTCGTGGTGCTGAAAGTTTCTAATCTGGGAACTTTCAGCGAACCTCGAGCGAACGAGACTCGATCTCGTGTTTGGAATGAAATTTACACAGAGGAGGGTGTAGGACCGGGTTTAACCCTCAAATTCTCACACTTCAATCTTATGTACTCTTCGTTTCAGTAAACAGGAAGGATTCGTAACGTTTGACACAAGACTCGATCGGAAAATCGTGTACACTAATCGTATGAAAATGTTTCTCGTTTAAATTTTATAATTTTTGAGAAGTATTACATTTCGAAAATGACTTTCGAAAGAATGCAGCGACGTTCAGGATTCGCCTATCACTACGATAAGTGTTTTTTTCACAAGTAACGATTATTTAGGAAATTGCATCAATCGTTTTTCATTCGGGCTGAATCGAAATTTGCCGTGAATGGAAAAGGAAAAATTCTGAAGATCACGATTGATTCTGAGATTTTTAAGAGCATCCGATGACTTATCAAGTTGCAAGAAATTTGAAGTCTCCATTTCCGAGGTGGTTAATAAAAATATCATTGGATGATCAACGAGAAGACAGAGTGATCTGTTGGAGCCTCGGAGGGAGCGTAGTATTCGCGAAATTGATCGCGTCAACGAGTAAACATATCCCCAGCGATGTTTCACTTTCCACCCGATCGGCGAGCAAACGAGTCTGTCGCGAACATATTGCCTTCACTTACACGTGCTCTCCCTCTGACGTTAGAATCATGTCAGAAACAGGGGATGCAACCACCAGCAACGAAACCAATACGTCTTTTACTTCTAGCAGCGCGCGACAAGTCTTAATTGATCGTCTGTGGTATTATTTTGCCAGATGAAGAACGGAATCAAATAAATTCCATTCGCCAAACTGTATCAATTCGACTTTTTAATTAATGAATCAAGATTCGAAGTTCAGAATTTTAGAACGGAATCTTTTTTAGAGATTTCGAAAGTAATACATTTATTTATGTAATATATTAGTGATAACGACAGAAATTTATTGTATATCTATAAAATATTTTTATTTACATATTTTTACATATTATACGTATTTTGTGCATTTTTGCGCCTAATCTAATTTTACAACAAACGCGCAAAAATCCACGATCCACAGGTACAAATACCATTCCAAGGAGTTGATCTGGAAAGTATCTTCGATAACACCTTCAATCGAACAACCACCTATTCTCACCTAACGAGAATCCTACGATACACGGTTTCAAACTACCATGATGAAAGATGGAACGCGGTTAATGCGCTTAATGTAGCACGTAAGGGTCAGTTCTCTGGCCATCCGCCAAGCAACCCCAAGTCAGTCTCGGTCCAGATAGTCATTCAGGAGTCGCTGAAGTTTCCGATCATCCCTAATAAAGTCACGGGACGCTTGTCTTCGAGAATAGATACCATCTTGTTTTCGTTCGGTCGGACAACCTCGGGGACGGTTTCCTTTTTACGGTGGAAGCTGTTGAACCGTACCAAACACCGGCCAACCGTCCGTTTGAGAGTCTGGGAAATAAAAGCGACGCTCGAAGACGCTGGACTTTGACGACGCTTAAAATGTCGTTGGTTCGTGGAACCATGGGTTGTTTCGTCCCGGTCTACCCTTGAGAAAATTGCACCGGAAAATTCCTCGTCCTTGAATATTTCATTGGTAACTC
The DNA here is from genome assembly GCA_030673865.1 of Melipona bicolor. NCBI lineage: Eukaryota > Metazoa > Arthropoda > Insecta > Hymenoptera > Apidae > Melipona > Melipona bicolor. Next base: position 5,392,780 of record JAHYIQ010000004.1, on the reverse strand, counting down.
GGAGGTGATGTTTTTTTCTTTGGTCAAAAATTAAAGAAAATTCTTTCTTCTTTGGGAAGTTTCTTTCTTTTTCGGGGACTTTGGTTAAATTATTCTTTGCCAGTTGTTCCTTCCTTGGAAAGGTGAGATTAATTAAATTATTTTTACCGTGTAATTTTCGTTGCATCGAGTGACATTTTGAAGGAAAGTTCCTTTTCTCTTTAATTTGACAGTAATCTGGAATATTTCAAAGTATTCCCACGTATTTTCCAACTGATAATTGCAAAAATCTAATTCCAGCGAATGAAATGTTCTAATTTTAGATTGAAAAGGAGAACTGACTGCCAATCAAGGAAATTTCTAGGGCGTGCTTAAAATATATTTCTAAAAATTTCAAACAATTGTTGATTGAATTATTCTTATAGACATCTTCTCCGAATAACCATGACGGAAATTTGATTACCACTAACTGATTACTTCTTCTATATTTCAGTATTTAATAAAAGTCATAATTAATATCATTCGCTCGTATATATTCAGCGTCTATCTTTGAAAATTCCCCACTTATAGATATCCTCGTTGCAGAAATTTTATTACAGCTGACTGGTTCTTAAACTCAGCGAAAGGAGAACAATCAATGAAACTCGTATCTTCAAATTTCTCAAAATTCCCTATTTAATAATTCTTTCTTTTTTTTTTATCCTCTCCAAATACCTTTCTTTCCTATTACATGATTCTATAATTTCTTTCTTAAATTCCCCAATTATATTCCACAATTCTGGAAATTTGATCAACATACGAATTCGTGTCCTTAAATTTTCCAAAATTCCTAATTATACAGTTCTATGTAATTCTGAGAATTTGATCAACATACAAATAACTGGCAACAATATCACTCTACGAAGTGGGGAGAACAACTCACAATCAATAAAATTCCCCATTTGATAATTCCCTTTTTTTTCCAAGTATCTTTTTTATTTAATTTTTTTTTTTTTATTTCCTCTTCCGTTTCTGGGAATTTGATTAACACACAAAAGTATCACGCCACGAAGTGTCAACTCTTTGTTAAACTCTGTTTATTCCTTTGCTCGGCTGCCGAGCACCCTGCACAGAAGTGCAATATCTTCTTGTGCTAAGTTCCAGCCGGAAGTAGGGGTTCCTTCTGACGGAGGAACCACGGTGTTGGCCACTGAAAGTCAGTATTACCAGTTGCGCAGCGCAACCCATCTGTGCCGCGACTTTGCCTCCGCGTGCGTCATAATAAGGGTAGTAATAAACATGGTTTATTGCCCAAGCGTTATTATAACTCCCGGCCGTGGCTGCAGGGATGAAACTTGGTCACCGTTGAAACGAGCGGCGCGGGCTAAAACGAACGTGGCCTCGAAACATAAAAATGCCAGAATACCGTAAGCCGTTTAATGAATGTAATAAAATGAGGGGAAGAAAGAGAAGAGGGGGGTGAATAATAACTTGGCCTGGTCCGAGGGGAGTTCCGTTCCAACTAAAACACCCTGTCGATTACGTGTGCTAAGTGCGTTTGACAATTAGCAGTAAATTACAGGGGAAACTTTTTTTTTTTCCTTCACGCTCCATAGATGAGCTGATTCCTTTGCACTCTAATTTTTCTTCTTTTTACTGTTCCTGAGGAATTTGAAGAAATTTTGGAATAGTTATCTTACGTTATGTTTCTCGTGTATTAAATACATTACGCTTCATTGTGGAGAGTGGTTTAACTTGTCACAAAATGCGAAGAGATTTTAGAGTACCTAGCAATGTTTGTATTAATTATAATTATTTACAAACGTGTGTAAAAATTTTTTCGATAAAAACAAATGAAAGAATTCAGTTATTTATACAGTAAAAAAGGAAATACTTCTTCGCATTGAAAAATTTCATTGAAACGTCTACGTGTTTGATCAAAAGCTAATTAGCCACTGTTCCATTTTCAAACGGAATTAATCGTTCTCAAATATCAAAATATTTGCACGAATTTTTATCATATGGAGATTTTCATCGCGCATCGAAGATACAGTTACACGGAATAAAAGGATTCACTGCACAAACCGTTTCATCGATTGGAAAAGCACATAAAAATATTTTTAATTAAATTGGAGAATAGAAGATTCTCTCGATTTCACAGGATTGTCGATAGTCGTATCGAAATCCTTAAGAATGGCCATTATTATTTTTACACCTGCCAAAAAAAAAAGTGTAAATATTTTGCGCGTTTTTGCAAAGGAAAATAAAGAGAAATTTCTCTGCAAAGAGAATCAGAAATAAAATACAAAGTTGTAAAAATGTCGCGGGAAAAAATATAAATAATGCTGATTCGTTAGCAACAACTTTCAACACAGGGCCACGTATTCAATTCTTTCGCACGGCGGAAATGTAGAAAATTCGCGAGCGAACAGCTCCTCGTTGATATATCGGTACAGCGTGTATGGATTTCGTTAAGCCTGCTTCGAAATGCAAAATGCGAATTACGAGAAGCATCGCGAGCGTGCAAGTGATATATGAGTACACGTGCGGTAAGATAAGAACTCTTTCGACCAGCGAAGCCACGAAATTTAGCCCGTATATTTCCGTGCCACCGATAAACCCGCCAATGTCGTAATCTCGTGCGGAATTAATTCGATCCGGCGCCTCCTGAAACGTGTGCATTGTTTTCTTACCGCGAGCGTGTCGCTGCTGTTTCGCAAAACATCGTTCGTTGTTCCTACGAAATGGCCCTTCTTGCCGAGAAGAATTTTTGAGAAATAACACACGAACGCGGAAACTGCATGCACTGCACGACGCGACGAGTGATTCGTATAATTAAATTATACAACCAAATTTATTTACATAAACTCAGAACTTGAACTGTGCAACAAGTTTTTACACTTTCCTGACTGACTGATCTTCACAATTTTTTTGTTTGTCTGCAGCAGTTTTCTTTTTTTTTCTTTTGCTATAAATCGCAACTATTTTGAGCAGTTTGTGACATTAGTCTGTGAATAGGACGCTAACAGAGACGCTATGAAGAGGCTAGCAGAAAAAGTTGCTGCCATGAATGACTAGCTGACTTTGACATCTCACGCAACCCAACTCTCGTATCCCTCATTCTTACTGAACGATGACGTCTGGCTTTTCTCTGTTACCTGGCCTTCTTGACCTTACCTCTTGAGCCTGTCGCTCGTGATAAAATTAATGCTACCAAAACTGCGTTGACCTACCACTAAATCCCGAATTCTACTACGTAGACGAAATCACTTTTCAGAGTTAAAGAACCTAAAAGTTAACCAACAATTAAATTCTACTACAAATTCTATTATGTAGATAAAATCACTTTTAGACGATTTTTCGTATTTTTCTAGGCTAAAGAACCGAAAAGTTGTCTGATTAATCCCAAAGTTGAGTAATTAACGTGGAAAACGCTTAATTTGTTACGTACACCCAAAAATAACAAAATATTTCTTTGTAACCGGAATATCATATATCTGCCGGACAATGCGGATGTTTTATGCAAATATTCCTACCGTTATCAAAATCACCGAAAAAAATAAAAGCAAAATGGAAATTTGCTACACTTGTTGAATATTACGACGTGTGCTTTACTCCGGATATTTCGCACACTTTTTCCCCGCGCGTTAAACGCACTCCGCCAATTTTTGCATCATTAAATCCTCCGCACAAAATATTCACATTGCGCGTCCAGCGTGATATTCGTAAATTTCTCTTTCCCGCGAATTATCGTTGTCCGAGCGTTGAAAGATCTTGAAAATCTAATTCGCAAGCGTTCACTCCGACACGAAAACGAAACGAATCGTTCGACGCGAACAATCCACACTTGGAATTCGCCGAATTATTACAATTTCGTAACGACGCGTTCCTACTCCCTTTAAACGCGATGCTTTGAAATAATCTCCTGATTTTTCGACGAGAAGACGTTGTTCGGCCGTGTTGGAAACTTTGACACGGACGAAACGTAGCGGTTCGTTAAAATCGGCATTTCGTGGTACAAACTGAGAAAGAACGGCCATCGTTCGTTAATCCTGTCCATTGTGTATGTATGTCGTGCAACGACCGACCACTGACTTAACTATTCCGGGCTCGATGGCGAAAAAAGCAACGACGATGAAATACGGAATGAAACAAACTTCCCTGGCGCGACGTAATAACGTAGGGATAATTTGAAATTTTTTTCCCCTCCGTTCTATATTCGTTTCTCTATTTTTTTCCTCTTCGTCTCTTCTTTTTTTCAACGGTATCTCTGCCACAAAGGCTAACAACGAAACTCTTTCCCACAATTTCTGTAGGCCGTGCTGCGGTGTAGCACGTTGTTCACGAAAAATTTTTTTACGCGATCGCTACGCGGAGAACGTTGTAGCGCGTGAGGTAAAATTGGTCGGTCATTGCCGCGAGAATTAAAAATTCTCGCTGTTATTCAAAAACTTTCGTGAGGATATTTAGTTCATGGAGTTTTATTACGAGTTTGTAGAAAATAAAGTCAAGCGTAATCGAAGTCTGAATCGCGAGTATCGCGTTCAACATCGAATATTTTGCTACACGCGAGCAATTTAAATTTTTAATAGGATATTCAGTCGCGCGTGACACGTCAAAGTGCATAAATAGTTAAAAGATGATTCAATTGTTCTCCTTTCTACGATTCAAAGGGCCACTGTGTAGTGGATCGTTCGTAGAAAATTTTTTCGTGCGATCGCGAACGTTGCAGCGCGTTAAGTAGAATTGGTCAGTCATTACCGCGACATTACGGGCCACCGAAAGGACATTATTGTTAAAATTAAAATCACCGGTTATTAAACTTCCACTTTTAACGGGATATCCAGTCGTCTGTGATACATTTAATGGAGCGTATAAAGTTTTGAAAAAATCGAAACAAATTCAATCTAAATCGCAAGAATCGCGTGGAACACATCCTTAAACTCCTACTTTTAAATTCTAAACTTTTTGCTGCTTTTAAGAATTCTGCAAATTAGCAACCAGTACAAAGTACATACGCAAAGAGAAGACAAGTTTGTCAAACAAATTTCTCCCGATTCAGATTCTCTTTCTACAAAGACAAATTTCCCACCCCGTTTCTAAGTTTCTACGAAACAAAACATTCCCGGCTAATCAGTTTTTATCGAGCGAGTCAAATCTGTACAAAGCGAATCGAGTTCCGAGTGATTTTTCACGTTGCGAGACAAGAGGAGAAGGCGGAGGACACGTGGGAACTGGCGGTGTCAAAAGCAATTTCATTGTCACACTCCCCTGCGAGGGTCGAACGAAAACGCCGCGGGCTGCGCTTTTCAACTGCATTAGGCCGAAAGTGGCGCGTGTCCCCCCAATCTTCCCGCTATTATTCCTTTCCATGGGGCTTGCTCTCCCGTTGGCGGGGGACGTTGCCACGGCTAACGGCGTGCCGGTGTTCGCGTTTCTTCAAATTGAGTTAGCGCCGGCAACCGGTAGCTCTGAAGCGCCACTTAATATCGTTTTTCTTAGCTTTAGTCACGTTTCTGGCAAATCGAGTTTCCCCGTGGCTCTCTCGTTCGCCCATCACCCCTGTGTATAAATAATAGAACCGTCCTGGCTTGTTCTGGCCGTCGAATTAACCGAGACCGATGCCCCTTTTCCCTCCTCCCCGCTGTTTCTTTTGGAAATACAATTTCACCGTCCTTTTCGCTATCACTGTAACGATAGCTGTAACAGGGTTTCGTTTTCACGTCTCGACGGCGTGTCAGTTGTCAATTTTCAGAGATTAAAGTACAAAAAAAAATATTAAATAAAAAAAACAAAGTCATTTAATAAAACAGTTTTCTAATCAGTCGTTTGTTACGGATCGCTCGTTTACCGGAGAATTTTCCAGATAGATTTCGACGTATCGATCCTTTCGAAATGTGTACACGGCAAGCTACTCACGCGTGCGCGCGTGTGTTGTGCGTGGCGGCGATAATCGTTTCGTCGATACCCTTTCCGAAGCGTTCGAGTCACGCGACTTCCGAGAACTTTCGTCCATTTGCCTTGGCAATTTACCCGCCTTTTTCTTCTCGCGTTAATGATAGACTCGATAACACAGTACGCTCCGTATAATTTGAGTTTTTCGATGCTGTATAAACAGTGACCGAGTGTGCGTTCACGTGACGAGTGAAACAAAAAAAAAAAAAAAGAAATTCTACGGGGGTGAAAGTAATTGCAGGGTGGTATGATACTCTATATCGTTTCCGCTATTAAAATGATGGCGTACGAATTGCGAGAATAAATTCGCAACGAATAAAAATGTATTTTTCTTTTAAACGATTCCGTAGAATATTCGCATTTAAAATATAAACGCGAAGTATTCTTCATTCTGAGTGTTCACATTCTCAAGAACATCCCATTGTTCATCTGCATCGTAACAATTTGAGATTTAAACGATTCCGTAGAATATTCTTAATGACAAACACTCGCATTTAAAATATAAATGCGAAGTATTCTTCATTCTGAGTGTTCACATTCTCAAGAACATCCCATTGTTCATCTGCATCGTAACAATTTGAGAAAGAAAAAGAAGAAAAAGTCCCACTCGCAGCAAATATTCTCATCATTTCTCCGATAACGAAACGAAGAACTCCGCGTCTCGTCGAATCAAGCAACAAGCTTTGCAAACATACTCGATTTAACTCGGCGACAAAGCTTCCCCGTTCTCACCCTAAATATTCAAATCCTCAAGAACGTCAAATATTCTCATCCGTGTATCGCGACTACCGTGGCAAGTAATTACTAACTGCACAATACGACGGACTGTATTTCGTCGAGCTAACCAAATAAACTTGGAAAACTCGACGGTCACTCACGGTGCCACACAGCGACGTCCCCTGTAGACTCTCGAGCAGAACGCTCGAAGGAAGCGGTAAATATCAGGATGGGCAGCGTCGCGACGACGCACTTAATTTCGCCGATATGCACGGCACCACCGCGGCAGCGAATTTTATTCGAGAACGGCTCGTTTCGCTGATAAACTACGGCCACCAGTCCCGAGTCCTTGATTCGAGCTCTGCACGAAAGTTCGCGACGAGGCTCGGGAATAATCGCGGCGCGGCGGCTCGTTGAATATTTATGCGGTACGCCTGTTGTAGCCTATCGAGGATCGAGACTATAGAGCTCGCTTTTCGCGCGTTTCGTCCCGTCGATTGCAAGATTTTTGAAAGAGCCCGTGTTTGAGTCACTCTTGCGCTGAAGGCTACTACTATTGGCGTTCGCTTCACATTGCTAGAGTCAAACTAGAGACGCCTACAGGCTCCCGGAAAATGATATTTATTATTACAATAACTGTGACAAAAAATTTCTGATTCAACAATTACATCTTCTGTTAGTCGTATGTTATTTAAACGCGATTATTTTACAGTTGTTTCATTCAATACCCTTGTTAAAAATGAGTAAAAGGTGTAATAGATTAATCACAAAAAACAGAAATATGTATTGTGTAGAAAGGGAGACACATTACGAATGCAAGAAATGTAACGTAGAATTATGTATTGGCTCATGTTTCGAATTGTACCATATCTTACTAGATTATTAAATATAAATATAAATAAGAAATATAAAATATAAATATGAAATAAAGCTTAAAGTTACTGTGAAATTTTTATGATGAAAAATTTCACCATTCTCAGTGTAGGTCGCGATCCAAAGTCTGACGTAGTCAAGTTAACACTGAAACTACTACAGCGAAAAATTTCCATCGCGGACATTAAAGCAAAACGAAAAAAACAAGAAGATAGGAAAACTTTATAATGTAATGCGTGTATACTTTAGGAAAAATTTTTCGAAACACCAAAAACACGCTGTTTTGCATCTGTAAAATTTCTAACAAAAATTATCACTCGGTCACTTTAGTGGCGTTAAGTTGAAGAATTTTTATGGAAAGTCTTTCAGATAGATGGGTGAAAAAATTGCAAGAATATTGAGTTACAAATTGTACAATTCGTATGGCTTGTAAAATTTATATAATTCAAGTCATACAATTACTTACTAGCAACGATATCTTGCAATTAGATAAATTGTCAAGCAACGTTAGTCAATGGTAGTAGATACTGGAATCTTTATGAGATCGTAAAATAATTCTTACTTTTACGCTCTTAACACTCAAACAGAGGATAAAAATTATACCATCTCCTCGCAATTCCCTTCTGTCCCCTTACAACTCTCTTCCCAGTTATTTTCCATTTCACACGTCTTCGCTTCGTCCTTAATCATCCCCCGCGAGTCTACACCAGCGCCGCGATATTTGCATATTACACTCGCTGACTACCTCGAACAACGCCGGTGTCACCGACGAAATCCACACGCGCCAACTAAAAATTCTTCCTCGCCGTCGCGTCGCGAACGACACGTAAGTTAGCTCCTCTTTTCACGTTACCAACGTCGTCGTTTCCCCTAAACCTTCCCCCGGGCATGAGACCCGAGCTCGCGTGATCCCGTACTCTCCGGAGAAGCCTCGAAAGAAGAAGGAGAACGAAAAAGACAACTCGACTCGGGGGGAAGATGGGGGAGGACCACGAGAAGCGCGGAAGATAACAAGAGACACACAAGACGCGTCCTGGAGCTATTGTGGCCAGGCATAATGCAGCAGGCTCGTGCAAACACAATTTGTCGCGTCACAGCGGATAGTCAATCGATTAGGTACGTGATGCAGGGTGCGCCACAGGTGCATGTGCGGCACATGCGGCCCAGGATTACGCCTGTCTCGACGCGGCGTTTACGGTGCGGCCGTAACTCCAACGCCTAACGATCTGATGCCCCGATTCTCGCAATTATCTCGTCGCGTCTCGTACGATCGGCGTAATAATCATATCATCTTGGCTACGACTTGGTTCGACTCAACGAGTCGAGTCGAGTCGTCTTCGACAATGTGTTTTCAGTGTGTTCTCGGTTGCTGTTTTAGGCGTTTGCAATCTAGCAACGAGACGTAGACAATATAACATTATCATATAATATTATCAGTGTCATTAATTTTCGTCCGATTATGTTTCCCCTCTTACATCGTTTTTACTAGTGTCCACTTGCGCTTAAAATTTTTTGTTATTATAATAAAGTTAACTATTCAACTACTTGGTATTACTTCTTCATAAAATGTGACATCGTCACTCAATATATTCGGCATATTAACGTGTTATTAGACACTATTCGGTAATCCGTGACTATTCAAATCATTCGAGACTCCAAAGTCCTTAAAATTCTGAAAAAATAGCATCACCGTGACTGTCGGTCGGTTAATCGACAAAGATGCGACTTTCCTTCGGCGTAGAACACTGTTGCTAGAGTAGCAAAAGTTTCGAACTCGCGAAATATCGTTTCGTACTGAGAAAAAACATTTTCCCTCGCAGGGGATGTTCGAAACTGCCGGGCTTCAATTTTCAAGCTTTTTCACTCGCGAAGTTTCCACCTGCGGGACTTGCTTCGATCTTTAAAAATTCCGACGAAACTGCGAAACTTCTCGCCGGCGAGAAATTTTCAATCGCGGAGTATGTTTTAATCAGCAACTCTTGCTGATTAAAACAAGCGACGAGAGCCACCCCGTTCGTATTCTAAACAGAGTGTTTGACGCGTGTTTAAGAGTAAACTGCAATCTATCTAATGAGCCGTGCAATCGATGGACGGAGGAACGCGAGATGGGCAATTGAAAGTTTTCTTCCCGACAGACGGGGAGTATCCTCTGGCCAGCGGGCGTAGAGTGAACGGCGACGTTTTCAATTTACAGGGGCGTCTCCCCTTTTTTTTTTTTTTTTTCACGTGATACCCGACGTTGGGACAGAGTACGGCTTTCAATTGGGGTAAATACGAGGTGTAAGCTGTCGCGTAGGATCGATTTCTTTTAATTGATTGGCCGGACGGGGATAGGGGAGCAAGGCAGATGGGTTGGTCGTCGGATGATAGCTGCTGGATACGGGTTATTGATGATGTTACGGAGACGTTTCCAATAGGGACTTTACGAAACAGATGTACACCAATTAATCCAATGCTACGCGTGCACCCCCGTAATATAATATTAACATATGCCCCATTGTGTGTTGAATTTGAATTTCGTTATCTTTTATCGTTTAATTCATTTTTATATCTGAAGCTTGTTTTATCTTATTGAATTAAATAATTCAATTTTTTAAAACGTAAAAAGTATTATTACAGCAAATAAAAAAGCTGCACGACTTGTACCCTGAAAGTACGATTCGTCTCACTGAAAGGCCCAGAAGCAACTCTTCTGACTAGGAAATGAAGACGATAAAATTTTATCGATGTGCAAACGTTTGAATCGATAGAAAACAAATTACAGGCGCGATCGCTCAGTACCAGACAACGCCACTCCTATTCGAGGTCTACTTCACGCCCCTTCGCGAATCACGTGACTCGAATCAACCAATCGCTAATTTTCGTTGCATTAGCGTTGCACCTGAAGAGGTCCCGCTAAAATCACTTTCAGTGATAATAAATAAAAGTCATCTCTGGTTTGAGTTGGAATCTAAGGATTGATCGAGAAAGTAAATCATCTAGATTCCAAGTTCAGTTGCTATTTTATATTACTCAGAGAAAATAAACATTCTAGCCAACGATTCGTCCTGTGTCATCTACGTCGAAAACTCTCGCGAGAAGTTAATGACGCGAGAGCGGTTTACTAATTAAAATTGACGACCGGGTATTTTTCAAGGATGAAACTGATGAGTTGGCCGGACAACGATGAGCCGAATCCAGAAAATATCAAAACAAATCCAACCATCCAGATGGTTTCTTTCTCGTGCAAAGCATCGATTGTCGAAATTCCAAACAACCTATCGCGTTTCTTCTCAAAGAAAGCTCGTGAAAATAAAAAGAGAAAGAAGAAAGACAACATTCCCAAAGGGCAAAAAAATTCGACCGACCAGACGAACCGATCTCGTCCTCTCAATTTTCACTCTCCAGCCGAAACCCAAGCGGGTTGATCGCGTTGTTTTTCTCCCCGTCGAGCGCAACGAACCCCGACAAGGGGCGAAAACACGAGGGAAACTTCGAGCTAGCGGCCTTTTTTTTCCAGTCGGTCGCGCCAACTTTTCGCGACCGTTCGCGAACGCAACTGGTGCAGCTTTTTGTACGTGCGTACGTACGTGGAACGAGGCACGAGGAACTGACACGTTTCCACACTCCGGAGAACGTTCTCGGCGAACCGCGAAGCTGAAATTAGCGTTTCACCCGAGGAAAGTTTGTTGCGTTCGATCGTTGTTTTCTTTCGATCTCGCAGAGAGAGTTGGCACCGGCTGCGAACGTTCCATCGCGAAGTCCTTGGAATGCGTACGACGTGACGGAGTGCAGGCTAATTCTTCCGAATGATCTTTGGCACGCTGCCAAACCACTCCGTGACTTCTGACAATTCTTTTTCCTTTTCCCTTTTTTCTTATTTACGCTCTTTCTGCGGTCGTTAAGGGGGCACTCCGAGGAATTTCAGAGACGGAGGACGTTCACGTTTTCTTCGGAGAATTAATTTATCGAATGTTTGCAACTCTCTTACTAAGTTAGAAATTTGTCTTTTTTGTAGAATTATTTCTCTGAATAATTATATAATACCTCAGGAGTGGAGATTGTTTCAGTCCAACTGAACGTTTTTGTATCTCTGAAGTACCAAAATGTGCGAAAGTTCGTTCGGAGAATTAATTTATCGAAAGTTTAAAACTCTCTTACCAAGTGACGTTTTTCTAAATAAAGGTGTAATGTTTTAGACGTGGAGATCGTTTGAGTTGAACTACGAACGTTTTTTGTATTTCTGAGGTAGAATCAATTTGTCAAAAGTTTAAAACTCTCTTACTAAGTTAGAAATTTGTCTCTTTTATGAAATTGGCATTTCTCTGAATAATTATATAATATCAGGAGTGGAGATTGTTTCAGTCCAAATGAACGTTTTTGTACTATATTTGTATATTTCTGAAGTATCAAAAAAGTGCGAAAGTTCGTTCGGAGAATCAATTTGTCGAAAGTTTAAAACTCTCTTACCAACTTAGAAATTTCTCTTTCGTGGAATTGGCGTTTTTCTGAATAAACATACAATGTTTCAAATCAAGTCGAACTGCGAACGTTTTTTGTGTTCCTGAGGTATTAAACCGTGCAAAAGTTCAGAGGACGCAGGTGCGCGACGTATCGGAAGTTGGGAATTTACAAAGTTGCAAATTCGAAGAGGGTGTATTTTCGTAGAATCAGCATTTCATTGAATAAATATAGTTCTGGGGTACTGAGACGTGCAAAAGTTCACCGGGATGTATAATGCACTACGTTGTTCCAGAAACTCATAAACGCAAACGTTACTTCGATAATTTAATAGAACTGAAATTTCTCTGAACAAATCGCATAATAAATTTCTCTGACTAAATATATCACGTGAATTGTATTATAATTTTGAATATTGATGACACGTGTAATGTAGTTACCTATCGCGATAGTTATTAACGAGTTTTAATGGATCAGAGTGTCTAAAAGCTCGCAGGATCTGACGACTTGTTTCATTCGTCTCTCTCTCTCTCTCTCTCTCCCATATCGTCGCGTCATTAACGATCCATAGGAAAAGCACTTGGAACGAACTCCCCTGCATCCTGCGAACGAGTAATCTATCAAATTACTAGCTCGATGCACAGAGAAACACGATAACACGATCGCGACATCCATTTTTTTAATTAAAGCCGACGTGTCGGTTGTGTATCGCGTCTCGACGTGTGTCGTCAAAGAACGTCAGCAGCGCGGCAGATAAAAGACTGAAAGAAGGGGGCGGAAAAAAGACTGTGAGACGCGTGACGGGAGTAGTAAAACTGACATAATTAGAATTCCCTTTGTCCGACTCGGCAACGATCGATAACGACCCCTTCTCCTTTTTTAACAATTTAATTTCAGGAAAATCCAGCACGACAAAATCTACGATCGTGATTATACGAGATGCGCAGGATGCGCGTGGTACGCGTATATATTTTCCGATATTTGCAGCCGGAATTGCTTGGAATTATTGGAACTCGATATTAGAAATTGGGGGGGAAAAAAGAGAGATCTCGAAATGCCGAGAGCTCGATATTTCGTTTTTAATTCGATCAAGGCGACGCGCAGCGCGCAGATTTTTCGGAATTTGCATGATGCCCCGTCGCGAATCCTTTTGCCAGCCGGATAAATTAAAAAATATCCAATATCGGCTCCCCGTTAATACAGTGGCAACGTTCAAGTGATTCTATACACTCTTATACTCTCGCAGCTCTAAATTCTCGCGAACGACAAGAGCGAGCAATTGAGAATATCGTGGAAAAGGGAATTTACTCTCGATCTAAACTCCATTGATATTATTTACGATTATTAATTCCAAACGATGCCGACATTTTATAAATCAGTATCGCTCAAGTTCTGTTCGATAGTCAAAGCAGTTGAACTTTCAGCAAGACGATCTCCAACGAACAAGTTGAACAGTGATTCCAGCTCTTTACGAAGAACAAAAATAGAAATAGAAAAATTCATTTGACGAAAATATCGTGGCCAGCGTATTTTGCTCAAGGTAAATAAATCGGACTCTCGCGCTACATCGCGCCACTGTTTTCACTTTGTCGCGGTTTTTAACTTCAAAGAGGCGAAAGTAACTGCGAGTTACATTTATATTAATATAATTGAATTAATCAATTAAATAACATTTAAATAATTCGCCCGGGAGAAATGACAAAATTGGGAGAACGAGAAGCACGCCCCTACGCTAGTTTTAACCACCGTGTTACGGGCGAGTTATCGATGAAACAAGATGGCCGCAATCCAGTAACGAGCAACCACGTGTATGCAGAATTCAGAAGCAAGGTTCAAACCGGCGAATTAAACGGAACGAGCCACGTGGACGACGTGACGCGCAACTCCGCGGAAAGTCGGGAACGTGTTCTGGACGACGGTGGGACACGGCCAGCTTCCTCTATCCTTGATTGTAAAATCGATAGCGAACACGCGACTGTCCAAGGTGTTTCGCCGTTTTCCCTTCCGTTCACGACTCACGTCGCGACGATTTCAACGCATCCGCCATATTGATCCGTTGATTTTGTTTTAACAGCGATTCGTTATTCGACGTCCCATAAATTGCCTCTTTGTTGATCAAACTTCGTTTCTCACACTCTTTTCTTTCCAATCGATGGAATGTCTTTCCGAGTTTTCTTCCTTTTTCTTTTTTCACTCGTTTTATCTTATTTAAAGAATTTGTATTTTACCGATGCCATGTCTGATTTCGTTGGTAGTTCTTAAGTTCCTTTTTTGTTTGTTGAATTTCTTCTCTGCTTCTGTCGAAAGTAAACCTAAGTTTTTGATTTCTTCTTCATCGTGAATCTTCATTTTCTTTCTCTGGTACGTTGTATTTTGTTTTTGCGTGTATTTTGTAGTTGCGTTTCAATAGGTTTCTTCGAGTTCCTTTTTTGTTTGAAATTGAGTTTCTTCCCTTCTCGGTGCGCCCGAAAGAGAAATTTTATTGATTTTTGTCTTTCGCGCTCGTATTTTTATCTGTTTTTGCATCTGTCGTACTCGATATGACAAATTTATATTTTGCCGATACCTTCTCCCGGCCAAATGGCAATTAAATTTCTGCCCCTTTCCGTGTGCGAAAAGAAAAATCTCATCGGTATCTTCCGCTTTGGTATATCTCCGCCATAAATTCTCTTTCTCTCTTTTCTTCTGTCTGCTATATTCCGCGCAATAAATTTATATTTTGCGAATGCAGTTAATTTTCCTTTAATGGTGATTCATTAAACACCCCTTAAATTCCCCGTTCGTTAATTAAATTTCTCCCCTTTCTCGCGCGTGGAAGAAAAATTTCCTCCGTACTTTCCACTTTTATACTTTTGTCGTAAATTTCCTTCTTTCTTTTTTTCTTTTTGGTGCAACGAATTTGTATTTTGTCGAATGTACTCAGTTACGTCTGTCTTCTCTTTTTTCTTTTTTTTAAATTTAAGACACCTTGATGCTAACGAGGATGATTTATTGTGCTCCAGCTGCAGTTTGGATGTAATTAAGGAATAGGTATGCACGTGTGGCTTGCGAGCTAATTAGACTCGAGGTGAAGGAAATGGAGAGAGACAGAGAGAGAGAGAGAGAAATGTTCTGCTTGGGAAACTGGAAAATTAACATTGACGAGCAATTTAGATATTTTGTTTAATTCTTTAATTGCGTTGCGCTTGGTTTCTTTTGATAGCTTTCTTCTTGCACTTTCTCAAGAAAATTATCGAGGTGGTTTAATGTAATTCGAGACTTTACATAAAAATCTTCCCTCTTTGGCATTCCTCACTTGGTATTTTTAATAATTACCAATATTTGCTTGTTCGATATTTGAATTACTTAAGACTCCTTATTTGTACATTTTCAACGCGAAGATAAAATGATTCTTCGTTCTTGGGATTTCTTTCCTGGTGTTATTGCTTGCAACGAAGCATGCGATCTCTGAAGAACTTTCATGCAACCTTCCTATTAACTCTGGATTACATATATATATATATATATAGTTATCTCGTTAGAACATTTGACGAGAGAAATAAATTCCCAGCTAAATTCAATCTCTACAATTTCGTCCAAACAAAAACCAGGTATTTGCATAAAAATGTACACAGAGATGAGCTATCTGTACGTTATTCGGCATTAATGACTCGATTTAAGCGAAAGTTGCAGACACTACTTTCCGATTTAACACGTCAGTCTGATCTTTCCTTTCTCTACCATTCTCCTGGTTTCACACTCCCGTGAATCCAAGGATCTGCGAATGAAAAAACTTTTCAATGTTTGCTTTGCGTGTAACAGACGATAAGATTCACCTCTCGACTGTACATACGTCATACAGGTGAAATCGAGCTATAATTCAAGCATCAATAATTCAATAATCGACTCGAGAATCAAATCGAATCCAGCCATAGTTTGTGCATTTGGCACGATTCTCACGACCATTCCCCCCCTTTCTCATCCGCGTTCCAAATTCTCGTCGAACGGAGCGAAGCAGCCATCGAACCTACAAACGCCGCGCGATTCCCCCTCGTGCCCGAGATAAGAAACTCGGCTGCAGCGACGATGATCTCATTCTCAAATCGAGAAATTAATCGACGATGTCGTCACGTGATCATGGTGTTCTGTTTTGTTGCGCGCTATTGATTTTCTCGTAATTCTCTATTCTACTTTTATTTCCTCTTCTTGCCTCCATTTCGTTCCTTCCACTACGATTCTTTTAATTACTAAATCGTTTAGTTGGTAAATTATTTTACTCCAAATCTTCCCATGAAATAATAGTAACCAGTGCTAATGATAATTAATAATAATCGTACAATCAACAATAAAAAAATAATAATAATAAAAAAAAGTGGTAAAAGGAATGAAATAAACAAAGAAGAGGGATAAAAGTGACACAGTAAGCACAAAATAATCGCGTAAAGAGTGTCCTATCCTTTGCACGAAAAATTGCTAAAATAATAACACCTCTCAAAGGGAAAATTAGCTGGGAAATTAGCTGATCACCCGACATGGAATTAACGATGTCGTTTTCACATGTCGAAAAAGTCAGGAGTGATATTCGCAGGCGGAACGGCGATATTAATCAATACAACGTGAACCGGCTATAATTTCCAGCGGTAATTCTCCCGGTAGAAAAGGGATGGCATGTGTTTCTAATGGACCATCGATTTGCCGTACGATTATTGGCGGTGTCCGTGTCACGGACCGCCTCCGACCAGGCTGTTAATTGTCAGACGCGAGTGGAACTAATTATGAAGCATTCCCGGCCGTGTGGATACGGACATAATGTCTGGTAATGCCTGTCCCCGTGTGCCGAATCTTTGGATTAAAATCTCCATCGGTCATCCGTTTCATCCTTGGCCCCCCATTCCCGATAATTGGAAATTCATCTCTCGTTTATTGGAGATTTATTTTCTATTAGAGGGGATGATAAGTTAATGTTGTTCTAAGGACTGAGATGGTGAAAGTATCTGATGAAATGGGATAGTGGGCGAGAGAAAGTTCAAAATTGACACTTGTCTGCCTGTGCAACTGGAAGTTTTCTCATTGTCGTTAGTTCGACGACTGTTTATTCCGAGATGTACGTATATTGATCTATTGATTCCTTTTTGTAAAATGTAATAGTTGTAATTGTAATAACGATACATATGTTATTATGTAATATTATTTTTATTATAATTGTAGTAGTTTCATACGTAGTTCAACTAAATCAACGAGACACGAGACAGTGCAAATCTGTGCAAATCTGTATTCTAACGTCGGCTATGACAAGTATGGAAAATCATGGCACATTTTGAATAGCAGTTCTTTCGTTCACCGAAACAACGCCAGGAATCTTCCATAGAAATTCCAATTTTCATGGTTGAGGCAAGCAACTTCGATCCAGCTGCCGATCGACCACCATTCCTTATTTACGCTTTCACCTCATTCCTGGTGCATACCTCGCGATCCACGGATAATTCTCTGGAATATTGTAGACTAGGGCAAAGCATTTGCACCGTCGTCCTTAAAAATCGAAGGACTGAAATTGAACGTAATTGAAGAGGAACGTAATTGTAGAAAACACCGTAGAAGTGTTCAACTATCAAATTTTCATTACTACTATATTCTACTGAAAAATAAAAATAATATATTTTAAAATATATATAGTTTTGCTTTTCTGTATACGAGTAATCTGAGAACAAACATCTGCAAATCTAAATAAAATAATAACTTTCTTCCTGAAAAATTTTAATGTCTTCTGCGAGAGCTCTTTGATTTTCTTTCCTCTCTTTCGAAGTGTCGTTTCTATCATGCGTATATCGTGAGGGTAATTTCTAAACTATAATGACACCTAAACTGAAAAATCTTTTACATATAAAAAAATTCTTACTAAAAGATCGATGTAAGGTAACACTGGAACGTAATACTTTGACGAATTGGGACAATTTCTGAAACGAAAGAGCGCAAGCCTTTTCTTTCGCTCCGTAATAAACTCATTACCTCGCAATTTGTCACAACGAACTCTGACCCCGAGTCTCAAAACTCATTCTGTATTCCAACCGGCGCGTGCATTTTCTCCAACTTACAACCTACCACCTAAACTGTACTCTATCTTTCCTAACTCATTATCATTCTAACCTTGCGCCGACACTCCAACAAAATTTACCATTGCGCCCTCCTAAAATTCTCAGATGACCCTAAGTGCCTTTGCCCGCACCCTCATCTCCAACCATTTTCTCGTCCATAAAATTCAGAAGGTTCGTCATCTTCCATTAAACCCTCAATCAATCACGCTTAAAGCAGAAATGTGATTCTCTATCGAGCCTGCTATTGATTGCTTTAATAATATTAAAGACTCGCAACAGATAACAATTTGAAGAAATGTAGACAGTAACTTATGAAACTGTAGCTCAATCTTTTACTTCTATCCATGTATCATGAACGAATCAATCAAAAACACCAGTTTATAAAATCACAAATAAACTAGTAATAATAATAATAATAATAAGAGAAATGAATTATCAAAATCACAGAGAACTCGATCAAACTTTAACTAAAATTCTATCAGAATTCAACCTCGACTACCTCTCTATGGTAGAGAATATGAATCTCTATCACACAAATCACGTTTAATAATCGATTCAATCAGTTCTATAATATAGCGTTCCACTGCATCCATTTTCTCAACTGATACAGCAACAACGTCTTCATTATTCCCAAGACTACAAATATTTCAATCCATCATCGTAAGAGTATTCATTCTCGATTAGCTTGTCCAAAGTTGCTCGTGACGAATCGTTGGATCTCACGTCCCAGCCTGCAACAATTTACCCCACGCTTGGAAAGCGAAATTCAACTCGATACAGTACCATTTTGCGACCCTTTTTTTTCCTCCCTTTCGTGACCCGCGCATCGATCCGTGGAAACAAAGGTACAGAGGGGGTTAAATCGTTAAAGGGCGTCCCATTCGCGAGGACAGAAGTGCACTTTCGCGCGGGGGTGGGCCGAATGGGGCGCGAACGCGCGTTCAGAACCATTATCCAGCGGCGGGATCGCGCTAGGGGTGGCATTAATGGAGGCTCGCCGGCGACCCTTTTCGCCGCCCTGAAAATATATCCGACGCTCTTTTTTTCCGCCGACTGCATTTTTCATTACGCCGCAGCGACACGCGTTCCGCGAAACACGCGCAACGCGCGGGCTACTTACCCTCTCGCGGACCTCCTCTCGCTACTTGAAACTACTCGCACTCCCACACTCCTACACCCCCCCGGTTTGGCGTTCTCCGCCCTTCGCGTCGCGTCGAAGCAACTGCTGAGTCTACCGTGTGCGTGTTCTATCACTCGTCGTCTCGTTACCGGCTGTTTCATGGCTTCGCGTCACGTCGTGATTAGGGAAACGCGTCGATGCGTCGC
Source organism: Melipona bicolor (assembly GCA_030673865.1). Taxonomy (NCBI): domain Eukaryota; kingdom Metazoa; phylum Arthropoda; class Insecta; order Hymenoptera; family Apidae; genus Melipona; species Melipona bicolor. The sequence continues at coordinate 5,373,440 of JAHYIQ010000004.1, read as the reverse complement.
TGATGGCTGATTAACGTTCCTTATTCCGGTGCTCAGCTGCTAGTTTCTCTCCTGCGCGACATTTTATTCAATTGGAAACGCTTTGTTTAGACTTTCCTCTTTTTTTTAATTGGATGGAATTTCTGGATTTCTAGATATTTATCAGATTTGTTTTCGATAGAAAAATATGTATTCTGTAGAAAATGTCTCTATTTTTAAATGGAATGGAATTTCTAAATCTATTTTTTGTTTTTCTTTCTGAGACGATGGAAAATATTTCTGGACTGTCCAGATTCTTTTTTTTATTTCTAGATGGACTTTTTAGACTTATCAGCTTTCTTTCTTCTTCTTCTAACAAAGTAGGAAATTCTTGTCAGCTTTCTAGATTTTTCAATGAAAGAGAATTCCCAGATTTCTAAATTTCTCTTCCTTTCAATAGAACAGAAAATATTTCTGAATTTTCTAAATTTTTTAATAAAAAAAAAAATGTATAAAGCTTATCAAATTTCTTTTTATAAAATAGAAAATACTTTTCAAGGTGTTTTAGATCTATACATTTCTATATAGAGAATTTAAAAATATCCTAAAAATTTAGTTTTCAGTTTAAATGGAAATAATTATTCTCAAGTAAAGATTTTTATATATACAAAATTTACAATACAACTATAAACGTAAAGTATACAATTGTATTTACAATAAATACATGCAATATAATCAAATATAATGAATATAAAACATTTTTTAAATATATTGTATTATAATTTTCATATATATATTTTACATATAAACGAATTTTATGTATGTGTATATTGTATTATACAAGATAATCAACGATAAATAATGAATATGAAGAATAAAAGTATTCTAACACTTTTGAGCGGGAGTGTAAATACATTGTACATAAATACATTCATTTTTAAAGAAAATGAAACGACGAACTCGAATAAAATTTTACCCTCCCTTTTTTAAATATTACCATTTTCGTATTTGTTCGCTTTCCAACAACGAAACACTTTTTTTAAAAACTTATCGAGAAAAAATTCACGCACATTCACGGACATTCTCGATGCTCGTTAAATTTCGCTCTCGGCGCACTAATTACTCAGCGTGCGCGCGATTTGGGGCACGTGGTATTGCCTAAAAAGGAAACGAAAGGGTTGAAAAGAAGACGAGATAATCCGGATTAGGGTGGCTCGCGTAAAAACGACAGACGCATTGTTTAAATTAAATTGAGCAAAACCAGCACTGCTGGGAATGCAGAATCCTCGAGCACGAGGAAGAAATTGACTTTATTTACTGCCGCGCTTTTCGGAACCGTTCCCATTTATTTTCACGCCATTTTTCTCCACGCGCCGACTCTCCTCTTGTTTCGCCATTCTACATTCAAATCCCTCTGCTCTTACAATTAATATAATTAATTTCCACGGATTTTCTGCTCGTGAGTTCTTGATTACCACTCCTTCTTACGAACTCCCACGTTTAACGTTCCATCTTTCATCAATCGCGTTTTCTCGTTCGAGGCTCATGATTAGATCGTGAATATTTATGCATCTGTGAGAAACTTCAAAGTGCAAATTTCCACGGAATTCACGGAATATGAGAAAATACGTGCGACGTATTTCTACGATGTTTATTTATCAACGAGCATGAAATTAAATTCAATATCCAATCTAAATTTAAAAAGCGTCAAATTAAATTCAACGTTTGATAAGCGAAGCAATGTCTTGCCGAGCTTCCATTTCTTTTTCTGTCTCTCTCTTCTTTTTTTTAATTACAAAAATATAATAAATATAATAAATATAATAAATAATGTCAAAAATACAAGTTTACACACGAATCCGTGATCTACTCAGGAAATACTCGTGAAACGAAGAACAGAGCAGCGAATAATCGCGAGTATTTTAATATCTTTGTACATCGTCGGTCAATGCAGGCGGAAACAATCGGGACGTTTGTTTGACTTCAATCATGGAAATTACTTTTCACGAGTAAACAGGAAATGCTTCTATTTATCACGTACGTATGTTTTAAATACACGTTTTATACGGTATGTGAGAAAGACTCGACAAATATTGTTGTTCGATTTCGTCTCGAAAATAACCGAGCTTATGATTGCAATTTAAATTCGTTTGAAATTTCGTCTGCGCGTCTAATTTGGTCGCACGAGCATGATTAAATGGTAAACGAATTTCTTTTTCGAATAATTGTATTTTGTAACAACCACGCGAATGTTTGTGTATTTTTACGGAGAGTTTAACGATGAAATACACTATGAAATGTAAAAATGGGTAAATTTTAAACTTGCTCGTTACAAGCTGCGGGAGATTGAATTCGCGAGAAGAAGAAGATTAAAAATTAAAGTGACCTCACGCGAGGTTTCAGTTTTCAACGTTACGCAGACATTCGAGAGTTCATCGAGTATAAATTCTAAAATCAGCAGAATTATTTCTTACGTCTTTCCACCGTTCCACATCTTTCGCGTCATTTTTCCCACCCTCTTTCGCAGACTCGAGTATGAAAAATAATATTCGCGGGGCACGAGCCGCGCGTACGAGCGTAAAACTTTCACGTTGATACGTAAAAAAATTCACGAGACTTACTTTCTACCTAATTGCACTCGGGATTATTACACGTATATCGCATTCAGCGAATGAAAATTCGCGGGAAATTCCGAATTTGCCTGGCGACTGTACACGATTCGTGGCGAGGCGTTTTCCAGTTTTCCATTAAAACGTTCTTACGTCGGTAATATTAAACCCAGCGTTCTCCTTCCCGGCTGGTTTCGGAGCAGAGGCTCCGCGGTGAACTCGCACGCTCACGTGAACGCCTGGTAATCACAGTGCACGCGGTGCAATTCTCGATAAACCGGCTAATTTGACGCGCGTAGATGCGATCGGAACGAGAAAGCTCGACCCCTCTGGCCAGGCCTTTGCATAATTACACGTTGCGTCAGCTCTCGAGGCTGTTTTTTATTTCATTTGCGCGTACCAGAAATCATAATGCCACGTTCATCCAATAATTCAACTGTGATTTTTATGTAATTTTTTTATGTATTTTTGTGAACAATGGAGTGCCTAAGTAGATATTTCCTGCGTGCATCCACTGCTCTGTCTTGTTTGCGATCGATCTTCTCACGATAAAGCTGCAGAAAAGTATCAGAATTGCCCCCGGCTCGATTAAATCCGTATTTTCTTTCTCACACGTACAATATAACTGACGAACCAATTGTCTGCTTGATCTAGACAAAGATGCTATAATCGCTCAATCCGCTTTGCAAATAGAAATCTTTTTCGAATTCCCTGGTAACATTTTGACAAGAGCCTAGAATGTTTCTTTTTCAAGACAAACTTTAATTTTTCAAACAAAAATCTTTCAGACCCTTCAAAACCTAACCTAACTAAACTAAAAATCTAACCTGAAACCTAACCTAACCTAACTAAAACTCTAACCTAAAACCTAAACTCTAACTTAAATTTTTAAGATATTAACAGTTATTAGAGATGTTTAATTACAATAATTTCTTATCACTGAATAGAAAAAAATAGAAAAAGCTCGTCTCAATGGCTAAAGTGTATTATGTATTTTTAATATGTGATACGATACATCGATAAATGCCGTATATATCCGGCGCTCGTAATGAAAAAATATTCATTTAAGAAAGAGAATATCGTCGATTTCTTTTCTTTTTTTTTATGCAGACTATCGTGAAAAATCTTCTTGAAAACGTGTTATCCTTCATAGCGGAACCTCGTGCCATCGATCGACACGACGAGTTTCACGTTTGTTTCGTCTCGATCCTCCTTTTTGTTCGCAATTTTCGTCACACCTCAGTGAAGGGCAACGATGTGCTTCCGGTGAGACGAGACGCGATCATTGCGACGGCCGACTTTTATGCGGGGGAGAGAGAAAAAGAGTAAGCAGCGCTTGGTTGCCTCCGGATCGATGCCTCTCGGGGAAATAAGAGGGTGGTTGAATTGCACGCTGTACGCCCCCCGACACGAAAATGTCGCGGAAGTAGCGAGGCTGCTTAAGCGTCGCGTCGCGCGGATATTTTTCTTGGAACGAGCTTGTCGAGCAGTCGGAGGCATGGGAAGCCTTGAAAATCGCCGCGTGGAACGGTGTCGTGCAAATAGGTCATTCGACTACCCCCGTTGCTTAATAAGTGAATTTCAGACAACCGAGAGTCTCTCCAGCAGCGTATTCTTCGGTTGCAGAGTTGCGAAGATAGTAGTTTTAGTAAGTTTGATCGTATCGAAAAATATTTCGGATCGAGTGGAAAGTAATTTCGTATGTCTTAGTTCGAAAGTGAAACAAGTTTTTTTCATATTTTAAATGAAGTTTATTAAATATGTGCCACCTTTCGCCATTTTTGAGGTAAAACCATAACCCCGTCATTGTAAAACCTCTGAGCGAAAAGCATGAGAAATTTTTTAGCAGTCACAGTCGCGTTCTTCCTTTTTTCGTAACAAACTTTCGAAACGATTTTCTTCTTTAATTTCACTCATTTTTGAGACGCAATAACCTTTGACTGAATAAATAAACGTTACAACTTTTTTCTAATTACTCTATGATATATTATCCTAAACGTCTATCGGGAGAATACGAAATTAGATTTTACTCAAACCAATAGAAGACTAATAATAAAGTAAACGATAGACGAGAAAAGTTCGTGTCGCAAAGATTTCTGACAAATACGGACATTGCTATCTTATTCTCGGTGTATCTCCAATTAAAAACCTACAGATTGAGATTCCGTCGCACCACGATCAATCCGTCAATCAAGAATAATCAACAAACTAACAAATTTCAAAACTGCAGAAAGAGAAAGAACGAAAGGAGTGTGAAGCTAGCGCTAAAAACTGCTCTAAAATCGGCTAAAAACGACTAAGATGGAGTAACCGCCGACGAAAAGGAAAAGGAAAATAACGACTGAAAATACCTTAAAAGCGGGAGAAGAGAGAGTTTCGAAGAAGGCGTGAGAGCCCCTCAAAAAAAGTGACCATCCGAAGAGGAAACGAAACGAAACGAAGAAAGAAACACGGGAAGAACCGAGCAATCGAGGCAAAGAGATTAACAGACCAGCGTCGTCGACCAACGAAAAGCGAAAGAAAAAGGCGAGGGGAGGAAGAAGGAAACGAAGGAAATACACGCGACTTCATTAACATTCTCGCGAGCGTAACGCGGCGACTGTTTAGTTTGCGAGGCCTCGTCGAAGACTTCGCGAGGGCCGCTTGATCTTTGATGGTGATTTGCATAAAGGTACGCTTCCAAGAGCCGGTGAAACGATCAATCAAGTCTGCACGAGGAACAACCATTGTCGACCTTAGACGACAGAGACGTCGACAATGGGCGGAGGAGAACGGGGATCACCGTCTCGTGGAAGCTCATGAATCTCCTTAGTTCGTCCCGATCGACCGCAATCTACACCGACGCGAGGCGCTCGCACGCCTCGGTGAATCTTAAATTGACCGCGCTTTTGCGTCGGGAATCATATTAGCCGGTTAGAGCTTCTGCTTTTGCGCGCTTTGCCGCGCGACAGCCACCGGTTTCCATGCAAACACCGCGTATACCGTGTGCGCTGGTTCGCTAACTTTCAACAGAATCCCATTTCTCGCCCCATTTTATCACTGAAAGTGATTTTTAGCGAGGGTAACCCAGAAAATCAGGCCTCTTCAGATGCAACGCTGATGCAACGAAAATTAGCGATTGGTTGATTTGGGTCACGTGACTCGTGAGGGGGCGTGGAATAGACCTCGAGTAGGAGTGGCGTTGTCCGGTACTGAGCGATCGCGCCTGTAATTTGTTTTCTATCGATTCAAATGTTTGCGTATCAATAAAATTTTATGGCAAAAACGTCGTCTTCATTGAGTTTTCAGTGAGACGAATCGTACTAGGGTACAAGTCGTGCAGTTTTTTTATTTATTCTATTTCGTTCATTTCCCCTTTTTCGGATTGAATTTCCCTTTTATGACGATTGAGAACGGCAGAGGATAGAACCGTTTGTGAAACGTTGATTTATCCACTCGCGCATGGATATTATGACAGCGATTCTTTTTTCACAGAATATATAAATATCTACAAGAATATTAGAGCAAAAGAATAAATATATAGAATATATTGATATTACATATATATATATAAGAGTATATTAAATATATAAGAATATTAGAGCAAAATGAAAATGAAAAATCGATCGAATTTTTAATTTCTCTCTCTCTCTCTATATATATATATAGGCTAGATTACTTCTTTTTTAACGTAAGGTAGATTACGCAGCAATGGAGAGTTTTCATTTTGCTCTAATATTCTTTTTAGAATAGGTTTGTTTTTCGTCGGAGTCGGGAGAAAAACACGCGATCGTTAGAGCATAATTGGACGTAAAACGAGCTAGATGCATCGTATAGATATTCTAATGAAATTGTTTGCAAGATTGTTAAAGAACTGTCACGGAGCGAAACGATACTCGAAGGTTGTTTTGAAGAGATTGGAATTTAACGCGAGATTTTCCACGTGTTTTGAAATTTAATTTAAAGCGTCTGAAGTTTATTAGAAGACTCCGCAAATAATAGCCTGGCTCTCGAAACAGAGGCTGATTCAATTTCATTGTCCTGCCGACTGTGCAATTCTCCATCGCTCGAAAATAAAATAATTATATGATAAAATAAAGCGGGTTAATTTGAACGAATTACGAAGTCCCGTTTAAACACTACTCTCAGTCCTTAGCTGGAGCAGAACGTATTAAATTCCAACTGCTCTGGAAATATATGTGTATAACCTACGAATTGTGTTTGTCCATTACCGCAATTGTTTGCTCATTACTCCACGATTATTTCAATCCGCGTGCAACGACTATAATTAAAACATCTCGTCTGATCTTCGTTCATTAGCAGAAATTGTCATTTTTACGATTCTAAACGAAAAATGTGCAAAAAAAAAGAACTCAACAACGTTTCCATTAATAAATAAAGTAAAAAGGAAACAACTGAAATTTAGCGTGAAATAGAAATTGCGCAAAAAAAACTTACACTCGATGCTCTGTGCTATAATCGAAAGTCTTAGAAAATAAAGAGAAAAAGTAACTTAAAAAATACAAAATTTAAAAAGATACAAGAGACAAATACGAAATTACAAAAAGCACGTTACAGTTCGGTAATTCTGTTGCAACGTAAGAGAATAACATATATCCTAAAACAAAGGAGTGAAAAGTGGACTCTCTCGAGTCGTTCCGTCGCCAAAATGAATTTCTCGCGAATGAATGAAACGCTCGTGGGAGTTTTCCCTAGCACAGAACTCTCGAAAGAGCCTCGACGAAGCCGACCGCGGTTCCATACGGAGACCATCGCGTGGATCGCGAGTTCGTTTGGCATAGCTTGCAAATCTCCGCGCGCGATAAATCGCGCCCCTGTGGTCCGGAGCAAGTGGAGTGGTTAATTGAGGCCCCGATGGAGGAACTGGTTCTGGCGGCGGGCCAAAGTGACTGATCATACACGTGGAACAGAAAGGCGAAGGTTACCGATCCCGTCGACTCGATAATTTCGCCGATCATGCCTCATCCTCCGACCGTTTCCTTTTTATTTCGCTTGTTGCTCGAACGTTCCGCCAGTGACCTCATCGTCTCGAGATGTACGAGTGCGAGAGTACGTGTTTCTCGTCTGATTAGTCTGATTTTTGTCACTTTCAGTTTTTCTTTTTTTTTTGCGAGTTTGTAATATTTCAGTCATTTCTTTCAAAAATCTATCCAGAATATTTTGAGCAGCAGAGAAATTTGCAAAGGAGATCCACTTTCAAATAATTTTATTTAGGAGGAATTTTTAATCATTTCAAAGATCCTATTTCCTACAGGGAAAGAGTTCTATAAGGAAAAATTGATTCCCAAATTCAGTTCTAGTGTTATTGATAAAGACAATTGATAATTCGATTAATTCGACATTTGTTTTACAACGCTAGTGGTAAGAAGGAATATCTTCAATTTCCTTAACTGCGCGATTTCTACATTGACGCATTAAGCTTGCGTAAGTAAGGTAATAACGCAATAAAGTCACAAACGAGGGGGGAATAAAACGTCTGATATGATTATCAATAAAACGACAGAACGTTCCTCTCGGTCCAGTAATAATAAAAGTGGACATTTTCATCTCTCCCCCTCCCCCTCAATGCTCGAGCTTACGAAGGAATTAAAATAACGTGGAGCAATCATTTCTTGCATTCGTTTCTTTCTGACGTCTAATTAGGTTACGACTTTCACGTTACGCAGTTACGATTAAGTTAACGGAACTTTGTTCCCTTTGCCGGTTAAAGTTAAAAGATTAAAACAATTAATTCCCACTCGATGAAAAATTATTTTGTTCGCAGCGTTTGTTCTTTTGTCTCTGCTCTGAAATAAATTGACGCGGAAAATTCCGAGAAATATTCCCGGCAGAAGTTGAATTAAAAGTCTGCACTCTCGGTTTATTGTATTCACATAATGTCACCTCAAACTAATAAAATATGTGAACAATTTTGACGAACCCAAAGTCGATTAAAATCCACGAAATCTACGAAAGCGTCGTAGAATTTAAGGGATTATTTTCAACACTCGAACTATCGGCGACTAAAGCGTAAAATTTCCATCAGAGACGTCAAAGTAAAAGAAACAGAAAATCTTTGTAATACAATAGGGTGCTTTTATTTATATATTTATATTATAATATTTATACTGTATTATAATATTATATATAATATTTATATATTTTACGAAGAATCATTTAAATCTCTAAAAAAATACATCATACACTAAAAATCATTTTTAATCAAGTCTCTTTTATTCTATCTAAAACATCTAACAAAAATTACCAATTGGTCTTTTTGACCAATTTTGGTAGTTTTAGTGTTAAAAAATCTGCGAGATTTTCGACGAAACGTTGCAACGCCGTCATGACGTTGCCAAAATCGAATTTAGCCCCCAAGCTGCAAATAATTTCGGCGAAATCGTTGCCACCGGCGATCGATCGACCGTGCCTCGTCATTTTCGTCGTTTTAACTTCAGTTGCGATCCACGCGCGGTATTTACACGATGCTCGATAATAAATCGTGGATAAAAATTCATGGGAATACATGCGGTCGCCCGAGTGCATTTGGACGATCGCAGACACCTTTTATGAATATATTATGCGTACGTCTCGCACGAAGCACTGCATTTAATAATTAAGCCGTATGGCCGTAGTAGCTTATACGGTCGTAATTAAATTGCGAATGCTGATGCATTTTTACGTTTGAATTACCTGAATATACATTTTTACATACGAACGTAAATCTGTTTAACGAAACTGAGAATATTGATGTATATTTTTATATCTCATTATTTTGTACATTTTGATGCATTGTTTCATACTCTTTGAACTAATTTAGATTATTTTTGTATCTGAATACACTAGTCTAATCGAAACAAAAATAGAATCTGTCAACTTAATAAAAATTTACTTCATCTGTTAAATATTTTGGATTTTTATACATGTATATTACATGCACTTTGATAGATTATTTTACAACTTAAAATTTCGTAACGAAGGAGTGATTATTATTTAGTTATAATAATTTTGTACACTCTATTGTACTTATTGGATAGTGTGTATATTCTATTTTGTTGTTAAGTGATCGTCATTGCGCATCACTAATTTTTACAAACTTTATTCTACGAAGTATTTTTCAAATTCCCACATAAACGTATTCTTCTTTATATATCCTTTTAGATGAATTCGAATTTTCACTAATATTGAAGGGTTTAAGGTTCGGGATGCATGATGGGAGGACGAATGGAATTTTGGGGTCACGAAAGAGAAGGAAAGCGAAGGTAGATTGGCATTTCGACTCGGAGTCACTGCCTAAACTCATCCAGTGGGGCTGATGGCAGCGACTCCTTACCCCAGACACTTGTTGTTGTAACTACGCGCTAGACTGGCCCGATCACCCATCCTAACGGGGTTCCGCACACTGCTTTGCTTAACGTTGGAGGAGATCGGCAGGACCTCGCTAGGCGCGCAGCCACTTGCGGCTTGTGCTAGTCAGTGTTCGAAACTCGTAGTTGAGGAATTCTAGGTTACAATATAATTGCAAATGATCTCGTTGAAGTATCGACACTTTATATACATCTATCGTGAAAGCCCCTACGTACAAAATAGTACAGCTGATTGTCAATTTAATAGAGAAAAGAATGCATGGAATAACTTTCAGACGAGAAAAGAAATTGTACATGTTAAATAACGATGAACACAGAATTTGAAATCAACGTCGTTCGACCAGGCGTTGGTACGTTTAGCGTTAATAATACAGACACAAAAGTTTGGCCGCGACAAGAGTGTTTCGATAGTGTATACATACATGCAAAATTGTTTCCTTCGAATTGTTCTCGGTGCTTTCGGTTAGCACCGTGTTCCTGTTGTTTGTACATCTGACGGGCAGAAAAGTTTCGATGAATCCATCGCTCGGCAGCTCGCTCGCTCCGGAGAGCTGTCCCGATGAAACTTTCATGTCTTGATTGTCCGTTGTTTACCGCGGACTAAGTGGCTTCAATATTCGTCCAAGTCCCACTGGAAGTGCCAGCCGAAAAGAAGCTTTTACGCGAGAGTTCGAGCGTCGCTCGTATTTTCAAAAATTCACCAGCCCCCGGATTGCAAAATCGTCCTCCGAGCTTATTAAATGGGTCAAACGTGGCTCCATTAAGACTTGGCAATGAAATACGAAAGTGGTGGAAATACAAAAGGAACGAAGCTGCGAAAAAAACACTTGAACTTTGTGGATTTAGGATTTCCAATTAGTTATGACCAGATTAAATATATATATATGTTTTCTTTTTTTTTACTAAAGTAACGAGAATCGAGGAAAATTATGTTGCAAGGTACTTCTATGTTTGCTGTAAGTTTTAAAATTTGCAATTTTATTCGCCAGTGATTCAAGTCGACATCGTTGGAAATTAGAGACCGTAACAATTTAGAAATTTCAGTTACTTAATTTTGGAACTTTTAACTTTAAGTAAGCAAGTTATTAGTAATTTCGATTGAATTCGCAATTGAAACGTAAAGCACAGGATAAAATTAAAGTATAGAAACTCTCGTGATCTAACGTTAATTGTCATCGTCGTCTGTAATTCAACGAGAAAATTAAAATCAAACCGATGTGCACGATGTAACAGTTGTTAATGTATCAACAAGAAATTTTTAAGGTATTAAATATCGCAAAGTTGTTGATTTCGGGGAGGGAATTCACTTCCGGTACGCACACCGCGGTGTCATGATTTTGAAACAAATTTGCGCAATTACACGCACAGAGTTAGAAGACTGCTGTACATGGTGTAAATTCTGCAAGAGAGTTGTTTGCATTTACTTTCGAGCTTTTGAAGTTGCGTATAACTGGAATATTGTTGGCAAAGCGAGCAATCTGCGGCGCAAGCGTGGTTATGAATAAAATATCAGAGGTTCGTCAAGTAGCTTAGAAAATTAAAATTTAATTCAATTCGAAGAAGCTGGAAAATTATTCAGTGCTCTCAACGTATCGCGGATATTTCTCAGAGTAAAACACGTTGTTATTAAATCATCGTCAGAAGATAATTTACGATTTCATCTAAAATAAAGCAGATCAATCTTTCATGATTTTACATCCGGGGTTTCTAAAATATCGTTAATTACAGTTGTCGAATTGTATATGCACGGCGCGATGATCGTTTGCGTTTTTAAAATACGTCAAAATGAATCGAACGCCACGTACAAAACATTCGGATGCAAATTAATCCCGATAACGACACGCATCGGTATAAATCGATGTGTCCGATGTAGATCACGAATGAAAAATTACAAAGTTCGAATGGAAAACAGTGTCCGCGTGCAAAGCGTATTTGGAAATTTTTTGGAATACAGATTTCGCGTAAAAAGAATTTCACTTCTTGTTGACGCAGCATCAAACAAGGCGATTAGCGTGTAGCGGCCTAGGATTCCTCAACTACGAGTTTCGAACACTGACTAGCAGAAGCCGCAAGTGGCTGCGCGCCTAGCGTCAAGGTCCTGCCGATCTTCAACGTTAAGCAAAGCAGTGTGCGGAACTCCGCTAGGATGGGTGAAGCGTCTGGGGTTAAGGAAGAATCGCTGCCATCAGCGCCCCACTGATGAGTCTAGACAGTGACTCCGAGACGAAACGCATCCTATAAACGCATATTCGCCTTTCTTCTCTTCTGTCTCTCATTCTACCTCAAATCCTTTCCATGCATCCTTCTCATCTTCCATTCCTTTCAAGCGATACCTTGTGAAAGTACAATGTGCAAAAACTGAAAATAATTGAGTATAACTGTTGCAATTATTTTCCTCGATAGCTGCACTGATATACTTTCTCGATTGAATTGGACTTGGAAATATTACCTTTGCCTAGATGTAGTTAGAAATTAGAATCTTTACCACGGAGTGTGTGTCGGAGTTATCGTTTACAGCATTCACTGCTGATCGGATTTATTCACTCATCTACGCTCCGAAAATAAATATACGCGATTCGTCAAATTTCGCCAAGCAAGTCGAATCAACTGAAATATCGTGAAATATCGCGTTACGACTAACGCTAACGACTACGTTGCGAACGTTCATGCAAATTCATATTATTTCCACGCGAAACTTCGTCAAGGAGGAATCCAATTATTCGATAAATTAGTATAATGCCGATCTAACGCGATGACCCCATTGCGAACGTTCGCGTGAATTTGTATATTTATGAGTAGAACTTTATTAGAGGGAGTTTAATCGTGCAAATTACACGTGCCACTCTATTTCATTATAAGGAATATTTCTGTCCGCTTTGACGACGACTTTATTATAGAGCACAACGTCACTTTAATCGAATGACCAGATTGCGCATATTCATGAAAATTCATACATTTCCGAGCGAAACTTCATCGAATTATTCGATAAATTAGTATAACGTTAATCGAATGCAATAACCAGACTGCGGACGTTTATGCAAATTTGTATATATTTATGAATAGGACTTTACCGAAGGGGATTCAATTAATTGTCTAAATTACCACGTGCCATTCTACTTCTCGTCGCGAGGAGTATTAACCGTTGTCCGAATTAACAATCTCCTTTTACGTGAATGTTTTCGTAATGGAATTAGAAATTACAGATCAACGTCGAATTGGGAATTCGATTATAATTTGTTATTAAAATTATCGGTGTGTGCGACGCACGTGAGGCAATTAGTCGTCCATTAAACGTATCTCAAACGGTAATTAAAATGATTCTGCTATCGATACTTCGTTAAAATTGCCGGATTCGAAATCCCGGCATCGAAAGAGCGGCGCGATGCTTTCTCAGAATGTTTCAAACGAAGCCAATAAAACGATCGAACGGCCGAACAAGTTGGCTACGATACGCAGGTGAATAATTGAATCGATGGCGATAAACGACCAGGCTAAGCGGCTTACGCGCCATCAATAATGAAGTAATTCAAATGAAACGTGAAAATCGTATCAGTAACAAATGCATTTGTTGTAATTGTGTGCGATTATTATTCCAAAGCAGACGTGCTTGTTGGTTAGCAGGGAGAGAGAGGAGAATTGGTAGATTTCAATTTGTAAAAAGGATCAAAATGGACGATGATTCTCCAAAAAAAAAAAAAAATTGTATTCTGTATATTTCTCTTTTATTTTTTTGGAATCATCCTCTTGAACATGTTACTCCCATGCACTCTGTATAGAAAGTTAAATTGTAGAACAGATTGTAAATAAAGTATATAAAAAATTGAAGGGTTGAAATATATAAAGAGTTTGGTTTTTCAAAAGTTGAGCATTGAATGTTAGATGCTAGATGTTCATATATATATTTATGGAAAATTTAAAGTTGCACTATAATAATTAAAGAAACATCCGTCAAACTGTAACTTTATATATTTACAACGTCCATAATTCCACAATTCTATTCATTATGTATCCTAATTGAATCACGTGTTATAAAATTTTCTCAAAATAGAATCAGTCAGCGGATTTCGAATATTAATATGCGCTCTACTTTGAACACTCGTGCTTTCTTAAATAAGTGAATCAACTGCACGCTGCCATTATGCAAAAGCCGTTTCATCGAAAGAAGGAAGAAGATCCAGATACTTGCTTGCACGTTTCGCGAGAACGAACACGCTGAAGAGAAAAATTCGTAGATCGTTACCTCGCGATATCGTATTTTTTAACGACGTGGATACTCGGAGCGACAAAGGGCTGTGAGAATTCGAAATGCAGCCCTTTTTATCGCGACTTTGAATTTCGTCAACATTTTTCCCACGGCAGTTCCCTCGACGCTGCGACGCAGTGTTCGTGTTCGTGAACGGTATCGCGTTGCCACGTTCGACGGTCGACAGGGTCCTTTCCGCGTCGAAAAGACAATTTCCGCGACGTTTCTCCGCCGTTGTTGCCTCGCTGCTCGTCACCGGGATCGAATTATCACGGAACAAAGCTTTGATGCTTTCGCGCCGTCGTTCGCTTCAAACGCGCGACGTTTTTATTTTCGGCTCGTTTTCCCCCCTCTTTTTCGAATTTAGACTCAACACGATCGTGCAGCGTGTTTCTTTCAATGTGTTACGAGCCTGAGAAATTCGCCGCGGCGCGCCTCGAAATTACAGTTCGACGAAGATACTTTTTGTTGATTTTCTGATTTTAATTTCACTTTATGACAGAGAAGAGCGCTCTTTGACGCTGGTCGTAATATTTTTCATGCTGTGCAATTCTATTTGCGACGAGCGATGTTTTGAAAGTCACTGGAGCAGTGGAAAAACACGCGTTTCATTTCGAAGCTAAATAGAACGATAGCGAAATGAGATTGATTTATTACACGTATACATAGAATTTTGTAAAAAGAAAAACTGCACGACTTGTATCTCAGTACGATTCGTCTCACTGAAAGGCCCAGAAGCAACTGTTCCGACTAGGAAATGAAGACGACTTTTTTGCCATAAAATTTTATCGATGTGCAAACATTTGAATCGATAGAAAACAAATTACAGGCGCGATCGCTCAGTACCAGACAACGCCACTCCTACTCGAAGTCTAGCCCACGCCCCCTCACGAATCACGTGACCCAAATCAACCAATCGCTAATTTTCGTTGCATCAGCGTTGCACCTGAAGAGGCCCGATTTTCTGGATTATCCCCTTTCAGTGATAAAAAAAAAATACTTCACTCGTTTTACTCCTAACAACATTGTGTTAACACTAAAACCACCGAGAACTAAAGTATAAAAATTGAAAAAGTTTGTAACATGAACTTTCATCCATATATTTTGCAAAAATCGTTCGAGTCTCTGAAAAACGCGACATTATGAGTCCGCAAAATTACTCTGAGAAACTATAAATTGTCATTTCGACCATTTTGGTTAGTTTCGGTGCTAATTTTATTTCAACGGAGGATATTACGAAAAGCAATATAATCGTGCAATTGATCTCATAATTTTGTGCCACGATTAATTCACGTTCTCCAGCGGGCAAAGAGAAGAGATCCTGAAGATCGTAGAATCCGTGTAACTTCGACCTTGATAAATAAATCAACGCGTGTAAAATATTTAACGTCAGTATCGCGCAAGAAGCAGATATATATTTTAATTAAGTCAGACGAACGAAGATTTCTGTAACTGACTGCGGAGCCGCTCTACGTTTTAATAACGCGGAGCAGAAATTTTCAGAAAGAGAAATTCTACCAAATGAAATTTCACCGCCGCGCGTTAAAATTAATTGCTTCGTTCATTTCTCTTTCGACTTTTCTCTCCGCTTTTGGCATTGGGAGCGAGAGAAGCGAAAACGTGCCCCGAGGAGGCGAACTCTGCTCGACTTTTCTCGACGGGTCGAGACGATCAACGAAATTACAAAGCGGGCTGCATCGCGAGTCGCGTCGGTTCGATTCGATCCTTAATTTACACGGCGGTCGAGACGAAACTAATTAGAATGAACAACCGCGAAATCCAGGGTGGCTAAGCGAGGGGCGGCGGCGGCCAATTAAACCGGGGGGGGGAAATCGAGTTAACCTCGTACTCTTATTTCTCTTCGCGCGGATATTGACTTACCTGGAGATAAAACCGCGAGATTAAATTGACTTAACTCGCTCTCCCGTTCTCGAGGACTCGCGTATCTAAGCTACGTGTACATTTACATCTTTGCTGCCCTCCAGACGAACGTAATACGTTCCCCGGCTATATTCAGTGAAATTTAACGCGCGCCACGTTGCGCCAACTCTCCTCTAGCCCTTCTTGCATAATTCAACTAATATCGCTGATGAGATTCTACGAGCCACGAAATGGAGAAGTTGCCGATTTTCCGACGTACTTTTAAAGCGGCAGATTTCTAAAGCCCAAGAATAAACACTGTACGTTACAGTGGAATATATACGAGCATAAAAATTCTGGAACAGTCGTCGACGAGTTGTTGTAAGCCTGGTGATAAAAGAGAGACGAACGAGCTCGGTAACAAAATGGACGAGCAAGTTTGATGACAAAACGGACGGACGAAGTTTGACGATAAAAGCGGTTGAACAAATAAACGAACTTTTGCGAGTAAATTATAAGTTATCCGATTGTCCTTTGCGTCTTGGAAATTATAAAAAGAGAAGTCTACGGCTCGTGAACTGTATCTCGTTAATATCGCGCAAGCGAGATCAAGCTCATTCAGAATCGAATCTCAGAGTAGGAGAAATATCACCAGAAACTATCATATTCAATTCTGTTCAAATTTATTTTCATTTTACGCTGTACCTGTACTCCTAAAATGTACCAATTTACTTGTAAAGTTTAGTTTAATTGATTAAAATTATTATTGTGACAAAACATGAAAGCACGTGAAAGCACAAAAATAGAACAGGTAGCAATATAGAAGAATTCAAGTAAACAACTGGTTAAAATATTATACAAAAATACTACCAAAAACATCGCAAAAACCTTCGTGTTAGAACACGGAATAAAAATGTGATACAGAATAAAGAGAATAAAAGAGAAATTCAAGTAAATAATTTGAAAACTATGCAAAAATACATGAGAAACGTTGTCCAAATTTTTCGCTTGTCCCAGAAATATAGTAAAGTGCAGAATAAGATAAAAGATACATAAAAGACTACAAATAAATAATTTTAATGCGAAAATATTACAAAGAACGTCACCCAAATTTTTCACCTACTCTAGAAACCACCGTTCTCTGCAGAAATGTAACACAGAGTAACAAAGAAGCATAGAAGAATTCCAGAATAATGCTCGAAAATGCTACAAAACAGAAAGCCAATTTTTTCGTCCAAATTTTTCCAAAGACCACCTTCTCGAAGAGTTGAAGCAACGGAGAAATATTTAGAGACCCCAAGAGCGGCACCAACCAAATAGAAATCAAGCTGCGCGAAATAAGAGCAATCAAAGAGATGGAACCGATGGAAGAAGGAAGAACTCGAGCAACTTGGAAACGCCGGCTGGCTTCCTCGCGGGCCACGCGATACCGTCTGTCAAACAAATAACGCTTTGTTACGCCAGCGGCCCGGAAGATCAAGCGGCGTTATTCCATTTGCCGGCGCGAGCGCTCTCGCGAGTTTTTCCATTCGTGGTGTCTAGTTGATTTATAGCCGGCCTCGCGCCCTCGCGAGCAGCAATAAGCGTGGCGATGGGTCCAGGTTCCTTCGGCGTACGCTACTGCGCATCCCGATAGCCGGCTTTAGGGCCGCCACGGTGAACGACGTTCCCTTAAGCTTCGCACGTCCCTGGAATTCTGGAACCCGATTCCCGGCTTTCTGTCCGTCCCGTTTCCGCCTCAGCCCCTAGCGGAACGCGGACCATAACTCTTCGTTCCCTCGGACAGCGAGAAACAAGAAGGAACGCGAAAGACAGCGATCCGGCACTGGTTTGCCACCGATCCGAGCTTCGTCGATATATACGGACGCAATTAGTTCGAGCCGAGATAAGTGGATAACGAAAGGCAGGCTCGTGGCGCGAAACGGCCCTTCGGCCTCGCTTGCGACGCGTCGGCGATTCACTTCGTTCAAAAAACGTGAAATATCGTTTCTCTTTTTTCCCTTTTCTGTTTTACGAAAGTTCCCGACGGATCGATTTTTCACGACATTGGGCACACCGCTGCGCGCGTTCTCGGAGTTGACAAGTCCTTCTATGTCGAGCTATGAGTCGCAACATTCGATAGATTTTGGGGAATTTTGCTGAGAGGATCCAATTGTTTCTCTTGGCAATTGACAAGTTTTTGTTTGCCGAGATACGAAATGCAGCGCGTGATATTGACAATTTTTATTCCGTGAAAGAAACGAGTGATTTCTTCTCAATATGTGTGTATGTGTGTGCGTGTGTGTGTGTAACGTGGAAAACTCTTTCTCTCACCCTCCCAAAGATCAAACAAATTTTTTTCTTCTCGCATTCAAATGACGGTATAACTGTTGGAACACGAAATACGAGCGGAGAACTTGCGAACAAAGAGAGTCTTCCGAGCAAACCGCGGGCGTTTGCGAGAATTCTGCGAAAGCCGGAAGCTAAATAGAAATTCGCTCCGACGATTTTGCATTGTTTTAAATACCACGAGCTACGATACGCAGAGTCAGACACATTCGTCAGCCGCTACAGAAACACGGGCTAATCCTCGGTCTAGCAATTCAACAAACGCGCGAACGATCGTTGTTAAGACAAATAAATTAAGACAAAAGCGCGAAACAAGCCGATAAGATCTTTCTCTCCGCGTTCCTCGGAGAACTGTATGTTACATATAACAAAACTGAAAATACAATCCGAGACGAATACGAGTACAGAGCAATTTGTCGAGCGATTTAACGATGCGTCGCATCGCCGATCGTGTAGTAGTAATAACGATAACGATAACGATAACGATAATGATAACAACGAGAGGGCCGACTAACGACGTCTATTGTGTGTAATTTTTTGCTCGCAGAGGCCGAAGTGAGATCGCCACGGTTCACCGGATCTGGTTGGCTGGCGTTCCCTGCCCTGAAGGCTGCTTACAAGCACGTCCAATTAGAATTGGAATTCCGGCCGGAGGCCTGGGACGGTATACTGCTCCTAGCCGGCGAGAGGGACGATCTTCAGGGTGACTTCATGGCCTTGATTCTGCATCACGGCTTCATCGAGTTCAGGTAACGACGTTACTTCGTTAATCGCGCGGCGAACGTACGTAAATAGTTTAGGTAAAGGCGGAGAAGAAGATCCCCGAGATCCAGCTGCAGCGCCTCGACTGGATCGAGCCTTTTAACGCGATTGGGGACCGACGGGAAAAGAGAATTGGAAGAAGCGGTTTAAGACGATAATTGGTCATTTCCGGATTTCTTTTCACGGCGCCGAGTGCGGAGGATCCGTCGTCGGACGCTTCGAGGGGGAATATTCATTTAGAAGTACGAAGATTCAAGGTTTACAGGGGCGAACTTGAGGGGATTTTCGTGCTTTTGAGAGTTACGCGGGGATTAAGTCGGGCAATTTCGGGAAAATTGTTAATTTAGAACCAGGCAAGTTTTCGTAATCTGCATTCAAACGTGTTCAAAAATCCATAAAGTCTGTCATTAATTTTATGACGTTTCTTCACTGTTTTTGTATATTTATATTTACATTATGCATAATACATTTATGTATCCAAAAGTACATAAAGTTACACATCTAAAATGCGCGCGATACGTAAAAAAGTGCACGAAATATTCAAAGCGCGACACTCGCTAAAATAATCAAATCGAATCTTCGACTACAAGATTCATGAAAACGTGAATCCCCGATGTGGAATCTGAATCACTAACACGATATCCTTGCTCCTCAGCCGATTTTGTATGCAAAAGTATGAATTTGCATAATTATCCGCGACCTGCTAAGACTCCAGCCTCAATTCGAAAATATTAAATTTCACTCCCACAGACATTCACGTTATATCATCGTCCCTGTAACCTGGAGTTATTCAATCGTAATAAAGGAACCGCGAAAGAAGACGAAATTTGATTGATAATCGATGAAACCGGATCAGTCGGGCTGAGCGGGGCTCTGTTTGCCGCAAACTGCGCAAACCTCGTGTTTCGCGCGTATCACCAACGTATTACGCCAACTTTCCGCAACTTAGCCGACGATATAATGGAAGTTTCCTCGGGAACCTCATTGCCCTATTAACGTGCGGGACGTCAAAGGATACGCTCGCGAAACCGCGATTTGCTTCAATCTACCGCGAAACGCGTTTGCTGTGCGGAGGCCGGAAACACGTGATCGATAAACTTCGATGAAATTCGACTCGAAGGCACTCTCTCTCTCTCTCTCTCTCGTTGCGCGAACGGTTCATTTTCATCGACGTCGGGACGTCGACGAGGACACCCGCGGTGTCCTGTCGCGTGCACGCCACTCCTCGATCTCTGCTCGATCAAAGGGTGAGATGAAAGCCTGAATCGAGAAACACGTGAGAGATATTTTTGCGAATTTTTTTCGCAGGCAATTGTTAAGCCACGAATTTCTCTCCATTTATAGAGTGAGACAATTTCAGAATGAAAGATTGCACAGGAAACATTGCGAAAAATGTGTAAAACGCAATGTGCTTTTTACAATCTATGATATATAGGGTGGCCACTGAAAAACTGGAGGGTTTGAAAAATTCATAAAAAGAAAGTTTACTTCGTAAAAATTCACACATAATACTGAAAGAGATCCATTAATTATATTTCCACATAAAATAATAAAAAGTTAGAAAAACATGGGTTTGTAAAAGTTATTCGGTCTTTCAGTGACCACCCTGTATTTCGGTGGCCATTCTATATATAATATAACAGATTAATTTCTTTTTAATTTCAAAAGTACGAGCACGCATAGAAATAGCAGTTATTAAATAGAAAGTCTCAATGTTTTCGAGACACGTCTCACCATTATATTTAAATTTTTTCTTTCTTTAAATTGTTAGAAAATAACGTTGAACAATTTTCATTTAAACAACGTTGTTCAACAATTTCTTTAAATCGTTAGATTATGTTAGAAAATGACGGAATTGTCTATTTAATGGAGTTTTGGAACAAATATCGTTAAACTGGACAGAAACGAAATCCACATAAATCTCTGATTTTAACACTAAAACATATGAAATACGCGAACACGTTACATTTTTCTGATCTTTAGGAACATCAAACACGAGTGTATTTAGCTTTAATAATCTGGTATTATTAAACGTCAGTACAAATTCTGTACAAGCAGCTAACAACGATGTAAAAACTTAAAATCGCAGGTAAAGAAGGTGTTTCCCAGTTAAATTCTTCTTTTCTCTTTCTCTTCCCAAATTTTGAAGCAAATCGTTTCGAATTCTCGGGAACGAGCGAGAACTTTTATCGTAAATAAAAAAAAAAAAAAAAGAAGAAAACAGAGAATTTTAATCGAAGAAGTGCCTCGTCCACGAAGCGCGAAGCGAAGAACGATCTCACCTCTGTTCCCCCTCCTTAATTAATTTCCTTCATCCCAATTAAAAAATTTCAGAGGTAATAATTTCGAAAGTTATTCCTTTTTAATTCCAGCTTATACCGCGGGCGCCGCCGCGAGACTTTAGTTTCTATTTATCGTGGCGTGTAGTTCGCCGCGTTTGCATTCTGCGTCTGAAAGGATTTTTAATTATTCGCGGATGGTTCGCGCGCGCGTGAATTTCTTTTCGCGGATTTTCCCCGCTCCCTCCCCCCGTTTATGTTCGCCCGCGGCCGGCAACAAGCGCCGCGGAAATGGTGAAGTGGCGAAAATGTTATCGCGGCCAGAGCGAGTGAACTTATTATTCGTAATGATTGCGAGGAAATCAAAGAGGTTTTCTTGGAGATCGGAGTTTCGAGACGCGGAATAAGAGAGTCGAGGATGGCGAAAGTGAGATTGGAACTGGCGCAATCGGGGGAAAGGAAAAGAGGACTGAGACTTCTCGAGTGACGTTACGAACTGAGAAATAAAATCGAAAGGTATTTACCTTCAGAGACGTTAATTTAGAATATTAATTAATTCTGAATATACGGTACAATATTATCAGCATATAATCGCTCAAAACTTTTGGGAAATTTTTTATTATTAAATTATTTTTATTTTTATTTTTATTATTACATTATTTTCTTTGTATTCGGTATATATATCGTAGGTAAGCAAACTTTTCAGTTGCACGTGATACAATTTTCAATGTATTCATATCTTATAGATTCTCTGTTGCATGAATAGCAGTTCTGAAACGAATATAGTCTGTCTGTTTTGAAACTTTCGAGCAGAAGTGTGTGTCATTAACGACAGAAAATACAACGAACATACACGCACACGAGTGTCTATCTAATCACGAATTTCGTGTCTAATATGCGAGCCAGCATATTTTCACGATTTTCAATTTCTGCTTCAACAACAGCGAAAAAATTTCAAATGAAAAAGTCAGAAACAAGCAAAAGAAAAGGACCACGTACGTACTTATACTATTATATTTATTCATCGTCATTCGCATCTAAATTAAGTTCCAATTACTCCAGAAAACTCGCCCCTACGTAAGCTCGCTATTAATAAAAGAAACTTTCTCGACGGTGACTCGCGTGAAAAACGATCTCGCTGATAGAAATTAAAACAGTCTTAACTTCTCGCAATGGCCATCACCCAAATGAATTTCACTCAGCGTCGCGTGAAAACTAGCGTCAAAGCCTGGCTAAAGTATCGCGTTGATGAGCTTCGTCAAACGATGAAGAAAAGAAGGAGGCTACCTCTTTTAAAGTCCTCGCCGATTACAGTGACACGCTCGCGCGATCGTTTGAGCGATCGCGCTGTTCAGATTTCGCGTCGAATGGTGTCACAGTGTTTGGTCGGTTTTAATTATAGAGCCTTATTCGTCGTCAGTCATATTGAAGCTTTCTCTTCTAATTATTTTCTTTTCAATTAAACCTGAATCACGTGCATGAATAGACAATTTTTATTTTATCTACTTTTAACAGCGCCGTTTGATAATTTTCACAGTTGCGTTATCGCGCCGCGTGACACTATCCAACACGGTTTTTTAAATAGCTGTGACACTAGAACGGTTGAGAGCTAATTTTTTGTTAAGTAGCTTGATATGTCGCGACTATGGTTAGCGGAGATCGATTATTAATTCGAGATCGATTTATGAATCAGGAAGGTTCGATCACCGCCCAGAAGTTTGCCCACGACGTGACGACGGAATTTTCCAGCCATCGTTGTCGTTTACCTTTTTAGTCGAAGTTTTCATTAACGGTAGCTTACCAGACGCTTTGTAAACTCTGTTGCCAGAGTTTTTTTCGCGGTGTTCCATTTTAATTTCAGCTACGTTTTGAAAATACCCGAAAATTAGACGAAAAAATATTTATATACATGTATGTATGTGTGTTTCCTTCTCTCTGGCGTTGTAATGCAAGTATGTTTTATCATTGAAAGTGATTTTGGCGGGAGTAACCCAGAAAATCAGGCCTCTTCAGGTGCAACGCTGATGCAACGAAAATTAGCCATTGGTTGATTTGAGTCACGTGATTCGTGAGGGGGCGTGGGGTAGACCTCGAGTAAGAGTGGCGTTGTCTGGTACTGTAATTTGTTTTCTATCGATTCAAATATTTGCATATCAATAAAATTTTATGGCAAAACAGTCGTCTTCATTTCCTAGTCAGAACAGTTGCTTCTGGGCCTTGCAGTGAGACGAATCGTACAAGTCGTGCAGTTTTTCTATATTTGGTATTTTGGAGTTTTACAGTTCAGGAAACCGAAAATTGTGCTTCGTAAATTCCGTCGCAGGAATTTCCCTTTAAAATACAGAGAATTTAATTGTAATTTCAATTCGATACTCTTGAAAGCATCCACGCAGAAGTAATCGGGGTGAAATGTATATTTTCTACGGTAGTAAAATGTACGTTGAAACGAATCTCGCGCCTCGGAGCTTGTGCATTTATCGGCTCGTGAACTGAAAACGGAAATCTCTAGTTAATTACCGAAACAACCAGGTCGAAAGAATCGAAACACGGTCTGTACAGAAACTCCAGTTCGGACAGCCGAGTGTAATTTATTCAACGGTGCCGTGATAATCGTTCATTGTTCGCCGATTTCGTTTTCCATAATTCATTAACCGTGCATCAAACGGGTTGGTTGTGGAATTTATCGTTCTATTGAGCAGACATCAGTGCAGGAACGTTCGCGCATTAATCAGCCAAAGAATCGGCAAAACCCAGCTGAATGGCAGATGAAACGATGAGCACTCGAGCTTATTCCATCAATGTCGCAATCGACAAAAAAGTATTCATATTTAAAATATATTTAAAATAATCGATCGTTAAACATTTTACGGTACAATGTGACAAAGCGTGACGATTTCAATCGAAATCGAACGTTTTGCTTTTTGAAATACAGTAACACCGATCGTAACACTTTTAAAATTCTAAAATTTCCAATTTTTCCAAATTTTTAAGTTTTTAAATGTGCTAAATTTTAAGTATCATTTGTCGTAGAAACTCTTCAATTAATTGGAGCTGTTATCAGCTATTTAAAATTCAATGTTGGAAGCACACATCCTGCCAAGCGTTTCCAAAAACTGCAACCCTTCAAATTCACCGAAATATCTACTCTATCCCAAAGTTTCTTCGTTAATTAAAATTGTCGAGAAATTGAATCTAACCTATCAATTCTTAAAATAACCTTCCGTTCTGAAACTTCTTCGCCGCTCAAAGATCAATCGAAATCACTGAAAAGATCAAACCGCGACCCAGTTTGTCGTCGCGTGCAAAATACGCGGCGATCCTTTCAGTCTCTTCAAGACTCGATCGTTGGAAACGGAAATGCAACATTTCCAAAAAATTCGCCACCAATTAACCAGAATCACCTACTGACTCGCTCAACCAATCTCGCGTGCACGGTTCACCCGGCTCGCAATAAATCACCGGTACTTCGGATGTGAGAGAGTGCTCTTCACCTCTCAGACGGCGAGAATTCGAGCGGAGCGTCGCTTTCAGACGAAATGAAATCTCCTGGCAAGCCGGTTCCCGAGCCTGAAAGAAGCATCCGCGTGATCCTATATGCGGCCGTGTAGTTACCGTTCGCTTTCAACGTTGGAACAAAATCTCGCCGCCGGAGTTTGCCGGCTTACCTATCCAATCTCTGAGCGGTCTTTTCTTCGGTTAAGCCGCGTGCGCGTATCCGTCCTCGCGGTGGCGAGGAGGCTGTGTGTCTCTCCGAGCGTGACGAAGGAGAGGGTAAAACGAGGATTTCTTTCCCTCGTTTCCCTCTCTCTCTCTCTCTCTCTCTCTCTATCTTTTGACTCGTCAAAAGCTCGAAGAATCACTTTCACGTACACGGATGTCCGCATTACGGTTACATGCACGGTCGAGCGGCAAGCGTGCTCGAGACGGAAGTAATATCGCGCCAGCCCGAGAATCGGATAGAAATTGGGCCTTGGACGGTGTCCAAAAGATTCTGTCTTCCGCGCGACTTTCGGCCCTTGCGTTCCTCTTTTCTTCCCGCGTGGAATATATGACACTCGACCTGTCCAGGTGTGGATACATCGAGTGGATACGTCAAGTAGCCGCGGCAGAGAAAGGAGAGTGAACACAGAATCAGGAGACAACAACGAGAGAACAGATGTCCGAAGGGGAAATAAATGGGAACAATGTGACGTGAAAAGATAATTTGCGAAAGAATAGGGTCCAAAAAGTGAATAACAGAAATGAAAAAACGCGGCGCGAGGACACTGGGAAAAAAGGAGTAATTTTAGCTGTAAAAAACGAACAATGTCGAGGATATAAAAAGAAAAAGTTGAACATCAAAAATGTAACAGGAAAGATATTCTCAGAAAAAGTTTATCATCAAATAAGCTACCGAGAAGGAAAAATAAAATAGTATCGCATAATATGTGAAAATACGAAAGAGAGAAATGTGACAAAATTATATAATTTCTACCATAAACTAATTATATTTGGAAAATTCCAAAAGTATCACATCAATCACAAGAAAACAGGAAAATATAAAGATATAAAGATGAAAAATCTATCAAAATTACCCAATTCCTGTCAAAATCATAATTATATTACAGATATCGAATTTTAAAAATATCAAATTAATCGATCATAATAAAAAAGAGGAGTAACAGGCGGAAATATAAAGATGAAAAATCTACCGAAATCATCCAACTTCTGTCAAAACCATAATTACATTATACATATCGAATTTTGAAAATGTCAGATTGATCAATCATAATGAAAAAGAAAAGTAACAGGCGGAAAAATCTACTAAAATTCTGTCAAAATCATAATTATGTTATATATATTATACGTCGAAGACTGAAAAATATCAGATCGATCAATGATAAACGAAAAATGAAAATAACAGGCGAAAATATGAAATTACATTCGGATATATTCCACCGAATTCCAGAAATATCCGATCGATCGATCGCGAATTAATTACTTCCCACTGCATCAGCAATGGTGATTCATCGGTCATGTGAAGCGTCAAGTGGCAAGTACGTGACTTTTCTCCAGTGACACGAGCATCGCGAAAATGTCAAGTACATCTTGCACGCCGGGATCACCATATCGCGAGGAAGCATTCGCTCCAACAAGGTCAAGGTCACGATCCCTCGCCTCCGGAGGAATTCTTAATTATTTCGCGCGCATCTCTCGAAAACTGCGTCACCGGCCAACTTGAACGACTTTTTCGAACGATAAAGATCTACTATCCCCTCTGCTCTTGACACTGGTACTTTAAAGAGACTATCATTTCTTTCCCTCTCTCACATACACACACAGTTTCGCGAACATACATATCTCGCAACAATGACCGGAATTGAATTTCCGCTTCTCCATTTCGGCTTCGAGTATCCTCTCGGCTGACTAATCGACTTTCCTCACGATCGTCTCGAGTGCAGAATGCACGATCGAAGCTGCATCACCGAACAACGTACTTGTGGTGATAATAACGAGTCGCTGTCGCGAATGTATTTTTTCGAACGACGTTTGACGTGACCATGAAAGGAACGAAAGGAAGAGAGAACATTGTTATGACTTCATTTTGTTAACATTTTCGGTAGCATCGGTCGCTGCGATGAATAAAACGAATCGACTACATTTGACTGACTTTTAACATCGTTTTTGATACATCGATTCGAAAATTATCGATAATTCGATAGAATAGAGTTGGCTAACTGGCGGCTTGCCCCTACTTTCTCGATCGCTAGCGTTACCCCCTCCACTGCATCTGTCGAGCCCCACTCTCTCAGTTCGTCGATTACCAAGCAAGTGGAAGGGATAACGCTAGCGATCAGGAAAGTAGGGGCAAGGGTCCGCAGGTTAGCCGAATTTGCTGTAAAATAAAAATAAAAGTCAGAATTAGAAAAGTGCTACTAACTTACGTGCTTCGGTTAGCCGGGATTTACGCTGCAGCCGGCATAACTCGTTAAAATTTCTCATTACCATGTCGTTTATCCTCTGACAGTGATAATTACCGCAACTTAGAGCGCAACCCTTGCCACCGCGAGTGAGCACGCCGCCCCTTTCTTCTCTTTGTTCGATCGTTCGACCCGCGCTGGATCGCTTCGAAAAATAAAGTCAAGCATCAGCGAGACACTAATTATCGCAACGACGGATCGACAAAGACGGAGAAAAATATCTTTTCGAGACGAGAACGAGCACTGCAATTGTTCTCGTATATTAACGAAGTTATAGGTTAACTCGAGAGTCGGGACACTTTTAATTGCTACGGCGAAAGAAAAATATAGCAGCGGCGGTGTTACCAGCTACTCTGATGAATTTTACAACCCGAACTTAAGATAATTACCAAAGTTGTAAATTTTTAGGTTAATTGAAGTATAAAGCTCGAGCTAATTGATGATTTACCGAAGACTTTTACAACGTCGGGGATGTTTATAACTCTTGCAATAACCGTAGCGAGCTAGAGAAAAGAAATGATAGAAAAAATTCGATTTAAATGTTGTACCATCTTTTACAAAAGAGTTTAATTTTTTTTTTAAGAGAGACTTTTAATATCTATAGTTTGAGACGACGAAGACTAACGATGACACATATATAACACTCTGTTTGAATACAAGTTTAAAATATTATTTTAATCTACAAGTTTGAAAACTTCAAAAAAGGCAAAGGAAAATTGTCAAAATTCTGAGTTACACGTGTACAAACTGCCCTATGAGATTAATTTCAATTTACGAGCTTTGGAAGAAAAGCTTAAAAAGAAAAAAAGTCGAAATTTCGTGACAGAAAATCACCAAAACCCTTACTTTTGCTCAAATAATTTCCGTCTCTTGAGAAATTAAAGAAAACCAAGCAACAAAAAATTGCAGCGTTTCCCTGGCCAGAGAGCCATTTTAGCCGCGCGCGTCCGTGAAGCAACGAGTAATTGCGACGTCGAGTCCCCCGTCCGCGTTTCGTTTCAATGGATCCTGCCTCTCTTTGATCGGCGAAAATTTCGAGGATATTGGCGAGAGTCGGCTTCGCGCGAACGCTTCGCGCGTTAATCTCGCGCTCGCAACTGATTGACATCCCCGTCATAGAATAGTTAATAGATATATGTAATGGTTTTTCATTTCCGCGCCGACGCGCGCTTGAATTCTCGCGTGTTATCGGTGCCGAACGAGTTGACCGGAAGCAAGAGTATCGCCAGATTGAAACGCGGTATTGGCTATTTCACGTGTGTTGAAACACATCGTCGGTATCGAAAATGTCCGGTTGATTATGGCAATTGGTAATCGGCCGACGATTGTCGAATATTTCATTCCGCGCTTCGTTTTCGGGGATTGATGAACATTTTTTTTTTTTGAATGGCGAGAACAACTCGGTGGCGCGAGATGAATTTCCAAATTTTCGGTTCATTTGAAAGCACGCGAGTCTTTTTTTTTTTTTTATTAAAATAAATAAAAGGGTCGTTTGATTGAAAGTTTCGTATTTGCGTCAGTTTTACTTTTCGTTTTTTTCAAACTGCCCAACATTCAGAGAATGTATGATGGAATTCTGTATTAATCGTTCGAATCTTTGGTGTTTAGAAACTGTTGCATTACTAATTTATCGTCAATATCAACACCTCCACTAATTTGTCGTGGTCATAAATGTAATTCATGTAACACATTTCGCAAAGGCTGAAATTGGAGTTACATTTCCTCCAATTAATTCTTCACGTGCTTACATTAATGTACGCAAAGAACCATTATTTTACGACAGAAATAAACGAATAACAATTAATGTTGCAATCGTGTATCTGTATTAAATTATCAACGATGAATCTCGCGAAACTACACAAGCAGGGAAATTGCAACTTGCAAACTTTGCAATTTTCGAATTTTCACTTCCCCTCCAATCCGGCTTTTTTCAAAGACAGATTCAAAATGAGACAAATGCCAAAGAAACGAATTGAAACGGATCATTTTGCAAAGCGCTTATTGTTAGCCAAAGAAGCTCGAAAGGTCACAAAGCTCTCCGCGACGGAGGAGATTTATCATTTCACTGCGAGCGAGTAAAAAAAAAAAACTAGATGATCTTTGTATTTGTTCAAAGGTTCGACTGCGGGAGCGGAGTCGGCACAGTCAGGAGCACGCAAACAGTGAGGCTGAACGAGTGGAACACCTTGACCGTCTACAGGCACCGATGGGACGCCTGGATTCAGCTGAATCAAGAGAAACGCGTCGAGGGGAGATCGAAGGTAAAGAACGAGCGCTCGATGGTCCTCGACGCGGCGTTACGTGCTAGTTAGAAAAAAGGAGCGATCGATTATCGGTGAAAACGGCGGATAGATCCGTCGACGTGACACGCAAATACTTGCGATTAGTCGCGAGCGCGTTCGAATTAGAATCGTCGGAGGGGTGCGCCACGGAATTGAGACTGACGGCCACCGCTGCTTCGCACACAACGAATCGCCTCACGAGTGTGTGGATAGAGCCAGTGACTATGAAAATTCGAGGATAATTGCTGGAGGACTCGTTGAAACACAGAAGAATCGATGAAAACGTTTCGCGCGATTGCAGAGGAAAAAGTCTGACGCTGCAGTTCAATTTTTTTTCCACTGTTTCTGGATTGTTTGTATCGAAAATCGTGTGCAAA
Source organism: Melipona bicolor (assembly GCA_030673865.1). Classification (NCBI taxonomy): domain Eukaryota; kingdom Metazoa; phylum Arthropoda; class Insecta; order Hymenoptera; family Apidae; genus Melipona; species Melipona bicolor. The sequence continues at coordinate 5,343,436 of JAHYIQ010000004.1, read as the reverse complement.
TATCTCGCGCTGAAAAATTTGATTACACTTTCACGAACTTGATTTGGATTCTCGATTCCACGGAATTTCGGTTTTGATTGCGAATTTATCTGGCGGTCAATTCCAATTTATATTCCACGAGAATTATTAGATAAAATTTTTAAAAAACGTGCGTGGAGGATTTCTCGTTAAAACCATTACTCAGACTTTAGTTATGCTATCGTTACGTTAGACCGACTAAATTGTTCATCCAAAGTTTATCCAAAGATGATTTCAACGACAAAAGGGTATTTGCGCAATTATTTTTACAAAAACACCGATCGACTTTTCGAGTTCTCCACATCATCGCGCAAAGGAGCACAAAAAATTGAACCGCATTTCACGCAAATTTAATCGAAATCTCCAATTCCGAGGATTATCAATTACAATCAATGACACTTCAAACTCTCGGAGAACAAAGGACAAAAGAGGCCACGATTTCAGATTTAAAGTCCGTGTCTCCGTGTCGATTAAAATTCACGATCTCGCGAATCAATTTCCATGGTTGAACAACGACGTCCGACACGCAGATCCGGTATTCCTCGACGTAATTTTCCGGTACTCCTCGGTTAAAAAGGCGGCGCTCGCTTAGATCGTTTCCCTTTAAAAAGTCCGAGCTTGGCTGACGTCTTTGGTCGAGAGACGAGCAAATCTTTTCACCACTCACAGCCGTGTGTATTCTCTGCCTCGATGAACGCCGATATCGTCGTTATTCACCTGCATGCGATTCCAGCCACGATACACGTTCTCCCGGTGAGAACTTTATTTTCCAAGGAAATCGTCCGTTTAACGACTATCCTCGACTATTGCTCCAATTTGCTCCAGATGAGAGCTTTGCTCTGTTAATTTGCACTCTGTTCGCACGACGCGCTTGTACTTTAATTATTCTTCAGCTTTCGCCATCGTTGGTAAGATCAGCTTTCAAGATCGTTTACGCTGGTATTTTTTTCGTTTTCTATTTTTTTTTTTTTTTTAATTCAATTGAGGGATGACATACTTGGAGATGATCTATTTTCTTTTAGAGGATTGCTACGAGATCGTGCATTTTCTTTTTCTAAAATAAGCTTGAACAATCGATTATCAAATTACAGAATGAGTTTGTGGTTTAAAATAAAGTTAGTTACAGTTTAAGATACATCACCATGTATAAGAAAAGAACGAAGAAATTAATTTTTGGCCAACCCAATAACACGATAACTGACAATTTGACGATCTTAATTATACATCATTTTTATTTGTCACGTTTGGATTTAATTGGAAGACCTGGGCTATGTATTTCGAGAGGGTAGAGTTATTGATCGGTTTAAAAATACGGGTAGAGTGTAAAAATTGGCAACAGAGGAAAGGTACTACTTTTTCGCTGATGACTCTCTGTACACCGCCGTCTCGTTTCAATATCGATCAGTCGGTAATTGCTACGACAATATGTCCCACGAATTGATAAATTGCTCCCCCAATTCGAGCACAATTCTGTTCAAAAAAGAAAAAAAAAAGAAAAATTCATGCTTGAAATATTTCCTTTGGCAATATTTCCACGATGGTATCTCGACGTTTCCGCGACAGGAAACTATCGAAACAATTCAAGACTGCTACGCGATAGACTAAGAGACAAACACATTTTTTATTGGAAATAAAATACACGACGTTCGAACACTGCGAACGTTCGATTCGCGAGGAAACATGCGCATCTCGAACGGCGAAAGCAACCGACGAGAGGAAGAACCAGGTCAGCAGTGATACACAATGGAAACGCAATGGTCCTCGATAAAGCGGGTTAAATAACCTGAAAATCGATCGACCTGGGAAAAGTAAGCTAATTACAATCCCGCGACGCGAAAATAAAAAACCGCACGTATAATATATGTATATATATATCTGCGCGTGCAATCGACGAAACAAAATGTCCTTTTGACGAAACGGTGGAAAAAGCATCGCGAAAAGCATCGGAGGAGTCAGCCAGGGGTGGTAGTAGACAAAAGTGGTCGATCCCATCGGCAGGGAAATTGACTTACGCTGGACTTTTCTCCGTGGATAAAAGGTCAGACCCTCGATCGTCGTGTCTCATTTGTAAAACACGGGGCGAGAGACAAAGAAAGCTAAGGGAAATTTGAAAGAGAACGAAAGAAGGAAGAAAGAAGATGGAGACAGGACAGACGAAGGAACACAGAACAGAAAGTATAGAAGAGAAACGAAGGAGAAGCGGGAGAAAGAGGGAGAGAAAAAGAAAAGAGGAGAACCGAGTAGAAAGAGAGTGAAGAGGGACAAAGGTACACGTTGACCTCTCCCCCACCCCCCGGGTGCAGTCGCGTAAAATTCGCAGAGCACGGGATAAAACCGAGACGAGTAAGTGCCGGAGCATGATTAAAACGAAACACTGTGGCCGAACAATGGACGGCGCCGTGTATGCGTTTGTTAAGGAGGGGAAGCAAAAAGAAAGAGGGGAAAAAAGGGAGAAGAGATCGTGGCACGGCGCGCGAAAGACATTCACGGGGACGACGCGTCAAAGATTTTTCCGGTGTTTGCGTCGGAACAGGGCAGACACGAAGGCTGGAATATTACTTTCGACTCGTTTGAGAGCGACAGCCCGCGAATTACGCGGTCAAATGGAGCGTGAAAATGGGCCGAATCCGTAGTAGGGACTTTTGTCTCGCGCGAGGATTCGTCCTTCTCGCAAATGTGCCCGAACCGCGGCTTTGATCGGCCGCTAATTAGCGACCGCCGTTCAACCCTCCGACAGTCGCAGAAATTATGAAGAAACTTGCCCTTTGTCCTTGGATTTTCCAGCCGCTTTGAATTTATACGACGCGCTGCAGCAACTAGTAGGTGCTTGGTAGAACGATTAATCGATGGTTAAAAGTTTTTAATCGATGGACCGTTTTATTCGCGAAGATTACTCTTCTTCTTTTTTGTAACGTTCGGTACGATCACGATGGGGCTAGATTTCCTTCGAATTGGTAATTTCAATATTACTTCGATGAACTTGGCAATTTAACTTGACAATTCCAATGTTATGCTGATTTAAATAGGCGTTATTTAAATATTGTTTCTGACACTCTTATTTAACTTGGAATGACTTTGTGTTTTAAAATTACGTAGTAGACCGATTAATCGATGGACCATTTTATTCGCGAAGATTACTCTTCTTCTTTTTTGTAACGTTCGGTACACGATGGGAACTAGATTTCCTTTAAATTAAATGGTAATTTCAATATTATTTCGAAACATCGTTTCTGATGATTTTGTATACGTAAAGATATAATAGAGATAAATCTCGAAAAATCTCAATCTCTATAGTTGGTCCACGTTTGAAGAAAAATATATTTCTAATGAAATCTTCGATTTTATCGGCAATAAATTCAGCACTCTACAAAATACAAAATTTATCAAATTTTCAACACTTTCGACAACTGTACGAACAATGCAACGCGTTAAATATACCACGAAGCACTTGGGCAAGTTTATTGTTTAATAAACCGTTTCCCTTCCAATAACGATCTCCTCTCGCCTTGGAACAGGAATATTCTATCTGCGTTTGATCGCGGTCTGGTTTTGGTAAAACGACGATAACGTGTAGACGTACAATTAAGTCGTAGAAACAACATGGATACGAGGTAATTAGAGCATCTGGCGGTGTTTAATGCCGGTGCTAGGAAGCACGGTATTTGCAAATCAGCATACACAAACACCCAACAATTACACGTCGCAGAAATTGGGACGCAGATAAGAAAAATACCGACAAGTGAAACACTTTCGCAAATTAAAGTTAAAACGTCGCGAATGAGAAAAATTGCCACTTTGGACTAACATCTGTTACTTTTCACGATTTTCATCCACGGTGCAGGGTAAAAACGCTGGATCATCGTCTTACACGCCACGGAAATCACCGAAGATCACGTATCGTGCCGGGCAACACGTTTACGCGGAGTGTCTGATGCGTTTTCGAGCCCCTTTCAGCCTTTACGACACCCGTGGTATAAAGACAGTATGAAGACAGATGGCCGGTTTCGCGAACGATGAATAATCGAACCACGCCCGTGGAACGGACCACGCCACACCGTGTAATCAGTAAAATGCACCGTTACCTGTAAAACTTGCCCGTAGTTTGCTCGATTAAGGAAATTCAGCCGGCGATCGATTTTCTCGTCCATCCTATCCGACAGAGAGCTAATTTTACCCTAATTTATGTACGCCGGTACAACGAAACTGGGTCGCGGTTTGTCGCGTAAACGACAACCATGGTTTTTATGAAAATTCTTGCAACCCTTTCGCAGCACACTGCGATTTTGCTCGATGGAAGATGTCGATAATTTATTCGTATACCACTAATGACACCTCCGTCGTTACAAACGACGTTGAATTTTATTACGTACGCGTGTATCTGGGTTGCATTATTTCTTAGAGTGTATAATTTTGTTCAGTACGCTGTACTTTACGTGACGAAGGACACGATAATGATAAAAATTTACCAACTAGTGTGACTGTTTGCGACCCAATAATATCAACTGAGAGTTAAAACGTAGGAGTTAACAACAATAGCCATAATAAAAGGAAATGACACTCGAAGCACGGAGTTTCTACTTTAAAACATACAAACTTCTCTGCGCGGAAGAGACACGCAACAAAATAACAAAGTACACGGCCATTTGACTTGATAAATTGTATAAATTCGCAAATGAAATCACTGACGCTATTACAGAGTCTCGTAGAGACGAAAACGTCTCTTTATCCGTTTTGATAACTACTGCATATGCATCAAGTTTGCCTGCAACTTTTTGAGAAACGCATTTTAATATTTATCATTCTTAACCGTTTGACTATCAAACAAACTTGGCATTTTCCTTTCGAAACGTTTAAGTAACCAGGGAACAGCGCTGAGGCGCGTTTTATTACATCCCGCAGGGGCATTTTCTTCTTCTTCTTCTTCTTTTTTCTCTCTTTAAATTACACGATGGAACTAGCCGGCATTTCGCTCTTGAATTAAAAGTCTTTAAAAGCTACCTACTTTCTAAACCTCCGTCCCCTCTGCGTCTTCCTTTCTTCTCTCTTCTTGGTCTCGGTCTCGGTCTCCTTCTTCCATCTCTCCCCTCCCCCCCTCTGTTCGTGCTTTCCCTCTCAGCCACTCTTATAAGACTTGCAAATTGTTTCGTAATAAGTTAGTACGCGGCAAGAGAAAGGAAGAGAGAGAGAGAGAGAGAGAGAGGCTACTTACCACGGCGAGGGAGAGAGTGGTTTCGAGTACTCTTTTAAAAACAGAGCCAAGTTCGTCTACGGCAAGTTCCGCGAAACAATTGGGGGAATATTGTCGACCATCGTGGCTCGCCCGATGGGCGAAAAGAAATCTCAAACCGCCGGCCGGGAAATCACCGCTCTGCTCTTCCAGCGTGAGAATGAAGCACCTCTCGTCAACTCATAATTGCACTCTATCCGCGCGAAGAACACTGTCGTTTCTTAAAGAAGCTCGACACACAATGGCATCGCGGTTTGATTGCCGCTGATTATTCGTTGCATTATTTTGCACTGTAACGAGGGAACATACCGGTGTCAATCGCCGATTTTGAATCATCGAAATTTGGCATAAACGTAGTTCTCGAGAAACTACCCTAGAAATTTGACCCATATTTCTATTTATATTTATTTATATTTCTATTTTATTGGCAATCATAGATATTGAAGAGGTGAAAAGTAGTCTCAAAGTTTGGGGTGCGGAGCATATTTTGTCTCAGAAATTATGTTCAATGAAAATCTCGAAGATAAGAAACGAAATGGACAGTACAATAATTTTCTTTGGAATATATTTTATCCGATACTTTCTTTGTTATTTTTGCATTAATTCTATTTCTATTCAAAGTGCAAAATAGTATTAAAGTAATCTTCTGTATAAAATTTGCATTAACATTTACATTTCTATCGCTCCTTGATAAGTAAAGAACGGTACATGGTACTTGGATAAGTAGAATAAGAATTCTTATGCGACTGAACTAGTAGAATAGGTATATAACGGATATGATCAAACGTGTGGTACAAAGTTTTGTAGAACAGACGAGGTAGGCGGGCAAAGCATATGATTAGATTAGTAGAACACGTCGCGTGTAAGATTAGAGTAGTAGAACAGGTCACGTACGTAGTCAGCCAGGTAAGACAAGTTACGTTACATTATTAATTAATCACGCTGGATAATGTGCATGCATAATTAACTTCCCGTACAAATTCATTAATATTCATACGTATTAAACGAAATAAACAAATTTTCCACCGTGGAAATTTATCCGCGGTATGTGCAACGTACTACCGACAAACGGATCATTATACAGTCAAACGCGACTAATTAAATTCTTATGACGTTGCGGGAGAATCCGTTCGAAATAACACTGTACTGCACGCGGCGATAGAATTATTTTTAAGAAAAAATAGAACGCGATCGATCATTTTCTACATAATACACGTCTAAACGAAACCTTCTCATTGAGTCAAACAAAAGAAACTTGGAAAGATTAATTATTCGAAAAGGGGAAAATGGAAGGCTATTTCAAAGGCTAACTTTGAAATTTACGTTCTAATCAGGTGTTTTTCTCAAAGATCACACCGCGGAATCGGAAGAGGTGATAATCGATGGGCTCTCGGTTTCGAGAATTGGCCGCGTGACTCGAGGACGACAGGCCGTCTGGTTTCTCTCCCGGGGGAGGGAGCGAGTTTAATTACCTTTAAAATCAGCGGACATCGCCGGAAAATGGGTCTACGAGAGGAGGCCACTTTATCCCCAAGTGCCATTAAGCATTCGGTGTCCTAACGACAGCGTCGTAATTAGAGGAACCGACACCTCCGGCCGTCGCCTCTTTTTCGTCTTTGCCTCCTTTTTCGTTTCCTCCCCTCCCCCGACGTTTCTCGCGACGCGGACGAAACCGAAACGGACGGCGAGCAACGAGGAGCCAGACGTTGACGAGTCTCTTCTTCAACCTCTTATTTCGGACGTTTCACCCCGTATCCCCTAGCATTCGTTTGCGGTTCATTCATGAAAATAACGGGGGAGGCTCGCGGTTTTGAAAGTGTGCTGAAATGCGCGTGATTAAGGATCCTTGTTCTTAATACGCAGGTTTTTTTTTCTTAATATATTATACAATGTGTTTGATGAGAATGTGGACGCCATTTCTCTGAAAAGAAATTTTCTTTTTGTAAAAAATTGTACACAGATCGACAGTACATCTAAAAAAAACTGCACGACTTGTACCCCAGTACGATTCGTCTCACTGAAAGGCCCAGAAGCAACTGTTCCGACTAGGAAATGAAGATGACTTTTTTGCGATATGCAAACATTTGAATCGATACAAAACAAATTACAGGCGCGATCGCTCAGTACCGGACAACGCCACTCCTACTCGAGGTCTATTCCACGCCCCCTCACGAATCACGTGACCCAAATCAACCAATCGCTAATTTTCGTTGCATTAGCGTTGCACCTAAAGAGTAATAATACTGTTATGTCCAATCTTCATCGCTAGCAATTGTTGTTTGAACGCAACGAGACATACTTTCCATCAACTTTTCAGCATACCCGTTAGAGGTCTTCATATTTCTAGAATTCGACGACTTGTGCTTTCCATTGTTAAGACACGTGTCTCTCGCGCTTAGCTAAACACACTGTATATATTATAGTTGCCAGGAAATCCGTGCATCCGTTTGTCGCTTATAGGAAATGCCACTTTAAATCGAAATCTAGGTTTCTTTGTTTCTGACAGTTGTCGAGAGCAGTTTGCAGGTTTCTGCAAACTTCACGTTTGCTGACTCTCGCTCAAAGGTCTTGGAATATATATTTTATTTCTAATATTCCTGTTTTTTTTTATAGAAATATTGTAAAATTTTCAAGTTGCATATTATTATGACACATTTGTCAATACATTAATACTTTTCAATTTTGAAACAAATATACATAATACATATATATGTAACAAATAAATATATACAAATACACGTTCTAATTAACTTGTTCTAAGACTTTTGAGCAAGAGTTTGCACAATAAAAATATAATACATCGACGAAACAGAGAGATACACGGATATTAAAAGTTGCACGAATCGAGATTTTTCATTCGTTGAACGCGAAACTTTACAATAAAATCACGACCAACTCCCCCGGTAATTACATTTCCAAACATTCCGTACCGGCGAGACTGCAGTCTCGAGTGATATCTTTATTTTTCGCTGTTGACTGAATAATATGAGCGTAATCTGCTCAAAATACAAAGAACGTTCCTTGGGCATCTAATTTTCTGGACTTTGTAACGGGTCGGAGAATAACTAGTACTCGTTGTAGCCGCTTTAATTTGTTCCATCTTCCTTCTTTTTTCTTTTTTCTTTGCCCTCCAAGTAGACAACGATAACGTGGTACGAAAAGAAGCAAAACGGAGCGTGGCTTATAAAAAAGTTCGCTGGACGAGACCGCAAACTAAACATTTGATAACGCGCGATAGCAATTTAATGTTACATCTGCCACGCGTTGGCAAAACATTTTTCGCTTTGTTCAATTATCGCGCCGGTTGGCTTTTGTCGTTCTTTTATTAATTCATAAAGGAGCGTTCCGCGTTTGTTCTATCAACGCCATTTCTTTTTCTTTTTTTTTTTTCGTTAGCGTCGTTTATTTCACTATTTTGTCACTCTCGTCTGTTTTCGCTATTTTTGATTTATTCGGGGACAATTATGATGGAACACGTGGTGGAACGAATGAAAGTAGTCGGGCGGCAATTTCGAGCATATTGGCGCATTTACGATACACTGTTTAAATTTCATTTTGTTTATTTTATACACGATTGATTCTTGTTCTCTGGTATCCGTGCAACTGATCACAGCTTTCACAATTACATTGGTCAAAGCAAAAGATAACACTTCTTTCTCGAAAGGTAAACAAAAATCTCAATCGCAATTCAAAGCCTATTTTTAAAGAAATTCCTTAACAACGAAAGACGAATAGAGCGCACTTTATTTTCAAATTCCAATTAGGACACTCTGCTCCGGGATACTTTAAAATAACACCCAATCGAGTCCAATTGCCACAGTTTCTAAACTCAACCAACATTCAAAGAACATCGTTCTCGGAACAATCCCCGATACAGATATCAAACGGATGGAACCGTGAAACCGTGAAAAATATTTCTTGCGAAAGAAGAGACCACAGTGCGATGCCATTACAGCGTTAGTTGAGACTCCTTTAATCTAGAAAAGTAACTTTAAAAGACGAGGAGGAAGAGCGGAGAGCACTGTATACTCTGTACTCCAGCGCACGAGAGGGTAGATTACGTAAAAAGTGTACTCTGCCTCTCTTCATTTTTCACACAGCTTCCGTGAAATCGTCAAAGTCATCGAAAATTAGCATTTCGTCGGGAAGAAGCGTCGAAGTAACCAACTTGTTCGAAGACTTATCGTCAACGATAGCTGACTGTTTCGCGAGAAGATAACCGAGAGGAACGACGGATTATTCTCGTTCTCCGGCTTGCAACGACCTCCGCCTCCAGCTGCCCCCCGCGAGGTTTCAACCTCGCGAACACGTTCGCAGTTCTCGCGTGAAAAATGGGTCGAGCGACAGAGATCGAGCAAAGAGAAATAAATTGTACGCTGCCTCTCTCGTTCTCTCTCTCCCGTGGGGAACCTTTCTTCAGATCTCGAATGAAAGAATTCCGCGCGACGAGGGTGGAAACGGGCGATCGGTCTAAGATGGCGATGCCCTGGTGGACAAGACTGGAGAGATTTTTGCGCGGCGGGTGATAAAAATGAAAATTGAAGGGAGCCAGGAGGTTGAGAGCAGATGGAATTACGGTCGGAGCGGCGAAAAACATCAGCGGGAATCTTTCTCCTTTCTCTTGTAGATTACGTTGGAGTTTAATTTTAAAGCCAAGTTGGACAGAATCGAAATCTGAAAGTTGTCGAGTCGAAGTTAATTTTATTCTGATTATTACTAACATATTATTATGACAATCAGTCGTGACATAATATTATTCCAATAGTTAGTTAATTCTTCAGAAACATGAAAATATTTCCAAAATTAAACAGCATCACCGACAGATTTTCAATAAAACTATTTGCAACTAAATAGTTGGCCAAAAAGTAAATGGTTATGTATGTATATCTTAAAATGCAAAAACTAACTTTATTTCAAAATCACAAATTCATTCTACAGTCTGATACCTGATTGTTGAAGCTTGTTTCAGAAAAGGAAAATGTACAATCTCGTTAACAATAGTTTGTTCGAGGTCGATTTCAAGATGGAAAATAAAAAATATTTTCGTCGTATTTTGCTAAAAGAAAAAAAAGTTCCTTTTAAAAGCAAACTCATAAAAAGAGAGTGAGAAGCTTTGAAACTACGGCAGTGTCAGATTCGATTTGATAAATTTAATTACTAACGAGAATATCAAATCGTTCTTAGAACTTTTTTTTGTCAAAAAAGATAGGAACCTTTTTGAATGAGGAATCGTGAAATTGCTTAAAAAAAAAAAATGGCAAAAGGTAATCGAATAAATATATCTCCCAATAAAGTCTTCGTTTCTCGTGGAAAAAATTCCATTCGCCGACAAAAAAGCGTGGTTACTTTTTGACCAACCCGATACACCGAATATTGACAAAAATTTCGACAGTATTCGGCCCTATGTCGCGCGAGATTACATCGCGGGAGGAAGATGAGCGCAAGTCGATGAGCAGGAAAATTCGTTAGATTCCAGGAAGAAAAGGCGAAGCCTCGATCCGACAATGGAACGGTCGGATTTAATAATGGAGACCAGAGGAGCGTATTTTCGGATTTACCGCGCGCTGCATCTTTTCTCTTTTTTCCTTCTTTTTCTCTTTTTTTTAACAGGCAGCCGCGCGCGCCGCAAAGAGAAATCACGCGTTTCGGAAATGAATTTTGCTCGCAGCCGATCGTCGACTTTTCACCAGGCAAATGGAGGATCCGGTCGAATCTGCGTTCCCGAAAGAACTAGTATCCTTTCAGCTTCGCCGTTGAATCTCATTTATCATTTCGTGCTAACGCACGTACCCATTTCCCAATTCGTCTCGTCGAACAGTTTCATCGCGAATACGCTGCCAATGAAGACGCGAACGTCACTTCATCCTTGGATAAGGAGCATGATAAGGAGCAGTTAAATTTTACCGTGAAATGTAGCGAATTGGTGGGAGAAGAAATCGTACTTTAACACGTTTCATAGTAATAAAACTGTTTAATAATGTAACGTGGGGTGAGAAAGTCTTATTATTCGGAATGTATTCCTGCGTGGTCTCAGAGCAGAGATTTTCAAGACAGAGAAGACTGTTTATCTAGTGGCCCTAATCTTGAGATGTAGGATACGGTTGTGTGTGTATGTGTCTGTATGTGAGTGTGTGAAGTACGTATAAAAACAGAAACGAGTCCGTGATAGGAAAACTTAATATCTTTTTGTCATCGCACCGTATTTGGTTATTCAATTTTCCTTAATTACTTAAATATTAATAAATGATGGTCTGTAGATCATAAACCACGTGGGTTTAAAATTTTGTATAAAACATTTCAAAACAGAGTTATAGCGAATTTCTCGTCGTCTATCATATTTGGAACAATGCATTTTCTTACTGCGCTTCTTCGATTACCACTACCACAAGTAGTGCAAATCGAAGGAAAATGCCTAGCAAGCCTAAAAGGATTCTTCGTATCTAAAACAAAATTCTGTTTACGATACTCTTGTAAAATTTGTCTTATTAACGTTAGACGAGAGTCGGCAATCGAGATGTCTCTTTTTGTTTCGAATTTATATAAACAATAGGAATTCCAAACTAACGTACGAAAGAAAAACTTTTTATACCATTTGAGATTCGTCTTCAGGCATTTCCCGCGAACTTCCTTCGTGTTTCCATAATGGCGGCGATGCAACCCGCGCGAGTTTCTTCTTTCGTCTTTCCTGAGGTCACGTAAACGAAAATTACTTCGCGCGCGTCCATCGATCGATGTATTATAACATCGAGCTTTTGGACAAAAAAAACCGTATTAGTTGCAAACGACAGTTTCTAAACGATAAAACTGCATCACAATGCTGGGACTTTTTAGCTTCTCGAAAGCTACCACGTGGGAAATTCGAAAATAACGATCTTGATGTTACGTTTCGTCGCGTTTAATGGAAAAAGCTTGTTACAGGCGCTGAATGAGAGGGAACATCGAAATCGTAACTGCACGGAGAGGGAGTTTTTATCTTGATCCCCGTGTTTCCACTAATAAATTTTACATATTTTCAATACCGCTCTCGTTACAGTTCTCTCTGCACTTTGTTTGACATCCATCGATATCTATCTTTTTATACATATTTAAACACACATTTCATTGGCACTTTTTTCTTTCGATCCTCCGTATTTCTCGCATCGCCCCTCGTATTTTCCGTTTTTCTCAATTTATTCGACGCAATTTTTCTAACTGCAGGACGCGGTATCTCGGTTAATCAAAAACTCGCCGCGCTAATCACGAGAATATCCAGATAAGTAGAATTCGCTCGGTTGAAACTTCTGTCCATTCAACGACTTTTGGTCCCACTTTTCCAAGAAATGGAAAGAGAGAGAGAGAGAGAAAAGAAAAAGGAAAAAGGAGCGTCGCGTTCAGTTCCCGGAAATCGTTAGCGGGAAGTTTTCCGCGGCAGAATGGAAACTCGAATGAGATTAAAGCGCGAAAGTCGATTACAAGTTATCATTATACGGTGAGCATTTTTTCGAAGAAAGATCCAAGGACTCTGGCTCGGTTTGACGTTGAAACAATCGTGCTGTTTCGTCGAGCGGAATTTCGTGCGCGTGTTTTAATTGGAAACGGGTTTTAATGTTTCATTTGCGAAACGATCGTCTATTTCTCGTCCGTCTGAGCGTTTAAATACGTTGTCTCTCTCTCTCTCTCTCTCTCTCTCCTCTCTCTTTAACGAGAAGATAGCAGGAAAACGCGACGTGCATAGAATCCGTGCAGAGAGAGAGAGGGATTAATCTAAACGATACCTTTTACAACGAGCTCTGACGTTATAATTAGCGATGATTTAACACGCTGCGAATTTTATCCCTGCTCGTTTTATAATTCGATAATTAATTGAATTCGATAACGAAGGTAAGCTCCACTTTAACAAATTACGAGAAAGAATTAATTCGAAAAAAAATTCTCAATGAATCGTTCGATCGCATTGTCGATTTCGCATCAATGAACTTTTTCAAGCTTGTAAGTTAATTCTGACAATTGGCAGAAATTGATTTTTGAGGAATTTTTTTGAGAAAGGAAATTGGAAAAGGATTTATTTAAAAATTGATTTCGATATTATTAAATTGTGAAGCAAATATACTTGGAAATAATTAAAATAATTTAAAGTAGCAGAAATAGATACCTCAGCTTCAGTTCAGAAATGCTACAACTCAAAGAAACCTTCTTCTACTTCTAACAAATATTTACAAATAAATCCCAAATACACAAAATGATTGATCATAGGAATAAAGAATTATTAAAAAAAAAAAAACAACCCAAGAAGCAAATTAAACGAACTCAACTCGAGCACCAAAATATAATCGAAGAGGAAGAAATAAAAATTTTTTCGAGACAACCAACGAAAGAGACGCTGGTTGGAAAAATTATTTCGTTCGCCGCGAGTTTCCTACGAACGGAGAAACCTCTTAGACGAAGCGCAGCAGCCAGATGATGCCCGGGCAAACTGGACGGTGCAGTTCGGTGCTGAAACTTTCGAGACTTTTGTAAGTGCATTAACTTGAAGACTGCCGGCCAGAATTTGCTCCTACGCGAACGTCAACGCTGCCAACTTTTCACGTGTACTCTACGCGCACCACGGACACACCGTGCATAGACGTTCTCGCGCGAGGAAAATACAAGGAAAACCCTCGGCAGTTTCGCTAAGCAAATATCGGCTAGCTCGGATGTACAATCCGCGTAAATTGCCACGTAGCATCTTGCGTCGCGTTGCATTACCGTGTCGATATGTACCCCTCGTCCTTTTCAACGTGCTTATTTCCACCGACGCCGTCAGCGAGTGGCATTTCGCGGATAAACGGAGAAGGCTCTCCGTGAGAAGGCTCGTGAATACCAGTCGGTCGATTGTGCGGCTCTCGAGTGGCAGGAGTAGATTACAGCGCTCGGTTACGAAGTTTGTGTATTCGAGGTTTGAAATTTTCACGTGTCGAGCTTGAAGGCGCGGAGAATTGATCGTCCGGGGAAAAGGTATCCGACGCGAAGAAGCAGCCACTTTTAGGAATTAGCATCTGTTGGGAAAATATCTTTTCGAACGTTATCCTCCAAATTCTCTCGATCAACAATTGAACAAATAAACGTATCTGTAGTTCTTAAATTGTCAAACCAAAAAGCCTTCGGAAAATACGACGAAGAATAAAAGAGACTCTAGTTTCCGTGTTGCTCCAGATTCTTGAATTCTCAAACCAGTATCGATTGAAATATTTCCCGACTCCCCATTCACGAAACGAAGAATCCTTCTCAATAATTCCCTCTCAACGAAACGACGTTCGTTAAAAACATTTGATCGGTCTAATCACGGACGCAGACTGAAATCAGTCTAAAGCGGTGTTGTGAAGTGGCACGGAGAGTAGGACAGAGAGAAAGAGAGAAAGAAAGGAAAGAGACCGACTTGTTGGAAACTCGCGCGAACACGCAAATCCAGCAAGTAGTGGATAAAGGCGTCGGATGGAAGAGCGCGAATTATACAACGGCTTTCTGCAGCTGCGTGAACCGGGCTTGTTCTGGATTTGATTGCAGGGCTTGTTTGCGAGGATTACCTTCCGCGAGCCGTTGTTCGTCGGCGGCCCCGGAAACACCACCGGCCTCGAGCGACTTCCGGTGAGGACCGGGTTTAAGGGTTGCGTCCGGCATCTGGAAGCCAATGAACACCGCTATCGTTTCCCCCTCGCGCCGCAGGGAGACGCCGCGAATGGTTTCGACGTTGGTGAGTACAACTTACTAATTAAACCGACCTCCCACTCTTTTGCGGCCACCGACCTCTTTTCTTTCCTCCGCTTCCAATCCGTGAACGTTCACGTTGGAAATTAGCGGTTCGCGACCAAGGACAGCGGAATGAAAATTGCTTCGTGCGATCTAGCGATGAATTTTAAAAGTTGAATCATTATTAATCATTTCTTATACCGCGACGTTAATTAATTTATACTCCCCGTGTTCCTTTCTAAATTTTCTCAAACCTTTTTTTTGCCAAACTACATCAACTCTTTCAGACGGCATTAAAAGGGATGAGACTACTTGAACGAAAGCTTGCGAAAGTTATTTTATTACCTTTGCTCTGTGCAGCTTTACGGTGAGTTTGATGAATTTTAAAACTGAACGTTGCTCGGCGATGGCAACAACTAGCGCGCGAGTGTTGATGCACCTTTTGGTAATTAAAAGTTTCAAAAAAATATACAGAATGCACGTAACACACAGAAATGTACATGTAACATTTATCTCTTTATCGTGGCATTTAGCAAATGAAAGGAACGCCTATTTAAATTCCATTTCGTTAATTAACGTTCGTAAAAATATGAAACTGCGTAAACGTCCACGGTCTAGTAACAACTGAAAATGAGTTTCAAATTGAATGGTATCCCTGGATTATGAAAGACTGTGGTGTATTTATTATTTACAACGTTTGATTTTTGACACTCTTCGTGATGGAGATTTCAGGAATGAAAATTCTAAAAGTCGAGTCGCACAAATATTTTTGAACAAGATAGAAACCTAGAACTGGAAAACGATAAAATTGAATTCGGAGTAAATTGTGCCTAAAGCAGGAAAAAACTCTTTCTTTCGCGTTAGAGATCAATCCAACGGCAGTTGCAATTTCTCACGCATGCACGACTTCCAACGCCGCAAAGCGGTCGATCGGAGCCAAGTGTCGATTAAAGTTGCCACGTTTTTCTTATCAGAGACCGGCGTGAAACGGACCGAGGCCGGTCTATCGAGTGTCGAATCTCCATTGAACCCGTCCGAAGGAAATACGTATAATCCCCCGAAGCGTAACCCCTCGAGAGATAGCTTTTAAGAGCGATTCCAGGTTTCTGTGCGAACGATAGACGTACCGCACCACTTGGCCGTGGCGCGTCTCCATTCTTCGGCGCAGAATGCAGAATGCATCAAAGGATCAAATTCCCGGGACTGAATTTTTTGATGCTCGACCGTCCACCGGTCCCCGGTCCTTCGCGAATGCTAAAACGTGCGGCTTTCGTGGAGAAACGGATCAAAGGGAGAGGATCCCCGTGGATAATGTCAAAGCAAATCGCTCGGACGTCTCCATTCGTTTCGCGAGCATACTTGTTGGAAAAATATTTCCTCCTCGTGTTTTCCAAGGAAAAACGAGCTATCCTCGCCCTTTGTTTTCGGGGAACTGAAGTTGATAACCTGTATCGCTGTACCGTACATTTTGCTTTGTTTCTTTTTTTTTTTTTTTTTTTTTGAAGTAAAGATTTATTATTATTTGGTTCACCGTACGCGAAAGACTTTATTAAATTTAAAATATAAAATCAATAAAGTTTTATATTTCTTAAGGGAAGAATTATTTTTACATCCGTCGAGTTTACTTCTGCTTGTTTCGATCAAAGTTGCTTAATATAAAACGAATTCGAATTACCATATTTTGTGCTAAACTCTTTAGCACCTGTCTCTCATTTAGTTTAATTAATTAGCTTTGTTATGCCGAGTTTATAAAAAGAATTATCAACGTATTAAAAACGTATTAAAAAATCGTTTAAATAAAGTGAAATTGTAATTAATTCATTAAAAATTCTAACTCTCACAGTTTCTTTTATTTTCCAAATTCAGTCTCGTCGAACAATAGTCTCACTGTAACTAACGACTCACTATAAGCCACTACAAGATTTCTACTAAATAACTTTCCTCGACTAATATTATTTATTAATTAACATAAAATAGCGACAAAACTCTTTCTAATCAACTCGATACAAGCGCAAAAATGAACTATACCATCTCGTAGGAAACTGGAATTGAAATACAGCAGAAAACCCGAAATAGAAGCGGGAGTGAACTTCAGAAAGCAAGAGCGTGAAATTACGAATGTGAAATTACCTTAACCTACTAACTCAGCGGTGAGTGGTAATTCCAGCGAGCAATAATCGCGACGATAAAACACCACGGCCCATAATTAGGCGTGTCGAAGTTACATTTTGTTCGGGCGGAGGAAGCCGCACGGTATCGGCTGCTCGAATTAACTCCTATATCGGCGAGCACACAACAGGTGTCACATGAATTTAGTTAGAAAATCCTCCAACGTTCGCTGTGTACGATCCCCCGATTTACTACGAAATATCTTCTCCCCCTTGTTCCAGCTTTTCCTCCAGCTTCAATGAAATATCAGTGGTAACTGAATTTCAGAAACTGCAGAACGCTGCTTTGATAATGCGACAGTGTGAAATATTCAATGTGCGCGAGCCGAAGAAACAGGCCGTGCAGAATTATACACGCGCGCAAAATGCAAAAACTATTGACGTGAATTTGACAGTATGTAATAATATAATAATTTCCTAGATAGGTCTAGATTTTATGATTCAACATTAACGGTTGAATCGATCGAAATCTGCCGAAATTAACTCTGAAAGAACTCTCGATTCAACTGGATTCGTTTCAAAAATGTAAAACTTTTAGTTTCACGCTACTGAGTTCGTTTCTTTCGAAAAATGTTTTTTCATCGTTTTGAAGCAACGTGCCTCTTGTTTATGGACGCTGAAAAATTTGTTTTCACAACTGAATCTATCGTACTTTTTTTGAAGATTTTTTTTCTCACGAGTTTAAAGTATCGAATTTTTCATCGAGTGGAACCACTGTACGTTATGTATAATAATCTCGATTCTAAATTGTACATTCAATACGGACGAATGAACGCACGATGTTCGATGAGTTTAAACTCGAAACTGTTGAATTTTGTATTCAATAAACTGTATAGATATTTAGTGAACTGTGAATACCAATTCGAGTGAGATTAAAAATTGTTTAGCTTGTCAAATATTGTGAAATTTTGTCTTTAAATTTTCTCCGAACGCATAAAATAACGAAAGACATAAATTCTAAAGTAAAGTAATTAGTAGATATTTATACAAATTTATACCTTCACAAACACAAAAATAGAAAATGGAGATTAAGATTCGTACTTTACATGTTTAATCCATTTCCATGCACTTTTGCCCAATTCTGACTACTTCGCTGGCTCATAATTTTTTTAATACAACGTTTCTTTTCTTTAAGTAACAATGATTGATTTCTTGTTTTAGTGATGGAATGAACTTCTTGCAACGCTAGGAAAATAGCCCGTCTAGCTAAACTAGAAATTTAACCGTTTGTTCAATGTTTTTCCCTCTTCCACCGCCTTCTCCGTCCCTCTCCATTTTCCTCTCCTCTCAAAATTACAGACCAACGAACCCAGAACGGACATTCCAATTTCGATTTTGCGGTCGGCTAAAAAATTTAACGTTGCTCGGAAACGCGACGACCGACCGAATTCCTTCGTCCTTTTACAGCCATTAGTTAACGTAACACCGGTCTCCACCCGTGTGTTACGTTCCGATGAAAATTCGTTAAACGAAATTCTGCGCGCAGGAGTGCATTTCCCGGCTAATTAGTTGAACGATCAAAGTCAAGACAAAGAGAACGTGGCACGATGGCGTTGCGCTATGCGAATCGAGGTGGGCCGAGCGTTAATTATCAAGTGTTAATCAATTACCCCGTTGATCGTCCGGCGATGGTATCGAGATTCCTTCGACAACGCGAGCTCAATGGCCTGTCATCGTGCCACCGTTTTTATCACGTGTGAAATGAACCGCGACAGGCTAATTAATTGATAATTATTGCACGCTCGTTGGAGGCAAGCGACTCCGCGCGCTTAATTCGATTCTCCGCGCGCGCGACAGCGTTTGTTGTTGATCGTTCGTCTCGGCGTAGTTTGTGTAATTTAATTTGAACGTACCGTGTGCATTTGATAAACAAATTTTGACAATTGTTACATCTATTTGCGCGGAATATACGTGGTGTTTAATTGCGTTGTTGATAGGAGCGTTCAGTCAGCAGCTTCGCCAATCGCTGTTAGAACGTGAAGAAGCTTTGAACGAATCTCAATAAAGATATTAAATATAGAATATATCAGGGATTGAATGTCAAAGGTTTTCTAATTTTAACGTAAGTAACAGCACGAATAAAATACAACCGTTCAGACACGAAAATTCAATGCTGAACATTTTTCCAATTCAATTTCAAGATTCACGGTACAAACGTAACGTGAGTGAATGGCGGATGCTCGGATATTAAAGAAGAGCTGAAGATTTCAAATTTAATTTCAAGGGGATCCCGATACGAGCGTAAACGCGGACTTTCTGAAAGAGCGACGCTCGCGAGAACCAAGATAAAAACGACGTCTCAATTAAAGAAGGAAGACGTAAGTTTACGAAGGAGGGAAGTTTCCAACGAAATTTCTCAAAGCAACACGTCGCTGAAAGAAACGATAAAATTGTGAAACAGAAAAAGCGTAATATCGGCGTACTGCCGCGGAGGAAGCGTCCGATAAAGACAGAAGTTTCCGCGGAGTAAAAGCTCGTTTCGAGTCCGGTTAATCGAATTACCTCTCTCGGTCTCGATGCATGACCGAAATATAACTCGAAACCGGGGAGAGAGGACGACGGCGATATTTCGAGAAAACGGAGGAAACGTGACTCGTACGAGTTCGCGCGATAACTCGGACGAGTTGGACGATTTTTAGCGGAAGCCTGGCTCGGGCGAGGTTATTCGAGCCGAAGCGATAAAAATCGCGCGAATCGAAGTTTCTCAATTTCTTCTTCTTCTTCTTCTTCTTTTCGTCTGTCTCAACGTACCTTTTTTCTCGCCTCGATCCTCGAGAAAACGCAATTCCCTATGCATTAGGGAACGTAAGGCGAATGAAGAGTTCGGAAGTTGATAACGTAGAGGCGATACCTTATCGACGAGGGGGCTGGCTGAAGCACGCGTGAAATTTTAAACGGACGGAAATGGCCAAAGTAGTACGTCTCGCGTACTCCTCGCACTGCCTGCTGACTCTGTAACCGGTTTCGATTTATTCGCTCGAATAAAACACTTGAAAAACGAATCGGCCGCTTTGTCTGCTTTTTGCGCGCTGCTCGTTGTCGCTTCGCTTTGTTCGTCTCGTTCGGGGAGCTGACGTGGAAATTGTTGGCCACGATTTAGAGAAAATTAATTCACTGCAGTAATATTCGGCGTAGACGTGCGTGAGTATGGAAATTAGAGGGAAATTACATTCTTCATTTTTAGTAGAAGACCGTAGGAATTTATAATTAGTAAAGGATGTTTATGCACGTACGCACTTTCATAAATCATGTTTCATAACTCGTACTTTTTTTATGAAAAAAAAGTTTTTGCAAAATCTCGTATTATTATATTTCGTGCGATAAAAAAGTGAATTTATTCCCTTACTCTTGATATATTTTTGCGTTTATGCCCATTCTCACATTTTGCAGTAACGAAGAAGTGAATTTATTTCCTAAATATCGTAACATCCATTTTGCCTCTTGTTTTTCACGTACTTTTGCCTACACGTTTTTCTATATTTAAGCTAAATATAGAAACATCCAATTTATAACTAGGTTGAAAATCGCGAAAATCGACGCAGTTTCTCTTTTAACTTTCAACCTAGAAAGGAATTCATGCGTCTAAAATAAACTTCAGGGAAGAAGAAGGTTCCGCGTCGCTGATAATTTGATAAAATGAAATCTTAAATAATTTGCGCGAAGGATGAATTAATAAAGACGAGATATTTATTCAGAGAGAGAGAGAGAGAGAGAGAGAGAGTTAATTTCCCTTCGAAACGCGAATAGCTGTAGCTTTTTCACATCGTATCGTATTCCGGCTCCGTCTCTTCCACAAAGAAACTCTCCTACCGATTGCAATTTTTCGAATGTACACCTTTCACCATTTTTTCATTTGTACCGCGTCATTGTTCACCGAGTTTGAGAAGCTTCTTTGAACAATTCCTCTTTTTCCTCTTTCCTCTGACATACTTCGGGAAATTTCAGGGCGTGGAAGTTCGGAGACGTTATTAAGCAAAGTAAAAGTTGTACCAGACAGATAAAAGATTCGCCGGCGAAAGAAGAGTAGCTGATATCTATCAACGGATGACAGTATGGATAGTCATCCACTTTGCATGAGAGATAATAAGGAAAGGGATGAAAAGCAAGAGGAAATCTCCGAGTCAACTTGACCATCAATGAAAGGCAATGAAATAAAACGGATGGTTTGGAACAAAATTCAGAGCGTCGAATAAACCAAAACTGTGGAATAAGAATTTTTAACCTTGTGCGAATAAGACTTTCGTACCTTATCGAAGAATAACTCGAGTATTATCAACTCGAGCATGAGGATACCAGGGAGCGCTTGACGAGAACCAGGTACTATTCCACGTTAAGCATCACTTGGCTGAGATTCACGGGAGCATTGTGTGGTCACAGCTAGCACTTTTCACGAGAGTTTGAATCCATTTCTCCGAACTCTCGATTCGAATCTCCGATTTTTACCGAGCACCAGAGTGTCCAAGCTCACCAACTCTATATCTCTTAACAGAGACAGACGAAGGTCTACCCTTGTTTGATCACTTTCCTCAAAACTGTTTCTGTCGACAATTACTCGATTACCGTGAAATTTTCCGAATTTTTTCCTTTGGACAATGTTGCGTTAGAGATTTGTGAAGGATCGAAAGAATCGAAGAACATTAAGGAGAAAGAAATTATTATAATATATCTAAAAAAAAAAGAAGCAATTAAAAGAATGATAAAACGATAGATATTGAACATGAAAAATTGAAACATAAAATTCGGAGCAATAAAAAAAAGAGCGTAGCGAAAGAAACGACTGAAAAGAAGATGTAGTAACAGGATATGAAAAATAACTGAGAGTAGCGAAAATAAGAAAACAGAACGAGAGCTCCAAGAGGAAGATTTCAAACAGAAACCATGGAAACGCTTTAAAATAGAATAACAATGAAACCGACGGAAAAACAACGTTATAAAAAGGAGAGTATCTTTGAAAATACGGCATAAAATATATAGTAGTACTGTATGACAGAGAAAAAAATAAACGCTTAAATTCTTCGAGCATTCTTCCGACATTGTACTATATGTATTATATTGCAATCAGACTGCAAGTTATATTTATATTTAAATTACCCATTCTTTAAATTACATATTTTTTAAAAAATGGGAAATTTATTCGCACGTAAAATGTCAGATAGAATATATATATTACAGTTTGGATATTTCGTCAGAGCGAAATTTCTCCACATCTCTCGCGTTTCCTTCGCTTCCAACGTCTCTGTTATCGATAGTCAGGAACGAGCGTGCATTCAGCAGGGAATAAGAAAAGGGAAACTCGTCGCGGAAGTTGCTAGTTCCCGTTATTAAGCGGAATCGCGGAGACAAAAGGAGTTTCCGGCGACGAGGAAAAAATAATCCGGACCCGTCGAAGAATTCCGCGATCGATCGCAATTTGACCAGACTCGCGAGGGAGCCGCGCTCGGTAACTCGACTAGGTGAGGTGAACAACCGAACCGGAAGTGTCTTTCAAATGGAGCTCCCAACACCGGCAAGTTTGGCCATTCGTTCATATTGATCGCCATCTCAAGGAGGAACGAATCGAAGAAACCGCCAGCTTTTTCGACACGAAGAACAGACAACTTCGATTTTAAGGATTATAATTTTAATCTTTTTTCTTTTTTCTTTATTACTGTATTAGAAATAATAAAATTCCTCTCATTTTCTTTGACTGAGAATTATTAATTCGGACCTTGGAGCTATGGAAGCTTGAGATAACGATGATCCATCCAAAATAAAAATAGTAAAGTGCTCTATTGAATTATCAAACTCGAAGAATTGAAATTTTTGAAAAACGAGGAAAAAAACATTAATTGAGAGAGTAAAATGACAACTGAATTTTTTATGGTCAAGAACCATATTTGTGATTCATGTGTTTACGTCTTCTTTTAAATCGAAGGACCAACCGTAACCAAATTTGTGAAACGTAATACGAAAATTTTAACATATTCTATTATTTATTTTATATATTTTGTATGTTTCATTTCTGCATACTTCTGTTTTTTAATTTTTCTTTTCTATACTCCTTTTTATAAATCGTACTTTTGTATTTTTTTTTTATTTTGTTATATCTAAAGGAAAATTCTTGAAAGATCATATGTATATCATACTTTATGTATAGATAACATTCTGTGTATGATAAGCTATTCAGTAGCGAAAGGATTAACTAGGAAACGCAGTCCATTTCGAGGCAGTCGTTTCGGTGTCCGACTTCGACTTCTCGAGTACGTGAAAACGGACGGGGCACGTGCCATCCGACTTCTCGCAGGAAGCTCTGACCTCTTTAACTTGCAGATCACACGGCGACTTCGAAATTTTCTGCTTTGAAAACGACCGTTTTCCCCCGTGAGTTTCGTAATTTCGATATCGATTACGCTGGCCCTTTCGGAACGTTTGCCATCGGTCCACTTCCCCGTTACTTTGTGCGGTCCTTTCTTTGATCTCCACGTGTTCAAATCACTTTTTTTCTTTCTTTTTTTCTACGGTACTCCATTCCGCTGTGTTTGATGTAAATACTGGTGGAATAACTCGAGGATATGTCAAAGCATATCCATCGTTCGCGTACGGTGCAAAGAATTTCGCAAGATGTAGGTAATACGAAAAAGTTTCAGGATTCCTCGCTCCAATAATTATCTAGTGCAGATCATATTTTTCAATTCTAAAGTGATACAAAATTTTTATCGAAAAATATATGCAACAAAATTTTTCACGAGCGCGAAATCTGCAAATCCGACTAAATTCATCCCAACGATGTATCACAACGAGTTGAAAGATTCTACGATATTCGAATGTCTCTACATTCGCGATTTACTTATTCATTGGCGAATTGCGGCACGCGACTCCGGGGAACAGAAACGCAACAAAACCTGGCCGCGATTGAAATCGTGCCACGAGTACGTAGATAGAGAGAGAAACTGAGAGAGAGAGAGAGAACGTCATCAATATTTCCTCGTTTCGCCGATCGAAAAATCGACAAGCGTAGCATCGATTTTTCAAGAGTCCTCGGGCTTTAGAACCCGAGGCCGCAACCCAGCTCCCGGATGGAACAAAAAAGAAAAAAAAGAAAAAAGCCAAAGAGAGGGAGAGAAAAGAGGGAAAAGAAAAAGCCCCTCTTTCATTCGTCTGAAATTTCCGATAGAGTCGGCGAACGAGCGCGGCGGAAGATAATTTCGCAGACATCTCACCAGTTTCCGGTCCCCACCGCCGTCGGAACAGACAGAAAACGAGATGGAACGAGATGGAACGAGATGGAACGATCGGCAGAGCAGAAGAGAGAGAGAGAGAGAGAGAGAAAAAGAGTATTTTCGTCAAATATTTACACCGACGATACTATCGGCCATACTACACACCAAGAGATCGAATCGGCTGATATTTTTCGACCGCGTGACGTACACGCCGACGCCGCCATTCGCGTTTGATTTTTATCGAAAATATCTCTCTTACAGTCCCATGATATTGTATAATACGCGTACAATTCCGTGGAATCGAATCCACCGTCGTCGTTGACGCGCTCGATCCGCGGCCCATTGATCTGTTCGATTTATTGTCGTTGCAGAGGAGTGCACGGCGGACAGATGCAGCAAGGTGCCCTGCTCCCATGGCGGCAAGTGTCTAACTACGGGAGGCGACACGGCCGTGTGCCTCTGTCCCCTCGGATACACGGGCGATCTGTGCGAGACCAGGGTGGATCTTCAGGTAAATATCTTACAAATATATGTGTATATATTGTATATAGAAAGAGAAAGAGAGATTGTAGTTTCGAACGTGTACTAAGACACACGTGACACACGCGAAACACTTTGAGTGCCCCGCGTCTCCCGTTTCTGAGAAACGATCTTACTCGAATAAGGAACGATTTCCGCACTCACTTTGTAATATAAATATATAAAATATATTCAACGAAATATTTATAAATAAAAATCTGTGGCAATCAAGGTGTTACGCAATTACGGATTTGCACGTTTTTGTATCTTTTAGTACCCATAGTCTTTTACGTAATTTAGGGAATCTTCGAATCTAATCAGGCAGATTACTTTTAGTGCGACAGAGATTTTGAGTCAATTAAACGAAGCAATTATATTTATTTATTCATACATTGTACATTGTACGAATAAATAAATATAATTGAGCCTCCTCCTAAACGAAATTCTAATTATGAAGAATATTAATTGTGGCTATTTACTCCAATCGTCACAAATCGTTCATTAACGACTCATTGACGAGGAACTTTCAAGAGATGACTTTCGAAAAATACTTCAAGTCTTTACCAAAGAAAGAACAGTCTGTTACGATCACTACTGCGAAAATGTGCAACTTGAAAGAAAAAAATCAAGCTCGAATTCAGTAACAAGGGACTTCAGTACTTGTTAGTTGAGCTAAATATTATTCAGATCGATAAACTCACGAACAATGACACGAAAATTCTCAACTTAGAATTGCTCGTGCAAATTTGATTACCGTGAACTACATTTCGAGAGCACACGCTGAATAATTACCGAATACAAAAGTAACCTAATACTAGATTTGTCGCCAAATTACCGAGTAAAATACCAAACTTTGAGAATCGGGTTATCTATTATTTGATACTGTTAAATTTTGCATCAAACTACCTAGAACGTCCTATTCGATAAATGATTAAAAATGTCAAAGTGCATTCTTGGAAGTAAATCGGAAAATAGAAACACGGTTGAACCCGAATGACAATGATAATCATTCAGAGATCGCGGGTTTTTATATTTTACGTTTTATCGGAAAATGAAATGGATCACTATGTGGATTCCGTTATATTTATAAAACATGTCTTATTTCTAATTTCGAATTTTTAATATTATATGATTCAATGTTATATATTCTCTTCTAAATATTAAATATTCTTCATGTTATGTTTTATTATAAATCATACATTCTAAATTTCTAATTTTTATTTGTTATACGTTTAGTACCATGAAAAGGATAAAGCATTTGAAATTACATTGAGAAAGTCCTTTCTTCCTCAAGAAAGTACATCGCACTCGCTGGAAAGAAAAAGAACAATAAAAAGAACTTGTCTCATAAGTTGAATCGAATCGAATAAAACGAAACACAACTTCTACGAACGAGCTCGCGATCGTTCAGTTTTGCACACATTTTATTTCTAATCGGATCTCGTCTTGCGTAAAGATTGAAGCTCTCAGGGTGGTTTTGAAATTATGAAACGCTTGTAAGTTACAAGTCGTTGCCCTGCTTTCGTTTCTCGCGAGGAAATACCGCGTCTTGATGATAAGCCGATCCCCACGGGTCTGTGAAGGAAAGTAACCTTGTATTATGAGAGAGGCCAGCAACTCGAACGATCCCGCGAGGAAAAGCGTTTCGCGCTTGCTTATCGCGCCCCTTCGATGTGACAAATGGCTGCCGTGAAATATCGCTCTTCTTACCCTCTCGTGGCAGTAAAGGATCTCGTTTGACGAGCGAATAGAGCCATGTTCGAAGGTCGATGTTTTCTGTTATCCAATCTTTTTTTTATTGAGAACGTGTATCGAGGTGTCTTTAACTTTGCATCAAACGAAGCGCGTTTCTGAAAAAATCTTCCGAAGTAACTGGCGTTGCGTTGTTGGAATTAGTAGCGTTAATGGAATTTGAGGAAGGAATTGTGCCATTTTTGTTTAACACTAAAATTGTTGCTGAAATTATTCTTTTATTTAGAGGAATCGTACGTGCACGTGTTTTTACACAGTGATTGAACTTGCTGAAAAATGTCGATCGCTATATAAAGTTAGATATATCTGCGGTTACTTGGAAAATTTTATAAACTGGCCCTTTCAATCATTTTAGCCATCGACTGATCAAAATATAAACTATTTCTCCTATATTCTATCCATTTGAAAGTAAAATGTATCTTGTGATAAAAAGTCGAATTTAATATTTACTAAAAATATATTTACGACTATTATAGTTCTGAGTTTGTTGTAGATTTGTCACGATTTTATCCCGTTTCGTCAAGCGAAATATCAATTCTCCCGATTAATTCATTTCCGCTGTACGTGTATCATAAATATTCATTCTCTTTTGCGATGATTTTTTAAATAAAATATTTTTGTTACGCAAGATTTCAACGTTACATTCGTCCACGGGATTGGTAAATTTTCGAATGAAAATCCGTGGACCATCGCGTATATATCAAAAAAGGATCATAGAATAAATTCAACGTCCTAAGTGAAAAATTCGGTGAAAAAATAGTACGAGGGCATTTTTTTTCATAGAACGATACGTGAAATACTAGAATTTTTAGAAATTTTTGAGAACCAAAAATCTGCAGAATCTACAATTCTCTCCAATTTAGAATTTTACTTACCTCCTTTCTCCGAATTCACGACAAAAATTGCGAATATTCGTACGCTTTTTGGGAAATTCAAACGGTAAAGTACAAAATATCTAAAGTAGAGCATCTAGCAGTCATATCAAACAAATTTTCTTCTAATTTAATTCCATTTCTTTAATCGACACCTATGACAAAGCCATAGAATCCGTAGTCTAATAACAATGAAATACAAAAAAATCTAAAGTGAAGCATTTGACAGTCGAAACAAATTTTCTTCCAATTTTCTCCCGTTTCTTTGATTAAAACTTGTAAAATCGCAAAATCCTGCAGCAATATCTAACAGCACCAGTAAATCTCGCTTCGCTCCGTTCCAAAATTTCTGCCCGCAAGAGGATTCATTCAAAATTAACCCGATCCAAGGCGGAACCCGCAAAATTATTTAACCGCGTTCGCTTCTCGAAACGGTGTATCGGGAGGAAGTGTCGGACGCGCGAAAGGCGTAGCATCGACGTTGGCAGCGCTGGAGCTGCAGTGTCGTAAATTTCACTGGAAACTTGTTTTCCCCGCGAACTCGACCCCGAAGCTGTCGAAGCTACCAGCGATTAACTATTACCGACGCGATTTCAAATACGCTCGAAACGGTCGGCCGATTAATTAAATCTTGACCGGGCTCCACCATTTCGCCGGGAACTTCACGGTTAATCCTTTATCGAGGCGCAAACCCGCGGCCGCGGACCGCGCGCGTGCTTTTGAAGTCGGCGCCGACAACGTTCTCGCGAAAAAATCCCATTGAACCACGCGAAATTAAAGAGAGGAGGGGGAGGTTAAGCTTGAATTTCGAATGGCGTTTGTTAATTCCGATTTACCGTTTGGTTATTTAGCAGCCGTGCTTTCGATTAAACTCGTTGCCTCGCGATGAGCTGCCGCCATTGATTTTACAGGAATTCCCCTTTGAAAAAAAAAAAAAAAAAAGGAAGGAGAAAATGAATGAGAATGAGCTTGAAGCATATGCAAAGAGCACGAATCGGCACGCTGTTGGAGGGGGAGGTTGCAGGCGATAGATTTATACAGAAGAAAGGGAGAAGGGACGAGATGAAATTGCGAGCGTGGAAAGAATTATCGTTCGTTTGTGTGTTATTCGCGTTGGAAATATTTATTACGAGGAATATTCAGTCGCCGGCAGAAATATTCCCCGCTGTTTTAATCATTCCCGATATTCTATATTAAATGAATATATTCGGTCCGGTAGCTTGCTATGTTAGCCATCGCGCGTTTGCTTTATGATTTTCCTTTCGCGGACGTGTTAGTTATTTATTACTGTGCCTGAAGCAAACGGCCGAAACACTCGACGATCTGCATTCTCGCAATTTGGAATTTGAAATCGGGGTTTAAAAATTGTATTTGCTTTTGCGCGACTGTCTCTGTTGCGTTTTATCGTCTGGATGAAAAGCACGTACCCTAAATATCGAGTTGAATCGTTCGCTAAAACGAGAAAGAATTTTTGCGTGCACGTTGCAAGATGATTAATCGTATTACGAGGTATTCAAATGTTCACGCCATTAACATAGCACTCGAACACTAGCACCAAGGGGCGCAGCTCGATGTTACAATCAAGAAATAAAGTCATCGTTAGTTTCTTGTCCAATTTAAGAGCAATTTGTCCAAACTACTTCGTACTTCACGTCACATTTCTCACACAAGCAAGATCGTAAATTGCTCGTTTACCACTCTGTACCGTGGAAAATGAACTACAGTCGCGAAAGATAAAAAAGAAAAGGAGAAAGAAAAGAGAGGAAACAACTCGACAAATTCCGGCGAGATAATTGAAGAACGTTTAATATACCCGCGGAATGCATTTTCGAGCAGCGCTGGCAACGAGAAGCCAGCTCGTTCTGCCAGTGAGATTGTCTAAAATACAAGGAACGATTATGTAAAACGAAAGAACGTTTAAAGAGACCGTGGAAATTGCGTTCGTATCGCCGACGATGGTAAATCGTGTGCAAAGTATCACGCTTAATTACATCCTGCGCGAAATGCTACGTGTAACGAAGCCTTGGAACACACAGGCGACCGCTTTATTCTGCGTCGGATTAAAACGCGACTGAAACGGCCTGCACTCGAGATATTCTCCATCGTGTTAACCACTGATGCGTTTTTCTCGTCTCTTTCCCGAGATCGAAAATTCATCCCCCTCTTTCTGCCTCTTTCTCTCCACTTTCTCGTTTTCTTTCTTCCTTTTTCTTTTTTATCTGCTCCGTGTTGTCGTCATTTCGACGGTGAAAACGACCGAGAGTCAGTGACTAATTATATCAATTGTTCTGTAACAAGCTCGTACGAGTCTCTCGAAAGCCAAACAACTCTACTTTCTATTCTCAAGAACGTCATACGAATAATAATAAATTTAAGTAGTATATTTGCTCGAAATATCGTCATTTTTCAATTCGCGGAGTCATTTAAATTAATTATAAAAATTCTACCATGTTATTTCAGAAAAATACGTGTCTCTGTGAGAAGACGAAATATTTGGAACAACCCTGGAATATCAACCCTTTGAATGTTTACGCACCGAGTGTTGAATGTTCATAACAGAGTGTGTAGTGATAATCTCAAATGTTTAAAACAATGAATTTATTCACCAAAGATTCCAAATTCATATCAAACAAATATTAATACTGCATCCTTAACTTGCTTCTTATCTGAAGTCAAACTTGCAGACTTTCAGCGAACGCTCGGAAGATTAAACCATTCGACCTTCCCCCATCTCCGTAACTTAAAATACAGATATCCTCCCTTCTTTTTCCATTCTGTTCTCTCCTCTTTTAATTTTTATCTCCTCCACTTCTCCCGTCGTCGTCGTTTCGACGGTGAAAAGTTGGAACGAGCACCGAGGATAATACCGATCAGTCTGTCCTCTCGTCCGCGGACTCCACTTCGCGTGCACGCACGCACGTGTGCGTGGTGAAGTACGCGAAGGATTACACGCGAGCCGCGCGCGCTGTGTGCACCGCATATCGATTATAACAATGGCGGAAGCATTAAAGCAGCCCTGGTGTACGCGCGGAACTGCATCTGATAAAATTACTATCGGCCTGTCAATCGGTATTACTTCCGAGACACTTGAGCAGTAATTTTACTGTCAACAGGTGTACACGTGGGTGGAGGCAAAATTGATAGTGATCCTTGCGCGGCGCGTTTCGTCGCGTCGTGATTTATTGAAAGTCTTTATCTTCCCGACCTCTCTTTTTTCAATCGTCCGCGGTCGATGAGATTTGCGCGGTTTCACCAATTTCCAAACGATCCCAAGCGAGATATTAATACAGAGAGCTTGTTCAATGATTAATTTCTTTTTTTCTTCTCGTTCGAGACGCTGTTTTTATTTTACATTTTCACGAATCAGCACTCTCTGCTCTTCTTTTAGATATTTCAATTTCGATATTCTGTATGTTTTTCTACGTACGATTCTGCAATCTGC
Source organism: Melipona bicolor (assembly GCA_030673865.1). Classification (NCBI taxonomy): domain Eukaryota; kingdom Metazoa; phylum Arthropoda; class Insecta; order Hymenoptera; family Apidae; genus Melipona; species Melipona bicolor. Next base: position 5,312,534 of record JAHYIQ010000004.1, on the reverse strand, counting down.
TAATAATTAGTTTCTTAACACTAAAACCACCAAAATGGTGATCAAAATGGCCAATTTATAATTTTTGTATGAAACTTTCTTTTTTATATATATATTTTTAGATACTCGAGTGATCTTTAATAAAATATATTGATGAAGCTTGCGTTTTTTATTGTATTATTAACTTCTTCTTGCATCTTGCATCTTTAATCTGTTTGCTACGAATATTATTACTTTAGTCGTCGGTAGTTCTAGTGTTAACTTAACTTTGAGATTCTCTCAATAATTTAAAATATAATATAATATAAAAATATAAAAGCTGTACTACTTCATAATTGATCGAAAGGAGTGATATCGTGTGATAATGTAAAACAAATCTAGCAAGAAAGGAAAGTTATTCATATACGGCCAGATTGTAAACTTCTTAAATTTAAATTCAACTTTTTGTCGTTTGACTTTTATAATCGTCCAATATTCATTCCTTTATATTTCTTATCTAGCTCGTTGTTCGTCGTGCATTTTTTTTCTCTCGGAAACGCAGGAGACGCATCGTTTGTCCCAGTTCGTTTTATCTGGCATCTTGTTTCGAAAGTGTTCTCTTGAAAAGCCTCGTTTTCCATTCCACTTACTTTATTCCGCGGTTTCTCGCAGTTCACCGTCATAAATCATAAAAATTTCGCTTACCCTTATCTTTACTTTCATCCTCGTCTTTAACCAGCGTTCCTTCCTCACTGGGCACCGCAAACGATAACAGCGTTTCCGGTTCTGATAACGTGGTTACGCGAATCGCAGAGGATTGAAACACAGAGAGGAGTGGAACGTAGACGTGCGGTTTATCAGAGATTTTACCAGGCAAAGAAATCGGAGATAAAAGATCGAACGTGAAATATTGAACGGCTTGAACTTTGAATTGAGAGCGTGCGAAAATTTTCGTACATAAAGTTGTGTTAAAATTATTTTCAATGGATAGAACAATGGATAGAAATTAACAAAATATGACACATCGTCGTGACAAATAGAATGAAAATAGAAATAGAAAATAAAAGATCTTACTGTGAAAGTATCAAATTTTTTTGGTGCACGTGAAATATCACTTTTCCAGAATTTGAATTTAATTAGCAAATATATGTTAACACTTTTCATCTCATTAATCTCATTGTACGCTAATCGCTTAATTAATTGTATTGAGTATTAGCAGAACGTTCAGCAAAATTACAGAATTTTCGTGTGATTTTTTCCGTGCGAGTTTAAACCTGGAGAAAGCGTGGCAAAAAGTAGCGGAGAGGTAAATTTAGCATTCGAACAAGGTTACGTAAATGTTGGGACAGGCCAACGTTGATTCTAATGGAATTCAAAGCTGATGACTTTCCACTTTTTTTCTTCCAAACATCTAAACTATTTTTTAACGAGCAAATCTCTTGGACAGTTGGAACAACGTCGATTCGAATTGTACTTGAAAAAGTTTGAATGTCGAACAAACGGACTGGAAATATATGTTTCTATCAGGCTGAATGTTCCAACAAGCAGAAATACAGCAAATCAGCTTTCTACTTCAACCGACAGCAGCATAGGGGACTGACAAGGATTAATTAGCCCGAAACATAAATCGAAATCCAATCTAGTACAATCGACGCGACAGCTCGTTGGAGTGAATAATTGTTAATTAACACAGATCCTTAATAAATCGAATCGAGCGAATAACTTTTCCTACAAACCGAAAAACGTATTCAGTATTAAAAGGGTATACTCCCCATCTGACCATCTATTAGCACAGTTAACGAGAGAAAACAAACGAAAGAGATCAAAAAAAAAGAAAAGAGGAATTAATCCTCACAGTTTAGCACGTACACGAATTTTTCTTTTCATCGACTCCTCCCTCCCTCGAGAGAATAAATTTCACCAAGTAACGAACCTCTGATTTTTGTTGAGAAAGATTCTCACGCCCACATCTCGGGTAATTATTTATCGAGAGAAGGCAATTATCTTCTTGATAATTATTTGAAAAAATCCCGCCCGAAGAATTCAGCTCAAAGAACATTCGACCCCCTTGGAAGGATTAATTACTCATGTTCCATTATCTTAACAAGAGATCGGAAACAGAAAGAGATCACCCTGCGCCCGTCATGTTGTACAAAGAGCGAATGTTTCTTTTAGTCAACTCCTCCCTTCCCGGGAGGAAAAGTAAATTTCGCGGAACTGGTTACATCGGCGCGTCTCGCGTTCCCCGGCCTCGTTACAGCCACGTTCGCCAGTGTACTCGTATCTTCTTCGAGTCCTGGTAACGAAACGCCGATGGGATTTACGCGAAGATGTAACGACCGAGCAACTGCGTTTAATTTACTGGCTGTGTCTGCAGTGGCAACGTCTCCTTCTCTCTTCCTTCTCCTGGCGCAGGTAACTACGTCATTTCGAAAATTGACGCGGCCGAAGATAACGTCGTTGCCGGAGAACGACTTGGAAACGCGGCGGAGAAAACGCTGGGAGAACCGGCGACCTAACGGCCCCGATTTTTCTCGTTCGCCGATGAAACATCGCCGTCGATTTACCAAAGGCTGTTCCTTTCACTAGCTTCGACGGGGAGAACATCGCGCGCGACTCGACCAAGTTTCCAAAAGCTGACTTCCAGCAGCGATGGTGACTTTCTCAGGAGGAGATCTCGCGATTACCTGATACGGAATTGTATTTTCGCTCGATCATCGAAGAAGAAGAAAGAAAGATCCGTGATTGGGGATTGGAATTTTTTTCACACGATTTCAAATGTGGTTTCTTATGTCACACTTTTTTCTATCTTCTTTGCACTTTCGTTGTTGCTTTGTTACGTAGAGTTGTTCGTAAAAGTACGCGAACATATTGAAAAGTTTCTTATGTACATTGTACATGGAAATTACAAGATATTTAATATAACATCAGAATTCATTAGAATCGTCGTAATCAAAGTTAGCAATTATTTTTAAACGCTTCGTTAATTTTTCATTTTATTTAATACATACTTGTGACACTACGATTCATCACGGTCAATGTTGGAAACCAGCTTTAATTTTTTAATTTTAATTTCATTCATTGATTTCTTGTAAATTTTTTGTCTTATTCGATATAATCGTTCCTGATCGCAGCATCAATGAACTTTTAGTATTTTCGTGAAAGAGAGAGAGAGAGACATACATCTTGGGACATTACTGTACACATTTTCAGGTTGAATCATCTCAAATTCTATTTCATCTCAATTCAGCATAATCGTTTCTGATCGCAGCATCGAAATTTCGAAATGTTTCACATCATCCGTGCACACAAAAATTCCTCGCTGCGCGTAACGTCATTCCTCCAAAAAACCGCTCGTTAAAAAATTCACACGCTCGTGACGCGATTTAAACGTAAAGAACGTAAAGAACAAAAGCGGCCGGGACAGTGATTTTCTTAACCATTTACGCCCGTTTCTCGTCCATTTGCGAGCGAATCAACGGGGTCCTGTCTGTTAGAGAGAGAGAAAGAGATCAGATTCCCAGGGAGAAGAATCCCCGGGATAAAAGCGATCCCCGACCGAAAAGGAATCCCGTGGAATAAACGTTTCGAATGAATTGTCTGGGCGCAGGTACCGTCGTTCAACGGATCCTCTTATCTGCGTTACCCCGGATTGGCCGACACGTCGCTATCCTGGCTGGAATTGGCTGTCACGTTGAAACCGACTGCCGCCGACGGAGTTATACTTTACAATGGCCACCACAGCGACGCCACCGGCGACTTCATCGCGTTGTACCTGTCGTCGGGGCACGTTCAGTTTACCTTTGACCTGGGAACAGGACCAGCCAGTTTGAGGTAAGTCGATTCTACCATTGTACCGAAACGTTCGGTCGTTTGGTCGAGATTTTAGCTGGCAACGCGAACCTGTATTTGTACACCTGATACCCACGTTAATGTAGCAAAAATATTGATAGACGTTCGATACATAAACTGATTTAATGAATAGAATTTTAAATTTTTCGCTTTATTATTTATTTAATAAAGATAATGAGAATAAAATAAAAATTGATGTAAATAATACAATTACTCTTCCAAGTTTATCAGGAATTGATCGTGAGATTGAATAAGCAAATAAGAAATGTCATTCTGATTTGACGTGGGATGGATTAATTGTTGGATTAGCTATTTTAAATTTATTTTGATCTCCTAACATACAAGGATTTTGAAAATTAAGGTAAAAAATTTAGTTGGAAAGTATGGATAAATTTTAGCCAACTAAATCCATTTTGTAGAAATTTAGAACAGATGTCGTTCCGCCACGGACATTTTTATCAAAATCGCGTTCTTTCAGGGAAACTTGCAAAGTTTCATTCATCGAGTCAGTAATATCAGTTAATTAACACATTGTCAACTATTGTCATGAAAATGTAACTTTGCACCACTATTTCCGTAAATTAACCTAAACCTAACTTAAACCTAACTAGGTTGATTCTAGGCCTCGAATTCGACGTTCGTATTCCAACACGTACTTCTGGAAACTTTGACTGATACTCCTGGTTCGTATTTAGTTTACGACACGACAACTGTCATTTGGAAAAAGAACTCCTCACGCTCAAAATTAACCGAGATTTATGCACCTGGTTGTAAGTTCCTTAAATTGTGTCTACACAATTGAAATGGATGTATAGAAATCTCTAATTCGACAAACTAACTTTTATCGATAAACATAATTATTAATTATACTATAAACGATTGCACGTCAAAGTGCAATTAAGAGTAACAAACTGCAAGTTGCCAATTTCTTCTCCTTGTTACTTCACTGTTTCGTAATTGAAATTCGGGATCAATTTCAGTTCTCGCAGAGCTTGATTTTTAACGTAAAAAGGACACGAGAAGTTACTGCCGGATTAAAATGCACGAGCCTTTTTATTATTAGGTACCAATAGCAGAAGATACGACAATGCAAATGGACGTGTCTCGAAAATGTGTCTCGGGCCACGACGTTCCTTTCGATTTCCTCTGTAACTCCTTTCGATTCGAGTCGCGTGTAATTGAGTCGTTTGCATGGCGACCACCCGTTCGAACCAACGACGAACGGATGAACGGATATTGTAATTTTATCGGGAACTGGCGTACGGAGGCGGAAAAGGGAAGTGGGTCGGCCAGTTATGGATGCCTCGTTCCCGCTTGATTGGATGGGGAAGCGTGTTTTAATTTGTTGAAGGCAGTGGTTCACGATTTGTGGTTCACGTAGTGGGCTGACAGGCTTTATTCCATCTTTTTTCCCCTCCTTTTTGTCCGCGTTAACACGCAGCGTTTCTCCTTTCTCTTTTCTTGCCATTAATACACGTTAGTGTACACATTAATTATTTGGGAAGAAGAACACGGACGTCTAACAATATTTCTCTTCTCTCGAAACAATCGAAATTTTTGTCGAAAAGAAGAAATGAAACATTTAAATATTCTGATATTTTATAATATTTTGGAGGAGTAAACCCCCAAATTATATTTGTCCCACTGTGTTTGAGTTCCACCGTGCAATTAGTCGCGAGAATTAATTACAAAAATCAGTCAAAATTGACTTGATGTCACGTTGTCTGGTAAAAGGACGGTAGCACTGTTTGAAAGAACAAATATCCTTGCGCGTTAAACCTCTTCCCTTCTCTCGACTCGTTCCGTCTCCGGTAACGTAAAACGTAGACAAATCCTCTGGAAGCCATTTTTCACGGATCTCATTATCGGCCCCCTGCTATTTCTCGCTGAAACAAACGGCTTCTCCGAGCGGTTCAATCCAAATACCGTAACGCAATTAAAATCGACGTTCCGCTTATCCTTCCTCGAATCTTCCGCGAGATCCAGCATCCAATCGAACGATCGCGATTAAAAACGAAAGGACGAAGCGGAGGAGGGATCTCTCGCGTCTGCCTCCCGAGGCAGGTTTTCTCGGCGATATTCACCTCGTGATCGAAGAATCGCGATTGAAAGCGACAGAGGTAAAAAAGACGAAGGAGACGAAGGGATCTTTGCGTCTACTTCGAAATGGTTTCCTTCGCGCGATAGGATTAAAAGCACGAAGGAGAAGAACGGAGGAGAAGGAAATCTTCGCGACGCTTCGCCCGGTCGATATTCGCGCGTTACCGTTTGTTCGAAACTGGTTGGAAACTGGAAGCTCCGATTACGTCGTTCGTAACGCGGCATAACGAGTTCACGCGCGACGCGATCGATTAACCCCAAGCCCGACGTCGGTGTCGAAAGAACCGTGCCGATCGTTTAATCTGTCCTATCGCCGGCTAACGATGTATCGATGTCGATCGGCCTCGTCGCGAATTAAGCCACTGAATATTCATGGCGCGAAATCAGTGCACGCCGCGCCCGCGTCCTCCCGCGCGATCACAGATTCTAATCAGCTTCCGGTTAGCTTACCATTTTTCCCTGTCTTCGTTACGAAGGTATTAACCTCTTGCCTCGCGGGAAATCCTCGCACGAGGATCAGGGGATTGAATAGGAAACGGTTTAGAATATTCCGCGCGCTCTTTAGCTCGAGCCTCTCCAGCTTCAACTGGCTGTTTGTTCATTAGATAATGTTGCATATTTAAAAGGGGAGCTTTAGAGCGTGCACAGTCCGTTCACCAACTCTGTTGATAGGAAGTTTAATTTTTATTTCATCCTTTTTCGCAAATGAAAACGAGAGAGAGCATCAACGTACGTGTATATACTTGCAGAGGAAATCCGCGACTATTTCAGGCAAATTTAATTCATAATCTAACTCGAGTTCTAACTTCTTTTCCTTTTCGTTTCAGAAACAGAGTCAGAGATACTGTCGAAATAGGTTTTGAACGATTTAATTAGGATGATACGCGTATTCGCAAAATTCCAATTGTTCTTCGAAATATGTAAATTTAAACATTTATAGATACGCCAACGCGTGAAATGAATAGCAATTTAAAGAATTGCTACAGATTTGCAAAATAAATCATATCGAATTGACACAAAATATGAAAGAAGTAGAAAAATTTCATTTGTTACATTTTAGTGCTAAACGAACGACGAAGCTCGAGGAAAAATGAAAAATTACTGCCGAAGAGTCGGACTAGCTGAATGAATGAAAGTCACATCTCAAATAATAATCAATCGACTGAAGCCTCGAACCGATAACACGTCAGCAAACCCATCGGTAAACATAGCATCGGAGCAAGCATTTCGACAATTGAATTACAATTTATAATGACGGAACGGCTGTTGCCTGGCTCGTCACAATGGCGACGTTGAAACGCGCGGGGAGCACAATTCTCTCTCTGCCCGACTAGAAAAGTGTTTCCCGTTGATTAATCCCGATTCATTTGACCGGACACGCGACTCGAGCGGTGTTTTTACATCGATTTCGCGATAATCAAACAGAGTACCGTTGTTGCAAGTAGAATGTAGGTGTTTGCCTAGTTTACGAAACCCTGATCGATAAATATCCTCTTTATATTTCGCGTCGATCTTCCACGAAATAACACCCGTGGGCAAACTTCATTCGTATTCATCGCGTTGACCAACCACGCCGCCATTATTCTCGTCCTTGCAGGCACTCCGTAATCGTCGAAATACGCGCGCGTCCATTTAACTGGCAAAGAAAAATTTCATTTAGGTAGAAAATTACTCACAATGTATCGATAATATTGTTCAAAGTGTCATAGAATGTCAATCTCTTATTTCACATCTCAACGTACGATCAGAATACTTGAATGAAAGTATTAATTATACAAAATGAGAAATATAATACTTAATCCTCAACTAGTATCACTGACTAATTAACACAGCAATTTAGGATCAGATCGTTCAATTTTCGAACCTTTAATTCAATTGATCCACGACTCGAGGATCAATTATCGTTCAAATCGCTGTTTGATATATAAATACAACATCCAATACGTAAATGTCAGCAATGCAATAGCAATAAATTCTACCAAAAAAAAGAACCTAACTTTAGCGAAATGTCAACCCTCTCGCGTTATTACATCCCTATACATCGACCACCCTCCGTAACTCTCGATATCCACCAGTAAATACACGATTCTTTCGGCTATTAAGAGGTCACGCAACATTCTCCTCGAAAGGAAAGTCTCCCTCGGTTTTGCTCGACAGGGTCGTTCAATATGAGAGACTTTTCCACCCTGATTCTCGGTATACTCACTCGGAGCAGCGAAATATTATCCATGAGCAAACTTCATTCGCATTCACGACGTTTGACCGGAATCACGGCGGCGGGACTCTCGATTCTCGCTGGTTTTTCCCTCCCCAGCCAGAGAGACTCTCCCACAGTCTACGCGTCGACGTTTCATTACGAGGACCTGGGAAAGTTCGGTTTTTCCTTCGACTCCGAGCAGGGAAGCCGAAAATCCCTCCTCCCGCTCTATCGACAAATTTTTAATCAGTGGTAGAGGGGTATTGGTATCGGAAGTCGGAAGATGCGTACGTATTTTTTTCGTTAGAATCGGATTCTGTGGATTACGTCTCCTCCTTGTCTGAATTTCTTCCGGTCGTTAAACCCTGACAACGACATTTGCTCTGCGAAACCTTTGCACCTCCAAACTCTATACTTTTTTAAGCTACTAAACAGTGAATTTCCAACATTTTAAATAAAAAATTTAAACCCTCTTTGTTACGCGATTTTACGAAAATCACTCGATTCGATTCCATAGATATTAAATCGTCCCTGTGCTTCGGTAATTTTAATGAAAGAAAAAGAAAATAAGATATATGTAGATGTTGATCTGTTTTTCGTTCTTAACTACGATTCTTTGCCGTAAATTTTATCCCTTGTATCACTGTATTTGATCCTTTAAATCAAATCGATTTAAAATGATTTAAAGAAACGCCAATTTCTCGGTCCTTCCCTTGACGCATTAACAAGCGGCTAACGAACGAAAATGGCAAATTCCAATTCCCTTGACGGCCGGTAAATCGCAGCAACGAAGATTTAATGGCTTGCGATTGCAGGAGCGAGAACCCGGTTCGTCTGGGCGAATGGGTGGAGGTGCGAGTGTCAAGAACCGGGCGCCTGGCCTCGCTCGAAGTGGAGGATGACCCTCCGCAGGAAATCCTGGCGCCAGGGGCTTTCACGCAACTGTCGTTGCCCCTAAATCTTTACTTGGGCGGCGCGCCATCCACCGACATGTACTCGCCGAAGATGAAAACGACCGCCAGCTTCGTGGGATGCATTCAGACGGTCATTTTGAACCGTCGTGAGGTAAGAAACTTTGCTCGTACGCGTCTTCTGCACGGTGGCCGGGGGTGGATATCTCTCCAGGCTGAGGAGATCAACTGCGATGCATTTTGGAAAACTGCAATTCCCCCCCGGAAAGTTTATGTCCAGTAATTGAATAAAAGGCTCGATTCAATATTTTACGTGCGAACAGAATTTGCAGGTGGTAACATGTTTTTACTTTCTAAACTCTTGTAATTGAAAGTGTAATTCTCGCATTTAAAATTTTTCTAAAGACAGAAGTTTTTTCTTGTCTGCCATATTTTGGGTATTATTTTACATAAAAACGTTCCAATTATCAGATGCAGGATACTGAAAGATATGAAATATCAAGGAACGCGTTAATCGGTCGTGATATTCCGCAAGTGGTATCGGAAGATTAATAAGCAAAGTGCGACGCACGTTTCTATAGAGACCTTGTGTAAATATGGTTAATGGCACAATAGGGAACGCGGATGTATTTATTAAGGTCCCTGACGATTCCCTTCGCGGAGAATTATCCTGCAGAACAGTAGGACATAAATATTTGCACCGAGTTAAACTGTATATGAATGCACGCATTGTAAGCTTCAGCTGTTTCTCTCGGCGATTCGAGGAAAATTAAATCCAGCCTCGCTCTTTTATTCCGTTCGCCTTTGTCGCCGAAGAATTATCGTCTACTTATAAATTCGCGAGATAGAGCTGCCTCGGTACAAAATTGCGACCGCTTCCTTCGGAGGAAAGTTTACAGCTGATTGCGAATTGACCGAGGCGAAGTCGGTCTTGTCTGAATAATTGTCGACAATTGGCGGTCTTTTGCATTTGGGATCATTACGGTGTATCAATACGCGATTGAAGTATTCCCGAGTAATTATACGATCGGCATAACCGTAATTAGACACATCGTGGAAGTCTGTTTATTGCAAGTGGTACAGAGCAATTGTGTCAGATAAATAGAATAGAACGTGGTTTTGTCAGACTGGCCAGTAAAGCAGGTCAAAGCTGATTCAACGAGGAAGAATTACGGTCTACCCATCCCATTTGATTAGGCAAATAATACAAACTAGAAATTGTCGGGAAAATAGAGTAGGTAGATTCATGGACAAAGTAATATAGATCTGCGTATACCAATCATCGCGATTCGTATTTAAAGATTAAATTCGTTTGATTCTTCGAAACTGGAAAGTTAAGCAGAAACACTGTAAAAAAAAATATTTGTGCTTTTTGAAAACGAATCAACGATGAAACTATTCTACGATATAAATACTTTGTCGGATTCATACGTCTCTGAAGAATATTTCAAAACACTTTTGAACAACGAATTTCGTAAGACAAAGTACTTCTACGATAACCGCAATCAGCCAGAAATCAGAATTTTTTATCTTCTCAAGTCCTAATAGAAAATCGCTATTAAACTTCGTTAAGGTTCGTTGAAAGATTGTGTAAGACGTGAAAAATCCACGCTGCCAATCTTTCGTTTCTCGCAAGTGGTACGAGTCAATCGTTCTTCGGACCAAGACAACACAGTGGCCCGACAGCAGTTTGTTCACGTACGGGCGATCGTTTGTCCGCGACAGATCGTGTTAATCGTCATTAACAAAGTGATTACGTTGCACAGATTGGAATTCTCGCCGAGGCATTGGGCGGAGTGAATGTCGGCAATTGCGGACACGCGTGCGAAGCGAGGCCCTGCGGAGACGCGGAGTGCCGTCCGCTCCGGGACCGATTCACGTGTCGCTGTCGGCCTGGCATGCCGCATCCGTGTCCAGCGCCGGACGACAACGCGATTCTGGACAGCTCTCTGATGAAACCTAACGGTGGCACGCACTACGAGAGATCGGTGCCTAGTTTCTCCGGCAGCGAGAGCTACCTTCATTACAACGACGCTGACACGATGAAGAGGTAAAATTGACAAATTTCACGTTCGAGACTAATCCCCGATTGTTCGTCTCGCAATTTTATTTCTCGTCGAACGTTCAAATTTAAATTTTAAAACTTCGATTTTAAAAATTCTCGATACTTTTACCGAAACGTTGTTCCAAACCGCGGCTTTAAATAAATCCAAATAACGAGTCTAGAGAAATTTCAGCCTATGACTTTTACATTAAATTCCTCTGTTATTTAAAAAATTCAGCGTGAACGTCTTCACTTGTTTTGTTCGAAATAAATAAAGATTATAAAATAAAAAGACATTTAAGCAACGGAACTAAAAATCGATTAAAAATTCCAACGCTGTTTCGCCGGTTTTAATAAAAATTTAAAGACGCTCGATACCATCCCCGCGTTCTGATCCCTCTTTAATCCCCAAGGAAACTACCTCGACGGTATCGTCTTTTACTCTTCGAGAAGAAACAAACTAAATAAATAAATAAATCCAAATAATACATCTACAAAATTCCAGTCTGCGACGATCCTGTTATTATAAAGAATGCTTGCGACGAGCAGAAAGTTTCAAGCCTTGAGATCAGAATAAATGCAAATGTCTACGTGCCTTCGCTCACTTTTTGTTCGAAATAAACAAAGAGAAATTTAAACAAAAAAGAAAAGAGTTAAAAATCTATTAAAAAGCTCCGACGCGCGACGCTGTTTCGCCGGTTTTAATAAAAATTTAAAGACGCAAAATTAAGAAGCTCGATACCATTCCCGCGTTCTGATCTCTCTTTAATCCCCGAGGAAACTACCGCGCAACCTGACGGTGGTCCCTTACCCTCCTGCAAGAGTATAAAGACCGTCCCGTCCCCCTTAACCGGAAAAATCCGTCTGTTGCAGGATAATAAGCTACAGGGTGGATGTCAATATGAGATTCAGGGCGAGCAGCAGTAGCGGGTTGCTGTTATGGAGCGGACGGCAAGCGGACCCGCAAGAACAAAGGGACGAGAACGACGATTTTCTTGCTCTCGGGTTGGATCGTGGTTATCTGACTTTGGCTTATAATCTTGGCTCCGGGGAGGCTGTTCTACGATATAATTTAACGAGACTGGACGATGATCTATGGCACCGAGTCCGCGCAGTCAGGTAACGTTGTTGGAAACTTCCTTTTCCCCTGGACGTTAATCAACGTGTATCGGCCAAGTTTCTTCTTTTCTTTTCTTCTATTTTCTTTTTTCTCTCGTTTTTTTTAATACGACGAGAACTTCGTAATCGAGTTCCCGTGTTCTGAAACTGACTGATGTTTCTTCAGGAACGAACAATGGGCTTCGCTGGTGGTCGACAGCGGAACCGGGGTGTCCGCGTCGTCGCCTGGACAGCTGAGACAGCTGAACACCGACACGGGTCTCTATGTCGGTAAGTTTAATATTTCGATAGGAATAAGCGGCACGTTGCGAAGATGGAGACGAATCTTTCCAGAAATAGGAATATTCGGTCTCTGAAAATATTCGTTTTACGTTTCTGTGAAAATTAAATTGAATTTTTCCGCCTATCTGAGCGTTGTACTTTGAATATTTTATCTCATTTAATTCCACGATTATAGAAATTTCTGGTTAGACAGTTTAATAAATTTTGATGGCGAAACGTTTCTTCCAATTGATTCAGAATTAGCGATCTTTCGCGAATTTTGTAAATTTTACGGCAAGATTACAAACAAACCTTCAGTTTCGTATGTATGTCTCTCCCTGAAGTTTTCTCGCAGTTTATCAGTTTTTAAGAACTAAATTCATTTTTATTGCAGCTGTTTGTTTGGCTGTTTCGGTTGCAAGTTCGCAAAGTGCGCGATCATCCCGTTCAAAAGGTTAAAGGGTTTCTCGTGTCGCGAAACGCCTTGCATTTCGGTTGCAAAACAGCGAAAACACTTCCGGGCTAAAAGTTAGAGATGAAGCACTTTATAGTTCGGATCCCGGTATTTCCGTGTGAAAATCATAAACATCGAGGATTAACTACCGGCAAGTTCCAACAGAAACCAACTTATATTCGGGTTTAGCCGTCTTTGAGTTATTACAGAAATTACCAAGTGGGTCATCCTCGGCGGCAGCACGTTACACATTCTCGGCAACTTTCGCTAAGCTGTTGAACTCGTAAAGAAACAGCTTGATACATTGCCACGCTCCTGGAGAATTTATGAAAGCGCGTCTTAATTCGTCGAATATACCGTGTTTAACGTGTTTCGTCGCATTAATAATGAAACGTGGAAGTCTAAGTTGTCTAAAATTCAAACAGAGAGAGAAAATTCTTATCGACACGCGTATCGTGTAATTAAAAATCGGCAAATTCGTATAAAAATTTTATTTCACGCACGACGAAAATATCATTAGTGATAATCCCTCGTTTTTAATTTTTAATCTTGAATGATGTCTTTCTTGTAGTAACTGAATGAAACTGTTCAACAGATTCAATTCTGCTTTTCTCTTTTTTTTACCAAAATTCGAGAATGTGACGATAGACTTAACGTGACAGTCGACAGTTCCGACTAGGAAATGAAGACGACTTTTTTGCCATAAAATTTTATCGATACGCAAACATTTGAATCGATCGCTCAGTACCAGACAACGCCACTCCTACTCGAGGTCTATCCCACGCCCCTTCGCGAATCACGTGACCCAAATCAACCAATCGCTAATTTTCGTTGCATTAGCGTTGCACCCGAAGAGGCCCACATCACTTTCAGTGATAAATAAAATAATAAAATGTGTGTGCGAAATATTTTTAACAGGTGGTGCGCCGGATATCGTGAGGACAACAGGCGGAAGATACACGAAGGGCATCGTCGGTTGCATCAGCGACCTGGTTCTCGATTCGGATTTCTCCGTGGCGTTGTCATCACCGGGACAAGCTACCAACACGCACTCGTGTATCCCCTGAAAGACATCCGTGCCGTCCGACGTTAGATGGTTAGGTCCGCGTGGACCAGCGCTAGGATATAAAAATGCATCGCGATGAATAACGCTGGCCAAGCCAGAGATCGACGTCGTTGCAACAGCGTTTAAGGTGGACCGCGGCCGCCTTCAGACGCCTTGAACGCTGGATCGCGTCTCGGCGTGGAAAAAAAAAAGAAAAAAAAAAACGATTTATACACACCAAATCACCACGGTTCATCATTTTTGTACAGACACATCAACGACCGAAACTCTCCCGAAGAGGATAAGTAAGGTAACAGAAAAATAAAAAAGGAAAAATAAAAAAAAAGTAAAAAATTATAACGAAAAAATAAAACACGCAAAAAAAGAGAGAGAGAGAGAGAAGAAGATAAAGTAAAGAAAAAAAAAGAGAAAGACTACGTCGTGTAAGAACGTCGAAATAGTAGACACACAGCTTACTGTAAATATTAATGAAAAGGTATTTGGAAATCTGTCAGTCGCCTCACGATATACATACATGTTTCCGTTCGGTGACAACTTCCTGTCTCTGCACACCCTCGTGTCTCGTGGGTTACTTCGAGAGCATCGATATCGTTCGACGATAACGATGGAAAAATGAAAGAATATTCTAAGTTGTCCTCTATATATATATATATATATATACCCTAGCGCGGTGTTGCGTTTCGATGCGTCGTTGCGCGCGCAAACTACGCGGATCCAAAACGCGGAATCGAACGACGTTCAAAACACAAACGAGTTTGTCGCAATCGAGTCGGCCCCGATCTGAGTTCCTGCGAATCGTCGTTCCTGTCGCGCGTTTGGGCATTGGAAGTTGTTACGTGAGGAAGTTGTGCGCGTCTAGTCACAGTCGCAAGACTATCTCCGGCCGGATTAAGAACTTGACAGAGCGCGTCTCGAAGAGGCGGGCTTTATAAGGCCTAATAAGATTAAAGTAGAGAGAGAAAAAGAAAGATAAGAGAGAGAGAGAGAGAGAAAGAGAGAGAAAAGAAAGAAAAAGAAAGACAAGAGCATAACCCCTCCGCGTCAATTTTTATTAAGCTCTCCGACCGGACGTCACGCGAGATCTTTCAATTGCGAGGCATTGTCAGTTTCGATTTCAGCGACAGGGAAGAAGAAGAACAGAGGGGAGATGTAACGAAAAGAAGAGTAATCGAGCATCCGAGGCACCTTAAATACGTCCAACCAGTTCACGCGACGCCTCTTAGATCATTCAGTCCGAGATCTCACGCGATTTCTTTTCGTTCGGCGGCCGTAACGAAACGCGGCCTCCAGTATACATACACGTAGTAGCGACCGTTTTGTTTCTCGTTCGAGCGAGCACGCCTCGAACACTCGATAGAGAGGATTAGATGCAGAACAGAACGTTAAATCAATTACGAAAGGTATAAGAAGGACCAAAAAGCAATTAACACCTTTAACGACGATGCGAAAGCAAGTTGAATTTCTGGAAGAATGCGAAACGTTCATACGCGGAGAGATTATTTCTCGTCTCGAACAGATAGACGACAAATTGTCCCTCCCGTTGATTCGTTCTAAATTAATAAGAAATCTGAAATTACATCACAGACGCGTTGATGGATAGATGGATTCTTTCTTTCTTTCTTTTTTTTTTTTTTTTTTTAAATAAACGTAACGAGGAATGGAAATTTCCAACGAAACGTGTAAATACGCTCTCCGCGTATAGACGGCAATTTTTCGCGAAATTCCCGTTGCTTTTGCGTCCGCTCGACACGCACGCGAGATGAAGAGGACCGACATCGTGCGTGCAGAGGATCTGCGCGCTCGTGTTCCACGAGAACCACTAACGCTTCGTACTTCCGTAGCTGGCAGTGTACGCTCCTCGACGTTTCCGCTTGAAAGAAGCACCGAGCTGCACGTTCTAACGGTTAAATATCTGTATAAAAAAAAAATAAAAAAAAAAAAAAATGTAGCGACTTAATTACGAAGATGTCCCCGCATATTTTCTTAATTCGATAAGACTTTTCCAGGCGACCCTGAACGAACGGATCTGACGTACACGTTAACCCCTTCGACATGATTCGAAATTGGAGGAAGGACGAGGATGACGAAGGAAGAAGCGACTGAAAAATATTCCAAGAACTGCGAGATATATAAGCGGATCGTGAATAATTCGACGTACGGAATTGAAATTGAAGTAACAGCGTTTCTCGACGTTCGTTTCACTGTCGTCAGTTTTCAACGATAGCTACGTACGCAATTTCACAGATTGAAATAAGAAAATACTCGTTTGATATCCCTGTCCAATCAATTCAACGTTGCACCCGTTGCACCACGTACCGATTCTAAAAAAGCAGTAATGCGCGTAATTGACGTCGTTCGAAACAGTTTGCCAAGTAAAACTTTATCCGGACGGATGCGTAGTAACGTTTTACCTAGAAATCTACCCATACGTGTATCGACAAAATGATTCTACGCAACTGTACATCTTCGAAACGTCGACGAAACGAGTGAAAGCGTCGAACGCTCGTGTCGAATGGGTTAAAGGAAAGGAACCTATCGGTCGGAATCTATCGGTCAGGTCAATACGTATACACGTCATATCTTAAAACGAGAAGAACGCGGAAACGAAAGAAGATTAATGGTGGACGAGGGTTAGAAGGATAGATGGATGTATGCACTTTGATTTCCTCCGTTTTCACGCGGGAATAATTTTTCGAGAAAAAAAAAAAAAAAAAAAGAAAGAAAAACTTCGAAATCGATCGAACCCGTACACATCATGCAAAAGCAATCGGCTGTAGTCAATTTTGTACGAATGTTATTTTCTTGAAATTATATGAATACGAGAGAAGAAGCGGAAGAGGAAGATTTAGAAAAGAAATATCAAAGGTGAATGGTAGTTACGTAGGGAAGTATAATAAAATATAATAATAAACGATTGTTCGTGAAGTCTAGCGATGTAAAATCACGCACGAGATGCGAAAATATTTTAAAGCTCCGATCTCCTGGGCACGTACTTTTCCTTTCTACGCCTTTCCTCACTTCCTTCCTTCCTTCCTTTCTTCCTTCCTTCCTTCCTTCCTTCCTCACTTCCTCACTTCCTTACTATCATTTCTCTGCACAATTTTTAACAACGTCGGTGTGTGTGTGTGTGTATCAATCTCTGAACGATCCTCCATGCTTCGCAATACGCTTGTATAAACTCTGTTCGTGGAGATCGTTTCGCGACGTCGCTGATATACAGCGGAGCATTTTTGTACAAAAATCTCGTGTCAACTGAGAAAAGGCTTTTTTTCCCCGAACGCGAGCGAAGAAATTGCACTTTTCCCTCTCCAGCCGTCTTATTTCATGCGTTTTCGGTTTCCAGCTGTATTGGTAGTTCACGCTTGAAACAAGGTTCCTGGACAATTTTTCGCTGTCGACGTGTAGCCACGTGTTACCTTTCATTTGTCGATCATCGTTGCGTTACTTCAGATCTCCTCGTTGCGAGCGTCGTACGCGTCAAACGATTGATTTTCTTTTAGAATAATTAGACGCTTGAGGCAATCACTTAGTTCGTCGAATAAACTTCTCGAAACGTTTTACTTGTATCGAGATGAATCGAGGCACGTTAGACGATTCTATTTATTGTACGTTGGGTGGACACGTCAGATTGTTTCACGACGTTTGATATCGTGTACTCGCGTCTAACGAGCGAAACCTTGCGAACCTCCAGTATGATTGGAGTGTCATTGGATTCGTCATCTGCCTTTATAATAGAAGTCGTTTGATCTTGAACCGAGGTTGCTTCGATTTTTGTGGAACAATCTGACGATGGAAACGGAAAGGTTCGTGTGACTTGAAATATTTATATACTCGACGTGTTAGTAAATTTCTTAAATGACTTTAACGAACTTATGAATCATTGTCTTTCGATCCTACGAATTCTTCGATTCTTGGTAACCCTTCTGAGGAATCAAGGAAAAATTAAACGTGTCTTTTTCATGATATTCGTTGCTTTTCTCTTAACACGACATCTAACCCACGTTTGATTTATTAGAAGATAATTTTAAGATCGTTCGTGGAAATGCGTTGCCATTTCATTTAACGTCGAACGTGAAAATTTTTCGTTTTTACCTTTGATTCGAGGCATTTCGAAGGGAATCGTGTGTATATTTTATTTCTACGACAGAGTACGCAAACGACCGGACGATGGTTGCATAAGTCTACAGGTCGTACAAAATGCCTGATAAATTCAATGAGGATTAGTATCCGAATAAGGCTGAAGCGAAATCGTACTTGTATACATACTGAATTTGAATGTAAGAAAAACATTAAAAAAAAAAAGGAAAAAAAAAAAGAAATCGCTGGATATCACACCTCAGACAAAGCGAGAAGAAAACAGGACGCTATTATTAAAAAAAAAACAGACAAAAAAAAATATCATACATATTAATATATAATAGATATTATATTATTACTAAATATTATATTAATATATGATGCTATATATTAAATATTTCTATTATGTCCGTCTGCAAAGTCTATTAGAAGAGTCTAATACTGTCAACCTATTCTTGCGACCCATGTGGATCTCCTCGAATATATATGTATATACATATATGTAAGTGTGTGTATGCATGTATGTATGCATATAGAATGGTCGAAAATGAATTTTTCATATTTCGATGCTGCAAAGAAGAAAAAAAAAAGAAAAAAAAAGACAAAACGATACAAAAGAAAGACAAAGAAAAAGAAAAAAAAAAAAGATACGAGCACACGTTACAAACGAGACATTTGATATCGAAGATTAAAAAAAAAGAAAAAGAATGGCGAAAAGACTCTCTCACTTTGGATAAAATTACTATTCGTGTAGATCAAGTTCAATGATGATTAATCGTGCGAAGGAGCTTATCGAATCTGAAGGTATCACGGTATCACGCAATTGCGCACAGAGGATCACTTCGTTAGAATCGTGCTATCTCATAACACTTGTATACTCTTAGGTTTATTATAACTTCTTCGCCATCGTTGTATTTTCTCGAGAAGAAATTGTCCCTTTGTCTTGTTACTCAACGTATGAATTATCGTCAAAACATATCTTTCACGATTAAATCATAATAATTCATATATGGTTTAAATTTTTCTATAATGAAAAAGAGGAAAATCTTTGCTAAAAAAAAAAAAAAAAAAAAGAGATTTTGTCATAAAATCACAAAATAAATTTTTGTTGCTTTCGTCTTGAAAAAGACATTTAATTTTTCTTTAGGATAAAACGATATTTTTTAACCGAGAATGTACAATACTTGTCTAAAGTTCTCAAATATATTATTGCGTTCGTTGCTTACTTTATTGATTTAAATCGACAAATAATAAAAGGCTTCTATGTAATCGACATTCTCTCAAACACTTAACAATACGAAACACACGATTCTAAGTTAATTTAGTTATTACATCTAGTGCAGCGCGATGCAATAATTTAACGAACTGTGTATGTATATGTTGAAACACGCAGTGGTATAAATTCATATGAGCAAATGTGTGTGTCTCAGCCCATGTTGTCGAAGCATCAATAAAAAAGAGATTTTGTAAAACAGAGACTCATTTCTTCCTTCAACTTCTCCCTTTTTCCTATCGTAATGACACACGTAATGATAGAAATTTTTCTAACAAAATTACAATCGCTATTTTCAGATTTTTTGAAAATTATACACTAATTATTACTTAATAAAAAATATTATATTAGAAACGTGAAATATTTAATTAATATATTAAAAAATCATTATATACCATTATTCCGTAATATTGTCAAATATCTGTAACATAACTGTAAAATTAAAAACTGTACTCTGAATATTCGTGATTAGAGTTTCAAATATATTTCAAACTAATTAAATACAGCGCATTTTTCTGTCAGTTGAACAAGACTGCGCATTACGCAAATGAGGCAACAGTAGGCCAGAAGGACTAGTGACAAAGAAAATTTAAAATAATAGCCAAAAGAGCTGCTAAAAGAACCTCCTACTCAATATAATAATCAGGAGGACTATTGTCAAATCTACATTCGACATGAATCCGAGCAACAAACCGTATCTTGTTTCGCAACACTAATTCACTAGCATTAATCGTGAAACAGAATATTTCCAAAATCAGACGCGAAGAGTGCTTCGTCATATTTAAAACTCCCGAAAGTAAGTACGCAACACTATTAATCTATGCACTCGTATTTAGAAATACGCAACACTAATGGCGACGCGTCCAGCAACTATGCTGGAGGTTGCTGATGAATGACCACCTTTGTACAGCTCTTGTAGCTGCAGCAAGTGATCCAGGAACAGTAATAGCCTTCCATAAATCCAGTAGAAGAATTTGGGCATTTTCGCAAAACGCAACGCTACTTCAGAAAAGAAACGCGAGCATTCATTATCGCAACACTAAAAATTAGGAGAAAGCAAATTGGAAATCACGAAGGAACAATATCGCAACGCTAAGAGCAAAAGTAATTAAAAATCGCAATGAAATGTCGCACTAACTCTAAAACCAAATTCACAATATTAACAATCAAAATTGCAAAAAACAATCGCGACTCTAATTTAAACCGTAATCAATTTCTCGCAACACTAATGAACAGACTCGAAACTATTTCGCAAATCTAATTCCAACCCGGAATCAATCTTCCGCAACACTAACAAGAAAAACCGCGATTTTCCCAAAATGATGATGAACGACGGTGGAGAATAAGACAAAAATACAACTACAAATACTAAAAGAGCATAGTGACAAAGTAGTAACGAGAATGACCTCCCATGCTCTGGAATCATTTAAATGATCCAGAGGATGAGAAGCCATTTGCTGTGACCCTCTTCGTGGCAGTTTGCCGGGCCTCTTCGGCTTTTAGCCTCTTCTTTCTTCGAGCGCAATGCCCGCTGAAACTTACGTCTAGCTCGAGTCTTTCTAATCGCAAACTAAAAACTAACTTATAAAGGTGAAACAAAAAGATAAATCGCGGAAGCTGATCCCAATACACATGGACGACCATCGATCATAGTGATCGTTGTCCGTTCGCATGTGCGTGCTCGAGCAATACCTACATAAACGTTCGTTTCGGGACCTACTCGCGACCTATCCGCGACCGCGATCACGATACTAAATTCGAAAAATCGAAGAGTAAAACCAGAAACAAGTGGCAAGCTCCATTTGTACCAGTTTCACTGTCGATTTTTCAAATTAGATTTCCTGAAACAGGTTGGACACGCGAAAAGGGGACACGCGACCAGAGACTGTGCCAACCTGCCCGGCCCTACCTACTTATAAGTAAATACAAGCATACCAGAAAGTAAGCTACCTATCCTAACCAGTCGCCCTATATTTAAAAAATGGCAAAACAGGCACACCAACACACTCACTCCACGGTTCTCACACATACCACTCGGGCGCAGACCTAAACTAGAGAGGACATCCCGGGACACCTCCGACACCCGAGCTCAACACACAACTTTCACGCTCTAATTTACGTACCATTTTCCTGAAATCGACTGACAATGGCTAGCGACCATTGCGTGAAACGTGATTAAAACACGTTTACATTTACAAGTACATGTGAGGCATTAACAACTAAGAAAAAATACATATCAATTCTATAGAAATTACATGTACAAGTTAACTTGGAATCATTATGATAATTGATAGTATAGTTATAACACAATAATAATGTATTAGGTATTGTGATAATAAATTCGTAATTCTTTAAATTAGCGCATAAATATTTTAAATATTACAACTTATAATGAATGGAACAATAAAAAAAGCGACGCAACTCCGCATCCTAACAACACACACACATATGCGGAAAATACGTCGTGCACGATACGCTAGCACACTGTCAGTCGCTAAGAAATTTTTTATAAAATTACAAACTATGGTCATCGTGTCCAATGTCTTTCACCCACCCAAGTAGCACCTGGGCACGTGAGTGAGATCCTGACAATAAACACGGAAAGGGTTAAACCTGAAAATCCTGAACTAAAAAAATAATTAGTTAGTTTATGTAATTTTATATCTAACGGACTATTGCATTATTTTATTTCAAACTGTAATGACTCTACTCTTTCAGAAATTATTGATCATATTATTACAAAAAGTAAAGACTTGAATTTATTAAAAAAGATATGAAATCTATCAACTGACTAAAACAATCAAAACCAAACAATTGATTCTAAATTAAGTATTAATAGAAACAATCTCAGGCGATTTCTTCATCAAAGCATTTTCGAAAATGCGAAAGCAGCGTTCAAACTTGTTGCCTTGACTCAAAAATCTGCCTGTCGCGAAATATCTCCTTGCACATAAAATTTCATACATTTTTTTGCGGAAAGAATTCTAATCTATTATATTTATATTTCAAATTGTAGTGAAGTTCACAATTATAAAATTCAATTAATTAAATCATTTAATACTATTATAAAAACAAAGATGAAATTGGAAATTATTAATTAATATGACAATTATTAATTATTAATTATTGCAACAAAATATATTATCAATATATCAATAATGACTACATGTTTCATAGCAACGAAGTCGGTGGGTATCCGTCTTCTCTACTACGGAACGTTCAAACGAAATTCATTCTAATAATTATTTATAATTTATATATTCACATGGATATTCATATGAATATTTCGCTTTTGCAAACATTTATATTGAATATATTTTGTTTTTACAAGTAATTACTCATATTCAAATTAATTGTTAAATTCGCGATGTGCAAGAAGCCCTATCCTAATCTAATACATAAAAAACCTGAAAAAATGTTACTACTCGCGGATATAAAAAATATCCGCGGTCACTATGCTCATCAAAAATTCTACGTATACAACCAGTCACCCGTGCCGATTCGGACCTTTCGTCCTACGACATGATTGAGTGACCAGAGGAACAAAAATGCATGCGACTCACAGCGAAGAATGACGTTATCTGCACTGGACCGAGGAAAGTCGTCGTGAAGATCCTCATCAAGCAGATACCACTGAGAATCTCTTGTAGAAGTGTATGCCGCAAAAAATTTCTTGAAAAGCATAAAGACACAATGTTATTAGTGAAAATTTTAATAATGATAAAAATTGGGGCTCTAATAATTTGAAATGTTTCTATTTCACAGTTATAACTTTACATTAGACTTCAATGGAAAGAGAACTGTAGAAAATAGAATTAATTCAAATGCAATGTGTTAAAGTACTTACATTCTTAGCTTTTGAAGTATCGTAAGATTCTTAGAGGATAAGGGGATTGTAGAGAATCTGTAACAAAACATAAAACATTAGAATTTGTATTTAAAAACGAAGCAGAATCTTAAGTTCCAGAAAAATGAAAAATTCTTACATTCTTGGCTTTAGAGCCACCGCTGAATTTTCCCCAACAAAATGCAGAAAAATTGATGCTGTGAAGTGTCTGTTCATTAATGATCGTGGCGTTTATGCATTCTATGCTATCTTTGCAACCAAGAAACCTGCACAGAAAGAAACCAAAAGTTAAAACAAATATGTCAAATGAAGGCAAATATGTAAAAGTAAAACGATGATTAATATCAAATTCTATTAAAAAAGTATACGAGATAAGATAACCGTAACCATAAGTGTGAAATCGACAATTGAGGAAAAATCAGCACGAAAAGCTCCAAAATCTTACTCGATGCTTACTTGATGCTCATTGAATCGTTAATTACAAGCGTATTAATTGAATTAATTAAATAATAGTATGAGGTATAAATGGAAGTAAAAGAGTGTCAAAGATGCGATCGAAGAGACACCTCCGATAAATTAGAGAAAGTTACGAATCTAATGCGACGTAATGCGTGTTCTCATTACAAAATTCGACCGCTGAATGACTCCGCAACACGTCTCGTTGTACAGTTAAGAAAAGAGGAGGGGATGGGGCAAAGATAAGACGACATTGTGCTCGTACGCTCGTATTGTTGTTTTGAAATTCGAGCTGCACGGTTCTCTACGTCTTACTTTATTCGAGAAATGAACAATTTCATTATATTAATACGCAGTAAAATTATTATTCTAACTAATTATTAAATACGTACATTTATAATAAATTACGGTTGAAGTTAGTATTGGAATTGCTAAGAATTATGAATTGTGAAACAGTATGAAGTTAAGGAATCAAAAATAAGTAGAAAATAATATAATAGATAATATAATTTAAGTATGTGTATAAAAAATACACACATATATATAACAATGAGTTAGTCAATTACGAGGTTACAATATTTGTACTGATTAAAATTAAAATTAAATTTTGATATAATATTATAAACAACTTTTAGCATAGTATGTTCTATTTAAATGTTTATATGCTATTATTTCTTTAATTGTTGAAAATTATATGTAATTTTATGGTTAAATCTTACCTTGAGTTGATGCCAAAAATACATGTTTTACCTTAAAAATACAAAATATAAACACAAATCTAACAACTATTGATTTAAACTTTTACCTGAGAACTTTTGGATGATACGTCTTCTGGATGATTCTTCTGGATAATATTTCGTTTTTCGCAGACGAAGTGTGCTTCCTTCCGCCATGTTCCCGCTTTAAAATCGATCGTGAGAAATATCGATATGTTCGAGAATCGTAGAAGTGTATTCCGTGTTTCCCCGTTGGGGCGCTGCAATCGCACGTTTCGCGCGAAATGATAACTTGGAATAAAATGAAATAAAATAAAATAAAATATAAAATAAAATAAAATAAAATATAAAATAAAATAAAATAAAATACATAAAATTCATAAGAAATTCTTAAAAAAAAAACGAATTTATACATTCGATGAAAAACTTTGGTTAATTTTAAAGAGTCTCTATTTTAACAATCCTGAGTTTGTTTTGTTCAGAGATATTTATTTTTACATCACGCAGTAAGTGTAAAAGTAAAAATATATTTCTTCTCGAAAATTGTAAAAATTGAAACATCTCGGCGTGATCAGACTAATCATGACCTTAAAAATTGTATGTTTCCTTTACAGGAGCCCTTAAAATCTGTACGATTTGTTTTCGCTATTTTACTGAAATTTAAACTAATTCATTTAAACTAATTAAATTAATTTAATTGAATTATAACAACAAATTACTTCGTAGTATGTAAGTCATTGAATTCGTCTTAACAAATGACTTCAGAATTTTAAAAACGAACGATTCACAGAAAGTAATTTACATTAGATAATATAACTTTATACCAAACAATATTTGTAGGAACATTTCTTTCATACTTCCAAGTTTTTATAAAATGGTGTTTGCAGGATTCATTCAGACTCTGAAATTACACACTAAAATGAATAAAAAATGTCATATCTCTATCTTTATAGTCAAATTTAGACAATTCTTAGCCATCTCTAATTTACATTGCGCAGAATCTATAACATAGAATCTAGGAGCGCTTAACCAGCCGCAAATTCAATTTCAAAAATCACTGTTATTTAGAAAATTATCTGTATATATTATATTATTATACACTGTACTGCATAGTATCATAATTATTTCACTACCTGTTTTTACCATGATAATGCAAACCAACATTTCATAAATCACAGAATACCCGCGATAAAGTTGCTGACTAGGTTATGTTTACATTCTTCTCATTTATCAGATTCCCGCCATGGTTAAAATAGTTTATGTTCTATATACTGTAACATATATAACAAAATCAGTAATACCAAGTTAAATAGAAAATAATCTCTATAATCATAAATTTAAATAGCATTCCTTATTATCAAAATACAGTCATTATGTCTACTGTTATAATTTTGCATTGTACAAATGAACAATTTATACATATTTTTAAATATTAGAATAAAATTGCTGAATCAACAAAATATTTCGTAAATAATAGAAGCGTTCCTAAATATATCAAGACTATAAATGACTAAAATATTTTAAAATTACTGTACTAGGGATACAGAAGATCAATGCACTATACTCAAAATTCTCAACAAACAGAGTCACTTTTTCTATGCCCATTTTATATATAATTCACATGACATATCTGTGTTCAAGGAAAGAGAATGAAGATGAGGGAACCGTTTCCGCCCCCAAAGTTTTTCTGCTTCATAAATTTGTATACTATTCACTAGAAAAGTTTTATTGTCATGAGATAGTTACAACGTAGTATTATTCTCTTTGACAAGTCTTGTACATATTACAATTCCTAGAAGTGATTGTATATTTAAGTACACCTTTTGTACAACTCTTTTTAATAACGATTACGATTTGAAAAGAAATTAACGTGATCTTCATCGATTCGACTCATGGTATGTATTTACTTTATATACACTATCAAATTGCCGTTAAATTACATACTGACAACCTCGTTTACACAAATTAATAAGTATCTCGTGATATGATACATCCTTTCAATTAACATAATTGATGATTAAACATCTGATTATAGACTTTCTTTTGTTCAATAGAAATTGCGCATTACATCGCTGGCATATTATATTCAAATGATATGTTCATGTATGTAAATTAAAAATGAATGTATGCAAAAAATGTAATTATTCTAAAAAACGTTTTAATTTATCCTAAAAAATCTTTAATTTATGTAACACTAAATTCGTATTAGCATTATTCATATCTGACGCAAAGACAAAAATGTTGAAAAATATTTTAATTATTGCATTTCAGTTTTGCAAAAAAGTTCAAAAATTTTTAAGATGTATTAATAAAAATTTTTTGTAGTAGTAAAAAAATTGTTACATAATTTCAAATGTTATAAATTGAATTTTAAATAAATACTGATATGTATGTATGTATGTTTTATCTCATGTGTTTTATATGTTCTAGGCTTTACGTATGATGTCAGCAATAGTGCCAAGCACACACAATGTGATTGATTCTAATCAAAGTTATGACCATGCAACAGAGCGACAGAAACTGTTAGAAAATTTATTAGCTGCTGCAAAGAAGTGTCATATTAGATTTGGTGGGCGTACTGAATTAGCAACTGAATCTGATATATGTGTTACGCAACTATGTCACATATTTGAATCAATCTTCAGTCATGGTTTGCGTACAAACTGCATTGAAAAAATTAATTCAGCTTTAAGGTAATAAATAATAATAATCTATATAAAAGTTTAAATATTATCTATTTCACTAATGTTCTTATGAAATATATATTATGGAAAATTATATTTCAAAACGATGACATTTGTTTACCATTTTCATTCAAGATAACGTTGATATTATGATATTGTGCATATGATGATCTACTCTTTGTTTTTTACTTCTTATCAAATCTCAAGTATGACTTTACGGATGTATGTTTAAGAGATAATGTTATGCGATGAGTAATAACTAGAGATATATCCTGTTACATTAATTTATGTATTTTTATAGGCATGTTTCAGACATAGTATCTGGTAGTAATATAAAATCATACAATACATCAGATATGGCATTTTGGCCATGTATAAAGGAACAGTTAACTTGGCATGAACAGGAACGTTTTAGTGTGTTAAAAAAAGTTCATACAGATTATGGTAGGGGTAGAGCATGGCTCAGAGCTGTTTTAAATGAACGTTCTTTAGAACGTCATTTGCATGCTATACTCGATTCTTCAATATTATCTCCATTTTATGAAGATTGGGCATTTTTACTTGACCAAGAACGAAGTGCTGTATTACCAGATGTAGCAGCAGGTATAATATTAATTTTGTCATGCTAGTTATGTTAATTTATTTACATAAGATAACTAAATATTATTTTAACTATCAGGACTTGGTAGTATTTTATTTGCAATTAGGATTGATAATGAAGAATTAGATAATAATTCAAAAAACAAAGAAATGGAAAAACACAAAGTTTCATTGTCTGAACCAATTATATCATCTACTATACCAGGTAATCGTTCTCCACTTTTTAAGTGTATAAAATTATATATCATTTTTATATCAACATAATTAATATCGCAATTAGGACCTACTTCAAAACAGAAGCAAAGAAAAAAAGTGCCAACTCACATCATTTCTTTTGACAATGAAAATGAAGAACAAGAAAATACAGAAGCTTCCCTTTCAGTTAGTGCACCTCCAACTTGTCTTAATTCTCCTACAGTAATATCAACAAAAGTCTCTACATCACCTACTTCATCAGTTTTACAATCTCAACAAGAAACAAATAATGTTATTACAATAACTAATAAAGAACCTTCTGACTGGGAAAATAGGTAAATACATCTATTATTTCACATTTTAATATTGATACTTTACATAATACTTTCAAATATCTTTAGCGAAACCTTTGAAGAAGAAAAAGTATTAACGCCAGTCACAAATTCTGGAAATATGGGTGGACTAGTTCCTGTATCACCATTAGATCAAACATTGGATGATATGTTGATAGCGTTACCAAGTTACTTAGATGTATGTGTAAAATATGTATTTTTCGTGCTTTTATAGTTTTTAATTTTACTTTGTACTCATTTTATTTGTTATGTAGGACTCGTCCGAAGTAGCAGAACCTGCTGTAGAAGCTACTGAACCTCTTACAGATTTAGATATTCATACAGATGCTGATAGTTTAGATATCGAAGCGTTACGAGTAAGATTATTAGCTATGACTGAAATGTTAGAACAAGCTAAAGAAGACGCTATGACCAGCAGATTACAACTTGCTCGTTTACAAAGACAACATCAAAATTATCTTGAAAGACACGAATTACAAATACAAGCATTAAATAGGTAAAATTCGCAAAAATAATTTATCTTGTGATATAGAAATTTTAATTGTATTTTAATATAATTGTGATTCAATAGAGAAAATGAGTTATTAAGACAACAGTTACGCAAGTACGTAACGGCAGTACAAATGTTGAGAAGAGATTCGGATTCTACTACAGTTTCCGAAGAAGATCCAGCATTAGATTATCATTACGAAGCCCAACAATATGAAGAAAAATTAATTCAAGTTGCAGACATGCATGCAGAATTAATGGAATTTAATGCTAGATTAACTTTACAATTAAATGACAGGTAAAATTACGTGTTTTATATTAATATTTTATTTTATATTTTATATTCATGTTCGAAAAATTTTCAGGGATAGATTAGTTAAATTATTACAAGCTGAATTAGAGTGCCTTCGTGGCCCTATAAATGAAGATGACTTACCATTAGAACCACCATGTCTCATACATATATGGATTCCATCCGCGTTTCTTACTGGACAGCCTTCTGACATACATCATGTTTATCAGGTATCTAAATATAAATTACAATAAAATTATTATTAAATTGTCTATATTTATTAATTATTACAGATATATGTACGTATTAGGGATACCGAATGGAATATATATAGACGATACGCGCAATTTCATGCACTTTATAGAGAATTAAAAAAACATGATGCAATTGTTACAACTTTTGAATTCCCACCAAAGAAGACAATAGGAAATAAGGTATTTATATTAAAAATAACTTGAAAAAATGGCATATAATATTACAATCAACATTCTTCACATTTGTATTTATTCATTTTTATTTAGGATGCTAAATTTGTGGAGGAACGACGTCAAAAATTACAACAGTGGTTAAGACGAATTGTTGGAAGATTGGCACAATGTTCTCCAGCATTTGCATCTAGACCAAGTAGACAAACACTTATATCTTTAATGCCTTTCTTTGGGTAATTTATCTCTCAATTCTAATTTCATATTAGATAAACGTTTCTAAGAAATTTAAAAAAAAAGTACAGCAAATATTATTTTTAATATTACCTTTTTTAGTGATAACCCTAATACTGAGGATTCGAGGAAAAATAACTCTACAAGAAACACGTTTTCTTCTTCCCCTCAATACATGGGTTTATAATTATTAACGTTTTTATAGACAATTTGTACATACATGAAGCCTTTTTAATTTAATGTATAAAATACTTATGTTTTGCTCTATATGTGTGTATTTATATATATATATTGTTGACAATTGGAGATACGAGCATATGCCTGTATGTATACAGCTATAATTAATATACATTCATACATATGCATATCGTTTATAGACGATATATGTATAAAAGTAACATGTAGTAAAACTAATTAAAAGTTAATCCTTTTTTTACAAACATTTATGTGCGATATTGTTTAAAATTTTAATTCATATTTAAAGAGAAACTCTAATCCTATATTTTAATCCTTCAATCAGATAAAAAAATATATTTCTTATATATTATATAAATTTATCATATATCTTATATTTTAGAATAAATATTTTAAAATCAGTACTAAAAGAAAGAAAAAATTATATTATGAAATAAAAAAAACGATCAATTAATATGTATATAAAAGGTATTATTTAATGAATTGACAAACAAATTTAGATCAAAGAATTATAGACAATGCATAGAATACAAAAAACAAAGCATTATACGTTGCTCTTATAATTAAATTATATAATAGCGTGTTTAATCTCGTTTTCTAAAAATTTTATTCATGTAAGGCGCCTTAACAGTAATATAAAAAGGTACACTTTTCCATTTATACTTTATGATAAAAATAAAAGTGCATATTGTTATTGGAACAAGTACATACAGTATTATGCTGGTAAATAATACAACTAATCGCATATAAGATTCACAGGTTTAACAAGTAGGAGTCTCACTATGGAGAGGTAAGGTAAGAGAATTTTTAGCAAGAACCAATCATCGAAGAACGTATTCGCGCGTAAGTTTTTATCTCTTGAACGTGATGCTTATTAAATAATAAATACATTTTATAACAATGACATTTCGATCGTAATGTGAATTAGTATTTATATTGAACAACATAGACACTGAGAAGTTTTTTTTTTTTTTACCTTTCCATATTGAGATATAAAAGTTTCTTGTAATAGCAAAGTTTATCGAGTCATTAATATAATCATTCTTAATACTTTGACTGCCGAGTGTGTGGAACCATACTGTATTTTCTTTATAAAGGAACCAACGATACGTTCCGTATATTGTTTTTATATATTATGTTACATTCAATGACGTTGCGACAAAAGTTTTATATTGGAGCTCGAGCGAGCAACAACATAAATAACAAATCTCGGTTAATCGACATTTGTTGTCTCATAGATTGAAGCCACTTACACTTAATTCGATACAAAATGTATCGAAAAGTAAGTTATCGTTGCGTGGCAGTCAATGTATTAATTGTAATTACATACGCTTCAAACGAATCTATGGAATCTATATTTATAGCGCATCGCAATCATAGCATCATAATCATAGTAAGTTTCGTAACATAATGATACACGATTACATTACTTATAAAATCGATTACAAATTAGACACATTCATTTCAATTCGATATATAATATAATAATGTTTTATCTTGCAATAGGGAAAGAAAAATAATCGAATATATTTGTTAAATAAGTTCATAATAATTCGATAAGAATATAAATTCGACACTTAAATTTAAAAATACAATTCTTTAACAGAAATATATATAAAAAAAAGAAAAAAGATTACGACTGAAAGCAATTAAAATATAAATCATTAAAACTTTGAATATCAAATATAAATAATACATTATAATGATAAAATACTCAAAAGATAAGATAATAATATATTTTTTATGTACTAAATCTTACATTTTAATTTGCTTTTATATTTTGAAATTTGATAATGCACGAAAAATACAATATATAACTTATCGCTTAAAGAGTATTTTATTCCATAGAAAATATAAGTCCATTTATACATATATGTGTGTAACGTTTTATGAAAGTTCATTAAGATTAAAAAAAAAAACTAAATCTCGATCATGTGAAATTAATATACTTTACAATACTGATACATGGTACTTACTTGAAAAATAATTAACAGTACTCATTAAATTGTATTGATTAATAGTACTCATTAAATTTACGATTTACAGAGATACGTGACCATCTATTCTTTAAATTAAAGAATATATTATTAAGACAAATGAAATTTCAAACAAATAAAAAACAAACGACAATAAAATACAAAATATGTTGAATGGAAAAAATTCGTTTTTGTAACTCGTAAAATTAAAAGTAAAATTCGGAAATTTCGAAATATAATAAAAATAAAAATGAATATATTGTTATAATATTATAATTATAATATTTAAAAAATTAATATTTACTATGATTTTGACAATTGCATTGTGCCGTTCGGAAAAGGAGTCTAATCTCTGTTGACTATGGACAGCTCATATTATGGTAATTTCTTTTATACACATTTTTTTTAAAGTTCGCATTGATCCACAAGTTTTTTTCGTTCAACGAACTTTCGCGAGACGCACGAAAAGTACAGAATTCGTTGGCCTTAGTCACTACGTTCCGTACAAAGATTTCATCGTAAACGGCTTTAAATTATTATTTACATTCACTCTCTCTCTCTTCGCTGACTAATTTTGATTTAGCCCTAGGACAGACTAGAAGGTGGATAGATCCTTATGTATAAATTATTAATTTTCGATGTACCGTTGTGAACTTCCAATATGTTCATAATCTTGCATTGTAAGACACTCTTTATACAAAAAAAAAAAAAAATTATTTTGCAAAACTACATTTACTAGAAAACGATATTACATTTTATAACCAAATTGAAAAGAGAGACGATGTTTATAACGAATCTTTATAACATACAAATTAAAATATAAAATAATTTAATTTTTTAAAATTTATGACAATATTCTAAATAATCTCTTCAAAAATATGTATATATGAAAACGTCCTTTTATGAGAAAACATTACGTAATGAAGGCTTTGTATTTCTCTACATAGAATAAAAAACCATAAATAATATTCTACATATTTATTAAAAAGCAATGAGTAAAAGCTGCATTTACCTTTACCAAATATATAAAATTCTCAGAGTATACTTTTACAAGTTTCACATGTTAAAAAATTTACATAATTTTGAGCATCTTACAAGTTACAATCATTACGTTCAACACTCTTTATGTTCTTTTTTATTATTTTGTTAGTTTATTGTTTTGTTATTGTATTGTACTACAACGATACGTCTGGACAGTCCTAGGGATAAATAAATTTGTAATTGACATAATCATTTTGCCATTCTGAAGCCTGCTCAGATTTAGATATGTAAAGAGAATGTACCGAACAGTAGTCACATAAGGATCATTTAGTTAACAAATTAAAGAATACCTATATTGTTTCATAGGTAATCGGAGAAATTTGAGCCTAATTTTATTTAACTTTAAATTTAGGTATATCCAAATAACAAGTAATCTTTAGTTTAGCAGTCTTTACACACATTCTTCTGTTTATGAAATTGACAACAAAAGCTAACAATAATGATAACACATTATGCAAGTACATGAAGGTTAAAAAGTGGAGCCTCATGAGTGTAGTCAAAAATAATAAGGCTAGCTTTACCCTAAAGTAATTTCCTTCTCTGCTTATTAATAAAAGTATGAAACTTTTTATTTATTATGATTAATACAATGTATTTACGTTAAAACATTTTTTCTTCTCCTTTGTTTAAGTGAAAATATGCCAATAAATGAAATACACGGTCGATAAATTTTGTCTTCTTTTTTTAGAGCGCCTGCAAACTTAACGTTTACATTCATTCTTATAGCAATGGGATAGATGTCGTTAGGTCCATAGCGAAAATAAATAAAAGAAAATCTTCTTAAGCTAGTAGATAGCAGATTAGTTTGTATTGTATTACTTGTTAACTAGCCAGTGCATCTTGTATATTATCCTGACTCTCTCATTAACCTTCCTGTCTATTTAGCACACTTTGCCACGCATTCTAAGGCATGAACTTTCTAGTGAGCTGGATAAAAGAGAGCATAGACCAGTGTGCCAGGTACTTTATGTGTTAACATTCTTCACTGTTGTAGCTAGATACAATATAATATTAGAAAGTATATTACTATTGTATTTAAAAAACTGTTCTTCCCTGCTCTCGATCTTATATTTTATTAAGATCCTTATTCCTCAGACCATAACTATAAAATCGTTTGCAAAACGTTCTGCATTAGAAAGCAAAATAAATTGAACTTCTTGAGTGGCTATGTCTGCATATACTAAATAATAAGTTAAACCATCGCACGAACAACTCTTGATTTTTTTCTTTATATAGAGTGAATAGTTTGTTATACAAAGATATTTATAACAATATTTGATATTTCTTTGATTATTCTTATTGTAAAAACATTTAATAGAGAAATGAATAATTGCTAATTATTAAAAATATATTTAAAATATACACACATACACACACAAATACTACTTTAAATAATTAAATTTCAGAGTACTCCGAATACTTATAATATTCATACAATATTTCGATAATACAAGTTTCAGCGTTATTCGTGGATGGTTTAATCAGGATTCTGATATTACAACACATGCATACTGTTATTTGTATAGAACGCAGATTATAAATTTTTTCATTATGATCTACGTTTATACAAAACCCTACACGCACACCCATACTGTGCCAAGTTAGGGAGCCATTTGTATCCACATCTGGCTATGGCTAAAGCACATGTCGTTATTTGTTACTTCAATCAATGTTTAATTTTACCACTCGTCATTTTTACTCATTACATTTCGACCTTATATCATTAGGTTCATTCTATCATACATCCGTCAACCTGTCATTGCATGCTGTATTGGTTGTACATATTCAGATAGCAAACTAATATAACGCAAATTAAACAAAAAATTTTGTAGCCCTATGGTAATATAGTTATTCAAGAATAGAATATATTTTTCCAATTAATTTTCATAAGTTATTTCATGACACTGAACACTATAAATGAACAAAGTGCTTATTTTACTTTAAAAATAAAAACTTATCACCTAAGAGATATTGCTACAAAAAAAGCTATGCAAAACTACACGTAATACAAAATAAACTATCATGACAATTAATTTATGCCTTTATCTTACATACGCGACCTTAAAAAAAAAAAGAGTAAAGAATGTACGTGAATAATTCTAAAAGAATATAGTTCTAAAAAATAATGTACCATAGGGATACACTATTTTCGAGCTCCTCATATAATAATAATTTGAATTGTCAGCATATAAGTAATAATACAAAACAATACAAAAAATTCTAATGAATTTGTTTCAGTATGCAATTGAATCATTTCAATTGCAATGATCTAATGAAAAATTTATAAAGGAGTACCGATGTACATATCCAGGCACATGTACCCATTCTGTATCTGTATAATTTTGCTTTTTCCAACAATCAAATTTAATACTCTTTGACATTTGAATATTTATCCCTGTATACAAAACTAAAGTTGTTTAGCACATTTTAGCACTAAATTTAGAATACACAATTTTTATTAGTCTTTCTCCCTGTAGAACACAATGTTCATTCCTAAATGTCGTTTTTTTAGTTATCACAAATTATTGTTCCTCGTATTTATTATTGTTTGAAACATTAACGGAGCTCAGATGCTTTCAATATTTTATATCAATGCAAATATAACTTTTTAATTACACATTCACGATGCCCGAACGTTGGGTCGCACTGGAAACAGGCTGCTTTTTCGGTAACTTTTCTTTGTTGGTATATGCTTTCATATCAAAGTAAACCACTTTCTACCCATGAAGTCATTCAAAAAAAATATATATATATATATATGTACCAATTGGGTTTGTGAACATTATTCTGTAAGGTAAAGAGCAGGACTATGGATTTGGAGGAGGTGTAGTTGGTGTTGTACGTGAAGGAGACGTACTGGCAACCATTGTTGGACTGGCTGGCTGTTGTAATGGCAGGAACGCTGATCCCAAGCTAGGTTTTAACTGGAATGCTACACACGGCTTTGGGCAATAGTCTAGTTTGCTCAAGTCTATCATAGGTCGCCTATACATACAAATACAATTGTTTCAGTAATGCTAATGTGTTCGATATTTCTAAATAAAAGACAAATGTTAATTTTAACTAAATGAATTTTAACTTTTAACGAATTTAAATTATTTTTTCTGAGCAATATGAATATTATATAAAATCTGTCCAATTTGATGTAAAACACATAACTGATAGAATTTATAAATGAATTATCACGATAGACATTTTCTACACATTGTACTAATTTTAAAAAAAACATGTATAGAACATATATTTTCTTCGCATATATACCTGGCATCCTCTACAAATTTGAGATTGACTTTCTCACAGCCATCAGGTGGTTCTCTTGCAAGGAACCTATTAATGTGAGGAGAGGTGCCAAGGCGTCCTTCTCTATCTTGTTCAGGAGTTGAACCACGACTTCCACCTTAAAGATAAATTAAAATGTCAGAATTAATAATCATATAAAGATAATGAACAAGTAACATTGGATATCAAAAAGCAAATATTTTTATTCCATGCTCTTAATAATTATTACATAATTCTTAATAACATTTATAAATTCATTCATATAAAAAATAAAAAATAATATAAATGTACAATAGCTTTATACATCAAAGTTAGACATCATTCTACTTTATTAATAATAATATATATAGATAAATCTGTGAAGCCAGGAATTATATTTTACATGATACTTGAATGTATGATGTTAAAATTATGAATTAAACAAGTTGCTACAAAATTGAAATATAACTTAAGAAATCTAGAAATAAATTAAGAAATTCATTATCGTGCAAATACATACTTAAAACAAACACATTTCATGTGTTTTCATAAGTATTTCTGAATAAAAAAAAAATTAATTTAAAATTTGAAACACCTATTAAAACAAAATACTGCGTGCAGATATCAATGCAATAATAAGAAATACATTTTAATTTATTAAAAATAGGTTCATTTACCACATAATGTCATAATGTATTATGAACACTCAATTTGGCATTATTATTCCATGAAAACATCAACTTTTGGTCAGTTAAATTTAATTATCATTCTAATTAAAATCAGAAAATAATTCCAGATGTAATATTAAAAATAACTGATTTTTGCATCTTATAAAGTATACATATTTTCATATTGAAAAAAATAATAATAACTCATGCACATACTCCAGAAGGTGTGTGTACATATATATGTATATGTATACATATTTACGAAATAGTAAACAATTTATAGACATATAA
Organism: Melipona bicolor; assembly: GCA_030673865.1. NCBI lineage: Eukaryota > Metazoa > Arthropoda > Insecta > Hymenoptera > Apidae > Melipona > Melipona bicolor. The sequence continues at coordinate 5,275,502 of JAHYIQ010000004.1, read as the reverse complement.
AGTCCCATTAACTATCTGGATAAGAACATTCAAAAAAAAAAAAAAAAAAAAAAAAAAAAAAGAAAACAAAGAAAGAGAGCGAGAAAAGAATAAAAGAACAAATATATTTGAGTGAAACGGATTTTGTGAAAAATAAAAAGAATGCTTCCGCAAATATGCGCCAACCTTGTAAGAGATCGCTAGGCGGACGGGACGCATCCATAAGACCAGGAATCAGCGGAGACTCAGAATTCCTAGATGGAGGGCCTGTCTCAACAGGCACACACCATAGTTAGTCTGTTATTTATAGTGTTACCAGTAACCAGAAATACTTCACACATACATATATGTATATACTTTTCTTTAAAAAAAATAAAAACATATGATGTTCTTTATATCTTTAAAATTACACAAAAAAAAAAACAACTACTAGTATTATGAACACTAATAACAAACATTGCATGTAATCATTAATCTGGCGGTGTTAAAATTAATGTTCAAGTCAGTTTCCATAATTTTCAACATAAAATTTATAAAGTTCATATGTATTTTCTAAAAACATCGACAACTACTTCATATATCTAAACACTATTATATAATACAAAACAAAACATAAACTTACCTGAAGAATAAGAACTGGAGGGAAGGTCAGTAGCTGGTGTTTGTGTGTTCACACTGCGAGTAGCCCTCAGTAGATCTGCCAATGGTGCACGGTGGCCTTCTGGTGTAATTTGTTCACGATACCGTGCATACTACAAGGACAATTAAATTTTTTAATTAAAATTGATTTTCGATATGTTTATATTTAATTTTTAAATAGTCGTAAACAATACAAAAGCATACTTTGTCTTCCACTGGATGATCAGGATCACTAGGGTTAGCTGCAGATTTTAGAACCAATCCTTCAATTTCTTGATTTAGTCCTTCAATAGAAGAACGCATTGGAGGCCTCATTGGTTTCACAGGGATATTCATAGGACTTGCCTTTGTACTCAAACTAAATTGATTGTCTGGTACAATAATAAAACTGATATGTCAATAAATTCTAAAAAACAAAAAGATTTGTTACGCGAGTACCCATTCTTAAATGAACTTACGTATAGACGTTTGTGAGGCAATGCTAGGTAAAACTGTATGATCTGCGGGGAAAGCTGGTGGTGGTCCACCTGGCATTATAAGTCCAAATGCTGCTGTCCGTTCTCTACTGCTGGTACCTTCCTTATTTGTACGTTGCAACCTGTTATACATTTTTCTGATTAGAATAAATAGATATGTAAATATTATAGAAACATATCGTGTCATTATTATATCTTTTATCAGAACTGCAAAAATTAAATCTTTTATCATAGAACTGCAAAATTTATCATTACAATTTATAAAATTTTCTTACAAATTTTAATGATTTATACATACCGATGCCTGAAAAATACCAATTTTTCATCTGTGGTACTTTGTTCTGTAGGATGACGAGTATGCAATTTTCTTGGTTCATTGGACCATTCTTCTGTCTATAAAAACATAATTTCATTGATTTTACATTGTGCATAAAACATATAGAATATCAATATATTATAAGATAAAAGATAATGTTATGCAAATGCAATGAAATGTGAATAAAAATGGAGCAATCAAGCAAATACACATATTTAAAATAAACTAAAGTTTACCTGTGTAGATTTATCAACCAATAGAAGACTAGAATGAATGTAATACGAATCACGAGGCCATTGTCCTTTCAAATAGATTGTATCTAGTGATGCTGTCCTTCGAATATTTTGGTTTCCACTTAAACTTTCACTGCATCTCCCACTTAATGTTTTTGATTTTGCTGTTTATAAAAAAATTTTAGATGAACATAATTTTTACCATTAAAAAATTATAATGAATGTATCACTGATGTGTAAATATGAACCAGAACCGGACTATGAAGAGTATATTCGATTACTGGATAAGGTAAACAAAAATTCAAACAATAATGGTATAATAGGATAAAGAAGGAATGAATATTTTAACTGTTTATTGTGGAACCGATCTAAAATCTATATATTCGGTTACCGTATCGATCAATTTAAACAATCATAAATCTACAGACAGAAAGAAATAGAAAAGAGATTAATTTGCTTCTTATTATATTGACTGTACTGAACATATAACTTAATATAGTACATGTGTATATAAATACATATATACACATGTGTGCGTGTGTGTGTGTGTGTGTGTGTGTGTGTGTGTGTGTGTGTGTGTGTGTGTGTGTGTGTGTGTGTGTGTGTGTGTGTGTGTGTGTGTGTGTGTGTGTGGGTGGGTGTGTGTGTGTGTGTGTACATGTATACACAGCATTCATCATTACTCAATCCAAAGACATATATCACAACTCATTAGATACAATTAAAATCATAATGCACAATTTACATTTACAAGTATTACATTATTTCATAACTGCAAATTAATGTAAAAATTATGCTTAATTATGCTTAATTATAATTAACGAACGTTTGATGCAAGAAACAAGTCTTTGCATACTTAAATTATTAACAAATTTAAACATATATATCGAGGAATCAAGATAACATTTTCTTCATCGCAGTTAAAATATTTACAATATATCGACTATACATAGCTGACAGAAATGTAGCTAACGAATTATACCGAATCTCGTAAAAAATAATGCATCGAGAACTGTTGCAAATGGAACAACAAGAAATAACGATACACTTGCAAATAGACGATCGATGGAAAATCTGTGCACGATATAACGACACAATAAACATTTATAATCGGTTGTGTTGCAACGTCGAAAAGAGAAAAGGGGGATATACGGGAGGAATAAAAAGTATATACTCGGTTTAATCGAAAAAGGCGAGAGGGAGGGAAGGAGGGAGGGATACACGGTGGTATAGGAGGGTACGGAAAACATAAAATGACAGACACAACAGAGTGTAGCGAAAGATAACAGTGTATAGTAAGTACGTGAAGATGTAGAGCAGTGAGTGTAAATACCTTTGTAAGAGAGGGAACCAGGACTTCGTTGTCCCGAGGAAGAGGTCTCCGGCGAGATGCGGGCCCGCCACGCACTCGCGTTCGTCGGCGATACGGTGGGACTGTTGCTGTTGCTCTTCCTAAGACTGCTACCCTGCCGGCCTTGTCGTAGTAACGAGCTCACGGGTAGAGTCGCGCGCATTGGGCCCTGCTTCGACGTCGAGCATGGCGAGGATTTTCGCATTCGCTGTGACCCCGACATTTTGTCATATAGGCAGCTGGCGCTCGGGCCGTCGATGCTGGTGTGTTTGACGGTACACTGTATTATTTCGAGTATGTTCGACTAAGGACGGGGCGCCGCGGGCACCGTTCAGGGCACGAGGCCTCCGAGCACCCGCGACTTTGTCGCGCACACGCGGCGGCGACAGCAGCAGCAGCAGCAGCAGCAGTGCCGACAGTATCGAGGACAGATTTTCAGTATCGTTTTAGAATGCTCGCCTTGTCGGTGGCGGGCGAGATCTCATCAACGATAATGGTAGCGGCGACAGCGACGGCGGCGACAACGACGGCGACAACGACGACGACAACGGCGACGACGACGAAGACGACGAAGACGACGAAGACGACGAAGACGACGAAGACGAAGACGACGAAGACGACGACGACGACGGCAGCGGCGCGACGAATTCACTAGCAACTACGACAGGAACGGTGGCAGCGACGGCGCGACGACAATGCCCTACGCGTCTTGTCATTTGCAATGTTCTGCTGCTGCTGCCTCGGCACGCACGTCACGTGATCGCCCGTCCCGGCTGGTCATTGGTGCAACGCTAGCCCGTAGAGCGTCGTACTACGCTCACCCGTGGGGGCCGCGTTCCATTCACTACCACCGTAGCACCGTACCTAGCGTCCTATCGCTCTCTCACTCTATCCTTCTTTGATCCTCTCTCTCTTATTCGCGCTTGTGCAGTGGCACTCAAATTCGCCCTTTTCCTTGATTTCTTCCGATCTCTCGTCCGAAATCTTATTTACCGGTGAATCCCGATGCCCGTGAATCACCTGTCTTCTTGCCAGCATCCATCATCCTGCTGATCCACGACGAAACTCTACACGCCAGCCGTTCTCTGTTCGAACTTACTTGTTTCGAAATGCGATATCACCTCTGCGCCGAAACGATGTTTGGTGCTCGTACACGACGTGCGCAACTCTGCTTATATATACACCTGCACGACACACGTATAGACCAGTATGTAGCGTTTTACGTTTCACGTTATGTACGTAATGGAGGAGCACAAGCCGATGAATAGCGTGTGTGAATAACTTTCGTGTACAGGCACGTACTAACACTGACGTACTATCCAAGCTTACGTTTTTCAGCTACGGCGCGTGCACGCTACGTTCATTCGATACTCTCGCTGGGAGAAATCTCGAGATAATCGTTTCAATCGCTCCGTATCGTTATCGAACCGACATTTACGCGCCAGCTTCATTTTGATTTGCTATTGACAATAACAAAGATTTGACGATCTGTCTGATCGCGGAATTATCGTTTCAACTGTTTTTACATGAAAAAAGGGGTGTCGAAAGGGGGACGAAATATCTTTTCTACCATTTCTTAAAAGATATTAGTAAAATGGAAAATTACGTGCGTCGAAGTTGAATAATTGGGATTAAAAAATTTTTTTTTTTATGAATTAAGCTCGTATATTTATTTACAATATATTGTACATTATACTATGCAGTTTCATTACATTGTTTTAAGTGTTCACTATTGATAACATGTGACTAGATTAAATAATATCAGATTGACCAAAACATCGGAACGTCAGTCAAAACTTTTAGTACGTTAATAAATGCGTGAATAAAACGTAAATATTTGAAACGAGCACAAAATTTCTTTTACGTTGTTTTCACTTGTAGATGTGAAAATAATGAAAGTAATGAAAATAAAGTCGAACCAAACATTGTGTGTGCATGTGCAGGCATTACTCTATATATATTATTTTTATCTTGCACATGAAAAACAAGAACTATAAGATAATATTTGACTTGAGAAAAAGGCGATGATTTGAAAATTATGATTTCAATATAAATATAAGCATACTGAATCTATGATTCAACTTAAATTATTAAGCCTTAAGTCACTTGTCATTTGCTGTCAGCATAAAAGTATTAAAATTAATGTCAAAAATTTATACTGTAATATATATTTGCATGGAAATTTGTTTAATAAAGGCACTGTCATGCTTTTCAGTAAAAGCTAATGACGTAATATACTTATAATTAATTTTACTGTTACATACGTACATATATTCATATGTATATTCATACATATGGAATTATATATATGCATACGCATACAATTTTCATAAAGAATGCTGAATTATTCTGCAAAATAGTTTTAGGAATGCTTTACATCAATTCCAAAAATAATTATTTCAAATTATACCACTTTTTAATTCATAAAGAATTTTTCTGTTATGGTAATATGCTAATGATAAATGTAAAGAACAAAAAATTAACATATATATTTAAATAATAACAAAAGAACAAACTTTTCCTACATTTTACGCATGCACCAATTGTTAAAAATTATGTATTTCTTAGTATCTTAAAGCATTATTAAGGGTGACAAAATATATATAATAGAATGACAAAACGATGTAAAAAATACAAATATAATGACCAAATTGACAAACACGAAATGATGAAATGTCATACATAACACAGACATTTGTCTGTTGTAACAATATTATTCTTATATTGATTATAATAGTTTGTATTTTAGTAATTGAACACAACACTCACATGTGTTTTAATTCATACATCAGTCCATTTTAGTCTATGCTGTTACTTCATTTTTTCTTTTTTTTATTACTAATAGTGATAAAAAAAGACTGAAAAACCTTATACATAATAGATAAGATATAAGTGCTAAAATAAGATTAAATTTTAAGCTTCAAAGATTTTAAGCAAGTAGAACTTCTTTAAACTACCTTTTCTTTATCATTTCTCTATTATTTTAATCATTCTTACTACAAATTCGTTGAAAGTGTAACGTTTTAGACACTGTCTAGATACTTTTGTAACTATGTAATTGTGAATAAGAAAATTATTTTATGATATAAAAAAAAAAGTTTATATGTAAATTATTTGTAGTAAGTAGAATATCATGAAAGTGATATCATTTATAAATGTGTAAATTATTACTAGTAATAACAGCAATAGTAATAATTTACACATACATATATAAATAAATGAATATATATATATATATATATATATATATTCATTTATTTATATATATATATTTACATATAAATTATATATATGCGCAATTTTATATTTTATACAAAATTTAAGACAAATTTATACAAATAAAGTACATTCTTTCAATTTGTAATAATACTGGAAAAATATTAGCACGCATCTTAATTTATTTTTACCTATTTATCTATTTATAATACACTAGTTACTTTTTATATTGATTCATAAATAGCCAAAGTATTAATGAATATAAAAATAGGAATTCATAAAAAGTAATTATTAAATACTGTATTAAACATACTAAATCAATTGAAATTTGAGACGATTTTTCTTCTAATAATATCTTTGTTTTTGAGGGTTTTACAAAAATTTAAATTTTTATTTATTATGAAAAAAATATCTGAACTTTTTATTAATTTAATACATACAAAGTAAAGTTTCAGTAAAAGATGTAAGACTCAATGAAAATAAAGAAAATATACCTTTAAGATTTATTTGATAAATTATATAGAAGTAATACTTCTTTAAATTTTTTCAGAAAAAATTTTAGATATTAGTTTTATTACAGAACTTCATCTTATAATGAATGTCGTATTTTCTACTTATAATGAATATAAAAAATAATTAAATATAAAGTCACATTAAATTTTTTACTAATTACGAAATTAATTTGTCTTACTTCTCATTACATACTAATGACATTAATAAATATAAATGATTTATTTTTTCAAATAGAATTAAATGTAGGAGGAAAAATATGCCTATTAAAGATTTGTGTAATATATCCTAGTTAGGTCTTGTAAATAAATGAAACTCTTTCATTTAATATTTAAATTATTGTTGCCACAAATAAAATTCTTTAGATATGAATTTTAAGAATCTATTGCTATATTTATACAAACATTTCTATGGAATATGTGAGCTAAGTTGATAACTGTCATGAATTTGAACTATGGCAGTGTAAAATATCTATTATAGTATATCTCAACATTAGTTAAGATAAACATCAAAAAATAAAAAAAGAATCACATCTATTGCTCTTTAGTTTAAAAAATTAAATTAATAAACATATATTGTATTATATTAATCAAGTATGTCTAGGAAAACAATTTAGAATTTAAAATATATATAAAATAATATTGTTTCATATAAGTATTATACATATATTTATATGTAATACTTATATTATTAAATACCACCAATATTCTTTTATCTCAAACAAATTATTTTGATTGATCCACACACGATAATAGGTATTAGAACTTAAGAAAGATAGATATTAAATCAATATATAAAATTATAACAGAAAAGTCTTTTAAAAAAGCAATTTAAGTTATATTAAATACAAATATTTGGTATTTAACTGCAATGGATGAATTACTTTTGTTGGACATACAACAAATTTGATACTTTAAACTCAACTATTTTTACCAATATCTATATTTTTTTATACAATCGTTTCCCAAGTCTACAACTACTAAGTGATTGTCAGGTAGTACTGCAATACCTGAAGGACGTCGTAGTTTTGAATTATGCGAATCAATTTCAGTTAAAATATTACCTCCTCCTAACTTTAAAACTTGGATTGTACTGCGACCTTTATCGGTACGAGTACCAAGTATTCTGCCTTCTGAATCAACAGCAAGGCCTCCATAAGTACCTTTTCCTATAACATACAACAGATATTAAACACGGCAATTAATATGTAAAACGTAAAATTGTAATTTACCTTTGCCTTCGGAATAAATTTCTTCAGAAAAATCTCCTTTAGCGGAAAATACTTGTATACGACTATCAGCAACTACTATTTCACCATTGGGTCCAACAGTTACAGAAGTAATCAATTTGAACGTACTTCTCTTTCCAACCTGTTAGTTAAGATTTTTGAAAGATACATACATATAATACCGAATGTAATAAATGCAGAGAAACAAATTCAAAGAATTAAATATTATCCAACCTGAAAGAGAATTTTGCCATCAGAATCGAACACAAAAACACAGCTTTGACCATTATCTGCAACAAGTATATGACCATAACTTCTATCTACTGCAATATCAATTGGTTCCTGTAGAACAAAATTAATAATATAATGAATAACAAGCAGTAGTATCTTTTAATACATCTTAAAAACAGACAATACTAACTTGAAACGCATTATGGGAAAAAGATTTAATAGTATCACCTAGGGAACTCATTTCAGTTACTTTTCGTGTTCTCCAATTAACGACAACAATACCTTGCTGAGATATACCAATTCCTGTACAACTACGTCCTTCAAGACCTTCATTAGTTATGTGCCTTTGAAATTCTAAATCACAATTGAGTACCTAAAAATATAATATTGTATGTATATTATAACTTGAATATTAGAATATAATAGAACTTGTTTATAATTTTAAACGTACTTTTATACGTGAGTTTCCAGTATCTAAAATATATATCATGCCATCATCATTAACAGCAACTGCAACTGGTTGGTGAAATTCGTCTTTTCCAGTTCCACGTCTTCCATATATTTTAATAGGTTCGTTATGTTCAGTCGCATCAAAAAATAAAGGATGATCTTTAATAGGTCGCTCAAAAACTGACAACTTTAAAATATAGCGGCTTGCAGATGGAGGTCGGAATAGTACTTCATATGTACCATTTTCTAAATCTACAATTTCAGTATCAATACTGGAACTTTGGTTTTCTGAATGGATACTATCTGCTAAGGTTAATTCTGCAGTAATAAGATCGCCTCCAACATTTCTAGGATGTCCATGGTAGTCAACAGTCTCTACTATTACAGCTGCTTGCAGTTTAACTATAGCAGGGTCTTTTAACCGGGCTCTGCATAAACCTGTTACAAAATATGCGTTATTACTATAAGTAATAATCCTTTCTCATGATCGGCAACTTAAAAATATAAAACAATAACGCTTGCATAATGATTAATAACAAGTTTGAAGCAGGTACTTTACTGTATTATCAATCCTCAGGATACCTGGCAATGTTGTACTAGAACGTACTCTCCCCAAGTTATTAAGAGCTTCCTCTAATTGAGAAAGAGCATTATTGTGATTAAATTCAAAAGTAATAAAAGCATTTTCTTTAGGTTCGCTAAGTGCTGTTGCCGCATCGAGTTGGTCAGATAAACTGCCAATTCTTTGTGTAATGTTTCGAACTTCAACCTTCAAGAATTATAATACATATTTTTTATTATGTATACAAAACAGGCATATACAGTTAATTTTTTTTAACCTGATGTCATACCTGATATTGTAATCCTTCACATTCTCGTTGTACTTTATTTTTTTCGGCTTCTATCAAAGCATGTTGTTCTTCTAGCACGTGCTTCTTATCTCTTGCGGCAGCCGTAACAGCCGCTTGTAATTCCGTACGTCTCCTTTCAATTTTTGATATAATTTCTGCAAATTCAGTATCTACAGCACTCAAACATCTCTCTATTGAAGCTTCCAAACGTTGTAATTCTGTACTCACAGAATCCTGTGCTTGCGTTAACTAAAATAAGCAAAATTATATTTATAAATGTCACAATGTTTCATGATCAATAAACAATTCGTAAAGAAAAAAAATATACTGTTACCTTAGATATACACTCATTTGCTTTGTAGAGTAAGATTTCGGACATCCTCTTTATTGCAATACTAAATGGTATGATAGTATGCTCAGTACATCCTGGTGATGTTCCTGCATGATTACCGCCTGTACATACTGTACAAAACACTGTATCACATGTTTCACAAAATAACAATTCTTGATTTATATGAACGGAACATTTTGGAATAACCTGTAATAACAAATAAATTTTTTACACAATGTGCCTAACAAGACATAAAGAAAAGTTACATAAAAAATACAGTTTCAATACAGACCTCCCGTCTTTGCCTGGACATGAGATCAAGCAGTTGATTCACAAGGAAACTAGGTGGTAAAGCAGGAACTCCGCCACGAGGAATTGTTATTAATTCTCTGCAAATAGGACATCGAAAGGCACCAGTCTCACGAGTCTGAGATGCAGCAATTCTTGTTAAGCAATGTAAACATACCTGTAAATAAATGAACAAATAATTAGTAAAATATACTATTATACTAAAATACTATAATTTAATAAACATAGATGACACGTACCGTGTGTGAACATGGTAATAACTTGGGAGTATGTTCTCCGCCATCATAAACACAAAGACATGTGCCACATGTTAAAAAACTCTCATTAAAATCTTCATAATTTATACTAACTGTTTCCACGAGCATAGAGCTCATACTAACCATCCTCTCCCCTAGTCGTGTCCTGCAAAAAATAAAATATTTCTATTTATGTTATACATTAGCAAGCAAAAAGTTGTTTATAAAAAAAGTTTACATACAATTTTAACATCTGAAATATCATATTCGAATAAAACATTATTCTTGTTAATATATTCATATTTAAATGAAACATTATTATTCTATACATATTTAATTTTGAAAAATATAAACAAGGTTAATAATATTATTGAAAAAAACTTATTTATTTATTTCTTTATTTATTACAAATAACAAAAGGTATAGGATATTGTTGGCACAGCAAATTTAAATATAAAGTGTTATTTAAATAATAAAATATTCACAAAGAAATTTTTTATGTACATAATAATTGATTTCAATATACATATATCATACATATGTACTCCATTGTTATGACAGTGTCACTTTCTATCTGTTTACACTTCCTTAAGAATAAAAATTACATAGGGTGTCACAAAAGTTTACCAATCAAGTAGACGCATTTTAACGTTCGTAATCCGCTTTGATCTTTCAACCGTAATCAGTTGTTAAACATTAAACAATACAAGTAAAATGAATTACTCATAAAAATATTTGTTGAATAATAAACTCACTGTATAGCTAAACGCAATGCCTCCATAACGGAGTTAGCCCTGTCGTTGCTTTGAGAAATATATACATCCGTTACATTGCACACGGGTTTTTAGCGGGGTGTCGATGCACGCTTGGATTATATCTCTTTCTTCTTAAATAAATTTTCATTATCAAATGAACCGAACAACACGAATAAGCTCATCAAATAATTTTTGTGCAAATCGCATCTTCTAATTTTACCATGCTGGCGAACTTGAATATCAAACATACATCGATAACAAAATACTATGCTTTCAAATGGTATCAAAGTAAAAGAACTTCCTACGTGTGATCTTTTTTTTTTTTATGTCCACGATATTCTCAGAGAAAATAACGCTGCGCATTGTTCTTTGCTTTTTCAATTATCATCGATTGAAACTGCTCCAAACAAAGCACACGTTTGCACAAAACGTTATCAATAAACGTGACACTTATTTCACAATTTTTTTCTCCGTAATGAGAAAACGAGCCAGAAGATGCAAAGCATATGCCGATGAGAACTCTTTGTCTATCCTTTTTTTCTAAATATCTATTGTCTTCGGCGTAGAAATTGTCGTCGAGACGAATTTCTCTACTTTGAGCGAATTTGCTACAAGTATAATTTGCAAACCATGTTCAAAAAAATCAAATGCAAAAAGATATCTCCTCTGATGTTTAAGCTTATTTTTACTTCACTTTTGAAATTGTTTATCCCTGCAAATGTATAATGTCATTTCCGATGTTTGCTCTATTATATGTCACTATCACTCGCGACGTATTCGCGGGACCACATACATGCCCACCCCGTTCAAATGGTAGCAATAACACTGTCGAAATTCGTCAGTGTTCTGTCGCATTTTTCCAAACAAATACAGACACGAACAACAACGACCAACCGCATCAGCTGCGGAGCGCAGCGACTCACGTTTTACAGCTGCGCACGTTCTCGCCTGCATCCACAGCCGGCACCACTACCAGGGACGAAGTAATAGATACACTATGCGGGTGCCCGCGGTTATAATCTACCAAGTTGCGCGTCTTGCTTTTCTCGTTTATGTTTTCGTGAAAATCTCCTCGACCGATACACCAGCATCCTCATGGAACGTTTAAAGACTATAATTGCAATCAATTCGATCGATCTGTATCATTCGTCAGTTCCCAGCGATTTCCTAGTTATATTTAGACCGAATAGATAAGTAGATTTTTACGAAGGATATCGTGAATAGATAGATCAAGTACGTTACTAGTAAATTGATACAAATGTCGTATTTTTCGTGTTTCTTGAAACGCCCACAATTTGCGTACGTAGAACGAGCAAGCGTAGCGTTTACAATGCAAGAAATGAAAGTATATACGAAATTGTTCTAAGAAAATATTAGAGTTGAAGCGTTTGTTATGTACGTTACGCGTCGAGTCATATACGTCCCTGAGTATTGGCGTACCATCAAGCGTTTACCACGAGAGTGAGAAGAAATATATAGGAGAAAGCGATGATAAAGAAAGAAAGATACGCGCGTCTGCCGAAGGGTAAGGAGACGCACAGCACGGCAGTACAAAGACGGAGAAATGCCTGGTATGCTTGTGCGAGGTACACGGCCACATAGTCGGCTGAATTGTCTACTGCGCAGTCGCCCGTTAAAAGGTGTAGCGGCTCATGTGTATATGCTTTGCTTACTTACGTGCACTTGCTAGAGCCGGTCTCTCGGACAGCTGTGTTTTCTATGGTCACGAATTTCACGTTTTCATAAATTCTCATTTATATGCAGCATTTACCTCGTAATATATCTAGAATTCGTTTTTTTTTCACGCGATAACTTCAGTCGTACGCGATAATTATGTCTACGTCTGGAAACTTGCATTATTGAAAAAACGAAACTATAGAACAGGTAGTTAAATTTCATCGTTCAGTTTCGATTTATACCTTTGTATTGATTTTTACGAGAGGACTAATAGAAGCAAATTGTAAAGTATTTATACAAATTTTTTTTTGGAAATTTTATATTTTAGAAAAACAGTTTGTTTGAAAGCAAAGGTTGAGGATACCGTCAAAGGACACCATATTTTGTGACACCATTTTTGTCAATCCCTAAAATACTAGTTATATATTATAATGCATAAGTTCTACAAAGTTTTATATCGTAAATATATCATATAATTCTTAGGGAAGCTCGTCACGTACTTACATGAATGGACAGCAGCTCATGAAGCTTCCTTTGATAAACTCAGATGATAAGTTATTTTTATACAAGCAATGTATTGGCGCGATATATTATTTATGGCGTCCTAAGGATCTTACACAGGCGTAATATGCACACTAACAAAGCACCATGATACAGCGATTCAAGAGTGGCAGGATCTTCGATATTGTACGACTGTTTACAACAGCATTTTTCAGCGAACTGTGTTCAAATGCTCGGCGTTTGATTTTTTATCGCGAGTGGAAGATACCGAGACATAGTAAAACATGCGATGCGATTTCTTTTTAATTCCAGAAGAATTGTACAACGTCAGGAGTTCAAGGCGTGTACATTGACATAAACACATGCGTTTGTAGACTTTATTTAATAGTCGTTGTCACACTTTGCAAATGTAAACAATGAAATTGATGAACATAAGTGTATCCCCGATACATGTCACCAACCGAAACCGTATCAGTGTACTATCGCTCCTTGGCTAATAGGCGGTGTATGTTTATCAGTGCATTAACCCTTGCCAATTTTACGTTCAACGAATATTATATGGCGATTTTCATAATCGTATTCGCGCATATACAAATTTTTATCTCGTATCCCCCCCCACCCCGATACTTTAACATTGAATTATTAAATTATCTGGTTAACAGCGCCCGAACGAAACCGATTCACAGTGACCGTAGAGTTTCAAGACGTGGCGATTTAACAACGATGACAGGTCAACGTTCATTATTTCCTTGCACTGAAACACCGAAGAGTTTTACAATTCTTAACACAATCCCCCGTGTACAGTTTCCATCGCGGTCATATTTCTCCTCTGCAAACTACTAGAATGACGTTCGTAAGACGAAAGACAAGGATGGCGATATCGATTTCAGACAATGTACGTTAAGCTCCAGCAGGTGGCATGGCCACCGGTCCTCGTCTTTCACGGCACGCTGTTTTTCTCGCGAAATGACACGGACAGGCACGACACTGAGAAATTCCCGAAACACAAGAAACAGGGGATGAAAGCACACCCTCGAAACTGTCCTTGCCGGATTGCGCGTGCGCAACGCGATTTAGGTCATACTTATCATGACAGATGAGCGCTAGTTACACACGTTCCAGGGGTTTTCTTTCTTTCTCCATTGAATTGTCATTGTTTTTCATGGAATTTTTACAGAAAAATTATTACGTTTAGGTGATATGCTTATTTTAGATCTGACGCGCCTCGGGTATCATGCAATTTGTCATAGAATACACGTGCTTTGTAAACATTGGCGAGGTCGGGGTAGCAGTGCGCATCCTTGGCCTCGATGTTGGCAATCTTTGAATAAGTGCTACCAGTGGTGTAGCCAGAGGGGTTTATAAAGGTATTGTAATTTCTGTTAAACTTTAATCGCAAGCAAATTTCGCTACTTCGATTAATCGCGTTTCTAACTACTGCTAAATAATCGCAACGAAACATTTTACACGTTGGTTTATGAACGAGGGGCGTAATAATTTCGAGATCTTATGTATACCTAAAATTTACATTCGAGGATGTGTGTTACTATGTGCGGTATCCTTCTTGCTCCTGAAACGATTTTCAATGCACATGCATAATTCGGGCATGCGCCATTGAATTTAGGTCATCGAGGCTTGACTGAAATTGAGATTGAAGATTTTTTACTGCATTCTAATATCAAGGATATCCATCATTCTTCTGTTCTCTACGATCACCGATTTTCACGCAGAAATAAATTAATAATCTTGATAAAGTTTTATTGCTCCATTTGCAAGAACTAAATATGCGTAAGTTTAAGATTTTTATTTTTGTTTCTTAAAATTTAGCAAATGCATGACTTTTTAAAGGGAAATTGTACATATAACGGGAAAAAACAGGATAATCAAATGTGAAACAAAAGCATGTATTTTAAATCAAAATTTCAAATGGATAAATATTAATTATAATATATTATGTAATACTTGTCCATTAGCTGTGCATTCTAACTTTTTAAATAACAGATCATATATTTTCCCATATAAATGTTACACGCTGCCTAAATGTTCTATTTAATTCAACGCATTAAATACGTGTGACATTAATTCGTGTATACGAGACGTAAAATTAGTGTCACCTTAAAATGCATTTGCATAAGCGTAGGACGCGCTACAGCATGTATAACTTAACATAAATTACAACTATCATACAATTCGAAAAACATACGATTAATAAAATAAAAGAATACGAGTAATAAATCAAAAACTAAATGGAAAGAAAAACAGCTCTGTAAATTGATACTTCACCAACACAACAATGCGATTTCTTCGGTTATTAAATTGGAGCACGTTTGTTTAGTCTCTTGTCGAGATTGCGGTTTCATTTTAAAGGTTCTTAATACTAGAATTACCACGGTAATGAATTTATAAGTTTTTAACGTAGTTTTGCAGATTTACAATGTTTTCAAAAATTTGAATGATTTTTGTAAAATATATGAATAAAAGTTTGTATTCCTTATTATATCATAAACTTTTTCCTATTCCTTACACTCTAATTTCTCTGATACAATTTTCTCATTAGTTTAGTCGTCGATTAGTCGGTAGTTTCGATGTTAAACTAAAAATTTACCGTTTTTTGTTTTAATAATTTTTCATCTTATAAGCGTTAGAAGAATCAAATAACATCTATAATTAATGAAATGATTTATTTTATATATAATCCACTGTGTAATATTCATATAATTGTAAGTCAATCATCTCCCTATCTACTTTTATTTTCTGTATGATCTTTGATCCAATCACTATAACTGTAGACACGGGTAAAGACATCTGGTCGACCTCTTGCACACGGTATGCCCCAGGATACTATACCGATCTGTTCGTTATCAGCAACCAAGGGACCACCAGAATCACCCTGTTCACAAAAATAAGCAATTTAATATACGTGTAACGTTATTAGATGTTGATCCTTAACTATTTTACTATATTTAATAACAAAGAAACTAGCAATAAGGTGCTTGTGATTTGAACTTTGTAGGAGGAAAAAGTTAAGGACGCAACCGATACATCCCATATATTTAGAGTAATTCTTTTCGAACTAGGTGAGTGGAACTCAATGGTGCTCACTGTTACACTCTCGACGACATAGTTTTCGCGACGGACTACAAATAAAAAAAAAAAGTGCCGCTTTAGTTGAGGGATCCTTTGACGCGAAAGGGCCCTCTTCTCGAGTACTCAGCTAGACGTGAATGCACTTACGTGACAAGCGCCTTCACCCCTCTTGTTAAGTGTGCAGATATTGTCGTTGGTGACACGAAAGCTGGCGTTTAAACATTGTTTTTGATCGATTACACTCAGCTGTATATGATACAGCTTGTTCGGTGTTTGTCCAGGATACTTTGATTGTTTGCATGTAATTGATACCGCGTCGATAATCATTCGAGTACATGGAAAAAATAAATGAACACAACAGTATTAATAAAGAAAAAAGAGCATCAAAATTATTTTAGATGAGGCTGATGCTCACGCTAGTGGTACCCCAACCAGATAATACAGCAGGATAATCTATTTTGCTGAAATTTTCACTAGGTAATGCGACCGGTTTCACTTTATCTCCGAAAACGATGTCCTTGTCCACTTTGATTAGCCCAATATCGTTTCTTATCAATGCAGAACTGTACTTTGGATGGCTAATTATTCGTTCAGACTGATATACGTCGCCACCTTTATTTAAAGTATTGGAACCCAATACGACGGCTATGTCTGAATTATCGAAACTAAACAGATCGGTTGTAAGTATAAAAAGAGAAATAATGTACTTTTGTACATATATAGAAATTTAGTTAATATCTACTTTGATAAACAATGAGCAGCTGTTAGTATCCATCTTTCGTTCAATACGGATCCTCCGCAAAAATGACGATTTTTATAACGAAGCGAAGCTTGATAGGGATATTGCCCGTCTTCTGCTACAGAACCACCGACGATTTTTGGAACTTCATTTATACTTGCCGCTGTATTTGATAATTTTATGTAGTAATTCAAGTGGACAATTCGTTTAATACATCATTAATTTTTTTAAATTTAAACCTCGCAGTTTCGTGTCGTTGTTGATTTTTTTATTTAAAATAAAAAAAGTTATTACCTGTTGCTTTAAAAATTGCAATAACGGTGAAGATATAAAGAAACAAGAACATTTTGAGGAACGTCGTTTCTTGTGTGGTAACGAGAAAACTATCAATCTGGTATATTCCGAGACATTTCAAGAGTATTTATACTTTTAATGACCGTGGGAATTAAAGATACACCTGGCCAGTATTTAAATTTAGGTCAGATATTACCTACAAAAAAGCTTATTCGGATGTATCTCACGCGCGCTGCGATAAAAGCGAAGAAAACCCGAACTGAATGGTTACTGCTACCGCTTAAGAGAAAAACGATTCTAAACTAACAATTTTAGTCGAAATCTATTCATTTATCTTTTGATGGGGGTTTTCCGACCATGGCTCGGCATAAGATAGTTCCTTAATGGGTGTCATTTCTATCTTATCTTTGTTTTATTTCGCTTTCATTAATTCTGTCTTTGTTTCACACGCAAAACTTTTAAAAATTATCTTTCTTGTTTGGAAGCTGAAATAGTTGATCATATTACGACCGAGTAATCTTGAGTAATTATAAAGTTAATAGTTGCAAATCAGTTTTGGACAAAGGAACATCGGTTTCGATGTATGGTAGCGATTATATATTTAGTTTACCCGATTCGCGTCTCTTCGTCGATCAATGACTCAAAGAGGATTATTCGAGAGCCTTATTAAACGGGCGCGCAGGACAATTTAAAAAGGCACAAAGCTGCACAATTTATTCCATTATGACATGACTCACCCTGATTATGTTCCATTCAGAGACGGTGACTGGGTGATTGGCCTCATTCAAATTGCATGGTAGTGGTAAGAGTCTAATTCTGTCGTCATACACGAAGGCACTGTGCGCTCAAATTAAATTCATATTGCTGTTAGATATCGCTATGAATATGAAGACAACGTCGTTATAATATCGATAAAGGCATACACAAATAGAACAATTTTATTTTCAATAATTTTACCGAAAATGTATACGTATGCTTTCATACGTTTTATTTCGATGATTTCAGTTACTGGGTGTGGTTCAAAAAATTGCTGAAACGGACAAGGAATAAGGATGATTTAACGCAATGAAATATATATGTTATAATAAAGAAGAGAAAACATCAACTTGAACGTACAACTTGAACTTCCTTTATTTAAATGAATCAGAGGTAATATGAACCGTCGATGTAACGTTGCTTGTATAAAAATCAAACTCAATTTCGTTTTGCATTCCCTGAACGCAATTATATGAGAAGTGTGAACTATTGCGTGTTATTCTAATTAACTGAAACTGCAAATATACATGAGTGTCGCAATCGCTCATATTCCCTGTAGCTTATATGTATAAAATATTCATATGTCTCACAATCAGAAATTAATAATCACCTATACCGCTTCTCCCGTGCACACAAGTAAATAAATAAACATAGAAAAAGAGCTTGGCAATAAGTAATTTTTTCTATCGCATATATATATATAATTTTTTTTTTAATTTATGTATTTGATAATATATATATATATATATATTATATATATATTATATATATATATATATATATATATTATATATAAATTGTCCGTTCCCTTATGCATATAAGTATGATCGTTTATAAAAGCTACTGTTTCAGTATCACTTGCCGTTGGTCACGCTTTAATGCACATTTTGGAAAACCATGTGAAAGTAAACGTATGTAATATAATATGATATTTGAAACAGCGTGAATCATTGGCTTATCTCTTTTCATTTTGTTTTATCCGTGTTCGCTTAAACGTATATTATAATTATTCACCTTGTACCATACCGATAAAACATGATTGTCTAATATTTTTTTAATATAACTGTATATTATAAACTATGTCTTATCTGATTTGAACGATGCTCCTTACCAATAATACGCTAGGGCGCGATTGAGTATTTTTATACGGTATGTCCTTTTGTAACACTCGTTACACATAGAATAACATTAATAGTACTAAAAATATAAACATTATTTCGTTTCATTTTTAAACTTTAAATCAAGAGTTATAATTTAACTCTTCAGGGACGACGTTTGTACATTGTACTGACACCTTTGCAACTTTTACCGGAAATTATTTCAACAATATTAAATTTCATAGTTATAGCTACAGAAATTATTATTAGTGTAGTTTTAATTTATGAAAATTATCAAAAAGTCCAAATAATCAACATCAGGCGTCATCCTTGAATGAGTTAATAACTAGACAGTACAAAATCAAATGTCAGCACCTCATTTAACGAGACGGATTTCATTTGGAACTGCATGAATCACGCACACTTAAAATATTCTCTCTCTAGTTAAGTGTAAATAAAAATACTTTCTTACCACTGAATACTTATATAGAAATAATTCTTACATTTATATAGAAATAATTATAGAAAATGTAAGAAAGAAAAAAAGATTTATATTTTTAGTACAAAAGCTATTTAACTTACTTAATCTTAATTTTTATTCACCCGAACGTTAAGCGTTAAGAAATGCACAGCAGTATTAAGAATCATATAAAATATGCACATCGGACGTGTGAAAGGTAAAAATAAAACTTACTTTATAATTTTTTATCTTCAATTTACAATAAAGAATTCTACTTAAATAGGAATACTTGTCATTGATAGTTGATGTACATTTTTATTTCATTTTTTTTTTTTTTTTTTTTTTATTAGTTTTGTAAATACGTCTTGAACGTAAATAAACTTAAAAATCCGTCTATTTTAGATAATTTAAGTATCGACTATATTCGAATTGGTCAAAAATAAATAAATAGAAACATGGTTTGTACAATCTGTGTACAATGTGTACAATGTAAATCCACTTGTAAGGTCTTTTTGTAATGATGTTTAATGAAGTGACCAAAATTATGTGATAAAGTTATTTTATATTAACATTCGTTTGTAAATGTTCTAGAAAATATATGTATACAGAAGGTTAATAGCCAAATTGGAAATTGATTTAAAATATTTAGTAACTTAAATTCGTAATATCACATGGTGCTGCCATCCAATATTGTGTGTAAGTGTATACAGAATGATGGCTATATTTTATTCTAGGCCATAAAACTCCGTCACTTATTGGCTATAAAGTATTTAAGTATATTATTCGATTTTGGTTTGCTAGTTGTCGGCCAAGAACGGGTCACTTCTCTTTGTATATCAATTGGTAAAGATTTAAGAACAGCCGCATCAATTTTTGGCGACAATTGCATTGGTGACGAAGGACTAAGTCGAAGGTCAGCCATTTCGTTGCTTGGAGATTCTCTACGTCCACTTAACCATACTTCCAATCTGGTCTTTTTTGGTAAAGGTTCTATTTCGTTCAAAACATCGTCGTCCACGGTCTGGTTGTTAGTACCTATTGGTTTGGAAATTGGAGATGAAGTGGTACTCATCGCAGAACCGTCGTTACTATCTTGATTCACACTCATTGGTGATCCGAGATTAATATCGGAAACGCCTTCTTCCGAGCTTATATCTAAGACGGATTGAACAGCGACTTGTTTTCGTAAGAAAGATGTAATACTATTTTTACCGGAAGATCTTTCCTCGAATTTCGTGAAAGCAACGCCTAAAAGGGTTAAATGGAATGGTTTAGAAACATCGACAGTACGATGAAATAGTTTCATTGCTAATGCTAGCATTTTAGCGTGATCGTAAATTCCAGATTTTGAAGAAGGCAGTAGATGTTTTGGTAAAGCGCATTGCCGGGTTTCTCTTTTACCCGAAGCTGATTTATTAAAATCATGTTTTCTGACTGTTAATCTCATAGCAACAGGGATTCTTCCATCCTCCATAGCTAATTCCGTTAATCTTCTTAGAAGTGCTCCTAGCCGTGATTCTACTTCGGCTATCAAAGAAACACTCTTGAAGCCATCCTCTAATCCTATACTCTGTCTCTTTCCTGTTGGTTTTACAACAGTCTCGTCGATACCTTCGGCATTATCTTTTAATTTTCGTGCCAAGTCAATACCGATTTTCTTCTCTAATGCTTCTAGAGGTGTTTTTCGCAAATCATCCACAGTTTTTATGTTATTGGACATTAACAGTTGTGTTGTTTTTTGCCCAACACCTGGTATTTTAGATACAGACTCTATGGTAGATAATAACATAGCTGCACTGCATGGGAATATTAGTGTTTGCTGATTTGGTTTATGCAATAAACCTACTAATTTTGCTAACAGCTTGTTATGTCCTATCCCAGCACTGCATGTAATATGTAAATCTTTATAAATTTGTTCTCTTATTTCTGCTGCAATTTTGGAAGCTATAATTAACCTAGAATGACAGCCACAAGGACATTCTTCTTCGGAGGGACCAAATACTTTGCCAACTGGATGTTCATCTTCCATGTTAATACTTATATTCAATTCTGAATCATTCCCGGAATTCATATATTTTTGTACAATAGATGTTACATCCAAAAAATTGTCATCAAAACCTAACCTTTCAACTAATGGAGTAAACCGATGCAATATCTTCAGTATTTTAGCAGAGTAATGACGATAGTGTGTTAAATCTTCACCATTTACCAAGGCCAACTCTGGACACAACTGTAAAGCTTCTTCCACTGACATACATTTTTTAATTCCATATTCTCGTGCTAAGTAATTGCTTGTTACTACTATGTTTTTTTGTTGTACTCCCAGTGGTTTGCTTTGTAGCTCTGGATGCCTTAGCATCTCTACTTGAGCATAAAAACAGTCAACATCTATGTGAATTATAGTTCTTGGATGTCTTATAATTGCATCAAATTCAATGGAATCCATTGAGGTTAATTTACAAACGATGCAATACAATATTATATATAGAATCTTTATCACATGAATGTTTTATTTAATACTTTAACATAATATAATCTGTAACATTAAATACCTAGTTAGTATTATAAATGACAAAATTAAATAACTTGTAAACAATTATCATTAACATAATGAGCAATATAAATTCATAAATATTTATTACCTTTTTAGAAAAGAAATTTGATTAAAAATATATTTTTAAATGCATATTTTTTTACTTTACTCATGGCATTAACAAAGAATAATTTTCTTTTCTCGTTATTAACACACTTTCACACAATAATTTTTAAGTGTATCAGTGTTATTTATCGATATGTTTAATTGTAGACGTATATCTAAAAAATAGGTTAAGTTATCCAGTCAAAACATACAAACTATTTACTGTTTTCAACTTACGTATGGAAGCTTACAATTGTATAACTAATTATTATTTTTATTCTTAAATAAATCAATCCAAAATACGTTTATGAAAATAGCTTTATTTTATTATTTCTTAGAACTTTTTTTAGATCATAAAATAAGATTACCATTATTTAGCGTTCATTTGAAAAGTATCTCACAATCACGTAGAACATTAGCATACAAGTATATTTTTATTTTCCAGAAATCCGTTAGATCACATTGAATAGACATTAAATTGCAGTTAGAGATATTAAAAAACTTGAATGCTTCACTACCGCACGTACTTCTTATAAATTTCATCGAAGAAATATATTTTTTTACTGCTGATAAGTTTCGCTGGTAACACGAAACAAAACTATCATAAAAACTAAACAGAAATTTGTTTACAAACTGTAATGCGACTAATTTATTTTTCACATGGTAGCCATGTTTTGAATTGTCAAAGATATATACGTGTATGTATGTACATATACCTACATTCTAAAGATTGATGCATATGAATATTTTAAGATAGATGCATGCATCATCAATTTGTGATACAAATATATTTTTTCCTTACATACACAGATACGTACGTATAATGGTTCATTTTCATAAATTAACAGCCAATGACGTTCAAAATAAACTGGGGGAATTACTTACATATATAGATAAAATTTAAAGCGTAAAACGTATTTTGCCACTAGATATAATCCAATCGTATTTTAGATCATCTAGTAAAAATATATCACGAATATAGTAAAAATGAATTACTATAAAAATAGTATCCTCCAGAAAATCTTGTATTGTGTGTTGTGTTTCTAACATAAGATTGTGTTTCGTTAATGCAACGTACATTTGAACAAAATCAGGCCTGTTACAGAGTTTAAATATTACTTAGAACTTTTTTAGAAGTGTATATTTCTTTGATAAGAAATATTTTTTTTATATTTTTACAATATTTTATAATATATCATAAGTTAGTTACAAAAAAACATTAAAGATTCGTTGGACGTTTACACTCCAAAAGATAATGAAACATAACCAGCAAATGTATTCAAAGATTTTCCTACTCGTGTATATTCATTAAAATTTGAAGAAACCAAAGACAACTTGAGATTACAATTTTTTTTGATATCTCGATACTACATTTATAGTTTTTTTTTTCCCCTCTAACAAACTGATTGACAGAGAGATTATTTTGACGTTATAAATTTATTGAATTACACAAATTGAAGCTGGGCTACCAATGAATTGTAAGCAGCCATCTTGGAAAATCCTTTTTGGCATTT
This sequence comes from Melipona bicolor, assembly GCA_030673865.1. Lineage (NCBI taxonomy): Eukaryota > Metazoa > Arthropoda > Insecta > Hymenoptera > Apidae > Melipona > Melipona bicolor. Next base: position 5,251,628 of record JAHYIQ010000004.1, on the reverse strand, counting down.
CGAACGAAAGAAGTGTCAAATATCGATAATTATTTCATCTCGCGCGATTGAATCAAAAATTTTTACGAGAATTAAATCCTCTAAAAAAAATCAGATTTTTTTATAACGATCTGGAAACTGAAATGTAAAAATCAATTTCGCGCCATAAAATAGTATTATTCGACAATCGCGTTTAAAAGCAAGAAAAATATAGAGACGAGTTGCGATACTGACAACTCGAATAAGAAAGGGGTAGGAGAATTTTTCTGTTGAAAGTTGGAAATAATATAGGCAAGACGGCTTCGCAAAAAAAATCGTCTAAGAAGATGGCGGAGACCAAAGAATTAGAGGTGAGTGAAGTATTAAAAGTGGTGCAGTGCAGTTAGATTATGTGTGAAATTTTAGAGAAAAGTCGGCAGATCTGCATTGTGAATTTGTCATGGTTATATCCGGATTATCACCGATTTATTTGCGTCAGTGAATTATATTACTAGACGCTTAGTATATTGTTGAGCGCGTTTTTTTCTCCGTTGTTATACTTATTTTTTTTTCTTCGGTGAAGTATTAAGATTAATCGATAGGATTTTTTTTTTTCGTTATATTGTGCTTATAATTATGTTTCATTTGCCGAAAACGATGTACAAAAAACGTCGGTCCCTTCGTAATTACAGGTAACCTAAACATTTTCTTTTTTTGAATCTTCTCGTTGTTTCTTTTTTTGTTCCCTTCTCGGTTAATCACATGTATTTTGTTCGGACATATCAAAATATATAATAAAAATATATAATATATGAAAAATAAATTCTATATTATCATTGTGTTTCTCTCATTTGGTACAATATGGAGAGAAATACTTTATATGTAATTGTCTTATATATAAAAATAAAAAACTTGAAGTATGATCTTTATGCCTGGTACTATAAATTTTATTTCACATTTCTGCAATTATGTTTATACAAGCCAATATAACAGATAAAGTATTTATCATGTAATTGGATTGAAATAAATGAAATAGAATACAGATTAAAAGATTCATTCATTTTTTATTAAATTATTGTTGTTCGTAAAATGTATTTTTCTTTTAAAATGTCAGTTTAGAATAAGTGCACTACATAAAATACATGCATGCTATACTTTTATGATTGCAGAATATGATATTGAGTTTTCGAGTGTCTGAACTTCAGATGCTTCTTGGTTTCGCTGGTAGAAATAAATCAGGTAGAAAAAACGAATTACAAGCACGTGCTATAGAATTGTTACGTTTGAGATCCCATCCAATTCAGCTCAAAATACGTGAATTATATAAAACCATACAGTGAGTATAAAATTTATTAATGACAATACAGTTGTTAACTATTTCTATCATCGTTTGTCAAACTTTTAAGTTTGTACTTTGTTTGTTTATTTTATTAAAGTATTGAAAAATATTTTTCTCTTTATATCTACTATGGCATATTGTTATACTTTAAGTATTATATTATTAAATATCAATCAAATTATATTGAGACAAGGTTCTATAGTCATTTTTTGGTATCAAAATTTTGTTTAGAGCTGATCAATTAGCTGCACATCAAATATATGGTCAAACAGGTAGTTCTGGAGAGCCACAAATAGATCAAAACATGCATTCCAGAAGTTACTACACAACAAGGTGAGCATATAAAACAAATTAATAGATTTGTGTGAAATAGATCTAATTAATCATGTAAATTAAGTTTAGTAATACTACTTTTTATTTTCGATTAATATAAAGACAAGCTATTAGTCAACAACAACAGTCACAGTCTTCAGTTTCCAGTGGAAAGGATTTGCCACCTGCACATCAAGCATCTCTACCTCAGACGCCTAGAACTAATCCAGTATATCAGTCAACAGGATATACTAGTGTAACACCACAAGTAAGTTATTAATAATATTCTATATAAAATACTTGTATAGTATTGTTTATAATGGTTTTTTTTTATTATTCGTATGACTTATTCACATTTCAGCAACCAGCAAGTGCAACTTATAATCCATATCCATATGCACCAAAAGTTTTACCATCACCATTGCAGATACAACCTAGGAGTCAGTATCCAGTTCATCCAGATGTTAGGCTTAAAAAACTACCATTTTTCGATTTATTGGCTGAATTGTTGAAGCCATCTAGTCTAATGCCTCAAGGATCTATGAGACTTCAAGAGAATACATTTGCATTTCATTTAACACCACAGCAATCAACAGATGTAGCAAGTTCCCGAGATTGTCGCGCAGGAAGTAAAATGGATTATACAGTACAAGTACATTTGGAGAGATTGTTTCTTAAAACAATATAAATTTGTATATTTGTTTATTTGGATATTCCGCAATCTATGTTATGGATTTCAGATACAAATGCGTTTTTGTTTGCAAGAAACTTCATGCGAACAAGAAGACTGTTTTCCACCAAGCATTGCTGTGAAAGTTAATGGAAAACTATGTCCTTTACCTGTAAATATACAGAAATATAAAGACTCTTTATTATGTTGTTTTTTCCTCCTTACATTAAAATTATAGAGAAAGATGAGAGAGATTAAGATATTTGATTTCTAAATAAAAAGTTTTATTTTTGTTTCAGAATCCAATACCTACTAATAAACCGGGAGTAGAACCAAAGAGGCCGCCACGGCCTGTCAATATTAGTCCTTTAGTTAAATTATCTCCTACCGTAGCAAATCAAATTCACGTAACGTGGTCAGCAGACTATGGGAGACGATATGCAATTGCAATATATTTAGTTCGAAAACTTTCAAGTGCTGAATTATTATCGAGGTTAAAAAATAGGGGAGTTCGACATTCGGATTATACAAGAGGTTTAAGTAAGTAGTTGTACGTAGCATTTTATATATTTTGTATTAAAAATCAGTGCCATTGAAATAATAATTTCCTTAGTTAAGGAAAAACTTAATGAAGATGCAGATAGTGAAATAGCAACAACATCGCTTAGAGTGTCGTTAGCTTGTCCGTTAGGGAAGATGCGAATGTGTACACCATGTCGTGCGTCGACATGTTCACACTTACAATGTTTTGATGCCTCGTTATTCCTTCAAATGAATGAAAGAAAACCTACATGGAATTGCCCAGTGTGTGATAAACCAGCGTTATATGATAATCTCGTTATCGATGGATATTTTCAAGAAGTTTTAAACTCTAAGAAACTATTACCAGATGTAAATGAAATTCAATTGTTGCAAGATGGTTCCTGGGAAAATTTGGTTCCAAAGAAAGAGAAAGATAAGGAGAAGAGTGAAACAAAAGTCATTACAAATTCGCAAGATCGTAAAATCGATGTGGATACTGTTGACTTAGGTGAGTTTTCATTTCATGTGTTATATATTTAACATTACATATTATATATTTAAAAATAAATATTCTTATGTTGATAAGTGTTTACATACGATCAGATAATTATATTATTGTTTAGATGAAAGCAATCTTACACCTCCAAAACAAAAGAAACGAGCTGAGATTATTGATTTAATATCAGACAGTGATGACGATGACGAACATACGACGCCAACGCAAAGTATAAAAAAGATGACCAGTGGTACTTCTTCACCAAAAAAGTCACAAACTAGCTCGATTAGCAGTACAAGTGAATCACCAGAATTGATGATAATTGATTTAGAATAGGATATTTATAGCTATTATTAAATTGCCAAATTTTATACAGGACGAAAACCAAAAGTTTGTTAGTTCTGTGATTGTTTTACGAGGAAGTTACTATGTAAAAATAAGTGTAAATTAACTCATGATCAAGTTTTTACTTTTGGTACTTAAAATTGGAAAAGAGCGAAATAATATTTTTTTTAGCATTCCCATGTACCAGTACGTATAGAGCTCCTATATCATTTCAATGGATAAAAGAAAGGAAAAGAAAAGAAAAGTAAATTGATGTTACTAAAATCAAACTAAATTTAGATAATAAAGTCTCTTAGTATAGTTTTCATCATCGTAAAAAAAGATTATGTAATTTTATTTAAAACAAAATAATTTTTATTTCGTAGTATAAGCCTCTTATTAGCCTTGATATGTTAATGAAAGAGTAAAAGATAAGATATAGTATTATTTTTTATTCATGTTCAGTTTAAGGATCGTCTCAAAATTATTTCTCTACTAAGTTTCTTGATTGATTAGGGTTAATAAGACTGCTGAGACTATATTTACTATAGACTTTCTATTTATGAAAGTCGACCTGAATTTATAAGAAATGAAATAAATAAAATAATAATTTAACTTTTTCGCGGTGGCGATACTAGTCGTCAATATTGCTCCGTTAAACGTCACATTGTAAGTACATATTTTCTATTTAGATAGTCTTTTCTCATTTTTTATGCTAATTAGTATACGAGCTGTTTTACACTCTTGTACTAATTCTGTTTAATAAAAACATTTTCAAAATAAATAATTAAAATTATAAAGCTTCAGTTTTTATTATTTATTTGAAAATTAAATTGAAAAAATAATATAATTTAATAATAATATTCTTTGGTGCGAATATTATATAAAACATATAATATTATATTATATATAACAATATGTAATATTATATGTTATACAATTATATAATATTCCTTTTGTAGATGCTGGACATAACAGGCACTAGCCGCAGAAGGGTTAATGCTTTTATATTATAGTTTTTATACGTGAATCACGTGTTCCACGAATATTAGAATTTATTCTTCATCTTGTAAAATCGCATTTACATTTGGATACATATAATTGCGAAATGATATTCCAGAAAGTTGTTGGTCCACAGGTTCTCTCGTATCATATAAACTTGGTGCTTGAAATATTATGCCAAGTGTTCCACCAATACATGCCAATGTAAAAACCCAAAGAAAAAGTCTATCTAAAACCATAGCTACGAATTTCCAATCTTCTATAACCTGCAAATATTAAAAAATATGCAAGGAAAAATTTAACATTAAAATTATATTATTTCACATATATTTTTTAAGAAAAGGAGAATGTAAGAATTAAGTTTTTATAAGTATAAAAGTATCAAAAGTAAAACATATGAATAATTAAGCAAATTGTTATTCAACTTACTTCATTGTCTTTGTCTGCATTTTTTATATGTTGAGCAATAAAACGTACACCTTTTAGAGCTGATATGACATCAGGAGATAAGTGTCTCGGCATCGTATTTTCGCTATCAGTGACTGCAACAGTATTTCATTGTTAGCATTATATATTTGAGGAATACATGACATATCATGTAATTTGCATATGAAAAAATATTGTATTCATTGCTTGGTTAATGAAAATGATTTAAACTTTAATGTATTGTCATCGTAAATTTATTAAATAAAATTAATACCTGTAAATTTAATAAATAAAATTTTGTATCATCTGTATTATATATTATATTTTACATCAAACAGTTGAAATATTTACCTGATGCATGTGGTATATGGCGTGCATCGTCTTCTCGTATATTTTTATACTGTGAGGTGACACTTTCAAATCCGTCTGGACTTCCTTTCAATTCCAGTGGGTAATCACTAACGCTATTAGAAAAATTATAATATATATTCTTGAAGTTAAGGATTCTCTCTTTAAGAATTTGATAAGTAGTGTAATTACCTAAAATCTATTTCATTGGTATATCCGCTATCCATATATGTATCATCGTATTCTGGTGTTGAATACGGTGTCCGACGCATCATTAAAATTCGCGGCATCCAATTTAAAAATACTTGTCTAACCCATGGTGACATATTGTGCGTAGATGGAGATCTATATAAGACAAATACACATAACTTTATATATCTTATAAATAGGATAATACAATTAGTATATTAATAATTATATTTATTAACTAGTATATTTATAATTACTAAAATACTAAGAGAGTACTGCAATGGAGAATTGTTTACCGAAAATGAACATTTAAAACGCATACAGTAATCCATATTGATAAAGTGACTAAAATCATGGTAAATAGTAAATATTTTCCTAAAAGTGGTATAGCTAGTGATGTCGGTGGAATAATTTCCGCTAATAGTAAAAAGAACACTGTTAACGAGAGAAGAATGGAAGAACATAACGATACCTGTAAAAATTCAATTTTTTATACAAATTTACGTAATAAATATATTATTATAATCTTTATAATACTTACTTTTTCCCCCGAATCACTTGGTAGATAAAAGACAAGTACCGTAAGGAACGTAATACCCACGCAAGGAATTATTAAGTTGACCGTATAGAATAACGTCTTCCTTCGCATCGTAATATTAAATGTAATATCTGTATAAGTTTAAATGAATTTAAACGAATTTTGTGAATTTTGCGTCATTGTTAAAACACAGTTGCCAATATACATTCATTTACTTACCAGAATATGGTTCTGTGCAACATGGATAGTATTCTTCGTTTCTAGATGCTGGTACTTCCAAAATGTCCCATTCAACTGATAAGTAAAAGTCGCTTAGATCTATCCCAGTTGCAACAAAATTACTACCAGGTTCTTGTTTCATATGTTTTAGATCCACCTGTAAAAGTTTAGTAAAAGTTTTTACAAAGTATACTTTCGGATACAAATGATATTCATATTCTTGAGTTATAACCTGAGCGCCGTTATACGTCCAAGAACCAAATTTCATGATACATGATTGTTCGTCGAATGGGAAGTATTCCACGTTAATCTCACAGGATGATTTGTAAATCGCGGGCGGTTTCCAAAATACCTCACCGGTAAACTTTAACGTAGCCTTTGTCATAAGCGTTACTTCGTAATTGCCGTCAGCGCTGTAAAATTATATTTCATTGATGTGCTCTTCTTTGTAACCAATGGAATTAAATACTTGTTAATAAGTTGTAATATAAACTAAAGTTTACTTATTGTATAGGACAATATCTGGTAGCCAAATATTTTCGGAAGGCACGTATAACATTTCCACGCCACCGTATTCTTCTGGATTCCATTGTAGTTTGTAGTCAGTCCATTTCTATAAAAGCATAACGTTGACAATGAACAAAGCATATTTATAATTATTCATAGAACTTTCTCAATAACTTTTACCTGTTCCACCCAGACGTTGGTAGTCATCACTTGATTTTTCAAATTCTGTAAATTAAAAAAATATCAATAATACATTTGTCGAATGATACATTGATCGAATATGCTATGATTTCATACCATTTCGATTAGTTGCGAGAGCTTTAAACCGAGCCAAACTGTTAAGGTTTCGGTATTGTTAATGACAGGGCGTATAAGTCTATTATAATTCGACAATAAGTCATCGTAAAGTCTCTTTGTGTCAGGGTTCGCTTCGAAAAGTTTTAACCCAGCAGCACCTGGAGGAAGTGTAAATCTTTTCAGTCATAGTTTTTACATTAGCGAAAGGACAATTCAATACGTCGTTCTCATCACACACGGCGATCAAATTCTTACGAAAGCCAAACGATCTTAAAATACTCATGATACGAAAGGGTGGCAAACTTACCGTATATAATATGAAGAGTATTAAAAAGAACACCAAACGTCAATATCCGCATTTTAAGCGTAACTATTTACAAATTTGTATAGGGTCGAGATGGCAGTGACCACTCCCAGTAAAAATACCTTCACCTGCTGACACCGTATACAACAGTATTTAAGTTAACCTTGTCAAATATGGGAAGGATCGATATCATGTCAAGTATTTTCCTTACTGACGACAAATATGAAACGTTATCAGTAAAACACGAGCGTTCTGCATCCTACTGTACCAAAATCGATATCTGAAGTTAGCGCCATGACACTTGCTCCAGGTTGCACTTCAATGTATTTCGTCAGATTCACACACCTTCCCCCTTCCTGCGCGTGCGCGGTGATGCGCGCACATCTTTTTCAAATTGTCCATAGATTGGCGCCTTCAGTTAGCATCAAATTACGTGCGCGTATTTTTCGTCTCCGTTTTTCCTTCGAATTTTCACAGATTTAAACCGTAAACATTCACTCGAATGCATTCACAAAGGTAATTTAAAGGTATTTGTAGTAGCTTTTTTGAATCCTGTACTTCAATTAACTAGTAAATATTATTTGTTTCAGCGTTTTAGTACAGATTTCTTAATGTTCTAGAAACTGTTTTGTTTATCAAGCAGCGCACTCTATACTACCAGTTAGTAAATGTAACGGTTAGTACTTCTTGAATGTAATTTTGGAGTTTCCTCGAAAAATTGCTCGCAGAATATCAAAATGAAATGGTAATTAAACAAATTTCTTATTAGTATAATTATAATAATAGACAAGATATTCGAGGTTTTCTATCTTTTTATCGGAAAATGATATTTTGTACCGTTACGTAATCGTTTTGGCGCGTATTTTTCTCAATGCGCATAGTATTCTTTATCAGACGCCATATTTAATATGTGACTTTATAAAAAGTATTTTCTGCTGAATATCTTATTAGCTGTTTTACGTGATTAACTTGAATAGTTTATACTTTGTTTATCAAGTACGATCAATAGGTACTTCCAGGAAAGGAATTGAATACTCAAAGACAACCTACTTAACGCTTTGCTCGCAAGAGATTAATTAAAAGTGAAGCGTAACAATCGATAAGCGAGAAAAGGTAGAGCATTGACATCAGTCCACGCAACATAAATACGTGGTACATAATAGAACAGAGCCAGATTGGATTAAGGTTTTATCACAAAGTTTTATAACAATACTAAAGTTCAACAATTTATCAATTTCACGAATTTATGAATTCATTTGAATTCATCAAACCTAAGAATTTTCTTCGTCCTTTTTTTAAAGCATCGATCACAGTATAAAGCCACGTTCATATTTCAGACAACGGTCGCGTGCCTAGAAAACATCGTAATTATGTCAAACGAGTAACTGCGAAAGTGTAAAGTGTGCCTCAGCCATGTTGCAGCGAGAATTACGCTTAAAACGGAGATGTATGTTCTTCTCAAAAGTAGCATCCGCGGTGTAACAACAGTCTTGCGACCCGCCACCGCACAACGTACCACGTACGATTATCGATCAAGGATACGTAAACAGTCGTAGCATAGTTGCGCACACGCGGCGACCAGGCCACTTAGCGTATGTTTGTTTAGTACCTTTTACGACTATATCGTTCGGGCATGTGTTAGGTTACGGAGGAGCCAGTGTCTGGCGCATAGCTGAGGGTTGGGTGGCACGGCGCCGTGCTTCGAGAGGGTCATTTATAACTGTTATCGTGAGACTTACTAGCCCACTTACTACCTCCGCTGTGTCTATTCTCCATCCACTCTTCTATTCTACTGGAAGAAATGTAAGCGCGAGATGCGCCGGTCCACCGAACCTGCTGGTCATTCTGTCACGTCTTTTTTATTCGATCATTCTGTATCGCGCCAGAGTGTCTTTGGGAGAATCCTTGAATAACGTCATCCCTCTATGATGTATGTAGATCTCTGGGCAATCTCATGTTTTATCGTTCGACGTTTCTTTCTTTTTCTTTCCTTTCTTGTTTCTTTTCGTTAGTTGGTTAATCGTCCACTTGTCCACAGATGAAATTGTAGTCTCGAGTTCCGTTTCGGTCCTTCGTAACGAAGTACAGAGTTGTTGGGTGTATTGTTCAAGTACAAAATCATTAGCGACGATTTCGTAGTCGAGAAACTATGGGGAAGTAGAGAAGGTTATTTTACGTAAAACGCATAATTGTTGTCGGGCCAATTACAATGCTGTTTTCATTAGCTTTCGGACTTGTAACTACAATAGCTGTGCACACGGTTCTAATCCTTTGTTCTGGCAAAGTCACTCTGAGTGGCGAACTGACTGAACTGAACGCCAACTTTGGGCACATGGTGTTTATGGTTAGTAATATGCTAGCATTACATAAATCTGTATGATAGCTATGTACGGACTTTCACCTCGTATATATAAGGTTACGGATTATAATCGTTGACGTCAAACGTTGTCGCTATGTGTTTTTCTAATCCATGTTTGCTGCAGAAATGTAGATTAGAATATCACGACCGATTGAAATCTCATTTCACACGAATTGTTCGCTAGTCTAGACCGATGTAGATAAAACTGGCAGCACCTATTGAAACACCTTTCGTGTTTGTCGAGCAAACGTGGAATCGTCAATATCACGTTCGTGGCTGTTCCACGGATTATACAGCGTTTACAGGGTTGAAACAGAGTTTTATTTATTAGGGTGGGTTTCGCGTGAAACGAGAAAGCGTCGCGACGTTGCTGTTACAACCGATAGCTGGTTGTTATCGGGGACATTTCTCATCGCGTTTTTGTCCGTCGCTCAGGGAACGGAGCACTTAATCCTAATATGGAAATATGTCGTGCACTCCGCAAGCCGACGATTAATGCGAATAAATCGATTTTTGGCGTAGGGGTACGACGGTTGCCGCCAAATCCTGGAAGCCACGCCAAGTGGCGGAAACACGGGAATTCCATCTGGATTTACTAAGATCAGTGCCATTTAATGTGGAGCTCGATAAATCCCTTAAAAGCTGGTGGTCCGCAAGAAGACGGCGCATTACAATTTTCCAGAAAGGAGGATGGCGAACGTCTAGAGGAGACGCAGACAAATCTGCAAATGCAAGGCTTCAGGTGCCAAATGCTTTCATCGTATAACGTGAGTAACTGCCTTCCCTGTTTGCTTGTCCCACATCGATCGCAATCGCAGAGCCATTCGAAAGTAAAAAAGTTTTACTTTATGAATATGTTTCATTTAATACGTGGTATTAATGCCAGATGCGTTAATATATTGATTTTTTTTTGTACGCAGGCATCAAGGAGTTGCAAGTTGAATACGAAAATGGAGAGATGCAAATCAATTTTCTTTCGTACAGCTGTATTGTTTGAAAAGGGATATCGATACTCCAACTGTTTCGAGTAACTTCAAATTTCGATACAGGCATTCAACTTGTTTCGTTTGCACATATTTTCCATTTGCGTGGTTCATCGTGCGAAACTCCTACTTGCCTCTTCAACTACAAATTACATTTCCAGAATGTTTAATTTGTGACGAATTGCTCTGCGCTTGACCTCCGGAGAAACCACCGGAGAGATTCTACGCGTATAAAGATATACACGCGAGGCGGGAATTTCCGCGACAATCTCTGCGCCGTTGTAATCTCCACTTTTCACGCGAATGTTTTCCGCGAAAGTGGCGCGCAATCTCGGCGTGAAGAACCGGGAGACAGGAGCCCCCGTTATCCGTGGTCAGGATCGTTTCCGTGCAACGTTAGCTAAATGTCGTTGCTTGCTTATGATTTCCATAATTCCGTACACTTCGTCCGTCGCAGGCTCTAAAGAGCCAATATCGAGCAAAGTAGGTGTGTACTTTAATTACTAGAGATAATTACGTCGTCACCGGCTTCAGTGAGGGATAGAGGTTTACTATGATAACAGAGTATCCAATATCCTGGTGAGTTACGTAGCGAGCACGGCACAGCCCTCGTGCATATGTATTCCGCACGTACGCACCCTTCATGTATGTATTTACTATCGTATGCACGCCAGCACATGCCAACCGCTCGCGTTTGACCTCCATCCGTTATTAATATAATTATCCTCCCGATTATTGTCTTACGGTTGCTGCATTTAACTGCGGACGTACGATATCCGCACCTGCTTCCCGGCCGCCTTGTCTGGGAATTAGTGTCTTGGTCACTCGCCTTCGAGCAATCTATCTTTGCGCAGATTCGCGTTGGCTGCTCGAATTTTCGTCTCAACGATCGTTCTATTCTATTTAGGATCGGGGAGTCGATCGGTTAGAAAATCTAGCAGGCATATTGCGAGATGCTACGTGTCGCGTGCATGGATATTCTTAGAATTAGCCCGCGACTGTGAAGAAAAGGTATCGAGTATATAATAATGATACTTGATTGAACTACCAAATTAAATTAATGTAAATGTAATGTAATTTATGCATCAGCTACTTACACAACTTAAATTTCATACGTGATTATCTAACATTAGCATCTTATAGTAGGCAGCTGTAAAACTTTGACGCTACGAAAATCGATATGGTCTGATCGAAAAAGTAGCACAAGTTCTGACATTCTGACGTCTCCAAGTTTCGTATCACTGTGACTCGAACGACACGACGTAATTGCCGTGACTGTTGGCGCGATAGAGTTGACAAGGGCAGGATCGGTGGCAGGAGAGGCAGGGGAGTAAGAATGCGCGGGGAATTTTCGGGGTGATATGCGGACGAGGTGGCGCGGAGTATTCCCGCGTGCACAGCGATAGGACGAAAGCCACGGGGGTAGCACGTCGGAATAATTTATTTAGCTCGAGCAATGTAATAATGGCGGGTTTGCGCCGAGTGCAAACTGCAGAACGCGTTCATTACTACTTTAGTCGAAAGTGTATGGTGTGGACAAACGGGCAGGGAGCGCGTGTACGGGGGATGGGGCCACGCGATGTGGGTGGAGACACGGGTATATACAGGGTGGTTAACATCGTACCGGATCGGCGAGTTGCAATGTGCGGTTCACCAGACGGTGATATTACCAACGTTAGGTACACTGGCCGGTTCAGCGGCCTCGAACGGGACGGACAATAATTTTCGATTCCTGTTAACAATGTCCTACTATTTTTATCGCGACCGCGGGATCTACTTACGCGTTATTTATGGACGTGAACATTTTTTTCCCGTTTTTTTTCTCCTTTTCTCTTTTCTTTATTTTTCTTCCATCTTTCTCTCTCTTTTTTCCTCCGCTTTTCGGAAAACCACGACGATTAGGCGCGGAAGATAGCGCGCAGTCGCAATTGTTGGTCGCCACAGGGCAGCGTGCCGGGGGTAGCTCGCGGAAGAAATCGTGTCCCCGGGGGACGCGTTTGGAAATTGGAAGCGATCGACGCAAGCTGTAACGCTGCTCGTGCCGCTTCGCGTCCAGCAGCTTCCGATCAATTTATTTTTTGCGGGTATTAGTATCCGTCGTTGAGACAGCGCGCGTTTCTCCCAATGACGAACGATATTTTTAATCGCCGAGCGGTTACTTCTTTCGGGAATCGATTCCTCCTCGCACGTCGCGTAAGCTTCTTAGTCGTGGTAAACACTGGATAACTAGAGACTTCTCGCGTGACGAAAACGGAAGGGAAAATAAAAAAATCATACCGAGAGGAAGCTAGTCGTAAATTCGACAGCGTTAAAGACGCAGTTTCAACAGCGATGTTCCAACGAGGCGGAGTTTTAATAGCGACCAGTGTGCGCGCGTATATTCGGACGAGGTGTAAAATTGCTCGATAGAAATGCATCACGCGGATTGTTGCAATTTCTGTCGAGTATATCAGCGGCGGAAGATGTCTGAAAGCCGCGGGTATCACGCGGGTTTCTGCGGGTACTTCCTCCCCCCTCTAATCACATCCGGTAAGTTAAGAGCCGCGCTGTAATTCTTCGGCGGCACCGCGCTCGGCGCAACGGGACAAAAGGGGCGAAACTGAAAAAATAGATTTATTTTTCTTTCCGTATCCGCGGACTCCCCTGTCCTCCATAGATCTTCCCCTTTTATCCTTCCCATGGTATAGCCAGAAATACGGCCGGCCACCCCGCGGGGCCGCACTATTTATAACTTCGACTCATTTTCCCTCATTGCGCGTAACAGCGGGACTCGGATAAATAATTGTTTTTAACCGAAGTTTTATTGTTACCGTGCCCGCAAAACCGGTACAAATTGCGGCGACGTAAGGACACATACCGGCTAAATGAATTTATGGAAAAGCAAGAAAAATAAAAATATGGTAACGCAGTTCGGGAAGTTCGCGCGGATGTTAAACTGCTGCCGCGTACTCGTTCGTTAAGCCAGGCGTGTGTGTATATGTTTGTGTGTGTGTGTGGTGTTTTTGAGGAAGCAACCTTCACGAAAAATTTGACTTTCGGTTCATTTGAAATGTTCAGTGTTGAAATTTGTCACGTCGAAATTGTTGATCGTGACGTTGAACTTAATTCTTTTTGGGCAGTTGAAAGTATATTTGCTATATCGTTTATTATTATATTTATTATTTTATATTATTATTATTATATTTATTATTATATTTGCTATATCGTTTTATTGTTTCTATGACAGATTTGACAAATTCAGGAAGTGAGTTTTCGATTATTCGTTCTGCCGATCGACAATTTTCAAATTTATAACTTTCTGAAGTTAGTCTGAATGGTGTACGAATGATTTCAAATTTTATTAAAATCGCTTTCGATGAAGTTAGTCGGATTTTATATTAATTTTGTTCAGATTGCGAATTTTTACGGACTTGTAGGAATTGTGAAGGCATTTAGCATTGGGATGGTACATTGTGCTCGTCAGAGCAGCCTCTTGGCCGATTTTTCTTCACTTACAAGTAGGAGAGGGTATATTGCAACACTTCTCCTCCGCGCGCCACTAAAATTAATAGATCAACACCATTTTTGCCGGTACGGCAATAGCAGGCATAATCTATGTCATAATTTAAAAAAGTCACTACATGTAAAATTATAGGACGAACTACAAAATTACATCGAAAGTTGAAAGAATATTAATTAAGTAAAATGGGTAAAATTTCAAATAACAAATTAGACAGTTAAAACAATGTGGATGAAATGTTAAATAAATAAAGAAAGAAAGTAAAATAAATAAGCTAAAGTAAAATCAGTTGGACAAGGGCAAAATCTAGAGCGAATTAATGCTGCATTAACGTGGTGGCGATTGCAGAGAAATGAAACAAGAATTGTACGGATTAACGAACGTGTTTGTTTTTAAATAAGGCGGATCAGCGCGGTTCGGTTTGAACCGAACAGCGATGTTCCTTAAAAATAAATTAGGGTATCGAATGTCTGAAGCGGTTCCAACAGGCCCCTGCGGGTATTAACGATGTAAACGATAATGTAGAACATTGTCCTGTGATTCTGTTCCACGTTCATTTGCATGGAGCTTAATGCGGGCGCCGATCGTTGTTTTACTGCAGACAATGAATTCCAAATCAATTTATGCAACTACGATCGCACCCTTCGTGTAACTCATTGACGCTTGCCCATAAACCATCCGTGTTTATCCTCCTAATTACGCTAAACATAGTAAATCGAGTAAATTTCACCGAAACGATACTCCTCGTTGCGTTTTTCCGCCAATCAGAGTCGTTTATGAAATTTTCCAGCTTGCAAAGCAATCCATCCCACTTTTCATCACTTGGAAACGATAATAAATTCTCGTTTGAGCGGCGTGGAAACATTTCGTCTAATAATTCTCGTATACGCGGTGCACGAATACCCGTTAGTCACTCGACGAAGCTACTATTTTACTTGACTTTAATTTTCTTTTACTATCGGGCTCGTTGTCGACGTTCCGAATTCGATTATACGCACGTACCTTTGTCATTTATTTCATTTTCGAGCCGAATGGCAGATAAAAAATTATCAACTTTTGTAGAAGACTTGATTACCGATAGCACCGTAGCAAAAGTGACATTCGTGGATACTTGCCAAAACGATCTTTACTCCCGGTAATCTCAAGAATGCGCCTCTTAAAGCGCGCGTCGGCTCGACGACAAATTACGTAAGCAGAGTCGAAACGATTTTCCGAAATCCCGCAAGCACGCACGCAGGTGAATTTTTGCGAGAGTATGGTGTCAACGCGAACGATCGGTAGGAAAATCGTTGTTAGGCCAGGCGGAATTTTCGGGGTTGCGAGTCAGTTCTGTCGTTCG
This sequence comes from Melipona bicolor, assembly GCA_030673865.1. Lineage (NCBI taxonomy): Eukaryota > Metazoa > Arthropoda > Insecta > Hymenoptera > Apidae > Melipona > Melipona bicolor. The sequence continues at coordinate 5,235,997 of JAHYIQ010000004.1, read as the reverse complement.
CCGTACATATACATACGCAGACGTGATTGTAGCACGCAGTGGCAGCACACGTGGATGACGCGGCAAAGGGAAAGCCCGAAAAAGAGTGGCGAGAAAGGTAAGGAAGTGCCGCGCTCTACCGGAAGTGGATGAATTGGCTCAAAGGCGATATGGCCTGAAAGCCCGAAAGAGGAAGATCCGGCACTCAGGGCGACATAGATTATTCATGTAATTCTGCACTCACTTTACCCGGCGATCGATCAGTCACGGAACGATGCTCATCTGAATAATGAAATTCGAGGATTCCTTGTGTCGATGACGCGGCGTCGACGCCGTCGCCGCTTGTGCCTTGAGATTTTTCGAGTTCCCGGGGATGTCCTTCCGAATGCACAAACCGTGATCCGGCGAAGAAGGATTCGTTCGCTCGCTTTAAAGCCGGCACGTTCTATGCAAAACGACGCTTAAGAAGTTACGCTGGATGTAATATTTACAAGAGAGAGAAAGAGAGAGAGAGAGAGAGGGAAAGGGGTGAGGAGGAGAGGAGTGAATGTCGAGGGAACATCACTGGCGGGAAAACAGGGCACCGATCTTCTCTCAGAATTTTCGAGTACTCGCTGACGTCCTGAGATTATCTCTCGAGTGTATAATTTCGTGGTTATTACCAAAATTATTCTCACGTTGCTGCGTGAAATCTGAATTTTCGGCATTTCGATCTCGATAGTATTCGCTAAAAGCTGCAAGGTTTCGGTAAAAAAAAATCTGCAATCCATGTATTAATAGTCTCCAAGGATAACTTCAGCCCTCGCAACGCGATACAAACGATGGCGTTGCACATTCGAACTTGCAAATTTACCGCGATCACTTTTAACAAAACGTGGGATATCGGATTCTCGGTAAATGACGTACGACGATCGATTAATAAAAATTAACTGGAAAAAAAACTCGAACGGGTTTTTCATCTATTAGCTCTGTTAACCCACCACAATTCCCCCTCCCCCCTCTCGTTCTTGCTTGATTTACGGGCTGCCAATAATTAAGCGCCAATATTTCCAATATTTCCAAACGATCGGCCGCGGCCGGCGATCGTAATACGATCTTTTCGAGAAGTTCCTAAGGGATATAAATTATCATATCCGGCAAAAGTGATTCCCAGCCATCTGATATATTACCGGGCGTGAGCCAGCGCGTGCCTCGATTTTTCTGATCGATGGGGTCGTTTACATATTAAACGCGGCGCACAGGGAGGGGATTTACGGGCGCGCGCTCGTATTTCCGACTTGATATCGCGATATACCGGTCACCTCGTAATTCGCAGCGCAGGTGTTTTTGATTCTTGCGGTGCCGGCGTATGCGCGCGTTCACGCTTTTTCCAGTCTGCGTATATCGGATTAGGTCCTGGGCTTGGATTTGTATCGTTGTACATACGTTGCCGTCTGAGCTCCAAACGCGATAAAAATCTTGAAAGTTGCGGCTTTGACGTGCCGCGGTGGCGCACGCGAAACGCACGAGCACAGAGGTTGGACGCACGAAGTGGTTTTTTCACCCTGTATGGTTTAGCATTAAAGTTGTTAGTCCGTCGGATTAAAGCTACGATTACGGCGAGTACGTAGCTCGAGCGACAGTTTTTTAACGAAATACGAGGCAAGGTTAACGCGCATTTTCTATCTTTCTCACGAGGAGGCAGCTTTCGGATTCAGTACGTCGTCAACCAATCCTACATTACCGAAACTGTCTGTATGTATGTACATTTGGCCAACTAAATATGTAACAAATATAATATTTGTCTTGCTATAAATTTATTTTTAAGAGACTTACGCCTTTGGACTCGACAAATTGTTCTTATCTTCAATCAGAATTTCACGTTAAAATTCTCGATGTTGTCCTCGTGTGAGTTTTATTTTATATATTTAATGATTTTGATGTATCGGTTCGTCAGAATACGCAGGCAATGTAACCATAGCTTATAGAGCAGAATAGAGGTTGTTACGGTATAATGGTACAAGGATCGAAATGTTGAACGAGAGGGGAAGAAAGGAACTGATTTTTTCAGAAAATACGCTTCTACTCGATGATGCGATCCTTCTGCTGGAATATCTCAAAATACAAAATTTCACCTAAATGGTCCTCGAAACAACAAAGTTTTTAGGCTGAAGCTGTAGGTTCAGCCTTTTCTCGATTCCACGATATTTGGAAAACTGTAGTATAGAAACATTGCAAAAACTGCCGAATTTAGCTAAAGTTTTACGTAGTTATTCTACGTGGAATTATCTAACCTCTTTCGTTTGGATTTTTGATATTTATCTTGCGAAAAAGATAACATTTCCAGAGGGAAAAATCGCGATTGAAGCTCGGAATGACTTGTTATTCTTCGAGAACTCAATATCTCTTTCAGAATCCAGCTACGGAAAGCGCTAGATTTGTTTATCTACTTCGAAAATCTGTTTGTCTCTCTCTTTCTTCCCTTCCAAACGACGGAGATACGAGAAAAAAAATAACAATATAAAAATCTTTCTTTCTGAATCACTATTATCTTTATCCCCGAATATTCTTTTCAACATTATTAAATTCTGGACGATGAAAGAGTTACCCGCATTGAAATTATATTTATTTCTGTTAGAACAGGATCTCAAGCACAAACCTACCAGGTATAACGCAAAAAAGTAACGGTTGATACGTCCGTTAATTAATAATTTAAAAGCACAAGAAAAAGTTTATAAGATTCCATAAATTCTATTCTTCACTTGAATCGCGATACGAAGCACAACCTCTAAACAGGAGTAGTACAGTTAAAGCGTAAACGCTGAGTTATTCTCACGGAACTTGCCTTCGTCGGAAGACTAAACACAACGCTACGATAATCAACCGAGTGCAAACATAGTAGTACCAGCCTCTTTAAGCCCGGCCACTAAAAAACTCTAGCGTGGCGTTTACTCCGAAACTCTCCGGATATACGTACACTCGCTTAAGTTGCCATTTTATCTAATATGGAGCTCTCTCTCTCTCTCTCTCTCTTTCTCTGCACAGCGATTACTCTTAGAAACACTCAGCCGCACATACGTGTACCCACCGCCGCCACTTAACCGGTTTGAAGCACACACCAGTTTCTAGAGCTCTTATTTCCCATAATATTCCAACTGGCGTTGTAACGTTTGTTAATTAGTAAGCGTGACTGTTGTTAATATGTGACGGGACACGATAATTTTCAATCTGAGCTTGAGAACGTGGGAATCGCTTATTGACAACCTCGTGTGGTAATAGCGTGTCATTCTAACGTGAGAGGGTTATTAATTATTAACAAAATTTCGAAGTATTTTATAATGCATACGCAAAATATTTTTACAACTGTTCAAATACTTTTGCAAACAAATCACATAGTCCACGAATGTACAAACCTGTCACACGAGCAAACCTGTCTCTTTCGCGAGGAATATTTAAAAAAAAGGGACGAATCTTCGGTCAAAAACAGACGAGATCAAACAATCTCTGATCGTGTTGGTCGGAAGGGGTTAGGTTCCCGGTTCCCGGTTGCTTTTCTTCAGCGTCGAGGCAAACGTAAGAACGCAGTGCGCTTTTGCTCGAGGAACGGTTCGTATTGCGAGCCGGGGCTCGGTTGGAAAGAGTTTGAGATTGGGAACGCACGGTTGACCGCCTCGAATCAAACGTGCTTTGATCACCAGAACGCGTTTTGCCTCAGACCCGGAGGGGTTCCCGGTTTGAGCGATCGTTTCTGAGTTTTAGATCGTCGAGAGGTTCACGTTCCCCGAATTCGCGGTAATTCACTCTTCAGGTACAGTTACATTTTCGCAGATTCCCTCTGAACGTAAAATTAAATCGGCAAGTGAGAATAACGGAGTATAAAATACTTTTGGAATTTCACTAGCTCTGTAATGATCATGTCGGTATAATTTAATAATTGTATAAATAATAACAGTTGGTAATATATCATAGTATATCAGCAAAATTTGATAATTATTAATTATTATTAATAGTTGAATAGATCATATCGGTAAAATTTAACAGTTCAATGTGTTTTGTCTATATATAGCATCTATAATGTATTAAACTGTAAGCTATAAGCTGTAAGCTACTGTATATGGTTTATTTAGATGCTTCTTGTGAATTTAAAAGTTTCGGAACATCTTCTATATTATTCGAACAGCTTACTAACAACCGCTCCCTTTCAGTTAAGCGTTCTAACAATTTTTCCTCATTGAGGGTATCAACGTACTGCCAGAGCGCAATTACTTTTTCTCTGCCCGCGAAACATCAATGCCAATTGCCAATTTAAAATGCCAACGAAATCAGCTCCCATTGCCGGAAGAAACAATATCGACTAGCAGGTAACGCGGTGAATTATCCATCAGCTTCTCATTGATATTCAAATTCCGTGGACGAGCGGCGGCTCGTGAATTTCGGTAATTTATAAAACGCCAGCGTGCAACAACGCGATCCTAGCGGGCAAATAAGCTGCGTGTACTCTAACGGGTGCATTTTGCCGTTCCTCGTCAGTGTTAACGACGTTATTTCAAAGAACAGATCACCTCCGTTTCGGTTGCGCCTCGATACGACACGTTTATTCGGGATGCACGCGCTAACGTTTCCATCAGTCTCGTCGTTCTTTGTGGTTTGAAACGAAGTTCAGCGCAATTTGTTTCAGCGTTACAGCTTAACGAGGTTCGAGCTTTAACCAACGCTTCTGTTGATTTGTACTAAGCGCACAAACTTCCAGAACTTGTCTTTGGCTTCTTTCTGTTTTGTAGATTGAAAAAAAAAAGAGAAAGAGAAAGGAGACGATTGGTTTGTTGATTTGTTAACGGACACAATCGAATCGCAATATTCGAATACATTGGTCATCTCAAAAGTTTTAGGTTAGGTTTAGGTTAAGTTTAGGTTAGGTTCTTTAGGAAGGAAGGCTTCAGTTGAACAATCTGCAAATGGCAGCAGTTGTTCTTTCTTGAGCAAAACGAAAATATACACTGGTGTTCATGAGTATTTGTACGTGTAGTGCGGTTTGAAAGAAGAGTTGATGTCTTTGTTATATTTTAAAGTTGCGACTGAGGACTATTTTCGTTAATATTAATATTTCCCTAATATTTCTTCATCTCTCACCACTGTTATAATTGAATTGAGACATGTTCTAATTCCATGTTAACAACCATGAATGATCGCTCCATAAAAATCGGCGCTTTTCAAATTCCTCTAACTTCTCTAGATCTCTCGAAGTCACTTTCAATTATTATCTTCTTATTTATTTTAATTAATATTACCTACGGTTTCTTGGTCGTCCGAGATATGTAAAATTAGAGGTTGTCAATAATTAATAATTACAATAACATTTACGAACGACAGTGCAAGTAAGAAAATCTCAAGTTAATCTTAAATTAAATATGAAGTCAGATTTCCCTCTTCACACTCGTCAGTCATGCTATGTTTGTACGTACAATTTTAAACTCAAGTACATGTACTCGACTTTCACGTTTCTCGGCATTCTCGGGGAACGCGAGACGATAAAAAAGAAGAAAGACAGGACGAGATACGAAGAATGATCGATCGCACACGTCGATCCAATAAATGATACTGATTCCTCCAGGGTGCGCGATAAGTATGAAATATCAGTCACGCGTCGTGTTATACCTGCATCCGGAGAGACAAAACGCGGCCAGAGACGAGGTATGTGAATAGACCTCGCATACAATGTATTTTTTTGTCCTTTGATTTCGAGGTCCTAGGATCCTCTTACCACTTTCGTGTCACATTCAGTACCGATTTAGCCAGGTTTTGCACCGCAGCATCACTAGTGATGAGGATTAAAAAAATATGGACAATATTGTCACATCTGCTTAGAGAATTATTTATTGAATTGAACGTGATGATACTATATCCACGAAGGAATGTAACAATTTAAAACAGCGATTGATGGAAATTGAGATGAAAAATTCATTATATATTTAATTATTTACATCTATTTGAAGGTATTAGAAAAAATTGATTGAAATATATTTTTTAACAACATAATTAGATATGAATTAGATATAACTAATTTTTCATTTACTTTAGTGTAATCTCAGAGTCTGAATAAATTCTGCAAGCTCAATTTTATGAAAGCTTGAAAGTATCAAAGAAATGTTTCCACAAATATTGTTTAGTGTAAAAATTATATTGTATAAACTTTATTTGACGCAGTTCCCCAGCTCGTCATCGTTCAAAGGTAGAGTGTACTGAAAAACCAGTGATTTTTTACTATGTCGATATTTCGCAAGTGACGAAATCCCGCAAAATGCTTGGTCTTTTCATGCCTCGTCTGTGACGCGGATATCTCGATATCGATGAGTCGATTTCTCTGAACGCGATTCCTCCAGATAAGACAAAACACCGGGCACTTTTCATTCTTGACAATACCGAGCGCTCTTACTCGATACGGGACATCATTGCGCCACATATGACAATTTCTCATCGAGAAGGGGACGATATCTCTTCCCCTCGGTTTATCTCCGATCTCCGCAAATTTGAATTTTCTTTTTTTCACTCCTTGACGGGCGATACGTCCATAGGTCGTCTAATTTGAATCGGATATCTTCGAAACTGTCGATGATACCGACAGACGTTTCAAATAAAGGTCTGAACGGTTTCCAGGGCGATACCATCTGACGTGATTAACTTCTTTCATGGATGGACGCGAAGATCGTCTGTCAAGGAAAAATTAATCTTCTTAACGGAGCTGTATATTTTTGTGATGTGCCAGGGAAAAGAATTATCTTTAAAATATTATTCTGGGAGATGTCTAAAATCTCAATTTAGGAAACGAAGTCTATTAAGAATTTTTCCCGCGAATAAATACTATAGTTATAATCGCGAATATTGTAGAATGTTGCGAAACTTTCTCTAGATAATAAAACGTTGCATTCGTGCGTTGAATTTGTTAACAGTTAGCCTTGTAATATCGAACCAAATTCTTTTTCATTTCACAAATCCCGTATCTTTTTGTATTTTAGAAAGCTGATATTAACAGATCATTTATTCTAAACTCGTCCTAATATTCGTCTCAGCTATTCGAAACAATTCATCAAAAAACGAATGCGTCTTTAATAAATCTCGGGCAATTCAAAGACACCGATACAAAAAGCCAAGAACAGTTTCATATTTTTCAATTACAATTCCTATTCGTCCAACTGCAAACCACTATCGTGATATATATTATACGGAGAAGATTATATTTAGCGAGTCGTTCACGATTCAAATCTTTCTTTCTCTTTCGAGGGATGTCAGGCGCGAAACACGTTCCGACGATGTCTTCCAAGCGGATCGGAGTGATCATTAAAAAGGAAAAGCAAACGTAATCGAGAGAGTTATTTGCTCGTGGAAAGTCGCCGGGTGTCGTTGCTTAACTTATTTCTGCGGTTCCCCGCGGCATGATACGTCTTCGCTGCTTCCTGTTTCACGGTGTAATAACCATTTGCTCAGTTTCTGGCCAGTGCCCATTTCCAAGGACGGAGTATTTCAACAAGATTTTATAGTCGGTCTCGGGGGGCAGTGAAATTCCTCGACCTCGAGTCTGCGATACCAGAGGAAAAATGTCGCCAAGTTTCAGACACGATTTCTGTTTTCGTCGGACGTTTTAGCTTTGTCTATGTTTAATTCGTAATAATAGTAGAAAGCATAATAAACGTGAATGATAATGAGATTAACGATAGAACGTTGACTCTTTTCTTTCTGGCCCCCTTTTTGATTTTTGATCAAACGACTTGGTTCTTCTCACACAAGAGGTGGAAAATATCGGTTTTGGAGACTTTTAGAAGTGCTTGAACATTTTGGAATTAGATTTGGAACATCTGAATTAGATAATGTTATCCATGCACTTTTAACACTAACACTAGAACTGCTGAGATGGTTGAAAATGACTAATTCATAATTTTTGTTAAATATATTGCAAGTGTAAAGTAATCTCAAATTTTTGGAGATTTAAATGATTTTTCAGGAAATACATAAATAAAAGCTTGTGTATTCTATCGTATTTCGTTTTCTCTTTAATGTCTCCAGTTCTACTATTAACATCTCCAATAAATACAATTCTATATTATTTTAAAGAAAATATAATACTATATTATTTTAAAGAACCTCACTTTAAAATTTTGTGTGGTAAAGATCTCAGAAAAAAACTTGAGTGCATCTTTGTTGATTTCTTTTTTATTTTAATGGAAGAATTGACGACATAGGGTGTGGTGTGAATACAGTTCAGGCAGCATTAATCAGAATGTTCTCCTGTCAAGAGTGGAAAATATAATTCATTATATTCTTCCTCTGTAGTCCTCGTTCTATTTCTTCAGGCGTAATTAATTCCATCTTATTATTTGAGTTTCGAGTAAGATTGTACAGAGACGAGTTGCAGTTTAAACGCGAGGATTCGAGCCTCTAGGGACAGTGTTTCCGTAGTTTTGTGTACTTATCCCTGCTAGTTCGTTCCTGCATCGTTTGCTTTCGTCCACAGTTATTATTCCGCTATCATATTTTCCTACGTAATTACGCGTGTTTAATTCTATTTCGTTTTTCTTGAATTGAACCTGCAAACGTATTTAAAGAGCGATATTTGCCCGCACTCTGAAGATTTTGTCGGGACGAAGTTCTACAATTTCCTTTATCTTTTCGCTCATGTAGACTCTTTCTGTCAAACACGAAACTGCAACGATTTGTCTTGTTCGCGTGGACGAAAAATTGCACTCGTTTCGCGGATATTTGCGAGTTTGGTGCTTCGAAGAAAGCGATTCGAAAGGAGAATTTAGTTAGGGAAAAATAATGTCAGATTTAATAAATCTATCGGATATGAAAATGAAAAATTACATTTCGAGATATCTGTAACAAGATAACAACGAAATCAAAATCTCCTTGTCTCAATGATCCTATCGCGAAATTTTCTCAACTTACCGCAGTATCTATTAAAAGACACGTACCTTTTGACCTTCTTTTTCATTCTTGATCAAAATTCTCCTGCTTAATCGCAAAGTAAAATCAGAAGGAAAAAAGAAAGAAAAAAGAAGAAAAACCAACAGAAACGTACACACGTATCACGTTTTTCTCCTGTGATCTTCGTCGGCCAATCGCGTCGACCCAATATCTTTCGGGCCAAAATTAACCGAACGAGGCGACCACGTTCCACTTTCGCGTTATGACGCGGCAAAGGGACGTGGTCCCTATATCTATACCTTGGTCGATGGAGTATCGGGTTATGGTCGAGGCTCGTTTTTTCCTCCCCTCCCCCATCGCCGTCCAAGTTCCATCAGGGACTCGCGGCCGAGTCCCTGTTGGTCGGGCTCCGGACTGTGTGTAAATGACAAGAGAGCGATGGACATTAATCTTTCGCGCTATCCAACTGATGAAGTGGCAATTTCCTCCCGATAGTAAGAGGAAATAGGGTCTGCAGACCAGTTGATCAAACCCTGAACAGTAACCTCTCGGCTCCTCTCCTGTTCCCATCGTGCATCGTGCCGCCTCAGTTATCCAATAGCTATACTGCATCGCGCCAATCGATGCTACACTGTATGCACCCCCAACCCCGGCACCCGGAACAGCCCCAACACACGTACAGTCAGAAGCGTACAGCCGCGTAGGAATGGAAAGTGCTCCGGCAGCGGATTCGCTACTCTATATCTGTTTCTTTCTCTTCCTCCTCCTCTTCTTCTTCTTCTTCTTCTTCTTCTTCCTCCTCTTCTTCCTTCTCCTCCTTTTCTTCCTTCTACTCCATCCTTTCGAGACCGTTTCGAGTTCTAAGGAGCCAGCGGCAAGCTCATCCGCTGAAAGAAGATGATCGTTTAGAAGATACTCAGGCGCCGGCTAATGGTTTCGTTTTATTAGCGTCGATTGGCATTAAACGGAAGCCTCCCTCGAAGCTGCAGTTCGTTTCGGCGACAACGACGCCGTGGAAGGGTCGTGCACCGGGGAAAATAAGTGGACACGGTTACGCAAAGTCGCCGGTGACGATGCACCGGGGGAATAAACGTCGCGGGATATTTCACATCCGCGCGATTGTCCGTGGATCTCCCGTCGACGAAGACGGACGGGAGCAGCGGTGAAATACGATTTCGAAACATTAGAAGATTTAGGGCCAGTCGGGGGATAAGGGACGACGTCGCGTCGTATCGTTGAAGGGTGGAAAAGGGATGAGCGAACGATGCCGGGGAGTGTTGACACAGCCCGTGCGTCCGTGCGTCCGTGCGTCCGTGTGCCCGTGTGCCCGTGTCGGTTTTCGACGACACGCCGCGCTGTGTTCGTAAAATGAGGCTTGTAATTAACTCGCGGAGCCTGATAACGGGGCAGGTGGGGGGAGGGGGAATTCGTTGCACCGTGCTCCGCGCTTTAGAAGCGATTTCGCGGAAATATCGGAGCGCGCTTGTAAATCGCTGTTGTCGGCCGGCGCGTACGCGCTGACGTGTCGCCGGTTAACTGCGACTACCTCGATATTTACAAATTGTAATGATTCGATTACGATTTAAACAATGATCCCGGCAAGCCCGGCCCGAATCGTTTAATTTCACCCAAATATTTGACTTTACTCTTTGCGCGTATAACGCGATCGTATTAATCGTCACTTCTCGTTTGTTGTTTCCATCGTGTCGCGGGGAAAGAGTTCAACCCGAATCTAAGTTCCGACTCGAGCGTCATTGGTGTGAATTGACGTTTTTCTTTTTTTAAACCAAGACTCGCAGACGAGGGTAACGCACCCTCTTCAGAGGCGACAAGAAAAGACAAAGAGACAAAGAGAGAGATTGAAATTAATCCACTCTTCCCTTTGTGTCGCGCAACGTTTTTTTTCTTCTTCTTCAGTCGCGACGCACAATCGGGTTATGGAACGTCTAGCGTGTCGCGTAGGCATATTTCAAATCTCGTTACGTAGCCAGTAGCTTCGAATGGATTTCGTCGGGCTGTCTGCTGCCGCAGGATCAGTTAAGGGGTAATGGAAGTTCGGTCGGAACCTGTGTACGTACGGGAAGAGCTACCCGAGCTACCTGCGTCGTGTACCTCTGTAACGCCGGAACGATAATTTCGGGAGCTTTCGAAACGAGATTCTCGTCGATAAAGCGTGGGGGAGAGAGGGGAAAGGACCGAAGGCTGGAAGATCGATGAAAGCAAAACACCGGTCGAACGAAACGGCGATTTTTTCGTCCCTTTTTCGTTCCTTCGTCTCTCCACTCTCCTCCTTTCTTCCACTTTTCCATCCTCGTTCCTCCCATCTTTTTCTTCGGCTTTCTCGCTTCGCGAAAGAACGTGTCGACGGCGTGCTTAAAGAACAATATTTTTACGGGATCTGTATAACCGGAGGAATACGTTTATCGAATTCCCAACTCTATTCTCTCGTTCGTCCGTTCGAAGTTGTCTCTACCGTCCGCGGAGAATTCTGTACACCGAGACGAGTGGAAGTCCATGGGAAAAATAACTTTCCTCGTCTATCGTTTCCTTCTCTCTCTCTCTCTCTCTCTCTTTCTCTTTTTTCGCTCTTTCCTCGGCGAGGAACGAAGGAATATCGTCGGTTCTTCTCCGCGTTGAAGAGGCACCCGCGCGCGTTATTGCGCGTTAAGCTTTCGGCTTTCCACGGCGCACCGTTTGCCTAATTACGACCACTTGGTGCCACCGTTATCCTCGATTGTTCTCCTTGAAAGAACGTTATCCCCTCGTTTCGCTGGGCCGGCAGTCGAGGGTACGTAGTATTTTTCTATCACGCGGTTCATTAAACGATCCAAACTGATCTGCTGCTCTTTTTTTTCGATCACGGATGTTATTCGCGTTGGACCATACGCGTACCACTTCAAAGTATCGTTCGGGTAAATAATGCAGGCCGGGCTGGCTTAATTGGGATAAATAACCAACTGGTAACTAACCGGCCTATCTATCGTTCGCCTCCTTCTCAGTAAACATCTCTCGATCATGCGATCGACAGATTGCATTTTTTATGTCCGTCATATTTCAGCCCCTTATCCTTTTTAATGCTGTTAGCCGGCGCGGAATGGTCGGAGGAATTAATCGAGCGTCAGGGATGAGAGGAACGTTTAATAGGGTAATACCTTTATTGACTGTTTGGTGCCTTCAAATTGGCGGAAAACCTCGCCAAGGGACGCTGCTGTTTAAGCTCCTATAATTAACTTGATCAATGTCGAGTTTCCATTTATCCCGCGCACCCGTTCCATCCGCGAAAATACTATATTAATCGAGAGGCAAATAAAATAATTCCACTTGCAATTCTACAATTTCCGAAACAGAAATGTGAAAAACGGAGGAAAATTTTCTATCCAATTGCTAAACGTAGCGTTATAAAAAAATTAGTCGTACGAACTTGAAGCGAATCAAGTTTTAAATTCTTTCACAAAAGAGTGCTTCCTTATGGCTTTCGATTTCAAAGCCTTCTACCGATCGAATCGACAAATTCTCTTTCTCGCTCTATTTTATCTTATTTTATTTCATTCCATTCCCAGACTTTTCAATAATTTAGTTCAACAACTTGTCCATTCTACGCGCGACGCTATCCACTTTGCTCTAAATAAACGGAAAGTAAACGGACGACTTATCACGCCGGGATACCGATCCCCGGAGGGAACAAGTTCCATCGAGTGCGGTCGAGCGGAACTATTTAGAGACGGGAGAATTTCGATGGCGGTCTTTCGTCGTGCTCTTTTGTCGTTGGACAGCGTGGAATTCAGAATTTAGGATCGCGCTGTCAAAAAGTTTTCGCCCGCGCTTTCGAGTGCACCGCTGGGGCTCGGCCGCCGCCATGCCAGGTAGAGTAGCGAGTAGCGTTCATACGGCGGATACTAAATTACACCGTACACAGGGCCCGCGCGCGCACAGCCGCTCTCCCGCATTGAGTAACATTTTCCCCGGAGTGCATTTACAACGGATATTACATCGAACCGGCAGAAAAACGACCGCGGCTACAACGCGAGATTCAAAGCTATCGCTCGTCAGTGTCGATGAACTCATTTTTCCGGCCGTTCTTTATCTCCGCGCCTATTTCCGCCCCTCTTTGCGTGTTATCTCTCTCCCTTCCATTTTCTCCGTTTCTTCCTCTGTTTCTCGATGTGAATGATTTTTTTCTTTGTGATGTATCATATGTGAAGAATCGAATAACAGTGTTTTGTCTTTCCATCCCTTTTTGCAGATTATTTCTCTTTCTCTCATTTGCTGACTTTGTTTCTTTCTTTTTTCTTTCATTTTAGAGTTGTAATTTTTTTCTTGGATAGATAATGGATGAAAAATGTGTCTTTGTTAATTAACAGTTTTTATTAAATAGTGTTTCATCTTTTCGTCCTTCTTTGCATATTTTATTTCTTATGTTTTTTTTGGATAAACTTCGTTTTAGAATTGTGATTTTTTTTTTGTTTTATTACGTATGAAGAATTGAGAATCATAGCAACGATAGTAGTCTTAAATAGTATTTTATCTTTATTAGAAGAAGAAAAGTTGAATCTTGAAAATGTATGGTGGTAAGGAACGAAGTTATAACTTAGTTGTAGAAACTAAAAGGATGACACATTTGGAAATTGAAATTCCTTGAATTTTGCACCGACTACGATTTTTAATGTGTCTTAATAATAATGAGAAATAAGTTAAAATAATCATTATTTTAAAGATTTTATTAAAACGAATCCATATATTACGAAATGGTTCTGATCATCTTGGACAAACTCATACGCTACGAAAGGAAAAATCACAAACTCGATGAGCCTGGAAACAAAGTTGAACCATTTTTTCCACTTTTCAGCCATTTTCTACCTTTTTTATTCCGTTCTTCTCGAATAAATATTTGAATACGAAACGCCGCGTGTACATAGATATGCGGGACCGCGGGACTCATTCAATTTAAGTAATGGTTGACAGTGAAGCGACGTTCGCTCGAGACAAAATCGTTGTTCAAATCCCTTTTCGACGTCACGGTCTACGCGTGCGAATAACGCTTTTTAGTAACGACAGAATCAGGTACAATATATAATGTACATTCAGGTACAATATACGTTTATGAATTCTAACGAAAAGTTTGATTTCCTGATCGATATAACGAAGAAGAAATTTTTAGTCAAGTCCAACTGCAACGTTTGAAAATCGCGCGTAGAAAAATACGAACGTGTTTCGTTAATCTCTGTCACGCTAAAAATTCGAAAATTTTTTGAATTCGAAGATGTATTGTTACTTTTCGCAATAATCGCTGTTCGTTGTATTAGATGAGATTTTTTACAAACTTCAATACTCGAGTACAAGTGCAATCAACTTTCTTGTAACACGGTTTATTCATTCCATGTTGTATTAAAACCACGGTTGTATCAACACTAGAACTATCGAGGGCTAAAATATAAAAATTGAGTCAAGGAAATTCGAATACAGGGAATAGAAAGAGGTTTATAATGGACACGAAATCTCTGAAAAACGCAAAATTACTTTAAAAAGTCATAAATTGGTCATTTTTACCACTTTGATAGTTGTAGTGTTGAGAACGCAAGGGCCAACTTGCGAGATACTCAATCCCATCTCTGTTCTTTAGGATCGAGGCGCGCGAGAGTCGATATATATATATATATATATATATATGTATACATACATTCCACGGTACTTTTTGTTTAGCCGAGTTTCCTCGCATGTCGGACAACGAACCGGTGCGTTTGGCAATATCGCGCACCGAACCGGCTCTCCGTTTTTACATTTTTGATTCCGGTCCGGCCGAATCGGCCCGCACCGCCGTTTTCCTCCCCCCGTTGTTTTAATTCCGAATCGGAAGCATTCCTCCTTCTATTTACATTCCGCGAACGGATTTACATATATGTAAATCCATCGCGGATTTGCGAGTTTAACGGGGGAAACGACGGAAAATTAAAATCGATCGGTTTCAGATATCGACGACGTACCCGAAAAACAGAGGCAAAGACGTACGAAATCTTTTCTATACCTGCCGATGCTACTGTCATACATGCCCCTATGACCCTAGCAGCGATAAAGTTTCGCTACTTTCCAAAATTCCCCCAAAAAAGAATTCTTGTACAAGAATGTGATACAAAAAAATAAGAAGAAGCAGTCAGTCGTTTAATCTTTAAATTTGTGTCTTTACTCCATTCGACTTAGAGTCAAGTCCAGTTAGCCGATATGTCGCTACGTAAACCTAACCTAAACCTAACCTAAACCACTCTTTTGGTCGTAATGCTTCGATCATTTCCTACGCGTAAATCTGGATTTTTAGACTTAATTGTTAAACAATCATTGGCGAGGTCTTTGCACGAACTTCCGAGTTAATCATTTCCTTCCGATCAGTCGATATTTAGTTATTTTGTAACTTGAAGATCCTGCCAAACTAGTGCGTCGAAATCGTCGCGTATTTATTTTTTGAAATTCAATTCCCACCGTGACGCTACAACACATAGTTTTGTTGCTGTTCTTGCTCCGTTAGCTGTCGGAGAGAATCTTCTTTCTATCTTCCGGACGATTCTCGCGTGTGTGCATTACGGTGGATCCTGCCTCTTGAAGGAAACTCATCCCCCCTGTGTACGTAACTCCGTTATGTACATCAACGGGGTCAATTGATTCGTCGAAGGAACGTGGTTGCATCTAAAAATCCTCACTTTCCACGTATCATATCCCTCTAGCTCTTTTTAAACCGTATGTGCACGAGTAAAGTATTTTCCTATGGACTCGGCTGGTTGGTAATACTATTTCGGGAATGGTATCACGAGGTGGATTACTATAGAATCAAGTACGAAAAGGAGGTTTTCAAGGGTTTCAACGCGGAAAATCGCTGTAGTTTTGCAAAACTGACAGTGCAAAGAAGAGTTGATACAAGTTTCACTCGCATGTACCGTAGAAAATATCAATTTTGTTAAATACTTTAATTGCGTAATATAATTAGTATTAAATTACACATTTTAATCATGTTTGTTATACTAACACTTTACAGACTCCCTCTAACTCTAAAGTATCTCTCTAACTTGGTTAGTTTCCAAACAAATAGGATGAATAGAGACAGCGAGACCATTTCCAACCCTCTCTGTCAGAATACCTCAAAATCGTTTCGCAGTTAACAATTGAAACCGTAATCCGTCTTCCGCAGAGTTGCTCGAAAGCACTTCGAAAATATCCATCCTCCGTTTTCCAACGGAAAAAGAAACCCATCGCGAGCCCGCAACGCGATATCTGCGTGTCATTGTGCCGCAAACAATGATCGTACCGCGTCTTTGCAAACTCCCCGTCATTTCCTCTCGCGCGAAACAGCGATACTCCATCATCCGTACGTCGTAATTGCCAAAGCGCCGGCTTTTTAAAGCGATTCGGATACGAAAGACAAGCTTAGCTTCGTAGAATCCGCGGCGGCACGGGATTAGGGGGAGGAGGTTGCAATCGCGGCAGGCGGCCGCTTCATCTCGCGGATAATAAATTGCGCCCGCAGGGGCATTCGTCGCGACGAGTCGCGTGTGCGTGTGATACGGTGTATTTATACGACGCGGCGAACGGGTCGTGAAACGTATGCACGCGGATCGACTAACATATTACGACGGTAACGGTGTTACAACAGGTATTGCGCGCCGGATGTCGTCCTCCGCCGGCGTTTCCGTGTCGGCTGAACGAGCACCGCGAGCACGTTTCGCGAGTCCCATTCAATGGGAACCGTTTCTCTCAGCCTGCGTCTACAGGCTGTTCCACATCCAGGCCTTTGGATCGATTAAGTGAAAGGTGCGTCGCTGATTTTTTCCTTTGAACGATTTGAGCTCGGATTTTGTGCTTTTCAGTCTAATAAATAAATATTATTTAGCATAGATATATTTACAGATGAGTAAATTAAGTAAATCGCTCGAGTAACAACAGATTGCTAAATAAATTCAGATGCAACTAAACAGATATTAAACGAGTGTTCCAAGACTTATTTAAATTATTTTCTAATAATGTAAATAAATTTATCATAAGCGGATAAATTAAAAAACTCGTCGATAACAAATTACAACAATTACAACAAACGTTCTTAAATCTACTTAAATTCTATATTACAAAATAAATTAAAACAAATAAATTATTACGTGAATATCGTCGAATAAGTTATTACGTTGAATATTGTCGAAAGGATCGACCGTTTTTGTTGATTCTATCAACTTCTTTTTATCTATTTTATCGTAGAACGTTGTTTTGTGCGTTGTTTTGAATTGTTTCGACATTTTGTATGTTTTTTTTATACACCGTGCATTCTGTGCAACTTTGCAAACTTTCAAACGTCCTGCAATCGCATAAAAATTCAGCAGTTAACTGTTAACCGATTTCAGTTCTTTGACCCGTTGAAAATGAAAGTCAGTTTCAATTGTGGCGATTCGTTGTTAAAATCTTGTTTTTGTGTTCACTCGTTCTAGTGGAAATCGCAGTGCAACGATTTTCAGCGATTTTATCGTTTGCTAAAAAGAGAAAAAAAAAAAATAACACGAGATGATACAATCTAATCTGGGGTACAACAGTTGCAACAACAGAGAGCACCGATTAATATTTGTTTCGAAACAAAGATTCGTTCGCGTTATGATCGTGTTGAAATATAAACTCGAAAATGAACTAACGTATCCTCCTGGTCCGAGCGATATTAAACTTCCGAGAAGTGGCTGATGCATGGCGGATGCTCGTCGACAGGCAGCGGAAACTTTCACCTTTAAAGTTTCATTTAACTTTTCTGAAATTGGATAAAAAGTCGAGCGAGATGGGACACGCGTGTATCGGATCAAAAGCCGTTTCTTCCAGCACGCCGTGCTTTATCCCATTTTCCTACGATCTTGTAACACACGCTTTGCACGTATGAGAGAGGATCGTATGGATTTCAGGCTGACGAGAAGCAGTCGCGACATACGTTCGTTAATTGCCATCTTTTTATTCCCACTCGTCTTCTTCGTTTCGTTCTGCTTCGTCATCCTATTATTAGTTACAAGTGACGAGTAATAAATAATTTATTAGCAAATGTTTGGGACAAATATTTCTTGTCGTAAGGATTTTTATTCTTCACCGAGTCTGAAAAGTAAACAATTTCTCGAGACAGTAGCTAGTAACAAATGAGACAAAAAACTACACGACTCGTACGATTCGTCTCACTGAAAGGCCCAGAAGCAACTGTTTTGACTAGGAAATGAAAACAAATTACAGGCGCGATCACTCAGTACCAGATAACGCCACTCCCACTCGAGGTCTACCCCACGCCCCCTTACGAATCACGTGACCTAAATCAACCAATCGCTAATTTTCGTTGCATTAGCGTTGCACTTGAAGAGGCCCGATTTTCTGGATTACTCCCGCTAAAATCACTTTCAGTGATAAAAAGTATATTAACTTTGAAAAATTATAAAAAAAGACTGTAAATATTTGAGTACATAAAAACGAAATATTCATAGCGAATCGAGCGTTTCGAAGGCACGTGATTGAATAATTTTCCAACTTTTTCGAACGATTACCGATTATAATTTTACAATCACTGTAAAGAGAAACATCTAAGCTTCAAAATAGCAAGTAGTAAGCAATAGTAAAAATTTTTTTTGCGAGAAAATGATTCATATTAGTACGCGAGAACCCGAAAGTATTGGGAAGTTGATGCTCGGGGAGAGACTGGTTTCCAAGGAATTTGAAGTTTCTCGAGATATTTCGAGTTTCCACGCAGGAGCATGCTTCTTCATTGTATCGGTATAAGTGCCTCTGAGGTGTCTCGTATAAATACGTCTGGTAGGAAATCCCACTTTTGCAAAGAGAGACGCAGCCAAAAGCTTTTCGCAGCAACTGATACGCGAAAGACCAATCTAGCCGTTCGACGGCCGTCAAAAAAGAAAAAAGGAAGAAAGAAAAGGAAAGAAAAGAAAAGCACGAAATTCTTAGCGTTCAACGGATTGAAACGAAGTTAATGCTCTCGTCGCATCGCCGGCCGCATCGCGACGTCCGTTTATCGATCTCCAAGTCCACTACATTCTATTTCACGCGTTTCTTTTCGTCCTATCTACGCATCCACTGCATTCACTTTGTATCCTCGTCGTATGCTTTCTCTAGTTTTCGTCATTCTTGCCTCTTTTTTTCTCAATTCAGGAGAATCTCGCCTTTCACGGTTTTATTCCATCGGTTGATTTTGCTTTTTCCTTCCACGTAAGTAACTGGCCGTTTCGTACTTATTGCGAAACGTGGAAACCAGTTCATTCGCGGTTACTTGTCGCCCGGATTGCCTCGTCCTCGAACGCTTCTTCATTTTACCGAAGTCTCTATTCCTAATCTCGCGTACGTGCTGCCGCGTCTCGCAGTTGGGAAGTTCGTTAATGGCAGGCGTTTCACACGAGGACTGTAGATTTCGAACAGATACCGGGAGCGGTACACACATGTACGGACTCGGGTTTTTAATTCATTGCATTCTCGATCGAACGCGTGTTATTGTCGGGATGAAGCTCGATTTTCGGGGATTCGCCGCGAGTGAGTCGTGATTAGAATTTCGTACGTAATTCGATTAACTTAATTTCGGAGTCGAAGCTTTTCGCGGATTTTGTGATCTCTGTCTGACTATTCTTTAATTTATATTTCTCAGCTCGTGCTGAATGTATTAAATTCGAACGCTTATTGCAACTTTTCACGAATACACTGTGCGTTGTATGAAACATTTTGAAATTTCGTTAACATGTGAGCAGTGTGATCCGTGTGTGAATCATAATTATGTTAGTCAAGTTTGAAACAAGTCAAAATGTGTATGAAGTTATAAGACATCTGATACAAATTTTCAGTAGAATCGTTTTTAACATTCACTATGTACTGCACAATAGTTTTTTGTTTTACTAAATATGCAGTAAATTGCAGTGTGACTCGACAATTATAATTACATTGGAACAACTCAAAATGTATATAAAAATTATAATACATTTCACAGATATCACAATCAGCAAATATTTAGTAGAATCATTTTTAGCACTTGCTAGATAGCAAGCTTGCCTGATACTCTACACTAGCTTCTTACTAAATATGCAGTGAATACATTTTTGGACTAATTTCAAAACTCACAAGGAATGACAGTGTCAATGGAATTTCAAAATATTTTACGGGACACAATTTTTCTGCATTAAGCATTCGAAAACTTTTGCAAGTCACCGTGACTCAATTTCGAAAAATAAATCATTTCAGATCGATCCATTTTTCAACTATGAAATGTGAAATATTGATTTGCTGTGCTGGCCAAGTAGACAGCAGTCTTGGTTTAAAAACACGAATCAACGAAGGAGGAACGCGCGGCGTCCGACAAAAGCTCGTTCGCGACCGTGGTTTATTCACTCCTCCCTTTTATTTCGGTCCTCTGTGTTCTTCGTTCCCTTGGCCCAATGGTTGTTCCCCGGTCGAGCGACGATCAGCCGAAAAATGCGGTGAAATTTATTTCCGTTATAAATATCGATGATTAATCGTGACCACGAATACGTTGCGCGGATTCGAGTGGCGCGGTCCTCTGACCTATCTCGCCAAAGCTGAAAGGAGAAAAAAAGGGCTCGTGGATCACGGGATCACAATCGGGGCGACTAGCCCCCACGGAACGGTTTCATCGAAATCCTCGAATTCGTTTCGTAAATACGCTGGGATCTCGCGTTTGGCATTTATGGCGTGGGATCTTTTTCTCTATTCGGGAGGAGAAAAAATTCACGTCTCGATGAACACGTACGTATTCTGTTGCGCAACTATCTATTCGTTACGCGAATCCTTTGCGGGAAGAAACTGAATCCGGGAGCGGAATAACTTGCCAGATTTCCGTCATTTTATATGGAACTTTTTTGTTAGGAATCGTACATTGTTCTGGATTTTTACGTGAAAATTTAGCGAACGAAGAATGTTTTTGTACGGTTGGAATTTTGAATAATATTTTCTGTAACAGTTAAATTATTGCCTATATATTATTAAAATATACGTAAACAAAAATTAATTACATTCACTCCTCTAAATATTTCTGAGTAATACATTCAAATATTAATCAAACATTTAATAATACAGAGAATATTTCTTTCTTCACTTCAACTTTACGTATACTTTTATATATACTTATTGTTACTTTTTCGCGGAATTCCAAGACTTCCATATTCACGTCTTACAATTTCTCGAATGAGATCTAAAGACGAGCTTCAAACTGTTAAACAAACGTAAATGTGTCAAATCCTTCAACAACGATTCTCTGCGTTACCAAAAAAAGAAAGAAAGAAAAAAAAAAGAAAAGAGAAACGCGCATGGGCCACGTAGCCGTAGGCCGTAATTCATAAATTTGTCAAATGATACAATTTGAAACTTATCGCACGGTTGCGTTGTAACGAGAGGAGAGAATTAGTATCGGCAGAATTTATCGAGGCTTTAACGATTTAATATGTAGGAATTTTCTGGCGAAAATGCGTCGATACGTCCAGCCGCCGTCTCCCCTCCACCCTCTTGGACGCGGCTGGTCGCCTGCCCCCGTTGTAGTAGGAAAATTTATTTGTTCGTCGAAATAAAATTTCGGCTGCAGGACCCTCCCTCTTCTCGCTTGCCTTTTATATATATATACGTGTAAATTGTTTTACCATCGGCTGTATTTTATATCGTTCCGTTCTTGTTTCGAATCGGGCGCCCGTAATTCGGCCCGAAGAGTGATGAAGGCCTTTGTTAATGAAACCGACATCTTGATTAGTTATTTCGGCCCATCCCTGTACACGCTCGGCCGCGGAATTTATCGGCCGGCCCGTGTATAAATCAAATTCGAGCGGCTTAGTCGTTTTCGCTTGAAAATCGCACGGCCATTACACTGCCGAATTTATCTCGTATCTGGTATTTACATTTAATAAGGGAATTTAGTGCCTCCTCGATCGATCCGGGTTAATGAAACGTCACCGGCCGAACGTCAGCGCCTCGTATTTTTCTAAATTACACCCGCCTGCATACATACATATTGGGTTATTCGAGTCGGTGGAATATCTAGTTAAGCCGAGCTCGATTCATCTCGCGAGTCGCCAGATTCGCTTGTGGATAATTTTTAAGTGGCCTCAGTTTGTCTGTGCCTTGGTGGCGTTAACATATTTTTTTTTTTTTTTATGAAGATGGAATTTCTACTTATTATCCTCCATAGTGGTTAACTACGTTACATCCTCAGTGGATTTTGTAATTCAACATCTCGTATCTCATTTATTATCTTTTGTTGTTCAGTATGTTTGATCACCAATAGTAATGACGTAGGTACATATATATTCTATGAAGATGGAACTTTTTTTACTTGGTCTAATTTAAAATCCTCAATGATGGATGCTGTAAAATCAGCAATCTCGTATCATTTAGTATCTTAAGCTGGACCGGTCATCCATCCTAGCGGTGTTCCGCACTCTGCTTTGCTTAACGTCGGAGATCAGCAGGACTTCGACGCTAGGCGCGCAGCCACTTGCGGCTTGTGCTAGTCAGTGTTCGAAACTCGTAGTTGAGGAATCCTAGGCCGCTACAACCTCTTTGTTGACTAAAACAATCTATCCCATCTAACCCTAAAGTTATTCTAATGCTGTCTTATAAGACGAAGAACCGCTATAGAATGTAATAAGAGCGAGGAACTAAATCTTTGAAACTAGATGCACGATTTTTTTTACGCCCCCCAAAAAAAATTTGCCCATCATAAAGTTGCAGCATCCAAGATATTCGTATCGATATATCTTGCTCAACTCGTCAACCATCTCTGAAAAGACTTGCATCTTCGAACCGTTTTCGAATCAACGGTAATACGGTATAGCAGGTTGGAAGTATCAGCTAATGCGGCCGCGTCGTATATTAATTTGCCGATGGCTTGACGCCCGACGCGCGCGCTGTATTTTTCGGTCTCGTGTGTATTCCGGAGTTAGATCCTTGACGATCAATTATCATTAGCGGGCGTCATTAATAATCGAAAACGAACGGGTGGGAAGCGTGACAGGTGACAGCGGGCTGGTCTGGTGGACGTTGTTGCCGCCGCAGCCTCGGAAAGTTATCGCGGCTGAATACTTTTGACACGTTCAACGCAACATTCCCGCGACAGCCGAGCCGTGCCGTGAATATACCGCGTCGTTCGAAACTTCGCCTCCTCGGTGAAAACGATGGCATTCGAAACGCCTCGAATACGAATCGTTTCGAAACCTGTGGCGCACACGCGTGTACAGTGAACAATTCGAATCAAATTTCGACCCGGGGTTTGAAATTCTTCTGTCTTAGTTTTTGGAAATTTCGATCGTTTGGGAAATCGATTCCCTATTTTTTTATATTTCCGTAACACTCGAACTTTTAATACTTTACGCCGATGATTAACTGTTTCCATCTGGATTACGAATTTTTATGCATTTGTGAAAAACTTGAAGACACAGGAATATACTGAATGCAAAAATAAACGCACTAATCCGAAATATAGTACTTGTTATAACATCCGTAAAATAGTTATTTTCATAGATCCTAATTTCTTTATTTCTAATTGAAATTCGCATCCTACTTATCACAGTATTTAAATTAAAAATTTTAAGGTTTAGGTTGGGTTTAATTAGGCGCGTTAAAAATTTTTTAGACTCAGAATCTATCAAGAGACTTTGCAGAGTTTTAATCTTCGAATCGTGTTGAAAGTGATTGGAATCTGTTCTGAAATATTAATACAAAAATTGATTGAAAACGACTCGAAACGTCTCAGATTCTATCGCTGCTTCTCAAGAGCGACGTTCTTTTTGCGTTTCATCGGAGGTTCAGTGACCCGGCGTTAACGAAACACGCGTAGCTGCAAATTTTTTCTCTGCCGCGCGGTGGAAAAATTCTCTCTCCCCGAGTTTGCGAAGCGATCGGGCGCCATTGATTTTTCCGCACGCGCGGCTTTCTTATTCGAAGCTCGTGCATGCAAACGTGAAAATTCCATGTCGTTTCTCGGGTCATGAATGGAAAATCCACCGATGTTTTCGTGCCCGTTTCCAAACGCGTTCTTCATCCATCATGATCTGTCTTTTCGAGATTCGAGATCGGGTAAAATTTCCTTTTATCGCAGACTTTATTCAGACCTCACCCATATCAAAAACACTTCGACTCTTTCTCGAATCGCGGTGATGTAACCCCGGTTCGGTAATGTCGGTAGCGGTAGTAGACTGTGGATTTTTATGCGTTTCACACATTTTTACAAACACACATCTAAAGAAACGGACGGTTAAATAGAAATTTCTTTTACGTGGCGCGCGTTACAATAGATATTTTATATATTTTTACCTACATTTCCCACGAATGCATACAAATCTTGTGAAGAAGCTGAGGGGAGGATTCAAGTGATAATTTAATCAGTTACAAGCAACGATTACTCGTCGCATGTAATTTTTATACTTTGTGATAACCAACTTGTTGCACACAACTGCATAATGTTTCTTTCAAATCTGCATCGACGATTAAAGGCACCACGTCTCTCACGAAGAATGACATTATTCTAAAATCTATATTCTCAGGTGATCGACAATTTTATGATCGCACGAAAAGATCGAAAGAAAACCTGGAATTTTTTGAAACACGACTGAAAGAAACAAAATTTATCTATTTACCAAGAATATTCTACTTTAGTTATTTTATATATTTCTGTATCTCGCAACTTTCGATTTTCCATAAATGTATAAAAATCTCAGCGATAACAGTCTCCGTCGTGCGAGTTTTAACTTTACTTCTGTTCCGTGGAATTTCGTAATGTCACGTCGCGTTTTATTTCCTTCCACGTTTTATTTCTCTGCACGCGGGATTGCGTCAGGAATTTTATCCAACGCAAAGTACCTTCGTACCCGGCGAGATACACAGTTGCAGCCACTGTCAACTTTAATGCAGAATGAAAGGAAATAGTCGCTCGACGATCAGCCGCGATTTGCAGCGTTCTACTTGACTTCTCGCGAAGGTGTTGTGCAACATTCCAGCGGTTGTGTCCCGTACCTGATCTTTGATCTTTGATAATTGCACGTTGATAAGGTCCATGACGCCGCGAAAGTTATTTATCTGTCTTTTTCCTGTGTGGTTTTGGAAAATAATCGTTCCTTGAATGATTGTTTGTAGCACGTACATGTTGAAGAATCTCTTGGTAATAGCTTCGTGATCGATAGAAAATTTTCGATCCAGTTTTCAGTTACAGTCGAGGGCAATTGACATCATTTTGCGAACTATCTTTTGATTGTCATTGAGTTCTAGCGCTAACAGAGTGAGTTTCAAACACGTTCTTTGCTTGAGAACAAATTACTACCGAGAGAAAAGAGAGGTTTGATAAACTGAAAAAAGTACCACTCTCAAATTTTTTTTCTAAAAAAGAGCGGTCTGTGAAATCCGAGAGTGGATGTAAGAGCACAAAGAAGGTCGTCCAGCTGTTCGATCCTGGGTTGTCCGTCAAAGACCCGAGATATCTCCTCGACGCCAACCCGCTAACGGTCTCCGACCAAAGTTCCCAAGTACGTAACTCCTATCTTCCCAGCTCTTTAGTACGTATCGCGGCACACTCGCACGGAAACTATCGATCGATCGCTAAATTTCATAACCTCCGTTAATCTCGTGACAGCAACCGATCCGGCCACCTCCCCGGGGACTCTAAACATCGAAGGAAGCCGTTTCGAAAGCGGTTTCATCGCGCTGTCCGACACGACCGCAGCGAGCGTCGTCCGGACGCTGATTTTCCATCGAAGATCGATCGAGGGGGGGAGATGAACCCAGTAAAATTAACCCTTTCGCACCGTCGAACGCCGCCACGCCAAAAGTGTACACGTCGATCGAATCACTTTCCGATTAACATTCCGTTAATCCGTCTTGAAACGGAATCTTCTTTGAATTTCTTCGTAACATTTCGACAAGGACCTGGACTGCTTTTCTTTCCAAATAAACTTCAATTTTTTCAAACAAAAATTTAATTATACCTGAAATGTTTAAAGGATCGGCTCGATCTTTTACTGATTAAGGGATTAAAGATTTTTTTATTATTTATTCAACAATTTCTCATCGTACAAATATTCCACTGTCGAATAGAAAAAAATAGAAGAAATTCGTCCAAAGTTTATGTATGTCCAAGACTTTTTAAATATTTTTAAATACGCGATTACTCCAAAATACGTCAATAGACGCTGTATATATTCGGCTCTCGTGATGAAAGGTTCGCGAGGTGAGGATCGATGCTCTCGGTCGAGGCGACTGGCTTGATCGCGAGGGAAAGCGGTCGATGCCGATCCGACAAAGTATAAAGCAGCTGGACCCTGCGCAGCGAACCTCCGGTGTGTAGCGTTAATCGTCAAAAGCTCGGGGCGTCTCTGTATCAGTCGGTACGATCCGAACGTTCCTTCGTCTGTTGCTTCGCGTCTGTATTTCGTCGGTGGAGCCGCGGCCGCGTTACGCGAACTCCGGCTAACGGCAGCTCGGATAATGCCAGCTAAGGTAATAATGCTGATGCATGCTAATGGAGAGCGCGATAGTAACGATGGGGAACCTGGGGAAAAGTGCTGCTCGTCATACACAGAGGAGGGCTCGTTCGCTCGCGCTAGCGCGAGAGGATAAATTGATTCGCGTTGCGGGAACCAACCTTCGCGAGCTCTCTGTCCGTTTGCGCGCATACACACGGGGAAACGAACTGCGTTCGAACATTTGTCGTTCGAAAAGTTTTTCATCTGCAGAATGTTACAATGAAACACATTTCGAAGTTTCTCTAACAATAACATTTGAAACTAATTTCTTCTTACGAGATACATTAAAATGTTTATCGATGTATCTAGTAAAATGTTGATATATCGCGTGAATAATATTCAGCAATAATTTATCACAGTCAAAGTCAAGTGATAATTTGTCAAAATTTATCGTATAAATATTTTCGCTTCTTTGAATTTGATTAAACTGTAAAATCCAAGTGGAGACTTTCGCGACCGCGATGTCAAAGAACAGAATTTGATAATACAGAAAAGAATTCGAGTACATATTTCTCTACAAAGTATTATATATGTATATACATATATATTATATTGCATTAAGTATCTTGTAGCTTCTATATACATTTTCACATTTGTTTCAAACTTGACCAATATAATCGCGATAGTTGAACTTCACCATACTTTTGATGAAATTTCCAAATTTCGCATAGCACGCGTAATGTACGACAAGCGAGTGTGTACTTTCGCGCATTTTTGTCCATTCCCTGTCTTTTTCCCTCGCCATTTCTGTTAATTGGAATTTATCTCGTTGCTAAAAGTGAAATTTGCCGAATTTCTGCTTGCGTTCCTCCGACACATTGCACGCGTCCGGATAAATTATTTTCCACGACACGCGATGCGCGGCTGATCGATATTTCGCGCCACCAGCCGTTGTTCGATAGATCGAATAGACAGTCGATGAAAAGAAAAAAAAAAAAAAAAAGTAGAAAAAAAGACGCTGTCTCCTCTTCTCCTCTGTTCGTCTCTCTGTCAGCGAGCATTTTCAGGCCGTTCCCGCGTTTCCTCGACCGTTCTTTAATGCCTTTTAGCGTTTTTCGAACGTGCTCGCGCTGCTTTTTAATTCACCGCTTGTCGTTTATCCGTTCCTCCGGCTGGAATTTCAACGGAATTTTTATCCACCGGTAATGCCGTGTGCGATACGTTCGCGCTATTTTACGACCGCCCATTTGCGCATTCTCTCGATATTTTCGGTTCGCGCGCGGATCTTTTTCGTTTCTCCTGTCAACGGGTAATTAAATCGAAATGTCGTAATCACTCGCGTCGACAAGACACGATGACTGATAATTTTAGTGACAATCAAGTCACCTCGTCTTCCTTAATTATTATTCCGAAATCTCTGGCAGTAAAATAGGATTTTACAAATTTTCGTTGTGTCTAACGTGAAGTGTAACACCTGCAATTCAAAGATATTACTCGAGAGTTAAAAGATCCTTCTTCAGATCACTCAAATTTCCCATTTTTCACAACATGCTTCTCACGCAATTCCGGGAAAAGCACGAAAATACAAAGTCCATTATACTTCGAACGAAGTATACACTACAATCGCTCTTCTCTACGTTCCTTCTCCCATTTTTTAAATCGTACGTCGCAGCGTACGCGTTACACGAACACGGGCGTAGTAGCTGCGACGATTTCGCGTAATTTTCGAACGGAATAATCTGATCGAGCGAGAGAGGATCGAATTGAGAGGAACGGTCCCCGTTAACGGAGAAATAGAGGGGCGGGGAGGTAAAAACGATCACCGACAACCGATTAT
Organism: Melipona bicolor; assembly: GCA_030673865.1. Taxonomy (NCBI): domain Eukaryota; kingdom Metazoa; phylum Arthropoda; class Insecta; order Hymenoptera; family Apidae; genus Melipona; species Melipona bicolor. The sequence continues at coordinate 5,207,839 of JAHYIQ010000004.1, read as the reverse complement.
TTATTTCGCCGACGCGAAGTGAGCGATACCGTTCGATTCAATTCAGTTTTATGGATATCCGTGCGTGTCTGCTGTTTGACGAAGCCAATAGAGGACGTCGCGCGAATTGTAATGTATCGCGATCTTTGTACGTGCGGTTCCGAAAACTGCCCTGGGAAAATATTTCATCGGGTGACGCGGATATATCACTCTTAAATCATTTGCATCGATAGGGATAATACGCGTTTTTCGTATGGGGCTTGTCGTCCGGATGCGAGATAGCTTAGCCAGTTTAATATGTCCTTGCAAGAAGAACCTTTCGATCGGCGAGAAATATCGCCCCCTCATATTTTACCCGCTGCGAACGCCGATGTTTATCGCCCTCGAAGAATGATTGTCGTTGTTCCGTAGGGTCGTTCGATTTTCGCTCGATAATTAATATTCGTATCTGTTGTTCTTTGTTACCACGTGGCACCCATCACGTGTAATTTGGTAGGAACAGCAATTGTTCGTGCACGTTTTTAACTTTTCTCGCAATTAAATAACGCTAGGCTGTTGGGATTTCTTGATTTTCGTCGTCTGATCCGAGTGCTCAAAGTCTAACAAAATGGCGAAAAGAAGTAGCTTTAAAAACATGGCAAGTTTGAAAATTCCAATCTTCGAGATCTAGTCTTGAAAAGCAGTTCGAATTTTCACAATTTCAATCGAGAACGAAAGTTTCCCACTTGTTACGTGAGCTGGTACCTAGTATTAACCGTCAAATTCTTTATTCAGTTTTCTACGTGAAACGTCCAAAATCCTCCTGTTTCCGTGATCCTCGTTGCCTCGAAGGTTTTGCAATAACCGTGTTTTGTAACAACGCCACCCACTCGGGGGAAAAAATTGGAGAAGCGCGCGTTGTAACTGGCAGTCTCAAACGCCAGGCGGGGAAACTGGAAGTTGGCAACAATGCCCATAAATTCGTGTTTGCGAAACGCAGCGTCTTGCGATCCAAGTCGGCCACCGTGACACAGCTTGATGACGTAAGTGAAGCGCGCGGACGAAGTTTACGCGAGCGTCGAGTATATTACTCCACTTACCGGTGTGGCGAGAACGCGCGAACGCGAACATTAAAAGTCGATTCTTCGTCTTTTATTAATGTGTATCGCACAAGTGAAGAAAAAAGGAAAAAAGACAAAAAAGAAATAAAAGAAAAGAAGAATAAAGTAAGCTCGCGATTACGAGAGTAGTAACAGACCGCGCTTTTCAGACGGGGGTCTCCGTTGGCCGACACGAACGATAAAATCAGCGTGATCCTCGATAAAGTCAGGGACAGTCGAGCCGAGCTAGAGCCTTTTCTGAAGGAAACGCGATCTCGCAGGATCGCGAAGCTTCCGAGCTACGTGAATTTTAAATCTTCTCAAAGAGGGATCCGACGAATCCAGTGATATAAGTAGAATTTATGTCAGACCGTATCTGACATGGCAAACAAAAGGGGATAAGTGGAACGCGGGAGTGTCGTTAAAACATTGGCTGGTGTATATTGTTTGTCTTGAATTTGAACTTGTCAAGCAAGAATTCTGCATTTTTATTCCGTTGTTATTTCCATATTTTACTCGGGAGCGATTTCGAGATATTTCATACGACTTTTATTCCTTATTTAGTATTTTCACTTGCACTTTTAGGGTATTTATTTGCTAGCTACTATACTATTATACTATATGTATAAAATATCAGGTAATGTAGCAAAGATAAAAAGAGAATAATAGTGTGGTGTATTTTGAGAATGTCGGCAAATGAATAAATATCAAACAAGTATTAAATCGTGTAATGTATTTCTATCTCTGTCTTTATCTTCCGGAAGATATTTGTATACTTTATGGACATTGAAATTTTAATATACAGCGGTGAACGCGTACATTAAGATTCAATTCTTGATTATGATTAATCTCTTAATCGCAAGGAAGAGTGTATTTATTCGCAACAACGTTCACAGCAGCGATGCGTCTTTTGAATATTAATCGAATCTGACGTTTCGCCGGCAATACAGTACTCTAGTCAAGAGAAGGTCCAACGATGAATGGAAAATCGATGGAAAAGAAAAAAATGAGGAGTAAATAAGGAGCACGGGTATAGAACAGGTGATTAGATAGCGATGTGTAAGGACAACGAGACGGGGATTGGACGTAAACTAGAAGACTAGTCGCCAGAGGAACAAGGTGGAAACAAGGGAGGCGGGAAAAGAGAGTTGCGGGCCAGCTTACGTGATCAGAATTAATCACGGTTATTTATTGGACGAATAAATTTTCCGTCGATCGGCGAATCTCGCGTCAGCCGTGCACATTTCGATGCAGCTGCGCCACTAAAAATGAGAAAATGCGGCCGGCGTTGGACCGCGTGCAAGATGCTCCAAACGAAATAATTCGATGTGTCTAAGGACGACGCTTCAATTTTTTCCCTGTAACTATACGTGCTCCGTTTCATTCTTCTATCTGCTTCTCCTATTTTTTTTTCTGTTAGTCTCAGACTAAAAAGATTTTCTTCATTAAGAGAATTTGAAGAATTTTACTTATACGTAATGTCGAATGTTATGATTTTAAGAATATATTTGAAGAAGGGTTCATGGTTCGGGATGCATGATGGAAGGACGGAAGGTATATGAAAGAGAAGAAAGGCGGTTATTAGTGCGTTTCGTCTCGGAGTCACTGCCTAGACTCATTCAGTGGGGGCTGATATAGCAGCGAACTCCTTAAACCCCTAGAGAACGCTTGTAGTTGCTGGCCCGATCACCCATCCTAGCGGGGTTCCGCACACTGCTTTGCTTAACGTCGAAGATCGGCAGGACCTCGACGCTAGGCGCGCAGCCACTTGCGGCTTGTGCTAGTCAGTGTTCGAAACTCGTAGTTGAGGAATCCTAGGCCGCTACATATTTTTCATTACTATTTCCCCTTCCTACAATTTTCATCAAGTATTTTTCCATTTCTTTTGTACCACTTTCCTTCTTCCAACTAACAATATCAAATCTGCTACGTAATTTCCAATTAATTGCTTATTCCACTCATTATTTTCACGTTTCTCGTTTTTCGTTCGCGCTTCAACCCCCAATCTCTCTATTCCACATCAGTAATAGCTAACGAATGTTAGCTTCATTGACGCTGTTTCAGATTCATTAACGAAAATAGAGGAGAGCGACTGAAAATGAAAGAATTAATTCCTTTTCACTCTCGATTAAACGTGTTCCGCCTCTGTGTTTTTTTATTCGTATTTTAACCGCGCTGTGTTCCACGTTTAGTCCACCGGTCTAAAGGGGGAATGACGGTTTCGTCATACTCGTTTTGGATTCACTGACGAAAAGGGGGGAAACAGGGGGAAGGGGGGAGCGAGGTTGAAAAGGGGCGAGCAATTAATGCGTCTGGATCCGGGGAGAAGTGCAATAGTGCCGGTAAAGCTTCTGTTTGGTAATGAAAAGCTTCCTGGTCGTCGTGCAGCACGCTTATTTCGTCAATGAGAATCGCGTCTCCTTGATGGAAAACGACGCCGTTCGAGGTTTTCACCAAGGGTTAAAGCTCTCGTAATGGGGTTCGCACTGTTTACTCGCCCGGCTTCAATGAATTCCCAAATGGTTATTTAGTCTCGCTCTATTTCAACGTTATTTTGACGTGTACGCTGTTCCCAATGAGCGTCGAGTACGTCGAGTGGCCTTCGAAAGAGGATTTGACTCGCGTTCTAGCTATAAAATACCACTGCTTAAACTCGTTAAGCACCGAGAAATAGCATTTATCCTAGTATTATAAATGCTTGGATTTTTTTTTTTTAACACGTAACTGGTATCGCTAGGCATTGCCAACTATAACAATTTAGACTTCACGTTCAACATGATTCTCGAGTTTTTCGTTCGATTTAATTTCGTTATTAATTTCCATTGGAAAGAATGTAAAATTAATAATATCAAATACCTGGAATTTTAGTGATTTAATGTAGAATTATAAAGACGAGATGTACGACAGAATATTTGATAAAATTATAAAGTTGACTGAAAAAAAATTGGAAACGAAATTAAATCGCTCGTGCTCAGTGGGTTAAAAGTGTTCGCAAGAGACGATGAAAAAAGAGAAAAAAAGAGATATCGAACGAATTTTTGCTTCGCGGCGGAAAATTTTTTCATTTCAGAAATTTCCGTTTAGTTTCGTAGGTTTGAATAATAGTAAATCTCACGCGTAACACGCGGCGATAGCGTAGCGTGGCATTTTTTGGGAAATTTCCTTTTAATCCATGGTAAACCAAACAGAGCCGCGGATAAAATATAGTTTTGTTTACTGGAATTTGTTTAAATCGAAGACACCGAGACATTTATTCACACGCGACGTGCTCTACGACCTGTCAAACGATAAAGAGAGATCCTTCCAACTTTTGTCCACTCAAATGTTCTCGTTATTCGCGCTGTTAATGTTGCTACACATTGCGAAATTATATTTCGAAATAAATCAATTTCAGCTAATTTACTTAAGCTTCTTTTACGCGTGGAGTTTTCAAATGATATTCAATCTTTATTAATTATAAGTTCGGAAAATTAAGTAATTGTAAAGTGAGAAACTTATAGAGGGCGTTATAATTTTCAAGAGAAGTCTTTACGTATTTTCAATTTGCAACGTAATTAAGTATCTCTTCGAGGATTCCACTACAAAATAATATATCTGGATAACATAGTCCCGATAATCAATTGATCTCTCGAGAAACACGTACATATGCACAAAGATCGCAAGACGAGAGTATGAAAAACAATTTCCAAATTCAACAATCAATCCCGTATTCGTTCAATTTCACACGAATCAATTTCACGTTATCGAAACTGTTTTTATTCTTTTTTTTTTTTCATTTGGCTGTTAGATTACGTGTGTTTTGCGTACTATCGAACGGTTCAAAAAAAAAAATCTCGCGGATTTGGAACCTATCCGCATTTTCCCTGCATGCCCCCCCCCTCTCTGTGCGTCTATTAAACTTTCATTTATACAAAAAGAAAAAAAAAAAACCTCCGACAGTTCCAATTTCAAGTCGTGTGCGATTGCTGGATATTTCAGCTGGTCTCCCGCGGTCCTCCACGGTTCCAACCGAACTTCACTTTTGCGCCTACCTTTCGCGCCGTCATTCACACCGTCGTCGTCGACAAACACACCGTGTCTAATGGTAATAGGAAGTCGCGGGAAAACGGTGGTAAATACCTTTCTGCGCGTCGCGAGATCGATCGTCCGGGCTGTGACGAAACAGTCGCTAGGTCATTGAGAGAGCTGGTCGGGACCCAGGATCGGCGGTACAACGCGAATCGCGACGATTCAGTTCCGCGACCGGTCCACGCTACGTCGCGCAACAATGCCGATTTACTTACGCGCGAGTTTTCGCCAACCGAGCTTTATTATTTATTACCGCTACCCGACTAACCAGCTCGAATTGAACCATTATATTTCACGGCCTTAGTTCTGCTTTCTTGCCGTACTTTCTTCACTCCTGGTCCCCGTGGATCGATTCTAGATTCAAGATGGTCGGTTTGGCTTTTGTTAAACTTCGCGATTGTAGGTGCGATTGGTCGGAAGTTTATGTTGTGTATTTAGGAGCATACTTACAGAAGAATAAGAATCCTTATATTTAGAAAGAGAGGAGAAGAATCCTCAAAGTCGTCGATGTGTTTTGTAATTCGAGTTGTTATGAGTTTGAATTAGGTTCGGCTCTCGAGCAGAGAATTACGATCGTCGAACTTCAACGCACACGTGGAACTTTAACATGAATGATATTTCATCGCGTGTTTGCATATAATGCGGAAAAAGCAAAATACGTAGTGTTTCGTGGAACGTTTTAGCTTTCTCAAAAAAATTTTACTGGTGTGTTACCGTTAACTGTTCCGTTAAATACAAATTGTTCTTTTTGAAACAAATTTTGCTCCGCAATTCATTTCGATGAAAAATTATCGATACTTTGAACTTCGTTATAGTTTCGTAAAAAGAAATTACACGACAATTTATTTGGTCTCGTTTTGAAACGTGAAACTTTTATTTTGACTGTTTTGAATTCCTTTTTTCCCCCCGAGACGTTTGAATATCACGTGGCAAGTGGAAAAAGTGTCCTTTTCTTTAGAAAACAATTGTAAAGATTCACACGTATGTAGAAACGCTGGCAAATTTTATTTACGATTAAATCCACCGTGGTTTTGAAGATTGCACCCTTGAAACTCACTGCACGATTATTTTTCGGCATTTGATTAAACTTTAAACGAGAAAACTTGAAGAGGTCCCAACTTTTCGTCGTTTAACTCTAGCGTTCAAACTCCAATAAAATGGGGAAAAAAAACCTTCAGCAAGATTTAGGGAATCTTTGCAAAGAAAAAAATTTCAATTCTCAAGACTTCGTGGAAAGGTCAAATTAAAAAAAACAAATGTTTTATATTTTCAGAGATGTTTGAACTTTCACAGTTTTCGAGAATAAAGGTTCTCTTACTTTTCCATCCCGTGTGAAAACATCTTTGAAGAGAAACGAATATAGGGCAGTCGAAGTTGAAGCTTTAAAATAAGGTCAAGTAGATTGTTATCAGGTAGCTCTTCTTTATAACGATAGTGTAACGATTTAAGGTATTGACAATTTTTCATCATTGTGTTCAGCTTACGCGTTATGATAGTAATATCAAGCGCGTAACGATTAATAATAACCACTTCTAATAGAACAAACACTTCAAGTCCCTATTAGAACTATCTCTAGACAGCACACAGCCGTGTCTAGTCAATTTATCGATGATTCTTTTAGCCAGCTTCCACGTTTCAAGCATCCATTATCCTATAAGATGAATTCCTCTGCACAAAGACGGAAAGAGGTCCTTTTGTAATGCGAAACATTTCAACGATTCTCTGCCTGATCGGGAAACAAGATCGGTCGGACGGGGGCACCCCGGGGGCAGCCTGGTGTTCGCGTCACAGATTGAAAAGCTCCCATCCTGTATAAATATCTTGTCAAACGTTCTCTCTCGAATGCTCATCAATGCTACCACTCCGTGGGAACGATGCACTTGCAAGAAAGATTTAATGAGATTCTGTCTGCCTTTACGTTCACAATGATTCGCGGCGATCGCCACGAGCAAAAGGAATAACAAAGGCGTCTCGTTAGTATCTACTTGTCCCTTGCGAATCTACAATCACGTTAATTACCGTCACCGGTTTCCTTATTACCGGAACGTCTGCGTATCCTGAGCCGGTGAGTTTCGTTGGATTAAGTTGTTAAGTCGGCTTTGACCGGCCCGAAGAATCAGACGGCGAGAGGAAAGAGACGGAGACGGAGACGGAGACGGAGACGGAGAGTGAGAGAAACGGGCTGAATACGGTTATTCAAAATTCCAGGGGCTTCGTGTGGTAACGAACCTTCCTTCGTTACATGTCGCGTGTTATTTTGTTTAAATAAAACCGTCTGCGTTTGTTCAGGCTAATAATTCACGGACGTTCAAGCCGTGTCCCGTGAATAATTAAACAGGAAAGAGAAACGGCCGTCTCTTTATTAGAAAATTAAAGCGGCCCCTCGCGCGTTGGATTCTTCGTTGAATTCCTCGTCGCCGTTTCTTTTTCCATTTCCATTTGCTCATCGACGACGAACAAACAACGTAGCATGTTCCCCATGTTTCGTGCCGTGCTTGTCAGGCTTGTAAATTATTATTGAAGACAATGAATAGATGATCTCCGTTGATTTGATAATGAGGGGCGCTCGAGGTATATATACGGTATGTACGTACGTCTATCGATTGGTGTTTCTTCGTATCCTGCAACCTGACCAGACTCGAGAACCTGGGCTAGGCTCATCGCAGATGCCGCTGCTAATTAATTACTATACTGTTCTAAATTAGCCTCCTTTAGTTTAGCTGTATTAAATTTATATGAAATATTATTTTTCGAAAAAGTGATACATATTTTGTTATCATTCTTGTAAAATTTAGAATATTATTCTACAAAAATTCTCGTAATACGTATTACAACTTGCAAGTTGCACGTCCAGCGAGAAAGATTTGAAACTGATGAATTTCTTTTTGTAACGCAACATTCAAGATTCCAGAACATATATAGTTTTCGTAGACAAATATTCAAGAAAATTAACATTTACTTGGAGGAACAAGTAACCATCAAAAGATTATAAAAAATGTGGTTCTTTGATATATTATAGTTTAAATGATAAATGGTATACACTATTAAATTCGTCGTTAGAAAACACTAATTTCATTAATTTACACAAAATCTGTATCTTAATCTCCGAGTAATTTCCGAGATATTTAAAAAACACGTTCCTCGCTCCCAAATATTGAGGATAATTTTCACGCTTTCGACATCGACGATTACTCGATAAAATTAAATATTTCTTCGAAAACAACATTTACGTCAAGTTTCATCCAAATCGGTGATCGACACTCGTATGTTCCCTCGTTACGTTAGTTAAATTGCCCCAATCGCAATCCTAGATAATATCGTAATTTTAAAATCAAAAGTTATCCTCAAAGCGCAAGGCAGCTACGGACGAAATTCGAAAACTTATGAAATGGCGCGGTCGTTTGGTATTCGAAGAGGAGAGCCACCTTACAGATCGCAAACACCCACTTCAACGTCCGGACGGAGGCAATGTTACACTCGTTAGTCGCCATTGTAGCAGGAAAATCCGGCAAATTGCGATTTTATAACTGGCAGCTCGTGTTGACCGATTAAGCGAGTTCCACTTCTGCGGCGTTGCGTCGCAAATGGCGCGCGCGTTGTTTCCTCGTCGCGTGGACGCCTACGGAAACAGTAAATCCCGTTTAATGATTGTCTCGTTTCTTCTTGCCGCGTCGACTGAAAAAGCTGTTCGAGTGAAACGCAAGACGGCCACGATTGCCAATCCTGGTCGACGCCACTTTCTTTATCCGCCCTGTCGACGCGTGTACATTAGTCGCGAGCGAACGACAACGACGACTTAGCCAACCGGCTGTTATCGATTCAACGGTGATTTACGATTTCACCTGGTCAGGCACGATGCCCGCCGCGCTATGATCGTTCGATTACGCAACCGGTTTGTTCGAAGCCGGGCTGCAAATCCGCGGTATCGCTGCTGGTCGTGTGCATAATTGCAATTGGACAGCGCACGGTGATTTTTCCGAAATGCGCAAAGCAGGTGATCAACGTTCGCGTTTATCGCCCCTCTCTCCGTGAACAAACATTCCACGACAGACCAAGGCCCCTCGTCCATCACACGGTTCCCGATAACGTGATTTCACGGGCTGTTAATTAACGAGTTAACGTTTCGACGACGTGCAGGGAATGATAGGTTCGTTTGCGTCGCGGGATAACTCTAAGGCGGCAGGTGTTTCGCGTTGCTCCTTCGAACGATGCTCTATCTGGACTTTGACGAAGGTAAATTATTTGAGTTGTGTGTGTACGCGCGCGTGTTTGTGTAATTCCACGATCGAGCAACGGCGCACGTGATAGGACCACGTCGTGGCCAAATCGATCGATTTGTAACTTCTACTTCGTAGAAATTTTCAGTTTAAAACAGCTGTTAGCGCGAGAATGTTAAAAAAGATTCTCAAGCGCTGAATCATGGTCTAGTTTGTTCTTTTAACCATTTTCGAAAATATATTATCACTGAAAGTGATTTTAGCGGGGGTAACCCAGAAAATCGGGCCTCTTCAGGTGCAACGCTGATGCAACGAAAATTAGCGATTGGTTGATTTGGGTCACGTGATTCGTGAGGGGGCGTGGCGTTGTCTAGTACTGAGCGATCACGCCAGTAATTCGTTTTCTATCGATTCAAATGTTTGCATATGGATAAAATTTTATGGCAAAAAGTCGTCTTCATTTCCTAGTCGGAACAGTTGCTTCTGGGCCTTTCAGTGAGAAGAATCGTACTAGGATACAAGTCGTGCAGTTTTTTTTTTCACTAGATCGAGGATTCTGAAGTACCCGCGTATGTATGTATGTATAATGTCAAGACGGTCGTAGCCTGTTTTTGAATATTATTGAAGACATCTTCGATATTCTAGAAACATCTGGAACGATTGGCGTAAATTTGGTTGGCTAGAACAAACTAGCCAGTTTATACGAAACAGGTTCGCGCTCGATCAAGCGTTAGAACCCCAAACAAGTTTTTCAACAAGTGAACGTCGAAGTAGAATCTCCGTCGCTGAGTAAAGTACTTTCGTTAAACAAATGAATTTATTGCATCGCGATTAGACAAGACCGTTCCACAGCCCACTGCTATGAAATTAAAATCTCATTTCTGAATACCCATAAAGTCACACTCGATCGTACGAGCAGTACAGCCACGAACACGCGACAACAGCTTTTGATGAATAGTACTTTTGACGTGAGTGAAACGATAGAAAATAAAAGCGACGGAAGAATGTCCGATTTTGCACCACGTAACATATTTCATTCAAAAGCAGCAGGTGTTTTAACGGAAGTGTACCTTGTAAATGAAAGTGTACCTTTCATCCCGAATCTTTCGGTGTAAGTTTTACGTCATAGCCGCTACTTTTGGCGCCAGCTTGAAAAGTCCAAGTGATTTAATTCCTCCTACCATTCGCTTCTTCTTACGTGCAATAAAACCACCAGGAGAGACGAAATAAATTGCGCGCAACGGAGAGGGAATCGCTCGACATGCTCAGTTCGGTCTCGTCGTTTAATTTCTATTCAGCTGACAAACGAGGTGGCGAGCTCGCGAACGCAGAGTCGGGTCGTCATTTTTTCCGCCCGGCAGTCTACAGGACACTTCAACCACCCGTTAGGCAGCTATTCGCGTACACGAGAAAACGAGTGGCAACCGCTTTAATTGGTTACACGAACGTCGTAACGTGCTGTTCTGGCCTGCTTTTCAAAAACACGCTACAACTCGGACTGTATCGCTACCGTGGTGTTTCTCAGCCGCTGCGAATGCTCGTCGGCAATGTAATTTGCATTTGTCCCAGCTCGCGTGTTCTCCCACTTTGTCTCCTTCCATTTGCTCTCTCTCTCTCTCTCTTTCTCTCTCTCTCTCACTTTCTTACTCTTATCCTCTTCTACAGCCTCTTTGCAAAAACTTTGTTTCGTTTCTTGCCGGCTCTCTGGTGGCACGCGAGACTCGTCGCAGACGCGAGTTTCCTTTGGCGTCAGTTTAGCCGGAGTTTCGCCGAGCCGCCCGTCTGAAGAATGTCGCGCCGTCCCGGGACATTACGGATTTCGAATTCAAACGGGAACTGGAGCCGTCATTCGAGACACAAACTCGGTGGAACAGAGAGAGGCAACCGGGGAAGCGTAACGCGAACGCGACGCAACGCGACAGACCGCCGACGATCTCGCGTTTCTACGTTTCCGCCGCCTCCCTGTAATTACGTTTCCGCGGTCGTTACGTTAATTACCGCCGCGAATTTGCCCGCGAATCCGACTTGCCGCGAAAGTGGCCGCGCTCACCGGCAGGAAATCGCTCGATTAACAGCACTGCTGATGTTGATTCGATGGTGTAGTTGTTGCCGTCGGTTCTACCGATAACTGGAAAATTCGAACCAACTCGAAACTCTGCACGCGATAACTTAATATAAATATCTCGAGCATCTTGAACGAAGTTTCTTTACTTTCTTTCTGCTGAAAAATGTTCCCCGTCGAGGCAACGTTGTACATTTTTTGACGCGACGCGACGTTTGAAAATCGCTTCTCCATCGGTGCAGGTGTTTGAGAAAAGTTGAATTAAAAGTTACAAATTAGTTGTTGCGCGATGTTATCGCAAAGTCCGTACGATATAAATTTGTTTTCTTAGATCTTTTGAAAATTGGTCGTCACCAAAATTAGTGATCATCGAATTATAATTTGCACGTCGTCGAGTCGTAGAAAAATTTTTCTGTATTTTGTAGTTTTATAAATATTAAATATATCATGATATATAAATATATTTAATGTAAAAAAGTTACGTTGTTGCACGATGTTATCGTAAAATCGTGCGATATAAATTTGTTTTCTTAGACCTTTTAAAAATTAGTCGTCACCAAAATTAGTGGTTATCGAAAAAAAATAACATCGTTTCATAAATATTGTATTAGTGTTAGTTTCGTAAATATTCACGATAATATGAGATATCAAAATTCCTTTAGGTGCGTGTTCTTACTCTTCCCGTGAGTTTGGAGATTTATAGAAAAAAACGAACTGAAACTACAATAGAAAAAACCACTATATATTATACATTGAACGTTACACACTTATAAAAGTCTTCTGTTCTTTTCCACTTTTATACGTGGACGCGATAAATCAGCACGGTAATTACGATAATCTTGCACAGTTGGTCCGCATCGATTTCACTCGGTGTTTCCGCCGCAATATCGGCAAGAAGCAAGTTCAAAGTTTCGCCGTATCGTCGTATCCAAGAGAGTGGACGCGCGCCAGGGTACGTAAAGGTCGGCGATCGTACGTTTCGACACGCGATTATGTCCAAGCAGTTGAATAATCGAGTTTACAAACTACACGGGCCCTACTTTCGCCGATGATATTGAGTTTCGTTGGTACGTCGTACCGTGGAGATTTGAATCCGGGGGCAAGTAGAACAGGCGTAGCTTTCCCTTCGAGACCCGGCGTCCATTCGAAAATCCTGACAGACACCAGCCAGTGTAAGTATATTATCGATATATGTCACCGTACTTAATACTTTCGCTCGACGATCGTCCCTCTCGTTCAACTGTGCAAAGTTACGAATTCCATTCGAAGAATTTTCTTTCGGTTGCCCACCCCCAATGCGTCCCTTTTCCACTTGCTCGACACGGACCTACCTAGCCCTCGATAAACAGGGTCGTTTCTCCCTCAGCGAAATCTCACTCGCGAATTTCCTCGAGGTAAATTTGAAAATTTTACGAGAGATTCGACCGAAAAACTGATTTTACAGAACAGCAAAGATTTTGTTAACTCTCACCAGGTAACTCTCTCAAATCGGCAATCAAACGGATATACATGTGTGTCGCAAAATGATACAATATTTTATAAAAATATATCACAAATTGATACAAGAGACGTAGAATAAAAATTACTCCCTCTAAATTTAGAGAAATTTTCTACATTTTTTGGAAGCCTGGAATAGTAAAAGAATTAGGCGTGGACTTTTGAAAGACTGTGCTGGCCTGAGGGTTAACTTGTTCCGGGACTCGACCAATCTTCGAATATGATTTTTTCGAATCTCCCAGCCTCGGTCGCCATCTCGGAAAGGTGCTTGCGTTTCTTTCTCGACGTCTGAAATATGGACAATCGTACTTTAGTACGAATCGCGTCCACTCTTCGGTACATTTTTCTCGAGCTACCACTCGAGGTTGTCGGTTTTACGGTTCTCGAACTGCTGCTGTTCGTTTCTGACAACGAGTAAAGCCGCTTACAGCTGACGAATCGTTTTCACGCGCCTTCTAAGAAAATTGTTTATTGCCGCTGAGAATGTTAGGAACATTTATTTACTTATTGTTTCTTTGTTCTGAGATTAAGGGTGTCTTCTGTTTCAACTTCAATATTATTGATTTTAAATCTACGACTCAAAGAAAATTCTGCATTTAAAGCGATTGCCATTGTTATTGGGTGTGATTTTTATCAAAGTAGAATACATATTCTTGGTTTCGAACGAGGCTCGAGAGTTAGTCGAAGAACTAAACTACAAGTTTTGTAGTATTCTTTCTGAAACGTCAATTTTGTCTAAATTAAATTTATATCTAAAAGACAGTGTATTTTAAATATCAGGTTGCAACATACATTTGTTCTCTTTCTGCACAAGTAATAAGTATAAAAATCGATCGCGAAAATATAAATTATTCTAAATAGAAAGTAAACGATTTCCCAATTAACTTGTTCGAATTGCAAAATCTACAACCTGAAAGACAACTTTCGCAAAAGATCGGTACGGTATGCAGAAAGAGCAGACGACAAATAACAGTTTTCTTCGTTTCATCGCATACGCGACAGGGAGCAATCTTTCATCACGTAGCTGCATATCCACATATTACATCCAGCGACGAAACGTTCGCCGAGGATCGACCATCTAAACGCCAAGGTTTCGCTTGAATTTCTCCACGAGATGCGCGACGCGTGTTCATCGGTCTTTGTATTTCTTAAAGCTTCGATTTATATGGTTTACAGAGTCTGGCCGAGTTGTTAGTTCGGCGGCAGCTCGTTCCCCCTTATATTATCGCGATACGTACACTTCATCCTCGATTCCACCCTTCGTGTACCGTACGTACCGGCATAAAGGCACTCTATACACGTACACGCTGCCGGATACACATGTCTTCGTCAGGCAAGCTGGCGCGCATCTACTCCACCACGTATTCCCAGTCACGGTCCTGATTAGCCTAATAGAAAACACAAACACAGCCTTAACGTGGTGTTCACCTTCGATATATCATCCTTACATCTCCACCGTCAGCCTGAAATCTCGCCACTTCCGTGGAAACTGGTGGCATCAACCGAGCTGGAGAAACACGAGACGAAAAGGGAGAGGAAAAAAGGAGGGGAATCCGAAGGGGGTGGGAGCCGAAACTGGGTTAATACAGAATGAGACGAGCGTTTCCTGTCATTGACACGTAGTACCAAGCCACGTGGTTCGATAGGAAAATACGATACGTGTCCAGAAGTATTGGAATCTTATTGTTCTACGTAGAATTGGGAGACCATTGCGAAATAATCGAAGAAAGGATAATAATTTCAAGATTTTTGGTTGGCTATAAATTTAAAGCTTCTAAAGTTCTTTTTTCTTAGTTAGACTGTGGACCAATTTTGATAATTTTGGTATTTGCTTCCATGCGTGCTGCGGACTTTTGAAAGTTTCTTCAAAATTATTTATAATAATGTTTTCTATCTGTATACAATTGGGTTGGAACTTGTTCAACGAAATCTAAATCAGAAAACTATGAAAGATCAACGCATAATTGTTACAATCCCCAGAGATAACCACAGTAGATTTCCATTATATCAAATTTACCGACATATATTAAATTCACGAATATACAAATCTGCCCAATTAGTCATCTCTCTGATAATTTACCACGTTAATTCATCACGTTTCATAGTTGCGAACGGGAATGTACATCGACTGCACGCGAGCGCAGTGCGAAAAAACGAGGTGAAAACCATCGATCACGATGGAAAAGGTTCCTCGCGCGAAAACGCGCGTCCGCCGGGTTTGGGTTAGGTTTGGGGTGTATCTGGCTGTTGGGATAATTCTTGGTTCCCGACGAGTCGTGTTTGCTTTGAAACGGCGGCCCGGGGATTCCGTGCGGGCCACTCCAGCAGCTCGAAAGTAAATGATGGCCCTTTGTTTAAACGTATTTAATTGCGGGCTAGGGAAATCGGAGAGATCCGAATGGCAGTCCTTGAAAAATCAATTTACCGATAATGGAACGGTGATAGCGAGTGAATCACTAGGGTAATCAAATCTTTCTTTCGTTTTCTTTGTCCTTTCTTTTTAGCGGGGGGAACTTTTGGGCGAATTAAGCGTCGATCTGATCGATTCTTTGAAACGAACGTTAGACTTCTTTTTGTAATTCGTAGAAATGCAGACAGCGGATATTTCTGGTTAAACGGATCGATTTTACACAGCCTGACAACAAATGTCGTCCAGTAATTTTGACAAGCGTTACGTCTGCAAATGCAAATGGCAATTTTATATTTTTCGCTCGTCTGACTTGCCTCTCTGCAACTGTTTCAAACTTGCGATTGCGATTGCAGGAGATTGATTCCGCTGGATCATGTTGATAGTTTCGCTGTTTGAAGGGTATTCAAAAAATCGGGAGAAACGAAGTGAATCCCCGGCTGCGAGATAAAAGAACATTCATCACAGGAAGCGCAGAAAGGGTGAAAGCAATTTTTAACAGTGGGTACGTGCCTGCATCAACGAGATAGGCCAACGAGATTGCAACAGGTAAATAGAGTCTTTAAACCTGCGAGAAACCTCGTGGATTTTTCACCTGCCTGCTACCTTTTCATGCACTTCCGTGCTCAGGCAGATGAGATCATACGATTCGACGATTCTTCCCGGTCGTTTCAATGAGACCTGCACGCTGGTTAGACACATCGAATCCGGCTTTATCCTCCGCGCTCCCTGGTTCGCCATGTGAGTTCTTGCAAAGTTTTTTGAACTGGCGGCGATGGAGTAACGAGAGAGTCGAGCCGAAGAAGTCGATAGCCTCGACAAACTCTGCTTGGTAATTTGCGAAACGACACACGATTCACACTTTTATCCATTTAGACGGCTACTTCGACTTCTGTCTACGACACGACCGTTGCAGGTGGTTACAATGGTCCTGAGACTCAGGAGAGAGAGAAAGAGAGAGAGAGAGAGAGAGAGAGAGAGAGAGAGTTACAACGTTGCATTATCCAGCCGCGTGGATTATTATACTCCGCCTGTGACTGCTCTCTCCTCCCCCTTCTTCCCATCTTTTCTTCCCCCCCCCCCTCGGCCTTTTTGTCCTTTTGTTTTCTGCCGCGGCCATTGTTTCAGCACAATACCCCTGTATATTGTACTGAAAGTACGTAATGAATTTTTATTTCTTCGATATCATTCACTTTCTGGAAGAAAGAGGGAGGAGAACCGGGAGATGACGATGGCGTCTGGTTTTAGAGGGCGGAGAAGGAAGACGAGGAGCGGCGGGAGCAGAATATTTTCAACAGGGCAAACAATTTATCATTCTGAAAAATCACGTAATGACGCTTTTATGCGGTACGTCATAAGTAAAGAACTTAGGGCGAGGCACAGCGCGAGGAGTGTCGTGCAGGCACCGGAACGGAATAAATAAGGAACGTACCGGCACGCGGTGTGTTAGTCTGCGTTAAATGAAACTACGAACGAGTACGATGTATCACGCTATATACGCGCGATAAAAAAGTTCTCCTTCCCTCCCTCCCTCCTTGAAACGCCGCGATTCGAGAGAAATACGCGTGTCCGGCGACAAAAGAATCTCGGGGAAATCGCGCGAATGGAAAGTTTCGCTCGTTTCCTGATAAATACGACCCCGTATTTTCGAACTTTGCCAACGGTCACCTTCCGTTTTAACGCGTTAAAAACGATCATTAGAACGAGAGGGGGGCGAGGATAATTCGGCAAAGTTTGGAAAATTGGTAGCTCGCGAATTTTTATCTCGATTTACATTTTTGTAAAAGTGGCAAGTAGTCGATTTTGTTGGCGAATGAATCAGAACGTGTCGATCCGTGTAATTCTTAACGCGCGGGTACCAACGTACCCGCTACGTGATAATTAGCAATCTCGACAGAATTTTAACACCCCAAATTCACTGTAACGATCGACTCGTAACAGTTGGAACGAAACAACATTCGACACGGTCCCCGTTTTCAATTTACGCGGTCGCGCAATTTCCAGGAGGCAGCCCCGTGTCCCTTTTCATCGGTGAGTGACAGTTCGAGAGGGCGTAAAACACGGGCGGGTGTTGGAGAGTGCCATGAGATTGCCCGAGCAACGTCGTTACTTCCGTTTATCCGCGGCGCGGTAATTTCGGAAAATGCGCGTTCCTTTGATACTTTTACCAGGGAGGGTCAACCGCGTGAAATGGCCGTACCTTTTCTCTCTCTCTCTCTCTCTCTCTCTCTCGCGCGCGCGCGCGGAGCCACTTCAGACGCTTAGGCTAATAACAGAGAGTGGAACGCGCGCGTAGGAAATGAAACTACCAGGCTCATCTACCGCGCGCGACAGAGCCATCGCTGCAGATTTACCTCGCCACCAGCCCCTGTCACTCGTGTTCCCCGTGTTCCCTCTGCTCTGTTTTTACGTTACTCGCGAGACTTTAAACGCGACATTATTATAACGCGAGACGGAAGAGCGCGCGGACGTCCCCTGCGTTGCTTCATCAAAATTTCATAAACGTCGACGGCACGCGTTCACCGTTGCGACGCCGCTAATGATGATCCCGATGAAAATTTTCCAAACACTACTTTGCGCGATTAACGTTCGAGCAATTTCAGCTGAAAGGTTATCGCTGTTTAACCCGACGACTGACAATGAAGACGCAATGCCGGAACGCAATTGACGACGCGTCATAAAGACACGAGGCGAACGCGATTATTTCAAGGGTGGCACCGTTTTATGCACTTTGCGCGTCGTTAGATAAAAGCTGATGCACGCCCGTAACATTATAACGCAGTTTCTGCAGTGTTGATTCGAGTTTAAATTTTTAAAAGGGGATTCTACAATAAAAAGAGGCAGCGTGCGATAGTCCAGCAATTTCTCTCTTACCTTTTTATTTTTAAACGGCGGAGTTGATCGATTTGGCAAATGGACGGTGTCGATCAATCAGAGTTCGTTTAATAGGCGTATTTTGGATTTTTGCACGATCGCGAGAAATTTTGCCAATTTTACCAATCTCACCTGGCGACTATACTCGCGACTGTGCCCGTGTATACGGGGGATAATGGTCGAGGGCGAAATGTAAATCACGGATACGTTAATAATGCCCGAGATGACCGATGTTACGAAAATCTGCCGTTAATACGGGCCGGTGAACGACGCGGGATGAAATGACAGTCTGCGTTCCTGGAACACATACGGTCCGATGTAACAACGCGGCATCATCGGAAGAGGAACAAATGAAGGGAAAATTGAAGAGGGCGGATGCAACGGGGGCAGATTCTAAAGAATTCTATCAATCAATCACTGCCGTATTCTGTCTGAGCCACCGGGGCTCGACGAGCGCATTATTAGAGAACGAACGATTCCCACCGGTTTCCAGCGCACCGCGCCGCTGATACTCCCTTTGCTATTCAAATGCTCGCGAATAATTTTATCGTAAATTTTTGAACTTGGCGTCGAATGGCCATCGGGCGAATTGGCTCCGGTTGCTCGGCAAACATTGAACTATTTGATATAAAATACTTATGCTGGCTCTGCCATGCAATTTTCGAAGAGTGCTGGAAAACACTGGACCAAATCCGATCCTCCGCCTCCTTTTATTTCTCCACGTCCGCGCCCACCCTCCTCCTCCGCTGCTTGCTTCACTTTCTTCCCGCCGCCACGAATCTTCCTCCTCTCCTCCACGAATTTTCAATAGAGGCACTCTCCACCAGGGATGGGATCAAGTCCAACGCAGCGTGTGCCTGCAAAGCACACAGTCGAGTTTCGATTTTTTGACTTTCGTTTCGTGAACGTGAAAATATTTCGACGCGATATGCAGCACATTTATTGGCTCATTTTTGCAATTTACTCACGAATTACTACGTCACAATACGTGCAAATAAAATAAAATTTTGCCAATGTTTCGGTATCGTCTTCTTCGTTAAACTGCAGTGTACGCGGATCCTTTAATTCGGGATATTTTTGATACGACAAAGACGATTCTATTTCGTCGATTTGAGCGTGATTTTGGTAAAACAGTAGATGGGGGAAAAAAGAGGCAACGTTCGGAAATACGCGTCTCGTACCAACTCGGAGAGAGTTGGAAGGAGTCGAAAAACGACTAAAAAAAGATTTCGAAATCGACTTGCGAGGCACTCGATCCCGTCTCTCCGGCGTTTCAGACGACGGCACTGATCCGCGGCGCACCAATCTCGACCTTCTTCCGACGAAATTTAAGGCACACCCGCAATTCGACGGATTTTTTGGTCCAATTGCTCGCCGCGGCGAGAAACGAAGTTTCGTGAAATACGCTTCTCATAGCGCTGATTGCAATCGGTGCACGAGGAACGCTTGCGGATCCATCCCATCGCGTTTCCCTGTTTATCGAATGAAACGTCGGAATTTGCTCGTTCCTCTCTCTCTCTTTCCCGCTCTTCTCCGCCGCGACTCCGCCGCGCTTTGTGTCGGCCCGTTTTAACGATACCGATGCCTCGTGGTCTTGGGATTAACGCGAAATTCATTTTCACCACGCGGTGAAAATTCGCGAGAATTCGCTCGCGACGAAATTTCGTCGGTCATTGTCGGGAACGAGTAAATACCACCGAAGACGATTCCCGGTGTTCCGGTTTGTAATTAGCGACAGACGAGAGTACGTAAAGTTTAATGTTTTTTTTTTAAATTATTACATTTTAAAAGCTTTTAAAATTGACTTGAAGATGTCTGACTTTTTTCAGTTCATTTTTCGTTGACAGCGAATGATGAAAATCTGTGTAGAAGATTTTGAATTTGACGCGTCTTCTTTGCAAATTCGTCAGATTGTGAATCCCGTAATTCGTTCCCATTCGTTCGATTTATTGCTAACGATGTTTAACATTGCACGAATCTCGTAACCCTTGGGACTTAATTCAGACGTCGAACGCCGGACGTCAGACGTCTGACGCAAGGCGCAAGACGCAAGCGCCGAGCACTAGATCCCGTACAATCGCCCTGACGCGTATCATCATTATTCAATTTCTCCGTAGAGAATTTCCGCATGTATTCCACGTGTATGTAGAGCTTTGCTACGTCCAAAATTGTTAAATTCAAATGAATCAACTGCTTTAAAATTGAACGGAGAACGTTTGGATAAAACACGAAGCATAACAAAGTAACTAAAATTTGCACTAAATTTTTGACATCGAGCTTTGATCTTCCTTTGCATTCACGGGAAAGTTTTATCTTCGTCATGTTTTGCGCATTTGATGTGAAAAATTTAAAGGTGCGAGATAAAGCACGCAATATTCAAATATTCGAAATACAATGTTAACAGTGGAACAATCGACGATTAAAACGTGAAATTTCCATTAGAGGCATTAAAATAAATGGAGTAGAATAATTTCGTAATACAATGGTGCACACAAGCTTTTATTTATACATTTTACGAAAGATTATTTAAATCATTAAATATACGCTGTTTTACATTTATAAAATCATAAATTGGTCATTCCGATCATTTTGGTGGTTCTGGTTTTAATTATCGATGCGTTTAATCTATTGTGTTTCAAAAATGCGATACAGAGAAAATTTTGCATTTCTGATAATCCTAATTTACCATCTCTTTTACCATCCAACGTCAATCAGTTGCGAGTGTGATCGCGATCGAACGTTTGGGAGTACGCGAAAAATGACAGGGGCGAGAGAACTTCGCTGCAACGCCTAAGGATATTTGGCGGTGGTAGGAGCTTGTCGCGAAGTAAATTAGCGAGGCCTGGCAAAGAACTAAATGTACCCCATTGGCGTAATTTTAAATTCATGGCCTGGTGCCAATAAAAATGCTCCGAATCCGCGAGAGTGAGGCAGAGGTGTCTCGCGGTGAAATAGGACCGGCCACTGAAAAAGTTTCGCTTGTTCCTTTTTTTCCCCACCCCCTTTCTCTCTTCCCAATTTTTCCTCCCTTTGCTGTCTTGTTATCCCTGCTTTTTCTTTTTCTCTGTCGCATGCAAGTGGCTCGCGTTCATCCGTTCCCAGGTTGCTTGTTCCCCGATGCGAGCGATGTTTGCGTACACACGCGAAGTTGAAAACACGCGCGCCACGGTCAGAGTGCGAAATATTTTTATGGACGCAGCACCGCGCTCGCCTTATCCTCCTCGCCCTCCCTCGCACTCACCCTCCAGCAGTGTGCCATCGATCTTTTTGCTCGACGCACAGCCCTGCGACTTCACCTCCGCCACATGAAAAGGGATAATTTGTTAAAAGCATCCCTTTTCGCGTGTATTACCAGGCTAATTCTTTGAGACGCGTTGTAACTTCTAATTACCGACAGAGGAACACCGTTAACACGGGTTCGACGGCTGAATTTCCCGAAAGTTATTTCGTTTCCCGACATCACTACGTCCGTTTCGATTCGAGCGCGTGTTCGATCATCGCGTGCTTGTTATGTTACTTCAGTTACTTACAAACACACGATCATTTCGAAACAGAAAGTTGCGAAAGTTGCGTTAAAATTTTCAAGTTTTTAATAACAAATGAAAGATATTTACAATATAACAACGTTCAGGAATGAAAAGAACAGCAACCAGCTAGTTTAATTAAAGGACAAAATAAAATCGAAGGAGTTACGTTAAATTGAATCGACCGTGTCTGAAATAATTTCATCCAAGTTTATAGGTTCAAACGAAGATATGTCGGAAATAATATACGGGAGATGGTCGTTTGCATTGACTCGTTAGAATTTTCGTGCAGCGTATTAATCAACTGGATCTTTCGAGTTGAATTCGTGAGTTATATTTAAAAACCGTACGATTCGTTTCAGCCCTATTTCAGTTTCCGATCGCCGGTGTGGCGCTTGCTTATTTTTCTCCTTCCTCTCCTTTCAACCGGTTACGACTTCTTCGCCTATTTCCCTTTCCGCTTTGGTTATTATTGTTCGCCTCTTTTCGCGGCAGGTCTCACGCCAGTCAAACAAATCCGGCCTCCTTTCTTTCGGTTCTTAATTCTTTCTCGGCCCTCCCGCACTTTGATGCTGGCGATTCCTTTGATTTCCTCGGCCGTTCCTCGCTCGTCATCCTTGTCTTTTGATCTTTTGTTACTCCGATGTTTGACTGATGCATCTTTCGTTGTAGATTCCCCGAGTTTTCACGTACGAACACCTTTCCCCCCGTGAATTTCGTTGAATTTCATTTTATTTCCACTGAATGTAATTTTAATTTACGTATTTATTTATATTTTATATTTTACGTATACTTTGATCTTACGTTATACGTATGAGCTTCCGAATGCAAATAAATTCGTAGGTAGAGATTCCACTTGCGAAAATTGACCAACTCTTTGATTTAATACTATTTAATCGCGACAACTACTAATAAATCAAAGAGTTGGTCAATTTTCGCCTTCGATAGTTCGAACGTGCAAACAAAAGTGCGACGTGAGAAATACTCGTATTAGAAGAATATTGAACGATATTCGTGGTTCTAGGAACCACACAGTCCAACATTATTAGGTATCATATATTACCGAGCACAATTTGTGACAATCGCAAGAAAAAAGGAAAGAAACTCGACGAATCCCGAGTATCCACGATTGCTTAATTGGACGCGAAATCTCGTGGCACAAAGGTGCGTTGTACTTAACGAGGTTCGCGATTGGTCTTTTTCTGCGCGGCGGCAGAGACCAATGAGACGGAGGAGGACGGCGAACCGGAAGTTGGAAAGTAATGCGATTACGCGGAATTACCGGGGAATATTAATGAAAAATTGGCACGGTCGGGTCGCCAGCAGCGACTTCGAAGTCGAATTTCGTCGAATCAAACCGCCATAAAGGTTGGAGCGGCGGGCAAACGAGGATTCGGGAGCGGCGGCGGGGCGTGAGGAGCGGGGCGCGCAGCGCAACGGTGTAAAAGTTACGAACGAGTTGCGGCGTAAAGCGCAAAGAGCCGCCCGTGTATACATTCCCCGCGAATTCCTAAGTAAGCCAATTTGGCTTTCTGCAATGCGGTGCCACACGATCGACGCTGATGCGTCCAAATGGCACTTTGCATTTGTAATGCGCGCTTTTTCTGCAAAAATATGCCTCCCGCGACGTGTTTTATTTCTTCGT
Organism: Melipona bicolor; assembly: GCA_030673865.1. Lineage (NCBI taxonomy): Eukaryota > Metazoa > Arthropoda > Insecta > Hymenoptera > Apidae > Melipona > Melipona bicolor. The sequence goes on along the minus strand of JAHYIQ010000004.1, from coordinate 5,184,487 downwards.
CCACCCCTCCCCTCCTTCCGTTCGTTTTCTCCTCTTTCCTCTCTCCATCCCCCGTCGTTTCTTCCTTTTTATAGCGGCGCAACGAGCGGTCGTATCCCTCCCCCGCGCTGGCGCGAATTTAATTCGCAACGCTAATTAAACGTCGTTAGCACTCGATAGAGACTCGGGAGCCGCGTACGGGCGGGAAATAAAATTCAACGAGACAACGAACGCTCGCCTAAAGGCATTAGGAATCGTAAGGAGCGGAACAGGGAGCAAGTTTAAGGTGAATTTGGATTTTGGGGAGACACGAAAATTTACACTTACACTTTTACGCTTACATTTAAACGAGTTTTCGTAGCGACTCAGTTTTTCTATATCAGGATCGTCGTATGTACTAATTTTTTGATAAATTTGAAACTTGCAATTTTATATGATATCATTGTAACAGAATGGCCAAAAAGTGTGCAGAAAATTCGTGGAAAACTAGCTATGAAACGCAAATTGCTGGTAAAAAAAACTTTTCGCCAGTAACTTTACTGAGCAGAGCAAAAACATAAAGTAGCAACGCAGAAAAAAATGAATGAAAACTCGTCAACGTTGCCCTCGCGTGTTTGGAAATTTTTCGAAAAGTGTTGGACTCGGTTCAGTTCGATTCAGACAACGGGACGCGTTCATCTCTCGGATAAATATTTACAAAAAACAGGGGAGTTCAGGAACGAGGGGGTTGGGGGTTAAATCCAAATAATCAGGGTGGATGCATAAATTAACGCGGCTGGTGTAGTTTGACGGTGTTAAGAAGATTAGGACCGGAGGGATTAAAGAGATTAAAGGCTTGGTGTCAGACGATATTTCGAGACGGGTTCAGCGGCCATTCCTCCAGTTGAACGCAATTTCAGTCATATTAAGCATCGGCTCGCGCTCGAAATGGAACGGGCTGTTTCGCCGTTTCGCGGGGCCGAGACACGGCTGTCGACGGCGTTTGGTTACAAATGACCTTTGAAATTCTTGCAATCAAAGGCGTTAATTATATTCCTTAATTGCGAGTGTGAATCGTGTTTTTCCGCGATTCTCCCGCCCCCCTTTCGCGAGATTTCCATTTCGCTCGTCCGCCGTTGACAAACAGCCGTAAATGATTTTTGAAAAGTTCGTCGAGATATTAATTTCTCGTCGCGTCTCTCGGGGCTGCTTTAATATTTTATTATCTCTCCGTTCCTTCCTCGCGCAGTTTCCGCGAGAAATCCTTTTTTAATTACTTTTTAAAATTATTGCGTTCTATGGTTCTTTGCGTTTCGCGGAACAATTTTGACGACGGAGTAATTCCTTTTACGGCGAGAATAGAGTTTTAATCAATGCCCCTGTCACTTTATGAGCTTTTTCGCATCACGTCGAGACTCAAAATTCACATTCCCAGTTATTCAAAGAAATTTGGTTTACGTGATTCTTTTATGCGAGTTTTCTTTCGATGAGTTAACGATATATACGTAAACTGTCAGCCTTTGTAACATGTAGAATGTAAAGCTCGCAAAGAGATATTGAAAACGAGCGGATACTTTCAATCAATGCAGAGACGTCGGAATATTAGACGCAGCCTCTGTTCTTCTTTCAATTCCGAGCAAACAAACCGGACAGGATTTACAACCATAACCGGTTAACGAGGATAGCAGTCTCTAAGTCGCGGGGATCCGCGTTCGCGAACGAGAGCAAAAAGGGAACGAGACGCGATGTTTTGCACCGTTAACAAGCAAAAACGAACGAGTGTCGGGGCGAGTTCGTTGTCTCCGTCCTACCGGACCGTCGCGTTTTCATGGCGAGAACGTTAATTAAATCTTTCACCCTCGAAACCAGTCTCGATTGGTTACGCCAGTGTCCCTCGATTACCACCTTTTTCTCTCCTGGTTTCTCGATTCTCTCTCTTATCGGGACCACGATCCGCCCTGTCGGCAGCGATAGGATTTAAGACACTTTCAATCGTCTCGAATCTGCACTGTAAATACATTCGAAGGGACGAATCCGAGTCACTTCGAGTCTTCGGAAGTTCCGAATGTCTCGAAAGTCTCGAAAGTCTCAAAAGCCACGAAAGTTACGATGGGATTTGATAACGTGTAACGAGCATCCAGTATCTCCACAGTTAGAGAGCGCGTGAACGTCGAAGAAAGTTGAAGAGATTTTCTCTATCGAACACTCGTCAAATCCCGTTGCAAGATTTCAAAATGTACAAGATTGTTGAGTGATTAATATTGGCTCAGTTCTAACACTGACAATGAGTTGGTAACAGTGACCTGCGAACACTTATTCACGGGGCAAATTCCAACAGTTGATCATCTACGCTCTTTTCCCCTTCCTTTCGATTTGCCATAAACACAAATATATGAAAAGAGAAAAGAAAGTACAGTATGTATCACAAGAGCGTGGACGCGATATCTCTTTAAAAATTAACTTTTTTTGTAAAAAAATTGTTTATAATCCGAAAGTAAGTTCAAAACACTAATGCGCACTCGATTAATAGTGTGTCCTTTCTCAACCGTTATCGATTATAGCTCGACACCGTCTAGGCACTCTTTTCTGTCAAGCAGACTAGAGACACTGTAACATAATCTTTGACTACGGTAGAATGAAACCCTCTAAAAATTACGAGTGTCGTCCAACAAGTTTCAATCCAACGAGTTTCGTCCACTTTTGAGATTTTCAAAACGTCCAAGCGGCCAAACGTCAAGACTTTCAAGAATTTTAAGTTTCGCAGCCAGTGGCAGAAGTAAGTATTCGGCGCCGGTTCGATTCGCGTCGAGATGTTCAGCTATTCATCCGCGCGCGGCGAAAAAGAAAAAAGGGAGGAAAAAATGGGAAGAAAGTAGGAGAAAGAAGATTCTCCAGCCGCGAGCACGAAACTTTCGCATCGATCAACGATGCCGAACTTCCGCCGAGATTTCTTCCGTCGCGTAACAACTGGCTTCTGCCCGGCCGTTTCCGAATCGTGCTTGGACTTGATTCGAGGGCGAGGTTCGAGGACGTTTCCTGGGGTCGTTCGTGTGAAACGGCGGTTAATCGGGGAGACGCGCTCGAATATTCGTGTCGAGTCCGTGGTTCGGATAGAATCCGAATAGAAATAGACATTGTGGCGGAATATTTGATTATTTAGGTTTGCAGTTTCGGTTGACTAAGGGACTTTGACGGGTAACGAGATTATACACCGTGAAGGCAGTTCTCGTGATTCGATTCTTCCGGGTTCTTCTTTCGAGTCTCTTTCTCCCGCGAATTTTTGTATCGTTGAAAAATTTCGCGGTGCCTTTCACCTCGAAGCGAATTTGCAACATTTTGCAACTCTGCGCGTAAGCAAGCGAATTGGGCAAATTCGTCGTCAACGTGAATTTTGATCGGAATATTTGCAGAAATTACTCGCTTACCTTTCGCCATAATTCTTGAGACTTCCTTCACCGAAGAAGAACACTTGTTGCACTAAAAAACATTTTGACGCATTCTGCTCAAACAAGAATCCTCACCGTCTCTAATATTCTGCAAGATAGAATCTCACTGAAAAAGAGAGGGAAAGGAAACGATGGCGAAAGAAAAGCGGAACCTGCTTTAAGTACCACCAAATACGTAACAATTATACTAAAGATATTCCGATACGTAGTCTGCTCAAACGAGAATCTTTCCTCAAATATCCCCCAAAAATCGGAATGTTCAAACTGTTTCACTTTTGACGACGACAATCTTCTGCGAGGCAGAATCTTGAAGGTGATGATGGATGCTGGAAGGACGAATGGACTTGGGGTAGATGAGTGAGAGAAGAAAGTTGGTTGATACGTTTATAGGATGCGTTTCGTCTCGGAGTCACTGACTCATCATCATCAGTGGGGTTGATGGCAGCGACTCCTTGTCCTAGACGCTTGGTTATTAGGCTGGTCCCCGATCCACCCATCCTAGCGGGGTTCCGCACTCTCTGCTTGCTTAACGTTGGAGATTGGTAGGATCTCGACGCTAGGCGCGCAGCCACTTGCGGCTTGTGCTAGTCAGTGTTCGAAAGTTCGTAGTTGAGGAATCCTAGGCTGCTACAATGTCAAAGAAAAAGAGAGCGACGAAAAAGGAAAAAAGAAAAGAAACGGTGTAAAGAGGAAACCTACTCTAACAATTATTCTGACACGCATTCTGCTCAAACAAGAGTCTTCACCATTCCTCGGATATCTCCCAAAAATCGACATGTTCAAACTGTCCCACTTTCGATGACGAAAACCTTCTGCAAGGTAGAATCTTACTGAAAAATAAAGAGAAAAAAATGGAATCTACGAACGTGGCTAGTGGGTGGTGCATTACGGGCGATAGAAAAAGGTGATGTAAAAAAAAAGGAGATTGAGAGAGAGAGATAGTCTGGCTGCGGCACGGACTGTCCCGGGGCCATTTCCTAGATGTCACCGGAATTGTTTGGAGTCACGCGTGCTGCATATTGGCAGAGGCGTCGAGCGGGCAGTGGCCGCTGGTAAAATATCGCTGCAAATTGGAGCGGGCGCACAATGAGGCGCCGTTTAACAATGCGTTTGATTTGAATTGAAACGTCATGAAAATAATCACATCGCCGGCCGGGCCGGGAGACGCTCCAATTAATGGCCACCGACCTGCTCCACCCTCGGCGACCGTTCGCGGTCCATTCACTCGGCTATTCACTCTTCTCTTCCCTCTATCCGTTTCGCGCGTTCCCTTCCCCCCTCCCCCCTTCCCTCTCCCACCCGCCCGTCATCGTTCGTTGTCCCTTATCTTCGCGTTATCGGCCGGCCGCTCGCTTTCTCTTGCCGCTCTCTCGCGGTCAAACGACGAATTTATCGGAGGTAGTCGCGCAGAATGGCCATGCATCTGCTCGGCCGAATGCCCGGCCTCTGCTTTGTTCGAAAGGCAAACGTGGAAAATGAAGCGTTCATCGCCGCTCCACCGCTGACCAACCCCATCGCCGCTCGACGTTTCCGCCCCCATTGTCGCTTCCTTTTCGCCTCTCTTAGGCAGGCGCCGCACAAGTTACGAAGAGATATTTATTACGTCGATTGGAAATTGTTGCAAGTTTCGACAGCGGGAATACTTCCGTTTCTCTTTCTTTTTTCTTTTTTTTTACGATTTTGAATTGAATTTTTCACGAGCAACTCTCCTTTGAGTTTCGCCTCGTGTACATCACAGGTGGTTCTTCGATCTTTCTGTCGTCCTTCAATCGTGTCTTAATTGTGCTGCAAACTTTCGCTAAAGTTGACGAACGAACGACGATCTGTAATTTCTTAATACGTGTCGAAACCGCTGTCCGTGACTTTACCCTACTTCTTGCACTTTAATTTCTCCTGCGTCAGTTTTACACCTCGCCAAGTTCCAACGTCAAGGTTCCAAGTTAACGTCGATCCGCGTAACGACCGACGACAAACGACCCCGCGTTCGGAACAAATTCGATTAATCGTCGGTCTACCAGTCACCTTTTTAAACTCCGTCTTACACGATCTCGTTATCGGCGATCGCGGGAGCAGTGCCACGGAATTTTGAACATTAGACGGAACCTTTCTCAGCGATGCGAATAGAAGAGGTTCGGTGGAAAATGGTTCGACGACTCGCGAATGAACGAGTTCGTCGGCATCGCGATTTCATCACTCGGCTGAACGACTGGTATAAAAGGGCGAGGACGCATCTCGGATTAAAACTGGAACGGACCCCGACCACATCGGAGATTAAAGGAGCAATACTTTTCGACCGACGATCTGATCGAATTCCTTCGATCGTCCTCTGTTCCACCGGGGAGTTACTTCATCGATTATCGGAGTAATCGAAATCAAAAGGGAGCGTTTAAGAGATTCGAGGGTGGAAGACGGATTACGCGTCCGCTGGATAGATCGGCGATAAAAAGACGCGTGGAGTATAATTTAGACGCCTTCCGATGGACGAGCGTGATGATCGTAATCCGGTTCTCTTCCTTCAGGGTTGTCAGAATGAAGGATGCTCCTTCTGATGGAGCTGCATATTTCTCTTATCTCTTTCTTGATGTCGTAACGCAGTTGACAACTGACGTCTTAACTAGAACGTGCGTTATTTATGTAAAAATAATTACACGATAATTTACAGTCGTTTAACTATTGACACGTTTCAAAATCCTTTTCCATCATCTTGTATATCGAAACGGTTCGACTAATTCGTCGATGCAAATTTTGGGACTTGCATCGTAAAAGAATATTCATATTGTTTTAATTTATAGTTTAATCTATAATGCGACGTGTTCAAAATTCTTTTCAACACGTTTGACAAAGTAATTCGGCTAATTCGTCGATGCAAATTTCGGACTTTACAACGTAGAAGAACGAGAAACGAATGAAACGAGAAACTGGCGATCGATCGCCGCCTGCACGCGTAGATTCGAGAACCGTGGTCCTCGGGTCCAGCGGTGCGGGGTTTTTAAGAAAGCCGGAATAAGCGGATTTCACCGCGACGAGAGTTTAAGCCGCGCGGGATCAGTAACAGTATCTTGTAAGCCGACCGGACTTTTCATTTTTGTCTCGACGTTTGCCGCCTCGTCGTTCCTTCCTCGCGAACGATCGTGCCAGTGTCTACAAGCCTGAAAATTGTCTTCGAACCGGCCCGCCGTTGACACGACGGGAGCGTAGAGAAAAACGAACACGACGGAAGGAAGAGACGAGAGAAAAGGAAGAGAAAAGGACGGAACGTCGGCTAAAGTCGCCCGAAAGCGTCCCGTGCGACGACGGAGCCACCGACGACGATGTCTGCCTTCGATTACGATCGAAATAAGGGTAGACTCGAAACAGCTCTTTGATTAGCCGTGAGATCAGACCAGGTCTCCTCGTTCCCTTTTATTTCTAAGTCGCGCAGATTTTTCGGCGAATCAGCCTTCGTTTGGTAACTGCAGCCACCTGACTCTCTCTCTCTCTCTCTGAGAGCGAGCAAGCAAGAACACGCGTAAAAACGAGCAGGGAGAGAGAGAGAGAAAGGAGAGAATGGTCAGGGAGTAATTGGATTATCGTTGCGATCGTTGCATCTCCAGTTCTCCGGTAATCGCCACGGAAGAGAGGAGAGTTTTTGCTCGTACGAGGGACGATTCTAGTTTGCCGATTCGCGAGCCATGTTTTCTGCGGAAATTTATTTCTAACAAAGTTTGGTCGAAGCAGTCAGATGTGAGTGGATGATGTTTCCGAATATTTTAAATACGATTTCGCGCTCGTCGTTTGATTGTTTTGACGTTTCCAGAAAACTCGTGATCGCGTCTATCCAAAGTATCGAGTAATTGTTGTATTGCATTCGCTGTGAAAAAAAAACAAATGGAATTCTTTACTACATTCCATTGCATTACGTTTTTCAATATTTATGCGAATATAGAAGAGCGAAATTTTAACGTTTAAAGTATCGATCAATTTAATCAAACTGACTCCACAGAAACAATTTATATTTGCCAGAATAGCGATGGTAACGCAAAATGCAATGGTAAAAATTCCTTTGAGAAAGCTAAAACATAAGATATTTCCCCTTTCTCTTACTGCAAACATTCGATAAAATAAAAATTATTCGTGTTAACCTCTTGCCCTAGTAACTGGTTCGCGGACCATAACGAGTGACCAAACCGTATACAGTAATTCGTCTTCTTTTTGAAATCGCTACATCGCTGAACAGAAATTACTAAGAAGTAATAAATTTAGTATTTGTTTTGCCCGGGTTATATTTCAATATACTTAAAACTGTGAAAATATTGGAATTTTCGGCCAAAAATTTAAATAGTTCCAAATAAATTTAATCTAATCTCATATTTGAGGAAAATTATTTACAATTTTTCTATTCTTTTGCCACTTCGAGAGAGCCAAGTATTTTTAATCATCAAGCCTCCATTCTGCGCTATAATTAACCAAAAGATTCGATGTAAGTCGACGGTAAACGAACAACGAAAACACGAACGGAACGCGATAAACTCGAGTAACAAGGGGATGCTCATCGGAGTAATACTGCAAATTGAAGTTCAGCCAGTGATTTTTGTTTCTCTGGGAACGTGCCTCTCGTTCGCTGGCAGCAATAGGGGCAAGATTGCAGACGAAAAAAGGCAGGATTACCGGAGGAAGAAGCTTTCCCAGCCTGACGATTTGAAAGGATTTAAAGGCCCTTTTAATTCACCGTAAAACACCGGAGAACGAAGTTACTCTCTATTCTTGATGTCAAACTCCTCGATCTCCGAATTGATTGAAGAGCGAGAGAAGAGGTTCAAACGGAGGAACGAACGCTAGAGAAAGACGCGAAACGTTAACGTTCCAGTTCCGAGGAACTCTCGTTTCATTATGAATTTCTTCGCGATTTTCTCTTTTTTTCGTCCCCTTTCCCCTCCCGATCCACCATTGTCTGCGATTATTACGACGAAAATTGAACGCGTATTTGGAAAGTTAGCATTCCAACTTTGTTGTTTCTAAAGAAAATTAGTACAAAATCGTTGATTTAACGAAGAGCGATCGCACCAAACCGAGGAAGCTTTTAAGCTACAATTTCATTTTCGTAAGCTACGAATGACTGGCTGTAATGATTCAATATTAAACACGTTAAAAAGGAAATTTTAAGAATTGTCACTTGTGCGAATTTCGATTAACTTTCGCACCCCGAATGAAAGTAGGAAAATAGAAAAAGTTGACATTACTGGAAGATCAATTTTTTATTTTTCGATTTTATTGTTGGTCGCAATTTAAAAAGATGTTGATTCTACTCTAATTTTTCTTCCAAGAAAACGGGTAGAAATAAAGAAAAATAATATTCGTTGCAATTTTTCGTCCATTGTTTCGTCCACTTTATTCAAAGGAGTTATTAAATCTTAGACACGATCGACACCTAAATTTTGGAAAGTAAAAGATACGTATAAATTTATAACGTTGCAAACAGAAGGTTTGCAAAATAGAGGAAGCGACATCACAATTGAATTAATTAAACATACCAAAGGAAAAACATATTGAAAGATTGACTTTTCGTTTTCAAGGCTGGCGACTTTGTGAATTTCTGCGTCGCAAGAGAGCTTAGGGGCAACCGGATTCATTCAGGACTCCACGCGGAGATCGTGAATGTGCGAAGGTTTGCAGGGAAGGTAGAGGCGCGAAATGATTGGATTAAGGCAGGATCGAGGGGGCGACTCTAACAGCGAGGCGACCGAGTGGTCGGTAATCCTGATTTCATAAAGCTTATAACTTTACAAGACCGTGGTACAAGAAGCTGCGAACTTTCAAAGATCTTCTTACGCAAAGCATCGTCGCTCTTTAACGCTGCATCGCGGAAGTGTTGCAACTGCCGTCTTTTTAACGTCCGTCCCTTTGGAGTGCCACTCGTCGTTACCCTTTAAAAAATGATTTCAAAGAAACAATCTGCTCGAACGTTGCTGCTCGAACCAGAGAGGAACATTTACTCTCCCGCGTGAAAATCACAAACTCGCAAACGATTACATTCTGACGTTCTCCTCGCGTTGAAACAAAGATTCTCGGCGATTGCAGCATGTGTATTCGAACTTTCTCCGTAGCTCGCAAGAGCCACGCGAAGCGAATAAAATGAATCAAAGATAGTTGTGATATCGGCGTGACAAATCCGAGGAGGATAATCACGGTCGATACGTGACGCCGCATAGCGTCAAGACTCCTCGATCCCCTTTCATTATATCTCGCTGGTGATTTTCGTGAAACGACCATCGATACGTCGAACCAGCCCCAAGTCACATAATAGTTAAGGGTACTCGAAGTTGTCGCGAAAAAGAAAAGCGCGAGAGGGATCGAGCGGGAAATAATTGGATTTCATCTTGGATCGCGAAGGTGGGGGGGGGGGGGCGTGGGAACGGGCCCCAGTAATAATCGGCGGAGAAGGAAAGAAATTGGAGCAACAAATCGGGGAATGGTCGACGACGAGGGTCAACGACAGGCCGGACGAACGAAGCTACGACGATATCGCGGCTGTTCGAAAACAGTCGTTTACCTTTTCATTATCTCTCGAACCAGTTGCAGAGCGGCCGAACTCGATGATCGAACTTGTTCCCCAGTCTTGTCGTCTTGTCGCGTGGCTCGTCGAGAGACGTCCTCCGTACGCTGCGAGGTCTCGAGCCCCCCCTCTCGCAGGGAGGTTGCAAATAATTGGAGTTAACCTGGCCGGAACCGGTATTCGCCGCGCGGTGTTATAACGATCGGGCGAGCAAAAAGAAACGGGACGGGAACAAAAACGAGGAGGGGAGAGGAGAGACGAATGAGAGAAAAGGAAAAACTGGTAGCTGGTCTTGATTTCGAGCGGACGTCGGGGGCGATCGAGATAGAGGTGGAAGCTGGATCGAGCGGTGATTGGGAGAAAAGGAGAGAAAAGGAGAGAGAAAGAGAGAGGGGGGGGGGAGGGGGAACCCGAGGCGGATCGAAACGTTGAATGCAAGTCAGTCGACTGTTCGGTCTCATTCGAGAATCTCCAGCGCGGTTGCTCTTCTCTTCCCTCGCCTGTCTTCGCTCGCTGCTTCCCCCCTTTCTAATTTCTTTTTGTCTACTTTGTCTAGCTTCGCTTCTTATTTGTTCACGCGCCGACTCCGGATTTGCCCGCGGTAGCAGAGCCTCGCGTTCCACGCGTTTCCACCCTCTTGTCAAATTAGTTGATTTTCTCGCGACCGTGTCGGCGTCGCGAGAAAATCGTTCCATTACCATCTCGTTTCATTTCTCCCCGGGAAATCCAATGCCGTTTCTCAACGAACGCATTTGGCCAACCGGCCCCGTTATCGAGACTCGTTTCTTTCCTTCTCTCTCTCTCTCTCTCTCTCTTTCTCTTCTCCCGGGAGGAGATCCGACGTCGTTTCAATTTGCTGGGTACCATTCATATTTATGAAGCGAGACAAACGATTAACAATCTGCCGCCGTGCTTGCGCGCCGATCGCTCGTTCGCGCTATTTATCGATACCTTTAATTAGCAAAAACTTGATGAAAGTTTAATACAGGCGATAACACGATTTTCAGTTAATAAGCGTTCGTCACTTAAATATTGGGGTCGAAAATTTTGGAGTATAACCGGTGGTAGGGTGGTAACTGTGAAATCTGTGGTTATTGTTTGCTTTGAAATTATTCACGAACACAGATTTACACTCTTTCATATATTTAGACCAAACATCTAGATGATATAGAAATATGTATGTTAGATTATATTACTAGGCCGAAAAGTAACTGCGCTTTCTTTGTCTGCAAATGAAGCAAGAAAACTTTATTAATATGTCGAACATATATATATATATATATATATATATATATATATATGGGTGTTTGCAAAAGTGTTGGAACGTGTGTAAATGTACATTGAGTTGACCAAGAAAAGTAATTGCGTTTTATATATATATTTCCACAAAAATTCGTAATTTACAACATGGTAGCCGAACTTACCCTTCTCCTCTATTTTTCCACCCTTCCCTTCGTTCTATACGAAGCGAAGTCAACGTACCTTCTCGCCATTATTCTCGGTCTAACGCGTTTGCAATTTTCAATTCAATAATCCGCGCCGGGCGTCGTTCGCCATTTGCACAGTCCCATAATTAATCGCATTCATCGCCAGTTTTTATACGGGCGCGACGTGACCCCGTCGGATTCCGCACAATACACACGAATGGGCGAGGACTCAACGGCTATATTATCGCAACAATGAAGCACGCTCACCTTTTATTACAATAGATAATGAGTTTGATATAGGAGGCCACCTTCCTCTTTCAAAATCCCGCCGGATTTTCTGCCGGCAGCCCCGGGAGCAGAAAGGAAAAGAAACTTACGACCGTTATGAATACCAGCTGGCCGAGCTCCGCGCTCCGCGGAGAGGTGGGGGGGGGGAGTGGGACGCGCGGAGGGTGGTTTGTATCGCGCTTGATGTACCAGCGCCCGCATTCATAAAGATTACCCGAGTTTTAATGTTTCTTCCCGTTGAAAAATCCATTCGTGCCCTTTTCCCCAACGAGCTGCGATTTGCCCGTTTCTCTCTTGCACTGTGCGGCGCAAGGTGGCCAACAGCCATCAGAATCAAGGCGGTCTCTAGTCGAATTCGCTCGAAAGCGATTCGCGTTGATCGTGGATGGATCCACGACGCTCGTCTCTTTAGTCGTTGGGGTACACGCAACGCGACGAATCCATTTATTCGCGCGGAGTCGGATTCACTGTTTCCGAGTTCTTATTATTTTGTCGATCAATTATCCATCCTGTTGGAACGTCGAGTAGGAAACAAATTATTCCTAATCCAGCGGATGGTTCGCGATTTATAGAGTTCGATTTATTTTCATTGGGAAATGAGGTTTCGAGATGGGAGGTTAGGTTAGATGAGCGGGAGAGAAGTTATCGATAGAGGGAAGAATTGGTGATCTATCCTTATTATATATTATTATGTAGGTTGAGGAAGTCTCATTGCTCAGAATTTCTTCCCGTACAACCTGCTCCGTGAAAGTACAGCGATTGTTGCAGCGAGAAAGATCAGATTTGGGACTGTTTGTCTAGCCGCTCCAATCTTAAGATGTAAAATACGAACGTACAGTTGTGCGTATGTACGTGTGTGAAGTATGTATGACGATTTTGGCCAGGGAGTAGCGAGTCGCGAGAGCGGGCAATTCTAAACAGAGTTTAGATAAGAAAGTTAATATTCCTTCTAATACCAAGTATTATTAGATTCAATATTCAGTATACAGTATTCCTTCTAATACTTAAATGTTAATAGATTTTACATCATAAATCACATGGTTTGATTTTGTTATTTTTCATACAATAATAAAATTCCGCACAGAGCTTGTACAATGAATTACTCAAATAAAAACTTTCGGTTTTAAATTCTGGTTATAAAATTTGCAGCAATCCAACATTGAAATGATCGAGATTCTATAGGGAATTTGGAGAAATGAAAGGATTCTAATTTCGTTGCTACACACGACGCTGAGAGATCCAGCATCGCGGCATTTGCTTTTCTCTCACCTTCGAAATTCCACACGGAACTTGTTACTCAACTGGCCGCGTCCATCCCGAAGGAATTAGCCTGTTGCCAACGATGTCACGACTTCAGTTGGTTACACGTGTAATTTAAAAAAATCTTCCCTCTAATGCGTTTTTGACGTAACGCCTACCGGGCCAGAAAGAGAGGAGGCGAGTAGAAAGTCGATCGTTAGTTCCGTCGAGCAATTCGTTCCCGCGCGGCCGACTCGTAACGTAGCGAAAATAAGAAAAGAAAAAAAGAAGACAAGCAAAATATAAAAAAGTAATGGAAAGAAAGAAGGAGGATCGAAAAGAAAAAAGGGAAGGGCGGATTGTTTATTCCATTATGCGTGGCTCATTAGGGGCCTGGATATAACTCACGGACGAACGAAAATTACGGTGCTCGAGACACCGGGTTGCAAGATGAAAAGTCGAGGCTCAGATTCTACGATGGCAATGAATATTTCATAATATATTCGGAAGTTAGAAAGTCCAACGTTGATTTACCTTGGCCAACTTTTTTCCTCCCCTCCCTCTTTCTCTCTCTCTTCTCTCTCTCTCTCTTTTGGGATACCTCGCGCCCAGACTGAAATTAACGTGTCCCTTTGTCGCGTTATTTACACGGTGAATATGGCGTTGCCTTGATCGGCTACCGGCGAGATTTCGTTTTATAAGCGGATAAATTATCGACACGTCCCCCGGAGGATCGCAACGCCCGCTAATCGCAGCTGTTGCCACTGTTTAGGATCTTTAATGCGAACGGGTTAACCGAAAGTTTCGCCACGTTCGTTCACAATGGAATTAACCTCCCAAATACTGATCGTCGCATGCGAAATGTTGCAAATTATGCTGATTTCCTGAAATCACCGCAGGATTTTAGATTACGGTACGATTTGAATAAATAATTTTTAATAAATAAGATTGGCATTAGGTATTGAAATAGGGTCGTGAGATTAATAGAGGCTAGTCGGATTATTTATCGGCGTGGATATTGAGCGATTTATTTTATAGACTCAGGTTATACTCCATATTTTATAGACTTAGTTATACTAATCGTGGCCATCGTATTTCTTAAGTCTAACGTAGTCTTTTGTTTGCATAAAAATTATGTATTTTTCTCAAGAAATAATGTATTTCTAATACATTATTTAAAAATACATACGTCAATGCAGAAATTCATAATTACAACGAGTAATAAAATATATAGTAGTGTTCATAATTATTTGAAGCAAATATACAGTGTAGATGATATTTTCACTGCTAAATTATGCAATTATCTTCATCAAATCGATGAGCATACGATTTTTATCACACACGCGCACGACAAATCTAAATTATTCAACCAACATGCACCAGCTTCTGAGAATAACATTTCAAATAACTTACGTAATCGCATACTATTCCTAATGCTCCAATATCAATGAATCATTTTACTTGGTGCACTTCTCGTAACATCTACTTGATATTCAAAAGTAAATTATTGTTGTTTCTTACTACTCGTGCTTCTGCCCATTTACATTCGCCACTAGAGAGACGTAAGCACACCAAACACAATTCCCGAAAATCCTCAGCCAACCATTCTTTTCATACAAATACATCCTCTGACCTAACCTTTGCTATCTCGACGTCTAAAGCACGGGCCTGTTAAAAAAGCTTCACTTATGAATCCATTTTGCCTTTCGTTCTGTTTCTCTTTGTTTGTCTATGTGTATAATTATATACTTGTAGATATATAATTGCATAATAAACTGAGCGGACGTTACTAGAACACATTGAATATATCGTTTCTTTGGATGACGTGATATCAAAATATGCACAATTGTTAATCAAGATTTAACATTCATACATGTATCGTTGTACATTCAAGTACTCTCTTTATTTTCACTGATATTTTCACTTGATTCGAAGATTTTCACAAAAATGGAGCGTTCCTTTCACGATACTCGTCGTTCAATCGAAATGACACTCGATGCCTTTCTTATGTCATTGAAAGTGAAAGGGATACCTTGTCTTAAAATCCAGTCAGTCACCCATCATACAGCATCATATAGCGGTTTCCAACTTGGGGTTACTCGAAAATAATATTATAATATAATATTATAATAATACAAATAATGGCGGAAAAGTCCAAAAAAAAGATTTTTAAGTAAAAAACACAGAAACAAAGTTACAAAGTGTTGATTTACAAAGAGAGACTTACATATACGCTGTTTTTATTTCTTTCGATCTTACGTTAGGCTGCTATTATAAAACGTTGAAGTAAATTGTAAAATCAAAAATAAAAGCCTGCCTAAATGTCATTGGATTAAATTAATTTGGCTAACCGAAGAATTAAACGACTCAAGTTAAATTAAAAAAAAGAAGCAAACTTTTTTGAGGGATGAATGGAGGTACTCGTAATGCAAAGTCTAATCAAGGTTGGGAATCGTTGATACAGCATATTGTTCCTTAATTACTGCCGCATTAACTGAGATTCTCACAAGTATTACAAGCCCACAACTCGCGACACGCGATCATTAACGCTCACAAAAACCCCATTCACTCATTAAGCCATTGCATTAAGCAATCAGCAATGAAGCAAGTCCACAGTTCCTGTGTATCGCTCACGTGTACTTGCCACGAAGTGATTACGGCACGCAATTAGGCGTGGATCGATCGATCAACGTTTCGTTTTTGGGACTCGCGTCGTTGGCAGAATGAAAGGAAGGAACGAACGAACGAACGAACGAACGAACGAACGTAAAGCAAACGGATCACGGGTAAAACCGTAAACGTTCGATACTGGCCAGCGAGGTAAACAAAGGGGCAACGTAGCTACCAGGGGATGTTACCGACCCTCTATTTGACCAAGTCGCTGCCCAAGTTGCGATAACAAGCCCGGCTCGCGGTGTACGTGTTATTATCGCGCCTTCGCGCGTCCATATATGTACATACCTCGTTGTATGCGCGTTGTCAGCGTGTACCTTGAACGCGCGCTAAATTGTTCGTTATATTAATCCGTGCAAGTGCAACGTTCGCCGTGGCTCTATCACCAGTGGATTGTTTAACCGTGTTGTTTCGCATGTCGGTACTGTTTGTCAGCTCGTGTTACGGTTCTTCCCTCGGTCGGTGCCACTCTGTAATCCTTCGCTCGACGTACATACGTTCTCTCTCGTTCGTAAGTGTTTGGACACTTTCTGATTTCGCGTGGCAGTTGATTCAGTTTCAGTCGTGGACCGGGCAACAGTTTGTCGCGATGTTCCTTGAGTTTTGTATTATTTATGCAATTCAGATGGAAATAATACTGAAGCAAGAAATGAATGTTGGAAAATGAAAATTATCATGTACGCAAACGAGATTTTTGTTGCAATTGTAGCGGCCTAGGATTCCTCAAGTTTCGAGTTTCGAACACTAACTAGCACAAGCCGCAAGTGGCTGCGCTTAGCGTCGAGGTCCTGTCGATCTCCGACGTTAAGCAAAGCAGTGTACGGAACTCCGCTAGGATGGGTGATCTGGCCAGCCTAGCGGTTAGTTACAACAACAAGCGTCTGGTGTAAGAAGTCGCTGCCATCAGCCTCCCACTGATGAGTCTAAACAGTGACCACTACCTCAAATCCCATTCGTCCTTCCATTATGCATATCTTAAACCGTCCACAATATCAAACGTACGAATTCAATCATCTTTGTTTATATTTCGCAAGTTTCTCAACAACGACGATAATTCTTAGATAGTTTTCCAATCGTTCTAAAATCATTCTTCCAAATTCAAAATCAATCTCATAAAATTTTGTTTCACCAAATAAAGAAAAGGACAAAGAAATTCAAGTATTTACACGGAATATGATGGATTAATAGTTTCCTCGATAATTCCAATCAATTACCGCGTTTCCTAGTACTCGTGAACGAGAGTGTACATCCAATCTCTCGGGCGTTACGTTTTACACGGCAGAGTAAACATTTAATCACGATCTGCTGTCTCATTATGATCCCGAGGCTGACCAATAACGATACTCCGTTAAATGGCCAAACGATTTCACGGCACCGAGCGTTCCTCCGACACGTTATCGCGTCACGCGTACCAACCCCCCTCGTCTGGGATTAGACTTCCGGCCCGCTGCCACCATCTCTCCGTCGTGTCCGTCATTGTTCACAGGATTATGTAATAATCGCGATTTCCTATTTCGCTGTCTCTCGCGCAATCTGCCCGCAGGCCGGAGGACAGGTAAAGGTACCAAGGATACTTTGTACCCGGGAATCCCCGAGTAAGTGGACCATTAGGCGCGCTCTAGCCCGGGGGCAACTCTCTCGTCGCTATCGTTCCTCTCAAATTTGACTAAAAATTCAATTAAATTCCCGCGTTCCTTTTGATCATCGCTTTATTCTCGTTTCCGCGGAATTGCGTTAGTGGACGGATTTAAGGCGATTAGTGGCAGATTTGTTTATCGTAGCTACAAAATTGTTGTCTGCGGTTTGCAATCGAAATCTGAGATGGACTTTGGAATTAAATTCTTTTAATTATTAGCGGGATCTGTCACGTACACGTTGCTTTACGTATAATGAGATACGCGAAATAAATCAGACGGGGAACAGCTTACACGTGTAATAAAAGCAGGAATTTTATATTTTTGTAACGCTTATTAATATCTGCTTTGTTCGTTCCGTTTCTTTGGAAGATTCTGTGCTTGTCATTTCCAACCCTACTATCTATTAAACACTGTAATATCTATTATTTGAGTTCGTATTGTTTAAAATACTAATTAATTATTTTATTATTAATAATATTATTATTATTAATTAGAGGAGTAAAGAATTTATACAAGAAAGTCATCAAAATAACTTGAAACCTATTCGAGATGTATCAAACGGTGTCAAATCAAATAGGGGATAAAACACTGGCAGGTACAAAAATTCAACTGATAAAAAAATTACTGATTAATTCGTTCGATGTTACGAGGGCATGGTATCGTATCGGTTTCACGGTTACAAAGCGGGATCATTAAGCGTCCAGGTTGTCTCAATCTCTATCTACGGTCGAGTGAAACGATCCGTGGTTCGTTTGGAGAACTTTCACGGGGATTCTCGAAGACACCGGTTCGCTGCTGGCTGAACGGAAGCTCGTATGCATACGAACTATCTTTAATCTCTATTTGGATGTCGCTCATTCGACAGGAACTCGTTTTCTCGATAAAGACTGCCACGACCTCCGAGCAAGACTACCACGTTCGTGCAACCCTTTCATAAATAATGCGATGACTGATCGTTTCGCGATAAGCTTTAACGCTCACGAACGCTCTTTGGTGCACTATGGATACATCGTGCTTGTAACCGTACAATAATAATTTAAGTCCAGAATGAGTTTTACTTATCACGATTCGATTCTTTAAAATTTTTATATAAACCTACGTTACCTTTTAATCATATCGGGTTAGGTCGATCACTTCTTCATATCGATGCCACGAATTTTATTTAAAGTGGATACACGATATCATTTACCTAGATTTACGGAAAGTTTGAGCGATCGTTTTATGAATAAAAAAAAAAAAAAAAAAAAATAGAAAATTTCAAACTAAAAACTTTTGTAATTTTTAACTTTTAGGGAATTTTCGCCTCGAAGATTATTTGTCGAATCCAGTTACGTTGCTTCAGTTTCAATGTAGATCGGGTCAAGTAAAATATTGCTGCATTGAAAAATTGTTGAAAATTACCGTTCAGGAGATTTCTCTCTAAAATTTTGTATATTTTCACGCATTTCACACGTTCTAATTTACTTTAGTTGTTAAAATTTTTTCCTACTGTTATTTTGATATTGGGTTTGCAAATTAAAGAACGAAACAGAGTCGATAAGTATATAAATCTTGCAACAAGTTTCCTCCTTTCCTTCAACGAAACACAGGCTGAAGGAATGGAATGGGTCGTTGTTTCGATATCGGGAGGGCGCAAAGTGCTTCCGGTTCGATTAAGAACAGAAACGTAAGTAGGATATGATCCTACGGTAGTGGATTAATTGAAACCGAACGAGCCAATCTTACGCTGGCAAATGGAATTACATCTTCGACGTGGTAGTTGTATCGATATTCGAACGAATCGGGGGGATGAAGATTGCAACGCGTATTACCGTGGTAATTGATTTCGTTTCGTTATCACGTTGCTGTGAAATTAATGCAAGTACAGGGACGCGAGATACTTGGTCGCACGATTAAACAAAGATTGCATAGATTGCATAGATATTTTTCGAAAATTATTTTCAATCGAGTTTATTAACAACGTCACTTGCAGTCGCTTCTCCGCAGAGAGAACAGATAGAACAGAGAGAGAGAGAACGCAAGTTCATATTTTTTCATCCCCTTTCGATCGATGGTATTATCGAATCATTTGTCATTGTAATCCGATTTGCGCGTGTATCGTAATCGATATCGCATCGTCAGTCATATAAATATCAAAGCCCCCGATTGACACGATACGAATCTCTCTCTCTCTCTCTCTCTCTCTCTTCTCATGTCTCCGCGCTTTTTGAGATTGAAAATGTGAATAGTTTGAACAATTAACGACGCTCTTCTTAACCGCTTTAACGTTCTTCTTCTATCTTCGTCGAATCGTTTAGATTACCGAGACGTAGGGAAAAAAGAAGAAAAGAGAAGAAAACAGGTTGGAAACACGGTTAAAAATTTACCCCGTGTGGATCGGGGTTCGTAAAACACGCTAACGCACCGCGTACTCTCTTACATTTAACGGGATATATGGCCCACTTTTACGATGCACGATCCTCGCAGTTTTCGCCCGACCACCCTATTTCCTCCCTGGTCCTTTCATCCTCTTTCCACCGCAGTCGTCCTAGTCGGTTTTCGGTTGCGCTTTCTCCTCTTCCAACCCTCGATTACGAGGAAGTCTCTGTCAACCGGTGGAAACGATGTACCTCGTTCGTTCTCGTTCTCCCGTGCTATCGGCTACACGCGTAACACGCACCGTGTAAACCCGGTCTGTGTACCTAATTTTACTGCCAGTGTCAAGTAATTAGATCTGAAGGTTCGTGCACGAACCGTGATTTAAATGGAGTCTGTCAACGAACTGGGAGCTTGGAATCCTACTCCCTGCGTGCTTCTCGATATTACGTCCGCTTTGGGAGTTAAACAATCGATGTTTAATTAATTAAAGAGTGCAACGCCAAAATTTACGCGTGTATTTAACTTGATATTTGTTTACTCGTATAGATATTCTACTACACGCTGTCTATTCAATTCCGCGATTTCACATTGCTCTTCTCTAGTCAATGCTCTTCCTACTCTTTACACTGTCTACTCGATTCAACGATCAAATTCACACTATATTGTACTCAAGGATGAAATATTTTCTACACTGTCTATTCCACTGAAAGGTCAAATTTACACTGTCTACTTTACTCAATGATCCAATCCACACTATCTACTGCATTCAAGGATTAAATATATACAGTCTGTTCTACTGAAAGATTAAATTTACACTCTACTCTATTATACTACCGTCTATTTCACTAAAAGATTAAATCTACATTGTCTACTCTACTCAGTGACTAAATTTGCATTATTTACTCCACTCAATGACCAGATCCATATTATCTACTCCACCTAATGATTAAATTTATATTTTCTATTCCACTCAAAGGTTAAATCTACATTGTACTTTTGTCGACACTCACTCTCATTGCCACTCGTTCTTTCCTTTATTCTCTCTCTTTTTCTTTCACGCTCACACTCAACTACATATGTCTATTTTATTAAAAGATTAAATTTATATTGTCTACTCTACTCGGTGACCAAATTTGCATTATCTACTCCACTCAATAACCAGATCTATATTATCTACTCCACCTAATGATTAAATTTATATTTTCTATTCCACTCAAAGGTTAAATCTACATTGTACTTTTGTCGACACTCACTCTCATTACTACTCGTTCTTTCCTTTATTCTCTCTCTTTTTCTTTCACGCTCATACTCAACTACACATGCATAGCATCGTACAACGCCTGCTGGTGCATCTGTACACCGCCTTATGGTCATAAACATGACCTGCACTAGATTTTATCACTTCCACAATTATGTGCGTGTTTATCCATGAGTTAAACGTTCCTTTGTCTCCCGTTGGTTTCACGTCGCGTGTTGATTTCATCGACTAAATGACGGAATAAATATTAGAAAATATCGCTTGAAGTAGATGTGCCTTTTTCCCGTCTCGCAGGAGAGATGAATTTCAAAGGAATTGTACCGTTTTTCTTTTCAAAGCTGGTTTCGACAGTTGCTGTTATTTTTGGTTCGCTGCTTTCGGTTAATGGATTATACGGTTTATGGTTGTTTTGAATAAACGTTTCGTCGAATTTCCTTTTTTTCCTTCGAGTTTGCACAGCCAGTGGTTGTCTCATCGCCGGACAAATCTTTTCGCTAAAATGATGTTTATCGACGCTTAATAATTGTTGGTTGAACGTTTGGTACGAAAATTTTGTACGAGGTGAAAAATTCAGTGAATTCATTGTAATAAAAATCGAATAACAATGAAAATGGGACAGAATTCACAAAGACGAATGGTGAATGTAATGAAAGTAACGAATACGCTGTCGAAGCTGTCCTGATTGAATCAGCTCGCATTAAAGATACGGGAGGCTGCAAAAATATATCTGTTTATTTAATTTAAACGCTGCAATTAATTCCAGTCGTCGCTGGCAACGTTCGCAACAATCAATATTACATTAATCACTGCAGCAAACACTGCCTCTGCAGTTGTTCTGTTTTTCTAGAACAGGCATCCTGTCTGTATTCCTCTTTCAATTCGACGTGTGTCTACATTGTTTACCCGTTTTTAATAGGTCCACTTATTTCAATTTCATTCACGACACTTTACGCTGTAACTCGCGATACATACAGAGCGATGTATCCTCTTGATCCACAAACGATTAATCCACTTCGAGCAACAGAAATATAGACGTGAGGAATCTCAGATATTTATTTAGACAAATTGACAAATCAAGAAGATCTTGCATCTTATTTCTACCTTAAGTACAAAATTGATTCGATGTGAACAAGTAAGAAGATCTTGAACTGTTCTATTTTAAATAGGATATCCAATCAACAAAAAGAGACCTTAAAAAACTACATGACTTGTACCCCAATACGATTCGTCAAACATTTGAATCGATAGAAAACAAATTACAGGCGCGATCGCTCAGTATCAGACAACGCCACGCCCCCTCGCGAATCACGTGACCCAAATCAACCAATCGCTAATTTTCGTTGCATCAGCGTTGCACCTGAAGAGGCTCGATTTTCTGGGTTAGCCCCGCTAAAATCACTTTCAGTGATAATACAACTAATTCAATTTTTAACAAGTCAGAGAGTCACGAAACGGGGACTGAAGTAACAATTTACGAGGAAGAAATTCGAGATTGATCGACAGATGCCACACACACAACCACACAGAAGGGACGTTGGACGGCTCTGGAAATTGCAGCGAATTCGCGCAGCGAGGAAAAGACATACCTTTGAGGGTGGAGGAGGAAGGTTGAAGGAGGAAAAAAACAAGGGAGGCGAGCAAAGAAGTCCATCGGAATCGATACTGGCAACGATCAACCGTTCAAACGGCTTGAATTCTTGCCGGCTGCGAGCGGTGTACGAGCAGCCTTTCAGAAGGGCGAAGTCACAGGGAACGTTGGAACGAGATGCGCGCCGTTTCTTTCAGCGTGCGCGGAATCCGATAGGACGTCTCGAAGAATCCGGCTACGTACGGAGCGTGTACACGGAGCCACCGCCCGTTGGAGAAAACCCGTCCTTTCCCGCGGAAAGAGAAAAACGTCGAAATCGGGACGGTTTTGGTGGGAAAGACGTTCGACCGTTCCTTCTACTCCTCTGTGTGTACTACTACACGTATATACGTCACGAAGATGCACACGTAGCATAAAGGGCGTTTGTGGAAACGCGAAGAAACAAGTCGAGACGAAGGCACGGCAATTTTGCTTCGTTCTCGAGGGAATCAAATTTCACGCGTACACTCGTTACAGCAAAGTTTCAATTTTAGTTTCACGTTTAGACGAAATTGTCGAATAGAAATAAATCATCCTTTGTAACATTGAAAACGCAACGGAAGATTGGATAAATTTTCAAACAGTGATAAAAATTCAACGAGGCCAGCTCCAATGGTCGCACTTTGTCTTATCTGAAAAATATTTAACCTCCATTTTCTTGAAAACGAGGCCGGATAAATTAGAATCAACCCCCGTCCATGATTTCGGAGACACCTTGTACAATGACACAGAAAAGGAAAACGAGGGTCGAGGAAGAAGATAGAGAGGAAAATAAGAAGAAGCCACGAGCTAGTGGCAGTCAGTAGCTTCACCTACAAAGACCGGTTACACGCGTGTGCGTATATTAAACGTACTGCTATCTCGCTGACTACACGTACCCTGCCACGCTAGCTCTCGAGAATCCTTTAAAGTCAGCATTCTTTTCTTTAGGAGTCTCCTCTCGGCCACGGACCTTGTTGTGTTTCTGATGAAAATGCTTCCTTTTAGCGGCAACCGATCCTAGATGCCACCGTCCTTGGTATTTTGATAAAGCTACGGCAAATTCTGTGGCTTTGGTAGTTATTCTGTATCTTTTGGTGATGTTCCGTTGTAATTTTGGTTTCGTTTAAATCTCTGACTGCGGAGTACAGGGAAGGATATTTATTCTTATTGCTTGTTCTCCGATCTGGTTCGAGTTCCACATTTGAGATCAGGTGAATTTAGATCATTCCCAAGATACACTGCTTATATTTCGCTGTCGAGCAAATCAGTTTCAAGTTCAGTCTTTACCGCGTCTATCAGATAAAACAAGTCAAAGAGCAAATAAGTTAACCGTCTAGATCACTGTAAAAATACCAATTTCATGCTTGACCGTAGTCAAACTGGCGAACTGTTATTAACTTTATATAACTATGTAATAATTATTAGATAATTAGTCTGTAACTAATCATTCGTTTCAATCGTCAACGAGCATCGTTTCAATTTTCTCAGAAATTCTCAGTCCACCCTTCATACTTCTTCCTCCATGAATATTCACTCCGTCGTGAAACAAAAGATCCTAAAAAGGAAACAAAGAAAGACAAAGAGACGAAGAGACGACTATGACACGATCTCGCCTCGAATCACCGGAGAACGCGGATTATTTTAATGAAGTATTTATCTCGACGATCGCGTGTTCCACTCGGGTCGATCGAGCGATATAGCCTGCCTCTCGACTTTACTTTCGCCTTCGTGCGCGCCGAGAATTATCGCCCGCAGATGGAAAGTCGACGCGTCGACGTAGCTGCGAACGGCGGAGAATTAAGTAGTCTTAATTAGAAATAACTCCGACACGCGGTTCGCTGAGAGGTCGATTCTCCTCGCGAATAAAACACCGTTATAATGGAGGTTCGCGGCATTGATTCGAGCGGATAATTCGATCCTGAGCGTGAACGTGCTCCTCGAGAGCGCGAGCATTTTTCGCGTTTGATTTCGACGCGTTGGTCGTATCGCGCCTGGAACACTCCGCGTTGGAAACAATGCGTTCTCGTACGAGATTTCATCGCGTTTTCCCTCGCAGATGATTTTCTGTGGATTTCTACGAACGCGAGAACACGCGCTACGCATTAGGTATTGAGAAATAAAGACGTAAATACTTAACTAAGCATTTGAAATTTGAATTTCTCGCCAGAAATCATTATCAGAGTGACGAATATCGTCAGTGGATTTTTATAAATTTTACATTCGTTTGAATCTTCTTGCATCATGTTTTTTTTTTATGGACGAGAAAATTAATTATTACGCACACAAAGCAGACACGAAGCTATATTTTATGCTAAAAGTGTCGATTTCAGAATCTTCCTTAATTAACCACTCTCCATTCTTCTTGACGAGTATCACGAGCCTCTGAAGTTCCTGGCCTTTTTCCCAGTATTCTTACACTGAAATATGGCGATCGATAATGCAAAGCAGATTGTGTACACGTTCAGTTTCGTGCAACATTATCGTCGATGGCGGGATTAAAATATTAATATAAACCTGAGACAGGGTTTGAAAGTAAAAATCAAATCTGAACGTCTATTCTAAGAGATCGTTGATCGTGAGACGGAGATATCGGAATCGGTTTTCCTATTCAATTAATTTTCATCAAACGTGTATTCAGACGTCATTGCAAACATTTTTCTTTTCTCGTGCAAGATGTTCTTTTCCATGACGTCGTCTCTTGTGCTGATTAATGGAAGAATCCTGCTCCAGTTAATGGAAGAATCCTTTGATCGTATGATTAGAAAACAAAATTCTCGTTTTAGTAGAGGGACTGAACAGTGAAGCTTTCTCTGGGTCGTCTAATTATCTTCAAATATAAGCCGATTTAAGATAAAATCTCTGGTACTCCTGACTCGTAATTAAGACACAAAGTTACAACGGGTTTGCTCTTTCGAAGAATTAATACGACACGTGTAACATCCTCATTTATTTCGACGAAATCTCTTTTGATCTCAGACTTTTTTAACATCTTCGTTATCTCGTAATTACTTTTATCGATCGTTTTAAAACGTGGCTATTCTCTCCGAACGAATCACGAAAATTATAGTCGGATTGTTGACCAACGATCGCAAGTAGAAGTCTCCGATCGAGCCCTCGAATTCTTACACGATTGACGATTCGAGATCCGATCGAACGTCGTCGATCTTTGCTTCCAATTATCCGGGAGAATTCAACAGACGGTTTGTCTTCAACTCGCTTCTTCTTACATCCCTTGCCGCAAACGACCATCTCGAAGCATTCGATAACCCTAATAAGCCAATTACAAACTGCTACGACGTGTCTGATCGTAGATCTTTGTTTCTCCTTTTTCCCGAAATTCCCCAGAAATTTAATACACCCGGAAATAGCGGAGAACTCGCTGCAGATACTTTCCTTTTTTCCCCCGCGTGCCGTCCCCGAAGTTCAAAAGCTTGCACGTTCGCTAGTGCACGGAACTTCATTGCGAAAGTACAAGTTCCCTGATAATTCCGCTGTCGCAAGAACTTCAAACGGCACCCGGCGGAGTGTAGTTGAAAAGTGGCGGTAGTACCGCTTCGGAATACCGTGATTCGGTTACACGGCAAACAGCCCGCGAACGGCACAAAGGGACAACGAAATATCGCAATAAGTAAATGCGATTGCATTGCCGGGATGAAACGTAAAAGCTCGTCGCCTCCTTCCAAGTGAACGTCACGCGGAAAAGACGCGCGTCGAGGCTGCGAATGTCTGTCTGTACGTACTTGTTGATATTCCGACTTTTATGTCGCTTGACGGCTGAACGAGAATGTCAATATTCGCAAAATATTGAAGAACAGGATGGAAACCGAAAAAAAAATAATCTTGATGGTACGAAATAATTCGCGGTGTATTAAATTTATAAATTGTTCCTTTTTTTTTCTTTATAAAAATCAGGAGGTTTCTTAATTTCTGGATATCCTTACGCGAGACAAGAAAATGGAATAGTTTTAATGAGAATAATTTATGCTGTATTAAATGTCAATTTTCGCAAAATATTCAAGAGTAGACTACTGAAAACGAGTAGAAAAATAATTTTGATGATATGAAGTAATTCGCGGTGTGTTAAATTTATAAATTTTTTTTCTTTATAAAAATCAGGTTTCTTAATTTCTGGATATCCTCATATCCATGAGACAAGAAAATGTATGTTTGAATAGTTTTAATGAGAATAATTGATGCTGTATTAAATGTCAATTTTCGCAAAATATTCAAGAGTAGACTACTGAAAACGAGTAGAAAAATAATTTTGATAATATGAAGTAATTCGTGGTGTATTAAATTTATAAATTTTTTTTTTTTACAAAAATCAGAAGGTTTCTTAATTTTCAAATATTCTTAGACGAAACAAAAAGACAGTTTTAATGGAATTAATCCGTGATGTATTAAACATCGATATTTGTAAAATATTCAAGAACAGAAAGAGTATATATTTAATATCGAAATCAAGACACCCTACTATATATTCTTACAAAATATACGTCATTTTTTTTTGAAAATGATGGCTTCTATTGTTTCAACGTTGCTCTTTTGCTCGCCAGCCAGAATTAACTTGTCTTTTTGACAAAAAAGGTTCTAAAAGGTCACCACACATAATTAACAGGCGTACCAAAGTTACATCGTCAGATAATGCGAAAATGCTGAAATTCCAGCAGCATGATCGGCTTCGCCAACTACACGACCGGCTGAACGGTTACGAACGCCATAAACGAGACGCATGTAGCGGAAAAAGTGGGCCAGAAGGTTTCAGTTTTATCTGTACGACTATGGGTAGCTTTCTTCGACATCGTGCCGATATCGTTTTCTCCTCTCTCCGCCGATATGAATATAACCACTCGTAGCTCGGATCGTTGCGATTCACATCGCGGATCGTCTGTTTTTGCCAACGTTTTCCACGGTACGTGCACACGACGCGCATCTGTCGCGCGTTTCACACTTTCCTACCGAAAGTTTTCCTTTTTCCTTTCTCGCCCCGGGGGCTGCGAAACGACCAGACGATGGTATTTAACGTCGCGTAAGAAACTGTTTACGATCACGACGCGGTGCACGCGTTTTACGACGCGTTAACGTCGACGATGGCTCTCCCGTCCTCGCCTCCCGTTTTCACGCTCATCCCCGATTCTCATTAGTACTCGAATCGATAGCTTTTTCTATCCGAAGAAGACGACGAGAGCCAGCTTTTTTCTCTTTTTCTTTTTCTCTGTTTTTGTCGATAGAAACGTTTATGCCTGCCTCCTCTCCCTTTCGAAGCGTCGAAGCGTTCTCCAACGCGCTTGAAGTCGAGCGCGAACGCGGCGGAAGTCCGGCACGTTCCGTTACATTGGAAACGCGCGCAAGGCTCGTTGGAAACGGCTGCCTCGAGAAAAAGGATTCGCGCGACCGTTTCTGCGATTTTCCGAGTTATCGGCCGGTTTCCGCGCGCAGCTTCCCCTCTATGGAATTATGCCGGATGAATGAGTGGTAGTTTCCTTTCAGTCTAAAGAGAATGAATCTCCTTCCGCCTTGTACCAACGCACTGCAAACGGCTGGCAACACCGCGGATCCTTACGTTTTGCATTTTTGAGAGGTAAAATATTGTTGTACATGATAACTGGAAAGAAACTATACTATATATAGATAATATATACTATAATATATAATAGATGATATGCTATATATATATAAACTATACTATATAAACTATAGAAGGCTAACTTGTATCTTTGGTATTTTTTAATGTAGATACTATGTCTCGTGTTGTGTTCAGAATTCGTACATTAACTATAAAAGGTATTTGTAACATATGCTTTGTAGCATATACTTGCGTTTATGTTTTATCAAGTTCCTTTTTATATTTTTGCAGTATCAAATGTTCATAGCGATACGAACGTAGTCCTTTGTACTCCTTAAACCAGATCAACGTCTCTTTATAATCACTGTTATCTTACAAATTTTATTCTAAGGAAAAATTAAATATTTACAAAGAGAGCGAAGAAAAATTTTATCGAGTTAATTACAAATTCAGAGTGACATGCACGACGGTAGGAAATATTTGACTTTTTCTTTTGTTGTTTAACTTGCGAAAAGTATTCTCGTTTGATCCAATACAAAAATGTACTAGTACCGATGGATAGTGCCGAAGTTCCGTTGGAAAATAGCGAAAACCAGACGGTTTGGAAGCCAACGAAAATTTTTCTCGTCATGTCGGCCGCCCGACAACTCAAAGTCGTTCCAATCATCGAAACGTTACATTCTGTTAGCTGATGTCAAGGGGAGCACGTTGGCTGCAGTTGCCGTATAAATTTTATAAAAGCCTCGGCGGAACGAACCCCGTTATATCGTCGTTCAAACGTCGAGAAAAAATTTTTTTCAATGTAACTTCGTTGTCGTATTAACCTGCCGTTCACGATTCAACAAACGAGATGACATTTTTTTGGCGAAATTCCTTCCCGTTAGACGCATAGACGAACGAAAACGTATAACAGAATTGTTGACTTCCGTATCTAAATATATAGAATCTTTTGCACTTTGGTTTAAATGAAATTATATCTTTTCGATGAATTATATCATTTCGTTTCGTGTGAAACGCTCGCATCTTTTTGCGGGATTTTATTGGAGAAGTTAATATCTCGGTTTTAAACTGGCTATTTAATTTCTTTTGAAATTTATTACGATTTGCAGCTCGGTTCGCGAGAGTGTCAACTTTCGTACAAATTTTTTAGCCTCGTGCGCGAGAGAAAGAACACGCGGATGCAGATACGTACGGATAATTGTGTACATTATCCGCGAAGAAACAATTAAAAAACTACGCTCAGGACGCAGGTGCACGACATAACGAACGATCTCTGTACTCGCACGCTCCTCCACGCGATCCTACGAATTTGCTAATTACGAAACTGTATTCAATACGTGCCGGATTGCCTTGAATTATGATACCATTAACGTTTAATTCGTTTATTCGCACAATTTGCATTCTCCGTGCGACTTTTTAATGGCGATTTAAAGACGTAGTATAGATGGTAAAAATTCAATTAACCCAAACCTAACCTAAACCTAACCTAACTAAAGCTGAATCTAAACTTAACCTAAAAACTACAAGAATTAAAATAATGCAATGCGACGATATACCAGATGAAAAAACGTGTAAAGACAAATTAAGTGCAATTTTCAATCAACAAGTCCTAATTTAAAGGACTTTTGCAAATCTGTCGTAAATACAATTTGTATAATACGAATACAATGAAATTACGAGATTAACGACCGATCGTTCAACTTTATTTGCGAGGTTATATTTAATTATTTTGTATTATTTTATAATTAAAACTATATTATTATTATTATATATATTATATATATTATATATATATAATACAATTATATTATAAAGAAATACAATTAACCAAAAAAAAAAAAAGGAAAAAGAAAAGAAAGCAGGGAGTTTTTCCACGAAATTTAATAAAGAATAATAAAAAATTTCTCGAGTGCTCAACCCTGAAGGTTAAAAAGCAATTGTTGAAGGGAGCGCTCCGCCGCAGATCGTGGCCGCAAATTCATTAAACCGTGGCAGCGAGCAATGGCGGTGGGAAGATGTTAGTTTTCTCCCATGGTTCATTTCAAGTTCGTCAAGTTACCTCCCTGTAAATTAAACTTACTGGCTGAGAACGTAAACCCGTGTGCCGCAAGCTACGGCGTAATTGGAACGTACCTGTGGAGCCTCCGTAACATATAACGTTTACAATTCCGTTTATATTTCCTCTCCTAATCACTCGTACTTGCCGCTGTGCTGTTTTACCGTCTGTGCCGTACCCTCTTTGCTTCACCTGGAACATAATAACGTTCGAGTCAAATCTCGTTACGGGCAGAGAAGGAGAGAGAGAGGGCGGTCTTTCTTGGATTTCCGGAAGTTCATTAAAGTTCAAAAGGGACCGACCGACATTAACGACACGACCGTGTTACATTGGATTTTTGCCGTATGCTCAAACAAGGGGAGATCTCTTTGGTTTTGCCTGTTTTCTTCGCAGAGACAACAATTTGTCTCTCAGTTCTTTTTGTTCTTTTTTCTCTTTGGCGAAATTCGGTTCAACGAGCGTATTACTCGAGCCACAACGGAAAGGTGATTTAGTCGGAAACGCGTAGCGAAAGTGATCAACGAGTTTGCTTTGTACAGTAATTCTGATTTAATATTAAAATAATCGAGATGTTGGAATAACTATGATATTTTAATGACTGAATTGAATATTCGTTGTATATCGCCAGAATATAGGTCCGAAGTAAAGTCTAAATATCTCGATAATCTTCAATTAAATTCAACCTTGTAATCTTGCGTCTTCAAACAGTTAAAACTTTTTTAATTTGGCCTTTTTCAAACCCAAGTCACTTGACATTTTTTTTTTTTTTGCGTTTCCCGAAAGTTTCCACAACTCTCACGCGCAAAGCGGACAAACTTCGAGTCCCCTCTGAATATTTACAAATGTTTCAAATTTTTATAAAAATGTCTCTAGGTTAATTACCGAGACGCGAACGATTTCATTATTGACAGAGACGACAGGTCAATTTTTGAATAAAATCGGCTGCTAGAATGCGGAGATTAACACAAAGCAGGGCGTAGCTCGAAGACGGTGCAAGAGGATTGTCAATTCGAGTAATGAAAGTACCCAATGCTGACTAAATAGACATCAAAGCGTACAGCCGGCGAACTCGAACGAACATGCTCGAAGTAGACGCGTGTTCTCTTGTAACTCGAATGCCAAAGGCTTCTTCTCGGATCTATTGGTGCGTCTCAAGACAAGATCGGGAGGTTTTTGAAGTTTCAAAACGTTCTCGGCACATACGCCGAGAAATTGGTCCGATTCATGGGCTTCCCGTAATTTATTTTTTAATTTCAATTAAAGATGAAAGAAATGAAGGAAGAAATATTTTTCTACGTTTGTCCATACGTTGAACGTATTATGCGATATGGCACAGGCACGTATTTTTAATTTTTTAACATCATAGATATTTTTGAGTGAGTTGGGTTTTCGTACAATATTCACCTTTGACGATATTTTCACTGTTCTTTTTTTTTTTAAATGATTTTACAGACGAATAACAGTATAAAATTCTCTTGTACTCGTGCAAGAAATAAACAGTATAATCTAATTAATAAGAGATATCGTCTCTGATAATAATTCAAAGAGGTTGCTAGAAATTAACTTTTCATAAAATAAAATTATATAAACTAAACATCAGTGAAACTCTATTTAACAGAATACAGAATACCACAGAGAATAATAAAAATAATAAGAGTACCGCAATGTAATACAACTCGATTCTCTCAAACTCCGACAATATGAAACAATTTGTGTTTCCACTGGAACGAGATCTTGTATTATCCGCCGTGATCTAATTCGCTTTACACGAAAGCAATAATACACAACATTTCGCCAAAGGAGATTGTACTTTCTCGCGAGCGATCTTCCATCGGGATACGCATCGAGCTCGACAAACGTAATTTTTCCAATCACAATAAATACGAAACGCGACGACGACTTTCCCCTGAAGTATCAGTGTTTTCCGCCTCCGTTCCCTTTGCTTTCCTTTTACACATTGTAACGAAGGTCCGGTGCAAATGTGCACTCGCCGTAGCAGAAGCGTTTGCTATCCTTGCTTTCAAAATGCCTCCAAACGAAAACTTTCTTCTCGGTACTCTTCAAAGCAACTTTGCCTCTTCGGGCAGCGATGGAATTTTATATTTTTGGAAAGAGCAATCGCGTTAATAATGCTACTCGTCGAGTGATTTAACGCTCATGCTCGTGTGTTTTGCGAGTATGTAAGCAAGTATGTAACTTGGTTACAGCTCTAATTTCTCAGAATATTTTATTACATTCTTTTTCTAATTCTTAGGATATTAGGAATATTTTACGGAGACTTTTAGTGTCTTATGCTACGTGTAACTGAAATAGTGAAAGTGAAATACTTTCACGTTACGACAAAAAACGACGTTACACCGTGTTTCGCCTAATAAAAGTCTTATGATACTGTAGAGGTCTAGGATTCCTCGACTACGAGTTTCGAACACTGACTAGCACAAGCCGCAAGTGGCTTCGTGCTTAGCGTCGAGGTCCTGCCGATCTCCGACGTTAAGCAAAGCAGTGTGCGGAACCCCGCTATGATGGGTGATCGGGCCAACCTTTAGCGGGTAGTTACAACAACAAGCGTCTGGGGTAAGGAGTCGCTGCCATCAGCCCCACTGATGAGTCTAGGCAGGGACTCCGAGACGAAATGCAACCTTCGCTTTCTGTCTTTCTCTCATGACCTCAAATTCCATTCGTCCTTCCATCGTGCATCCCCGAACCTTAAACCCCACAATACTTTTACGCACAAATTTCTATCTATTCGGATACTCGTAGAAATGTTTCCGAGTATATCATGCGTGCCACTCGAAACATTTTGAAATTTCAGTAGCGTTGCAACGAAATCTGATTTCGTAACCTGAATCGAAAGATGTAAAAAACAGATCATGAAGCAGAATTCACCCCTTAATCCATAATTCATTATATCAATTCACCTTATCGAAACCGATAAATTTCGAGAAATGTATCGCCAGTATCATATCAGCTAGGTATTAAAATACTGAATATCGTATTTCGTTGTCGTTCTCTCATTCGAAATTGTCAATCGAAATTGGAAATTTCGTCATTTCTCAATCAACGATTCCAATATATACTCTATTAAAATATTTTAATAGATGATATATAAATATATATAAATATATAAATTAACGATACAGTCGAACGAAATATTTATAGAAGCATTATCCTAGATTATGCTGGAACCCTGGGTATCTCGTCGTTTCCCCGAATAGAATCAAACGTCAGTTTTTTGCCCGGCAGTTACAGAGTACTCGACATCACACAGCGAACGACGCGTAGTAGCCGTGGGTCGTTTAACTCGGTTCGAAGCGACATTAGTAACCGATTTTCCGTTTCATCGCTTTTCCACCAACCTCTCCGATGCTCCCCGTTATCAACGATCGCCATTTGCGCCACTGTGGAAACAGTCTTATCACCGTATAGCCGCGCTCTCGGCCGCACAAAGCGAGAGGGTCACTTTGCACGCGTGCTCTCGCCCCCTCCCTCCTCTCTTTCTCTCACGCCCTCTCTCACCCTTTTGCCCTCGAACCGTCAACCAACACCCACGCGTGTATTGAAACACACGTACGCGAGAGGCCACGGTAACACGAGCATAAAGTTAGGTTGACACTCGCATTACAGATAGGACTTTGCATTCGGATGGCAACCGCGTGCAGAACTACGCCGCGAGTTTTGCCCGCGGTGAATGTACCTCGGGGTTTCTAAGGTATCAGCTGCAACTAGTTTCACTACCGGATCCGTCTGCCGAAACTTTTACGAATTAGGCGAGGGACCGGGAGCCTCGCGGCCCCCTATATTGTGATTGATTCCGAGGCGTCGATGACTCTCGCCACGGCATCAATTATCCCCTCCAAGTTTCGCTAGATTAGATATCAGTCATCTGGGTAGTAAATTTTCCCTCTCGTCTCCCTTGCGAATCGTGCCAAATTGCTGCTATTTGACGAGCGTTATCGCGTCTATTATTTGGGAATTATTTGCTACTTTGATGGGTAGATATCAAGGATGATTGGTTGTCATTAATTATTATTAAAATTGGGGAATTTACAAGAGACAGTTGATTCTTTTTGACAATTTTATCATTTTTTTGCGATGGTTAAATGTTTCAGTTCTATATTTCAATTCTGTCATTTAATATTGATATTAAATGTCAATCATTGACGATTAAGTGTTGTCAAGTATTATCATTATTAGGAAAGTTTAAAAATTAGGGAATTTACAAGAGTAAGTGACAGTTGCCAGATTCTTTTATCATTTTTCGACACTTGTATATTTCAGTTCAGTTGTGGGTGCGATTAATGGCAGAAATGTACAAAAATGTGCCGAATATTATTACTGTCCTCGCAGATACCATTTCATTTCCGCTTTCTCCTCTACAAACATAACAGACGCGACGTTTTCTTGCTCTTCTTTTATCGGATCAGAAGCGTCTCGCTGTGTTACGTCACAGCGATAAATAATCATCCGTAACAAGGGATTTGCATCCACGTCACGTTTCCAAGCGTCGCCGTAGCAATACACTACATGACGCCATGACTCCGTTCCCATCAATTGCATGACTAGCGTGAACGCAAATGACAGATCGCGACAGCTGGGGCTGTAACTTCGCGAATCACCGGTCATAAAACTAAATAAAAACATCGGCAGGTATCGTCCGAAATTGTTAGCAGAAATTGTTGCTGACAACGAGAAAAAACGGAGCATCGCTCACGGTCCGGGGGGGTGAGGAGAAAGAGGAGGAGGATGAGAGGGGGGAGGGGTACAATAGAGTTATATAAAGTTGACAGAAACGTTCAATAACGGTCGTCATGTCAGCGAGATGGAATAAACGGCTGTCTAGTGTAATCTATAGAAATTTCGACGAGATATATTTAATAATTTAATAATTAGGCTGAAATCCATTCGATACGTGGTTCATTTCATTCATTTGCGTCGACTTCGATGACGTCGCATTGTTCGTCGTTCAAATTTCGGCTGATTATCACATATCCGCGGCCTGATAATTTTCTGCGCGCCACACAGGAATTTGCTTTCGTGCCCGACCCTCGTCATTTGCTCGCTCGCTTGCTCGCTCGTTCGCTGCGCGCCATTCTTCTCGCGCCGCCTGGGGTTTTGTTTCGCGTCGCAATCAGTTTCAGCTTCGCGCCTCGATGCGCCGATGCCGAACTTCCGTCGCTGATAAATACGCCGGCGATCGTGGAATAATAAAGTAGCGAAAGAACGTGAAACAGAGACAGGGACAGGGAGGGAGGAAACGCGGGTGGAGAAAGAGCCGGGAGGAAAAAGATTCGTTGTATGAGTCTGGTTTACGAGTTCGCGTGGGATATACTTTTTCGACTTTATGCGCCTTACTTTCGTCGCTGCTGCAGCGGTTGTACACGGTGTTTCAGAACTGATGTTTTCATCGCGCTTTAATTTTTAAGTTTTCAGAATTTAATTTTAATCGCTGATCTCCAGAATGTAAAATGCAAAGTGGAATTGAAATACATGTGTCAAGTTTTTGTAATAGAAATTACTTTTAATTACAGTCGTCTATGACGATACTGTTTGAATAATAAGTTTAATTCACTTATTTCATTCAGACGTGAAAGATACTATTTTCAACTTTGGATTAATATTTTAGAACGAAGTTGAAATTAACTGAGGTTTTTGAGTACACGTGCTCCGTAACACGAAGGTTTGTTTTGTTTTATTATCACTGAAAGTGATTTTAGCGGGGGTAACCCAGAAAATCGGGCCTCTTCAGGTGCAACGCTGATGCAACGAAAATTAGCGATTGGTTGATCACGTGACTCGTGAGGGGGCGTGGTGTAGATCTCCAGTAGGAGTGGCGTTGTCTGGTACTATGAATCGTTCAGAATTGAAGAACGCAGAAAAAATACCTTTGAATCTACTTAAAACATGAATTTATGAAAGTCATTTGTTTCTTGAAAATTGAATATTTTTTGTTTTTTAAGCTTTGGAAACTTCGTTTGAAATTTATTACAGCTACATCTGTAAAACCAACTAAAGTAACAGAGGAAATAAAAATATAGACTTTGTCCATTAAGGTTACAGTCTTTGAGGAAAATGTAAATGTAATGTAGATGTAATAACAGGTCGAGATATCTGGTTTAACAATTATTGTCGACTTTTAGGGGCAGGAATAATTTGTATTTGCTGAGGTTCTTGATAAGTTTAATCCTTTGGGGGTGATGGAGGCTGCACAGCTGCAGTATATTATCGAGGTCTTCGAGTTTACGACCACTGCGTCCTGTACTCGTGTAATGAAATTAACGAATTAACGAAAATCGGAAATTGATCAGTTTGACTTTTGAGAGGTTCGTGAATTTGATAATCTCTCTCTTTGAACCTTCCTTCCCGAAAAGTGAAGCAGTGGTAAATAGGCAAAGATTTCCACGATTGGGCAAAATTTTTGAAACATCTGGTACACATTTTCTTTCAAGCAATATTTTCTTCCTTCCATTTGTCGGTCGCGTGTGTTTGTTGCACCGTGAAAGCGCTTTGACAACAACACGAAACATAATTACGCAATTAGTGTGACGAAGATGAATCTTTTTAGTTGGTTTCATTGATTCGAGTTTTATAGAAAGACTGAGCTTTCGAGAAATTTATTTTTGAATAATCCAACCCCGCGATGGTTACGAGATTATGATTCTTTTAAATAACGCCAGCGATCTTTAAACTGACACGGCTGAAAGGACTTTCTGTCTTATTCCAAGAGCCATTGTGAATTCCCAAGCAAGAGAAACAACATTTTCATTCGTTGGATACTTTTTACAAGGTCGATGAACTGGAAATAAACTTCGTACATTCAGAGGGTCGATTAAACGATGCACAATTGCACAGAGTAAGAATATTTCTTTGATTGAGAACAGAAAGTTGTGCAGAGGTATTCGAGAAGAATGTTGAATTTTCTGCTTTCGTAGGTATTGTAAATATTAACGATCTTAATATTAATCTTATTGATACGAAGAACCTTGATAATTTTGCATCAGATGCAAAGTGTCGTAATTGTTAAATGTTCCTCGAACCAAGTACTGACTTATAAACCAACTTTTTGGAGTTGTAAAATCTACTACGACATTAACTGGATGAATATGGATGAAACTCTGAAACGATGTGCCATTTTCTTTAATCGTCACGTTCACAATCAATTCTTCGTAACATTTTGCCCCTTAAAAACCGATTCGATTACAAAAAATTACTCCCACGCTCCGATCGATCATTTTGAAAAAATTTACTACAACTCCAAAGACCCATTTAGTTTAGCCTCCGATTTCTCCAGAGATACCCAAAACAGAGGCGTGTTTAAACATTCCTAATCTCCGCCATCGAGAGGCAAATGAACCGGTGACCGTCCGAAGAATATCGCGCTTAATTAATCCGACAGCTCGATAACAGGCGAGTAGGAGGATCCTCGACACGGCGGAGTCATGCTGCTACGCTTTCGAAATCCTCGTCGATCCACATTTTTTTCGGGCATCGGCAGGCGTAGCTGTCACGGGCAACACAACGGGCTCGTTCGGTATATTTTACAGCCGCGCGCGTACGTCGACGCTACAGGGTACGTCGTTACAGGATGACCGTGCGCCTCCCTTTCCCAACCTGTAATCATCACCTACCATCTATCCAAACGGCGCCGCGAGAAGAGATCTGCCTCCTGTTCGGGGGCCGAACCCCGAACAGGAGGTAGGGACAAGCAGTCATATATACGTCCCGGCAATAAATACACCCGTTTCTGCCACCGCTATGAAGTTGTTCTCCTCGCTTTCTCCTCTCTCCCTTCTTTCTTCCCTCGCTGTCACTCGTTTGTCTTTCTCGTTGCGATCTTTTCGTTAATGCGCGAGGCTGCTCGTAAGACAGTTGGACTCTGGTCTCACGAGGAAGAATCGCACCGAGCAAAAAGTTCCGAAGCGAAGCTGGTTGGTGAGAAAGAATCGCGTCTTTGGTGATGTGATGATGCATTGATTCACATAGAACACTTTTATACTCGTCGTTGCGGTTATGCTGGGAATGTGTATTTTTAGATGTTACGAGATATTTGTTGCAAATATGTAGCTGTTTAGTGCTTTAATATGGAGCACGTAGAGGACATAAAGCATTGCGAGTGTTAAATATAGTTTTATTGGATATCGAGGTTTATTAATATTGCAATATTCTTGCTGTACAGACTTGGTATAAATATAGGTCGTGGTGTGTCGTTTTCTGTAAGCTGTCGCTGAATTTAGTTTATGCATTTTTGAGTGTACATGATTATACGTAAAAAGGATTATACATAAAGACATCGAGTATCGAAAGTATCATAGAACGAATCTCATTTCTTCAGTCAGAAATATCGAAATGCACGAACGTCGACAGTCTACGTATCTACAAGACAGATAATTCAACTTTTCGATCGAAATACACCAACTACTACTATACCCTCCCACTAAACCCTCGTGTAATTTCCGCTCAACCTCCGTTTTACCATTACCTCACTCTTACTGGAACAGGGATTCGCATTATCCACTCGGAACTTGTCTCGTATTTATTTAATCAAAACGCGCAAGAACCGACAACATTACACGCGAATTACCAGAGTTTTCTTGCCGGGTGGCTTCGCGCGACGAATTAATTTCCGAAACCGGACTCTAACATTTAGCACCCCCCACACGCAGACACACAGACACACACACACACACCGTGAGCGCGTGGTACTATTTAGCACGAGAAGCGAGGTTCGAGCAGAGCAACAGCATCAGCATCAACATCAGCCGCAGCAGCCGCTACTAATGAGAGCTAGGTAAGAAATTTCGGCCGGTGAAATCCGTCGAACGAGCAATTTACGATAATATCGGCTGGCTCGTTGGCCGCGTCTAATGGAATTTCGGAAAGGGAGATTATCGTCAAGGATCACGCCCGTTGGCTGCTGATATTGAGTGGAACGCTGCTAATTGCAGGATCGTTTACGTGTTACGCGGTCAGATGTGTTCCGTTTGATAGGCTAAATACCGGCTCGCCGAAACGGTCCGTACGACGAGACCTATTCTGGATTTCAAGGAATGGCCCCTGTGAATGAACGGTTGTCAGACGTGCACCCGATACTCTGCCTCCTCCTACCTCCTCGCAGAATGGTAACCGATGGTTCGTTGATTACCGTCATCGATCCAACGTCGTATCTCGTCCACGGCGTCGAGCGTGTAATTTCGCCGGGGTCCGCACGTCCACTCGCGTTCCATCGTCGTCTGCTTTTGACAATCGGTTCCGTGACGCCATTGTTTTCTCCTCCGTACGTGTACCGCCGATTGTTCCATCCGACGGCTACGATGAAATTTATATCCGCCCAATACCCCGACAGTTACGTCGGAGAGATTCGAGTACGTACATCGAGATCCTTCGTGTTTCTTTTATCGGACCGTCTTTTCGCGGAACTCGAATTGCGAGGAGTAGGTTTTCTTCATTCTCGAGAATCTAGCGCGATAGAAATTCTGGTACACAAGAGTAGGAAGGACGTGACATTGAATTTGGGAGACGTTGCGTCACGTTTTGCAAACCCAGCGCTGACGATCCGACGGAACGACAACGTAAAAATCTCTCGCGTCTCCTGGATTTCAGAATTGTTACCGTCGCGTCTCGGGAGCTACGAGATGCGCAGCTACGTTCGTGGCAACTGCGGCGAGTATATCTCGAACGGGTGTATCCGTTTCCGCGCGTGTTCCCTTCTCAAAATTATATCGCTCTCGCGTGTTCCCGGCGAACGCGGAGCAATGTGTAAAAACCCGACCGCAAGTTTCACGTTGCTTTCCCGCCAGTTAATAGCTGGAACACGAGCAAACTGGATGTTCAATTGCATACGTGCAATTTAAAGCGGAGCGCGTTCGAAGCTCGTGAAACGCCAAGGATCTGATTACAATTGCACCCTTTCCCGGCTACCTTCCCTCCCTCCCCCTTCGGCAGCCTCTCAATTTACATTTACCATCAACTTGCAAATTGTTCCAATTTGCCCGGCACCGTGAAAATGAAAACATCACGCGCGAGAGAGTACATGGAAACTCCGTGTATTATCGCATTCGACAGCTCGAGGATTCGACCGTGGTAAGCGTGCTAAGCGCTAACGAGCGGCCGATTGTTCCTCCGTTCGAAAAAAAAAAAAAAAAAAAAAGCAACGGCCGATCGAAAAATTTCGCGCGGTGGAACAGGGTCAGGTCCACTGCTCACGCGCGCGGCAAGAAGCCTGGCCTGGGATAGAACCGCGTAAATACAGGTATTTGATCCCCCCGTGAACGAGGGGGGGAAATCTGCCAACAGCGATGGGCGCAAGTGTTGTATATCGCAAGCTGAGTGGAATTTATACAAAGCTCGTGTTCTTGACGCGTGTGTACACAGTCTTTTGTCCACAGTCAGTTCAGTTGCCGAATGTCGTTCACAGGACGAATGACGCATCGACAAAGTATATACCGTGCAACTTTCAAGTTACACGTTGTGGAGAATGCGCTTGAAGAAACTTTCGGGAAGGAACTCGAGGGAAGATTGGTTTCATTCGTTAATTTACGATGTCTTCCGGAACTGCAGCAAATTTGGGGTGTTTTGCTCTTCGAATAATTGCATGAGTACACAGTCTGACTCGTTCTCAAATTCACAGTCAGTTTGTGCTTTCTAAATATATAGAAAGTGAAGTACAACCGCTTGAGAACAGTATCCAGTCAAACGAAGCTCACGATCTACGATACTATAGATTCCAACTGCATACTTTTTTAGTGCCAAAAAAATTAACATTTCACTTCTACGTACCTTATAAAATGTATTTTACATTATCTGAACGTTACGTACTAAAAATTCCGCGTCGAAATTAACGAAATCCCCCTTCAACTGCCCAATCGGCTATCGCAAAGCGAAACTATCGCTAAAATTCGCGAACATCTACATACGCGGAACTTGATGCCGTCGCTACGACCGCGTCAATCCATCGGACAAAGCGAGACAAGGAGGACAGAGAGTGAAACGAGAGAAAGGAGAGAGAAAAAAAGAAAGAAAAGGAAGAGAGGAACGAACGGTTGGCCGGTTGCCTCCCCCGTCAGCGTTTCATTTTTTTCGCCGGCAGCCAGAATTTTGCATCTCCGGCAGAAGCATTTAATCAGCTGGTGCCCAGGGCGAAATGGAATTTAGTGGTGCTTTAAAAGGGTGCTCGAGGGGTTGACGGGGCGGCTAGGTGCCGGTCGGTCGGCGAGGTTAGGGGACGGGAGGGGACGGGGACGGGAGGGGGTTTGTTCGAACGACGAAGAGAAGAGGCGAAGTTGGTCGGGAGCTGTGATCGCGAGCTAGCGCGAAGTGCCGCAGCGGCCCTGTGCCCCGAGCCGCGTACGCTCGTGCACACGATCCCCGGCTCGTGGCGGCCGGGGTCGCTTCGGCCACACGGATATTCGAGTGGCCGGTGATAGCCCCAATGCCACTCAGCAGCTTTGTTGAATTTCACGCCATTTGAGTAAATGGGCGAGCTGATCAAACAGCGGCGATATATTTTGTAGACCTATCCTCGGCGTTTGCCGCGCCGCCGCGCGAACGTCAATGACGACGGTATCAATGCCACGCCAACGGGCATCAACGACACAATGTAGGATCTTGTTGACGTTTTACGCCCTCTCTTTCTCGTCCCACTTGGAGAGAAGAGCACGCACACGCCACTCGCGCGCACACCGTCTATTAACCCTGGCCCGCGATTTTTCTCTCTCGCTCCTCTTCGCGGCCCTTCTCCCCGTCGACTAGCTCGTGCTCCGATATTGCCGCAACCGACTGGCAGTTTCGGCCGAACCCGGTCATAATTACCAGCAGCGTCTCGATCCAGGCCAATCCATCGTCAACCTACCGTCGACAAACACGCGACGCGATCTCGTGGGCAAACGCGCGACGTCTATTCTCTGAGCTGGCTCTGTTCCGCGAAGAGGTTGACCTCTTTCTCGTCTCTTTCGCGCTGGTTCTGTCGGTTATAGCGCAGGGCTCTATAGTGGCGCAGAGGCGCTTGTAAATTGAGCTATCGGGAAACGATATCGAGCGGTGTCTTGGGAACACGGTGTCCGTAGGTGCGTTACGTTGTGCTTTACGATTTGGAATGCCGAAGCGATGACTTGGGATTGAATGTCGCGTCGTTTGGGGGACACTGTGGCAATGTAAATGAAAATTTGTAATTAATCGGTACGCAGGGAATTTCAACTCCTTGCCTGACGATTTTCTTCTCGGTCGTCGATAAATTATTTCGTCGTTACGACATCGTTGCATCGTGTCAAGTGGAAATCATTAGAGAATATCACGTGGAATCTGTATCCATTAAAAATCAAAGTTGAAAAGTCAAACTGGACATCATAACTCGAAGGATTGATTAAAGTTCAATTCATATGTTTGATCAAGTGTGAAATTGATTAAATCAAAAGTGCATCTTTCATAAAGATCGTGAGTTCTACGTATTTCGCTCTGATTTCAAATTTGAACCGCAACAGCTATGCCTCAATGAAAATGCGAAAAATTCTTCCGCAGTAAACGTTTCGATACTTCGAACGCGCGATATCTTTGTTTTCTTCAGATTTTCGTGCATCGATCGACTTTCGTTTCTTCCGCTGCCTCTCGATATCGCTCGTCGTGACAATCCGTTGGTACCTCGTTATTGCGACATGACAAGTACGTGCAATAGCGCGGCACGACTGAAGAAGGAACGAACAGAGAAGGAGGAGCCTTTGGAACAGAGCGTGACGCGATCGAGAGCCGATTCATCGATTGAGCCGAGGTGATTAATACTCGCAGCGTGAGCGGCGTTTCGCGCCACGCTTTTGTTACCGGATACGTAATATCGGCCGCCGTGACATGGTTGTACGCGGTGGCGGCGGCCGTGATTTAAATAACGACAATAATGTTGAATAATTACGGGGTATAATTGGCGGGGTATTGTTCCGCCGATAATATAATAGTGGCGGGGAATCGTGTTCGGGTTCGTACGGTTCGAATCGGCCGCCGGTTTCTCCCTTCCCACGCGCGTTATAACGTATCGATTTTCATAAATATCGTCGTGTCGCTTGTTACCGTGACAGTTTAAAGGCGGACCTCACCCGCCGCGCAATCTGGGAGAGAAATCGATCGGTTCTCGATGGAGCACAAGCCGCCGACCGATTCCACGAGATCGTTTCCTCCTGGAGACACGATTCGTTCACACGAACGCATGAAATTTCGAAAAGGGCTCAACAAGCTTGCTTGCTGGTAAAATTAATCAAGAGTTTTTTCTGCATTTTATAAAGGTATATATTTTTGTATTTAATACGTATGTTCAGTACGTGTGTTCATATTATCACTGAAAGTGATTTTAGCGGGGGTTAACCCAGAAAATCGGGCCTCTTCAGGTGCAACGCTGATGCAACGAAAATTAGCGATTGGTTGATTTGGGTCACGTGGTTCGCGAGGGGGCGTGGCGTAGACCTCGAGTAGGAGTGGCGTTGTCTGGTACTGAGCGATCGCGCCTGTATTTGTTTTCTATCGAGTCAAATGTTTGCGTATCAATAGAAT
Organism: Melipona bicolor; assembly: GCA_030673865.1. Lineage (NCBI taxonomy): Eukaryota > Metazoa > Arthropoda > Insecta > Hymenoptera > Apidae > Melipona > Melipona bicolor. Next base: position 5,140,913 of record JAHYIQ010000004.1, on the reverse strand, counting down.
TTTATGGCAAAAATGTGAGACGAATCGTACTGGCGTACAAGTCTGTTTTGCAGTTTTTTTAATATACGCATCTTATCGTCGAAGCAAGTTTAACGTTGTTTTTGCGATCGTACATTTTTTTGGTCAAATTGCACTAGAAAATCTGATAGCCGTTGGCAAGTTTTAAGTTTCCGCGACTCGAACTACTTTTAAGAAAAATTATAATCTCGTCCGTTGAATTTTAGATAATAACATAACGCGGCGGCAATGATAAGTGTGTTAAAACGCTCAAACACGGTCCAAAAATTTCCTCTCACTTGCCGGCTGATTATATCGTCGCAATTATTGGAGCGAAGAGAGTTAATCAACGCGAGCGTAACTACGTGAAAGTAATTTTCAATGGAAACCCGATAGAAATATTCTTTCCGAAATATTCATTCGAGGCTGAAATCAAACAAAGAATCGTCCTTTATATCGTTGATTAAAAATTTAGCGAGTGCTTGCCGCAAGCTCTGGATAAACTTAACAAAATATTCTTCGATCCGTTCGATTCCTGTATTTAAATCTTGATTAAAAAGCCTCGTTGTACTCTAATATTGACAGACTAGGGGAAAATGTCTTAGGTAAATCGGTGATAATTTCCACCGTGTAGCTCTATCGAGGTCGCGGTATTAATCTTCGCGTTAACGTCGAAACTGTAACGTTTCGTAATAATCTGGATTCCGGCTGATCAAATTAGTTCTATAAATTACATCGCGATATCCCAATGGCCGGGGCCGATTTCATTGAATTCTAATTGCCGAATCAATTAATTCCCGCAATAATTTCTTTAGCGTGGGAACGCGAACGTATTTCGCGTAGAAGAGCGGGGACACGGAACGTGCCGGCCTCGACACGAAAATATGAAAACGCCTCGTCGGCCGCGCGATATTACGAAAGAGCCGAAGACGATCGTTATACGTGTCTGTGTAAAACGTTTCGTAGCCAATTATCTCGTTATTGCTGACCCGTATAAAGAACGGCGAGGGTTGCATTGTGCAAAGAGGTATATTGCCTCGTCTCGCTTGAATTGCACCCCGCGTGCAATCACGTACGATGTTAGAAAATAGAATTCATTCCTCCCAGCCATTGTTTAGCCGGCGTAATAAAAAAGCTGGTCGGATCATTTTAGCTCGCAGCGCGCAATTGCGAGCGTGAAAAACACGCGATGAAACGAGTTTTGTTGTTAAATAGATTTGGGATATCTCGTTACTTAAAAATCAAATCTGTTACTGTTTCAATCATGTTCGTTTGTGAAAATATTATGAAGCAGAGTGCGGATTTTCGCGCGTTTCTGAGAAATTTGAATAATAGAGAAATAAATTGAAAAATTAATTTAATATTAATTAAAAAATTAATTTCCTATCATCGAGGTTCCCTTTTCTAAATTCCCTAAAATTCTATAAAAGTCTGAATTTACATAAGAATCCGCGATCTAATTATGGTGGTACTGTTTGATGTTTGAAATTGTTTGAAGATTTGCAATACACAATTTGGCGTTCATATAGAAATCGTGTCGTTGGAAAATGGGAAATCAGGCGAATTATTTTATTTGACAACGTACAACAGGAATTTATATTTATCGTGTCTTATTATTGCGATACGTAGCTCGTAGCAGGTTGTTTATGATAGTTTGAAAATGTTGAAGCTCGTTTCGAAAGTTACGAGGTTTAGCCAGTTGTTTAGCTCGCGTAATGTAGATTTACAATTGCATCACGTTTCGATTCATTTTACATACACGATACGTCATTTCCAAGAAAGGAACAGAAAACTATCTTCCTCCTCCGTACTAATTCCACACCCAATAAGGAGCCAAAGAAACGGTGTCGACCGAGCGCTTACCTGCTCCGTAGATTTCTCTCGAGTTAATGAGCCGTCAGGTTTCTCACAAAACAGCAATCCCGCCAGATGAAACGATGAATATTGGCTTCGTCAGATTCCACGGAGATTCCATCCGCTTCTTCGTCATAAATCAGAGGAACTATCGTCGTCCGCCCAATAACGAGCCTCACGTACGCGCTTAAAGTAGCTAATAACAATTCGTCAGAAGGAGCCGACCACGAAGTAGTTTCCTTATCTCCTCCTGCTCCTCCTCCTGCTCCGCTGCTCGTCAAACTTCAAACAACGCGCTCGAGATTCCTTAATTGAACGATCTCACGGTTACGTCGTCGGTGTTAAATAGGCCGACCGAGAACGGGAGAATCGACGGGCACGGCGATGATTATCGCGAAGATGTCACTGTCGTGGAAACGTTTCGTTCGCTGGTCAACGACAGAATCGACGGCGGCACAAACCGACTATCTGCTTTACGCGCGACTCGTTACAAAGGATGGTAGCCTTGTACCAGGCTATATACAGCTCAAGCGAGCGATCAAAACGTGTTAACGGACCCCACCGAGGCGTCAACGCGATTACAGTTCGGATAACTGGACTTTGCCATTGTCTCGCAAAGACGACTTTGAAGGAACTTGCCTTTGAGGTTCGTGGCCTGGGCGAAATCTTTGGCAGAGAAAGTGTCGTTATCGATCTCTCCGGCGAATATGTCTCGGATTTTAGAGCGTGTTCGAAACGGAATTGAAACGATGGTGACCCGATATGATACGTGTTTGTTACGGGACGAGGTTGATTTTTCTGAAATTTTAAGAGATGAGAATTTAAATGTCTGAAAGATATTTGCTCTTTTTGTTGGAACAAGTTGTTATGTAACTGTAACGCTTTTTTTTTTTTTGTAAACGATGACCGAGCTTGTGAAATAAGCGGAAATGATTTATTTACGATGCCAACAAAAATCATTCCGTTCAATCGGCTTTCGTATCAAAATTTATACCACGAGAAAGATACAAACATTTTCCCAAATTTTACGTTTTCCCAAACGTTAAAATTTTGTAAAAATACGGCGTAGAGCTCTTTCATTGACACGTGTATGTGACTCTATTTTATACCGAACGGAACAATTCCAATTTCAATTTCACTCGAATCAACACCTATAACAACGTGTTTTCAAATTTACCGAGCGTGTCGTGAAAATTTGATCGCGCGAACATTGCTTTTTCAGATCGAAATAAATAAATCAGAAACCACACAGACCACGGCTTTGCGCCTCCCCCGAAACAGCGTGGAACATTTACACCGATCCATTTAACATTCCAACCCGTTTATCGCCAGTGTTAAACCGAAACCGCCGTGTACGGTTTACTTTCGAACACGCGCAGAGATTATCTAGCCGCGAAGGAAGATTCGGATCGGACTAATTGATGGAGATCTGTCCGTTTCGTTGCCACTTTTGGCCAAGACCGGCACGCTTTTATCGAAAATCGCAAAGTTGCCAGCGTTCGCCAGCGACGAGCGTCTTCGCGCCACTTCGGGGTCTATCATTACCATGTATCATCGCGATATCTCGATCGTCGGAAAATGACCGCTCTGGGTTTGATTTTTAATCGCGCGCCTATCGGCCGTTCCACGGTATCCTTACATGGCGAAAATATTCATCCTTCGAACATTTTTACGATCGTTCGTAACTGGTTAAGATTGCACAGAGATTTCGGCTCTGTAAAGCCTCGTTCAAATTTCTGCCAGGGTGAATATCTGTTTGTTACTTGGTTTCGTTTGTTCGATTACATTACGCGAGAACGTGAGGTTTGTGTTTGTTTGTAATTTGTTTTTGAGTTTGTAGACGTTGATTTGAATTGGAGTTCAAGTAACTTCTTGAAGTTATTTGTGAGAAATTCAATTACTTGACTTGGAATTTTCTGAATTTGTGCAACTTCTTGAATACATGTACGAATGATTAAGTTAATTGAATACAGATCTGTGTTGATACAAATCTAGACATTTGATTTGGAATATTTAGAATCTGAGGAATTTTTTGAAATCAAATTAATTTAGACTTGTGCTCGTAATGCTTAATCTAGAATACTTAATTTCGAATTTAAATAATTTCGTGCAATTATTTGAACAGAATCTTTGAAATTCAAGTCAAATCACTTCCCAGAATCACTTGATTCGATTCGAAAGTTCACTTGCTCGACTTTGATTATTATTTTAATTCACCATTTCACGTCGTTTCATCAACCAACATTGCGTCAACTTCGCATTATTCGAACTCGAGTAACTTGGCGCTTCAAATGTGCACAACCACTACGAGAAAACAGGGTAAACCGTTCTAACAAGCAAGTTCAAGGGACCAAGCGGACTAATCTGAACGGAGCTTTAGCCCTCTTCGCGGTGGTATTCTTGTCCCGACCAATCGAATCGTTAGCATTCGAGTTCCGTATCGGTTTATCAGTTTCACGCGATAGATAGCCTTGAACAGGTTTAGGGGGAGCCGGTCGATTAGCATATTACCACCTGTCTTTCCTTGGTATCTCGCTCCGGGCAGGGGCATATTAACATCGCTGCCGCTTCCAGCTACGTCCAGTTATCTTCCACGACGAAGATAAGTTGCCGTTTATCTCGTTCCGACGTACCTCGCGGAATTTATTACGCCACGAGTACACGTAGCTGCGAGGATAACCCCGTGTGCCGATAACGTCGAAACATACTGCGCCTCTGCGAAATAATAAGTGAATCGAGATGCGCTTGCGATTACGTGTTTAGCCTTTGAAAAGCTCGTTTTCCTTTTCATTTTTTATTGCATTTATTAACGCGTGCTCTTTTTTGCTTCTTGGACTAGGGGAAGGATATTCTACTTTTTGTACGCACTGTTTTTCATTCTACGTTCATTGTTACTACTTGAATCAACTGCAGAATTACGTATCCTATCTTTAGCATTATGCTGATCGATGGAGATTTAAAAATTTTACCGAAAATAAAAAGAATGGAATTGATGTCAGAATTTCCTTCAAAGATTCGCGATGAGGTACTCACACTGTCGCTGAAAAGTTTGAGAGGACCTCTTATTTTCTGGCTGAAATATGCTTCGTCCGAAGAAGAGTATTGTGATCGTGACTCTGACGTTTCGGTACTGCGAAACGATAATAATGCGAGTAAAATATTTGCTCGTTCAGAGAATTCGTCGACAAATTATTTCCAAAGGTACGATAAGAGATAGGACGTGATAAGACGTGATATATTTCGTATTACGCACATGTTTATCACAAGTGTCACTGTAATGCTCCTCTATTTTTTCACGAGACAACGTGTATACATCAACGTGAAATTTATTTTGTTATCCGAGGCAAATATTTCCACGAGTTGGAACAGTATAACATTCGCGCGCATTTCCCTCCGCTCTTGCCTCCTCCAAGGAAATAAAAAATTGTAAAACAATCTGGAACAATAGCGAACGACTACCATACTCGCGAAATGAAACGTCAATAGGAGAGATGCTTTTGAAAGGATTTTATCACTGAAAGTGCTTCAGGTGCAACGCTGATGCAACGAAAATTAGCGATTGGTTGATTTGGGTCACGTGATCCGCGAGGGGGCGTGGCGTAGACCTCGAGTAGGAGTGGCGTTGTCCGCTACTGAGCGATCGCGCCTGTAATTTGTTTCGTATCGATTCGAATGTTTGCATATCGATAAAATTTTATGGCAAAAATGTGAGACGAATCGTACTGGGGTACAAGTCGTGCAGTTTTTTAACATCCTCGATAACTATACTCCCCCTACCATCATTGCAAATTCATTCGACTTGGCTGCGCGAGAAACTAAAATCGACGGATCAATTTGGGCATCTTTCTCTTTTTTGTGGAGACGAGAAAAGCAGCCGGCGAGTATTTTCGTTTCATAAATTAACGAGCATATTTCCACCCCCCTCCTATCGAATGGATGGAAAATTAAGAAAAACGAGCAGGAAGACCGGATTATTCCGCTCTGCGAAAGTTTACGAATGCCCGGGGCGATAGAATTTTGATTAAGCTCGACAGCATGCATTTTCCGCATAAAGTGGCGGTTTCATTATTAAGCAAACCCGGTAGAAGGGGGGCGCCGGCGATAAACGAAAGAGTAACCTGGCAAAAATAACTCGTCCGAAGAATGTCGAAAGAAATCGTTAGTCTTTGGAAACGTCGTCTTGCCTCCATTTCGGCTATCAATCATCCGACGCAACGAATATTCCATCGGGCGATCTTGGCCAACGATACGTTCCGTCAGAATTAATAGTGGCGTGGCTGGTAATAACGCCGGGAAATGCGTGTTCGATTGTGTGTTCGACGTGATGTGAGAAGGCACATTAGGTCGTCTCTCATTCTCTTCTGCTGCGCGCAATTCCTTTTCGAATTTTCAGGGAGTTGAAATTTCGTGGTTGCGTCAGATCGATGTTACTGCAAAGTCACCCCGTCAGATTTCGTTTGTGACTTGGAATTTTGTTCGAGCGAGGCGTCACGGAGAATCCGGACGGACAGTTTGGAAATATTTTGCAAGTCTGCGTGACGTTCAAAGTGTATCCCTTTGATAGAACGAGATTTATAAATCAAACTTGTTCGACGAAGTCAGGCTGGATTCCATAAATCGTGGAGAATTAAAGAATTTCTTGAACGTAAATTATAAAGAGACGCGTACGAACGTTGTTGAAGAAATTAATTGCCGTATGTATTTTTCCTTTTATAATTCAAGAATGTTTGATTATCTATGATTTATGGCATCCTCTCTGCGATCGTTGGAAATGTTTGATTTATAAACTCTGTTTCTATCGAAATGTATTTCGAACTTGTATTTTTTGAATCTAGATAGGTTCTCTCTGATAGGAAAAATATACACTCAATTTTTTTATACTGCACACGTAAAATTGAACGTAAATGCGTTTGTTTAAAATGTTTAATCAACGCTAGAAACTACCAAAATGACCAATTTACAATTTTTGTTAGAAATTTTATAGAAACGTGAAACGGTGTTTTTAAAAATTTTTCTAAATTTTTAAAAATTTAAACAATTACTTTCGTATATAAATATAGGAATATAAAAGCTTCTTCATTTTTTGTCTTGTATGAATATGTCTCTGATGGAAATTTTATGCTTGAATCGTCGATAATTTCAGTGTTAACATTTCTTTTTTTTACTCTTATAACCTAACATAAAGCAAAATATAAAAATAATGAAACAACGAAGTATCTTCGCTCACTCACTTTTGAACTCTGGTCGAAATTCTCCGCCGCGGAATGACAGAACAACACGCATAATCCGAAACGAATTCGGAATTAAGCATCGCCGAGGACTTGTCCGATAAACTGTGTGTCCCCACACTTGCCCGCTGCCTCGATTATCTCCGTTTCAATCTCCTCGCTCGTGTGCAATCTTCCCGTGCGATCCAAACAAACGAACGAATCTTCCATCCTGCATCAGAAACAAGTCTCAAGCACGCCGGTAATTCAAAGAGCGCCCAGAATGACACACGCACGTACGTACGTACGTACGTGTCTTTAAATCTTTAATCGTCGAGTGAATTGAGAGACGATCAACGATGGGAAAAGTCGGACATAATTGTATGTACTGTTGAATGCAAGAAGGTTCTTGGAATGCTTGGATGCCTTACGATCATTCTTCTCAGTTTTTAGTAAACGTTACATTGTGTCAAATGTAAAAAAAAACATGTTGAAAGCATTATAAAGGTATTGTATTCGTTAATCTTCACTTCGAAGAAAATTAAAATTGAAAATTCAAATTCATGTTCTGTTTTTTCCTTTTTCTTTTAAATCGAAATAATATCGTAATTTCTATAAAGAAATGCGAGTGCAACTTGATAAATATTGAGAAATGTTGTAAAATTACATTATAAATATAAAAGTTCACCATCCATTCGATCCATTGCCATTTACACAGTTATAACGACAAATTCGATTTCTATTAATATTAAACATAATCATAATTCCTAGTAGGAATTAACTTAATTCCAGTAATCTTATTAAAGCAAATTACATTTTATTACGTTGTTACATAAATTACATAAACTACGTTTTATTATTCTTAAATATTTTATCATCGTTCAACGTCAACATAAATTACATTTTACTTTCTTGAATATTTCAATATCAACATAAATTACATTTTACTTTCTTGAATATTTCAATATCAACATGAATTACATTTTATTTTATTTATGTCGTAACATAAAACATAATGAATTACATAAACTGCATTTTATTATTCTTAAATATTTTATCGTCGTTCAATATCAGCACAAATTACATTTTAATAAATTACATTCTTCAATATTACTCAATAGTCTACAGTTTCACTGCGTGTAAGAAACACTCCACTTTCATACGTAATTTACTTTCGTCGCATCCAACATTACGTACAATTTCCCTTCAGCTCGTCGCTGCACGCTGTAAATACACGGTCGTTCATTCGAGTTCCCTTAACGTCGGCCTATCACTTGGATCGAGCTTGGACCAACGATACACTCAAGATTCCTTAATTAAACGATCTGACAGCTACATTACTAAGATCCCGTTTCGATATCGGTAGGCTGGATCTCTAGCGCACGGTAGAAAGAACGTTCGGACCTTTCTTTGCTCGTTTCTTTCCTTCTCTTCTCTTCTCCTCTTTGTCTTCTTTTTTCGGTTCTCTTGAATCGGTTGTCGGGACGAGCGAACAGGCGATTTCTGTCGCGAGACGACTCCCCTTTAAATCCTTTCGCGACTGTCTCACGATCGGTCGGCTCGTTTCATGCGTTTCGTTAATTTCCTTCGCCGGACGTCTCTCGACGGTTCGTACGACGTGAGCAGTTTGGGGGGAAAAAGGAACGTGGAATTATTGGTTTATGGTTTCCGGTGTGACCAGTCCTCGGATGGGTTTGATATTAGAATTTATAGATTTGCAATAGCTGTTTTCTAAATATTCCATTAATTCAAGTTTAAATGGTCATTGATTTGATTTTGAGCAATCTATTAATTTCTTTTATTCTTCTGTTTCTTTGACGTGTTTAAGAAGAACGGAAATCATGTTTTCTCAGAACGCAATAAGGGACTTGTTTTCTATAATGAAACCTGTTTTGGATTTTATGATATATCGATACTAAAAAGCATAATAAACTGGATATTAGAGAAATAAAGGAAACAATTACTCTAGATTATAAGATTGACGAAGCCTCTCTTTAATGCGAGAATATACCATTAATTTTTATTGAAAAAACACTATTTTTAATATTATCGCATTAGTCGAAAGTTCAACGCAGAACTTGAAGATTTGAAAAGGAGTCTTAAAATTCTCTCTACCTTGAAATTTATTGAAATAAAAAGGAAACGAGGAAACTCGAGCACACTACCCACGCTCGTATCGTCCACGTCTAATTTCGTCCTTAATATGATGTTCAAATTAGTAAAGTCAACAGAAGACCCAACGTGCGTGCAATTTCCAAATTTCTCTCAATAACGTGCACGTCGTACGATCCACGAGAATTTCATCCAATTACGCGCGTCCCGCTTTTAAAACACGTTCTTAATATTCACGCTCGCTTAATCCCAAGAATTAACGCACGAACGTCGGGACGTCGGGGGAACAGTAACAGGGTGGCTCGATGAACGACTCCTTTATTTACGCGGTATTAAGTATCCCACGGTGGCGCAGCCGGATAACGAGCAAAAACGGATTAATAAACCGTTCGACGGGTCGGCAACGATGACCGTGGTGTACTCTTCCCCCCCTCCCCGCACCCGTCCCGTTAATTACGAGAAATTAATTCCCTTTTACTCGTCATCGGTCAGCCACCGATGCGCCCTGAATTATCAGCCACGAGGACTTTTTTTTCTCCCTCCCTCTGCTCTACCACTGCTGCAGTTGCTTTGCATCGGAACGAGCGAGGCGAACAAAGAGAGAGAGAGAGAGAGAGAGAGTTTGATGAAAGCGGCGAAAAGCCAATTGTCACGGTAATGCGAATATCGCGAGCAATTTTATTTCGTCGCCTGGCGGGCCGCAGCCAGCGCGATTCCGAGCCGTGCCGCGCGAGCGTGCGGTTCGGTTTTCACTTTGCTCTGCGCCCGAAACAATGGAACGAACAGTGTATATATACACGCAGTCAACGGTAGTAAATGGCACGGGGAGAAATAAAAAAGGAAGAAAAAAAAAAAAAAGAAAAAAAAAGAAATCGTTTGCCCACGCGTTGGTCAATATTCTGGCTTACAGTTACACCGGCGAGGGTTTAGCGTTTGGCAGATTCATTGTTCCAACATTTCCCACGGCATATTTTAATTGACACTTTGCGATTGCTTGAGTGATGTATGGTGGATTTTTACAGACGGACACGCGTGGTCGATCGTGGGTCGCTGCGATCCAGCGAATACGTTGCAGGCTACGAATATTTTGCATTACGTGTTTTCAAGCATTGCGATACAAAGTGACGTGGTTCTCCGTTGAAACGTTTGATAATTGTAATTTGTAACGTATGGCTTAAAATCTACAGATATTCGTTAATCTCCCTCTTCGAGTAGATTAATTGTACGAACTAGGAAATCTAAAATCTGTAGCGAACTAGGATTCCTCAACTACGAGTTTCGAACACTGACTAGCACAAGCCGCAAGTGGCTGCGCGCCTAGCGTCGAGGTCCGACGTTAAGTAAAACAGTGTGTGGAACCCCGCTAGGATGGGTGATCGGGCCAACCTAACGAGTAGTTACAACAACCAAGCGTCTGGGGTAAGGAGTCGCTGCCATCAGCCCCACAAATGCAACCTTTGCTTCCTCTCTTTCTTATCTACCTCAAACTCCATCTCATTATTCATCCCTTCATTGGATTTTATTTTATTTTATTTGGAGCTCCGTATTTACAAGTTTGCTAGACGGTGAGCGAGCTCTCACTTCTTAGCTCTTCTGCTCACTTCGTCTTCGAAGAAACCTAGGCCGCTACAAATCTTTCAGAATTTTTTAAAAACAACAATCGACTCTCTAATAACTCTCTGGTAACTAATAGTTAGCCTTCTAAAAGAAAACTTAACATTACAAATTGTACAAATTTAAATAAACAAAACAAACGAAAGAAGAGAACAATTTCGTCAAATTGTTTCTATCATGATGGAAAAGGGAACGAGCAGCCTTGCTTTCCAAAAATTCCAAGGGAGAGGAAAAGTTCGCGATAAGGGAACACGTTCAACTGGGAAAACGAAGCTTGTTTTCCACGAGCTCCTCCACGAGCTACGACTTTGACGTACGCGGCACGAAGGAGGAAACCACGGGAGTGGTAAAACATCATATCGGGATCGGCCAGTTGGCTGATTTCTGCGGAAATCGCAGAATCTTTCCGGTATTAAATCGAAGCACGTTTCTTATCACGCGGGCCATATTCACCGACGGTGCGAGGAGCCGGGAACGCGTCTGCCGAGCCAGCTAGTTTCGCACGAAAACAGATCCGCGACACCATTCTCGCGCCCCCATTCTTCTGGTCCCGCTTCCGTGATCTCGCTATCTTTCGAGGATGCGACATTCATATCGCGGATGCACGTACCAACGCCCCCCCCCCCCCTCCCTTTCTCCTCCCGGGTTCCTTCTTTCCCCCTGCGCGAAAATTCGAAACGCGTAAACAATTCTTTCCTCTCTTCCCACCGGTGGAACTGATATTCATGGGCTATTGAATATTCCCTGCCGAACTCGAAAGTATTAACTCGAATGTTTTACGGTCGCGTTGCCGCGTCCCGCGAACGTATCGACGAGATAAGAGTATTTTCGGTCTGTTTTATCTTTTCGTTTTTATTTCTTTCTTTTTTGTTTTTAGTGGAGATTTTTTTCTTTATTTCTTTTCTTTCTTCAAGTCGAGGAACTGAATTGAGACAATTATTGTCGTGTTAATTCAAGTACATCCGTTTCTCCTTTCCACGTAGATTCGTTTCAAAAATTGCATAAATGGAGTCTGTCAGTACAAAAGAAAAAATAATAAATTATTGGAAAGAAAATACATATTTATTTCACATAGGTTATCAAAAGAAAAATAAAAAAAAAAATAATAATAATAATGACATTTCAGAAAATAAAAGTAAATTTTATTCGGTGTCGCTATACTGTTGTTCAAAACAATCAATCTTTTCTTTAGCACAAACTCATTATTCTCTTCGCTTGAAATATTTGAAAGTTCGACTTCATTTTCGTTGTTGACGTTAATTTGTTCTCAAACTTATCTTTTGCCAAGTTTCTGTAAATTTGACATCGCTGAATAGTCATAACCGGGTTGCAGCAAACAAACACTGTGAGTTTTCTTATCGGTGTTGCTGTTGTTGTTACTTTTAAAAATTCTAGAAAAATATATTTTCTGGCCGCGTAAATTCAAATCGCGTAGAAAAAGTGCCGCGTAAATGGAAGGACGGGTGTATTTGGAAAATTTAGTGACATTCCTATACGGCAAACAAATTAAAATAAAGGTCCATCTGCAATTCCATTTGAAAAAAAGGTGCCCGCAGTGGAATAAAAATTTACGAAATTTCTCGATCCATTGAGTAAAATCAACACAGCGAAACACAGTAATTTTACTTGAGAAAAGAAATTTGAAAAAACAACGAAATTTTAGATATTTTCCACACATTGCATAAAATATTAAAAAAAAAAAGGATCACAGTTATAAAATAAAATCGCAATGAATATCGTTCAACTTACACATCTGCTAATATTTCACGTATATTCGACAGCAGCGTCATCGAATATCGTACAAATATTACCGTGACGCTGCGTCAGGGATTGCTGAGGCGCTCGTCGAAGAGGAATAAGGGGCGCAGGCGAAGAAGTGGGCGTGCATATTTCGGCTACAGTCGAATTTTTCGCTCGGACTGCATACAGATAACGCCACCGAGCGAAAAACAGAGAAAGAGAAAGAGAAAGAGAGAGAGAGAGTGTGAGAGAAAGAGATACTTTGTCAGAATTCTAAACAACCGCGGCAACGGCAACTACCTCGAAACACCTCGTTGCTCGCCAATCATCCGACAATTATGCTTACACGCGGTGGTTAGACCGGTTTCCAAAGGGTCCAGCCGGATCAACGTGACCGAGAATCGCGTGCTCGAAGTCTAGACTACAGGCACGGGGTTCACGATAGATCTTACACATCCTGTGCACCCTCGGGGCTTCTCTTTCGAGAAGCGAAAGAACAGGAATGCCGATCCTTATTGGGCGAAGGGAGGAACCCGATGGTTTTTTTCTCGCGAACGATCGGCGCGTGATTATTGGTAAGGGGGCGATTTGGCCCTCTCGACCCTCGGACCCCTACGGACGCTCGACGAGGGCACGGTTTGTGTGTTTAACGAGTGAAACGGCGCTGACACGAGCCGAGATGATTTACGGCGGGAGCGGTGATTACACGGAACGACGTGTTCGAGATTGTCGGTTGTGGATAGTTTTAATCACTTCGGTATTCGAGGCCGAATCATTGAATACGAATGCGCGCACCCCACGTGGCGAATTGCGAACGCTCTCTTTCTGTACGTCGCGTTCTTCGGGTCTCGCGTTGCTGGAGGCTGAAGGAGTGATTTCAGGAGCGTTGGCTTCGAATGCGTGGATTTTTCAGCGAAGCTTGGAAGCGAAAGCACGCGTAGAATGTTATTTAACGGCGTTCGTTATGTAATTTTCAGCGGACGATGTAGATCTCTGCTTTTCTGTAAATTTGTATTTACAAAGTAGAAATTTGTAGACGAAGAATTTTGGATTTCACGCATCTTGTATCACTCGTTTCAAAAATAAAATTACTTCAAATTTCTACGATTCTTCCAATGGTAGAATTTACTATCATTAGATGCAAAGAGTTCATCTCTTTAATTTAAAATGAAATTTGATTTTAAAGTATGAATTAAATTTAATTGGGCATTGACACGTACAGGCGTCAAAATCTTAATATATGATACAAGTAATTAAGATCGCAAAATCTGTCAGTAAATCGAAAGATCGACGATACCACGCACTAACTTGAATCACTCCACAGTCGCTAGCAATATAAAAATTACAAATATACAGCAAAACAAGAAAAAAACTTATTCATAATCCACCAACAGTTCCACATCCCTTCTTCTTCTTCTTCTTCTTACTTTCGTCAAGCTGCCAGCGGCAAAAGTACCCCCGACAAATTTCGATGCCGAACCTCCGATAAAATAACAGAATAATCCGCCGGTATATCGGCGTGACTATAGGCAACGGCCTCTGGCACGTTCAATTCCACGGAATCTCGTATCATCTGATACACACTTAATCCCCTAAGTGGAAGCAGTGACTCAGCCTTGCCAAGGGTGCAGGTCCCCGCCTCGAGAAAAGACAATCGCTCGTCTACGTCCGAACGGAATCGCGGTGAAATCGGTTTTGGCTGGAGGAAGAGTCGGGACGAAGGGAGGCGAGGTGACAGGTTAAGGCAGTCGAACGAGGTTATATTCCAGCTTCCTGAGTCTAACGAACCGAGAAGTTCGTCGATTCATGGAATCTCGTCCAGAAAATGACGAAAACCACCGGTCACTTGTACCGGATTATGTGATCTGTCCTTGGGTCTCGATAGTGATTCGATTTAAGGCTCTCTCCTTCCAGTTAATCCACGATCGATGAAGCTCTGGATGGAAGACTCTGGAATGGTCGATGCGAATGGGGTTTTATTGTTCGATCGAGTTGGGTTTGGGATTGTTTGACGAGGAGATGGACCGTCCGCGAAAAAGTTCACGATGGAATGTCAGTGCATCGAGACGACTAGTGAAATTATTAACACTTGTATTTTTTACGTTGAAATTAAATCGAGGTCGACTCTTCAATTTATGATCTGTTAAACACAGTATCTACGAATTGCAGAATTTTAGAAATCTTCAAACTAAACTTGCTCACAACTTTAACTATATTTATAATTTATATACCTTCTCCACTAGTAAAATCTAACAAAAGAAATTATGATTGAAAAGAATCGATGAAAGACAAAATTACAATCGTTGTTTGTCAGATGCGTGTAATTTCGGCGATAAACATTCATCTTTGTAAATGTATGCAAACTGTAAGGAATTCGCGGATGGAGCAAGCTTCGGGAAAGTTTTCTGCAGAGGGAATTCCAGTTTCCTGTTTACCGCAGAATACAATTTCTGCGTTGATCTAATACCATTCTCCGCCGAATGATCGCATTATGCCGCGTATTACACGTTGTACTTTGTATATAAATTATTTTGAAAGGCTCAGTTCCTCGCGAGAGATTGAGGGCAATGTGTGTTATCGCTTCATGACTACCTTGTTCCAAGCGAGACTAGACAACGTCCTAACAACTTTGTTAAATATAGTATAGCAATAAGAATGTGTATATTACACGCAAGAGAAAAAAAAGAAAAAAGGAACGACTACTATACATACGTCAACTCATTTCTGAATAATTAAAATGTTTTCTCCTTTACCTCTAATTGTGAGTAAAGTATATATCAAGAAGTTCAAACGAATTTTATAATCATTTACAGTCGTATATTTAATTTATAATAATTAATACTTTCCTCGTGTGTAAATGTTGATACACGTTTGAAACAATTTATCAGAAACATTAATCATGAAGCATTGAATGATATTATTCCTACAGTTAAAAAATGAAACCTATCACGTATGATGTTCGAATAAACACATTGACAATCAGCGTATCGATATCCCGTGTTTAATTTCAAATTTCATCAGGCAAAATCTCTGATATGAAATCATCGTTAATATTATTTATACGCGAATCGAATTCCGTTTGGCTTTGTATCCTTTCTCTCGTGAGAATCCATTTTCCATGCGTTTCCATTTAATCGAATAATTCGAGGGCAATCGCTATTAGAATATCTTCGCGGCTAGTTTTTTCTCCTCGCGAGAGAGAGAGTATTTCATAAATAATCTCTCTTCGTCACGCGTTCACGCATGCGTTGCCTGATAAAGCAGAACTAGATCGTTTATATGCCCGCGTGGAAACAATGTTTATTCTTGTGAAAATATTCATGAAAATGCTCGGGATAATAACATGTAAAAAGGCGGGGAAAATAAAGGAGAAAAAAAAAAAAAAGACGGGAGAAATATACGCTTGATTATATTGTAGCGCCGTGTCACCGGCCTTTTCGCATTTCGCCCTTCGCCCACGTGAATCCATCGCTGCGTGTATCTTAACTTTATTTAGTTCCGACACATCATCCGTCGAAGCCGAAAATTTTACGCGCGAGCGATCATTAAATAACGCGATCGTTCGTTCAACACAGACATCGTGCAGGATAATTTAAAACCGTGGAGGATAATTTAAAATTGTACCTCTGGCGCTCATTGTTTCGTCATCACCGAAGCAATATCCTTCATCACTGTTGGGAGAGATCAGAAACGAAGTGTTTTATTCTAATAAAATACATTAGAGTAGAATGTCTATCGCTATAAAAATACGCTGATGGAAAGTTTCAAAAGTGCTTCTATAATTTATCACGAAGCATTGAAATTACGATGCTAATTATTTAAAACGAAAAACTGTGTTGGAAAATACCTTTAAAGCTTGGAATACGGATGGAGCACGATAATCCTCAAATGCGAGACATGTCCGGAGTTGTTCAGCTTGCACAAGTCGCAGAGAAGACTGTGACATTCGGTGGTTGAACAATTAGGTTTCATTCGTCAAATTTAATAATATTAACGAGGGAGGAAGATTAAATCGTTCAAGGCAAATTTTGATAAGAGTAATGTTCACCGTAGCTAAAATAGCTCCGGCTTTAAGTAAATAGTAGTTGCCTGGCTTTCGAATAATTGTTTCATCTTATTAACCAGAAACACAGCGACACTCTTCACATCGGTGAAAGTTCTAAACCACCACGAGAGTTAGGTTCTCGTTCCTCGAGAATGGCGACAACTCTTTAATGACTATCCCCTCCCTCGGTATTAATCAGAAGCTTCCTAAGAAAATTCGCCCATGATAATCCGTCAACCGCCATTGGCACATTCAATTCCACGAAATCTCGAATCATCTGATGTACGCTTAAGCCTTCGAGTGGAACAGTGACTGAGCTACCGATTCTTCCCTTTGAATTGTGAGAAAAGAGAGAGAGAGAGAGAGAGAGAGAAGTAGATTGGTGGTAGACGTAGGTAAAGACCAGTGGCACCGATAACGTCGCCAAGGACGGGTAGAATATGGGCCGTGGATGAAGGAACGAGTGAAACAGAGGGAAACGTGAACGCGAGAAATCGGTAACCGAGATCGTGGAACAAAGACGTAGACTGGAGTAGCGCCGCGAAAGGAGACGGAGGTGCAAGTGAGAGAAATGTGGATGGATAAAGCTACGGATGGGATCAAGCCCAATATGTATTTACGGATCCGAGTCAAGTTTTCATGTCTAACGAGTTTCGTTTCATCGATTTCGAACGTTACATTGTACACTCTAAAGTAAAAACCTGCACGACTCGTACCCTAGTACGATTTGTCTCACTGAAAGGCCCAGAAACAACTGTTCCGACTAGGAAATGAAGACGTCATAGAATTTTATCGATATGCAAACATTTGAATCGATACAAAACAAATTACAGACAACGCCACTCCTACTCGAGGTCTACCCCACGCCCCCTCGTGAATCACGTGGCCCAAATCAACCAATCGCTAATTTTCGTTGCATCAGCGTTGCACCTGAAGAGGCCCGATTTCTGGGTTACCCCTGCTAAAATCACTTTCAGTGATAAAATGTTTCAACGAGTACATTTTACACGTAGTGTGCGATATATTAATTGGTTGTATACATTTTCACTGTGTATTCGTGAGATGAATACTCACGCAATGCGTAATTTAATTACAACAATATTCAATGAATATGTACAACGAGATACAATGTGTTCAACATATACTAATATATACAATGCATTCGTTTTGTACATAATATTCAGTTTATATATAATTCGTTGAATATTGATTCATGTACAATAAATATTGAATTCGTTTATACCACGTATTCACGAATGTTTACACAATGCATTCATGAATTACAACGTATTCAACGTGGATACACATAATGTGTTCATGAATTGCAAAGTATTTAATGGATATATTCATGAGTTACAACGTATGCAACGAATGCCTACAATGTATTCATGCGTTACAATAAACAAGTACAATGTATTCATTGTATATATCGAACGTATTCATCGAATGTACTGAATATATTCACTGTACTTATTGAACGTTTCAAATGTATCGAGTGTATTCGTTTCTACGATACACTCGCGAATTACGACGTGTTCAACAAATACGCGCAACATACAACGTACTCATTCGCTGTATTCATTTCTACAGTGTATTCACGAATGACCACGTGGTCAATGAACACGTACAACGTACTCACTTTACATACAACGTACAACGTATTCATTCGTAATATATGGAAAGTTGCTTGCGAGACACTCGATCCCATCCCTATGGATGGGGCGCGTGAAAGAGGAGACGCGGAAACAGAGAAACGAAGACGGATTCACGGCGCACGGGGAGGAGGGGATCTAAACTGAGACGAAGAAGAGGGACGAAGATCCTCCAATAACAGACGCCTTCGTATTTCCTTCTATCCGGAGCCGGAGGAAACTCACGTCGCTGAAACGGAATCTCAATCCTAAACGGAGAGAGACAGACACACACATACACAGAGAGAGAGAGAAAGAGAGAGAGAGAAGGTCGGTAATATTTGCACCGAGACGATATTCGTGAAGATTGTTTAACGATAAAGGAAGACGAGCCGCGGTAACGCAGCTGGCTAAATGCATTAGCGTATCAAGCCGAATCAAGCCCGGGCGAAACTTCTTAAACGGATTTGTTCGAAACGTCGCGTCGCGCGAGCTGACACGCGCATACCCACGTACGTACGTACGCGCTGCAACACCATTCCACGGTGGAACGCCACGGAATCCACTCGCGTGCTGACACGCGCCGATCTTAACCGACCGACTGACTGACTGACTATTTTTCTCAGTCCCGGTGTTGAATCGTCAAACGGTGTAGTGTTTGGATTAGAAACTCCGTTTGCTCGTTCGGTGAAGTTATATTAAAAGCCGTGTTGACCCGCGGCTGAAACTTTGGGATTAGTAGGTAGATAGATAGCGTAGGTAGTTTCTTCTGTGTTGAAATTTCGCGGATACCTCGCGGTGAGGGGCGAGGTTTCATTCTAGAGAGGATCTTCATTCGGAGCGAATGGAAGATTATTGTTAAATACGCGGGATTTCGTGATATTTGTTGTTGGATTCGGGAGATTATTCAGGGGAGATGGAGCAAGTCTTCCTGACGTAATAATTTATTAGCCGTTTGAAAGTCGATTTTATCGAGTTGGCTACGCACACTTTTTATCATACTTAGATTTATTTCAGCATCGATCTCTCTGGTGACTATATATCTTTTGATTCTCACTGTCTGGAACGTGTTGAAGGAAAATAAAAAGTTCCTTCTTCAAGCGCTGCTCGTGACAAGAATTTTTAATCAACAATTCTCCCAATTATTTGGACATTTTCAATGCGCTGGTTTCTGCCGCGCAACTTTCAAAATGATAGGAAACCTGCAGTGCAGCGAAAGTTGCCAGTACCCTGTGCAACAACAATGCAAAATAGCCGAGCCGCGTGTCGCGTTTAAGATCCCACCGTCAAGATTGTACTTGTAAAATGAGTTTCGTGTTGCGAGCAGTTCACCCTTTCGCTTGCGCTACTTAAACTTCTTTCCCGGGCAAGTGTGACCGTTAATTGGCCCCGGCCAGCGTTATTCAATAACTAACGCGACGGAAGGCGAGAGCTCGACTTTTGAATCATCGCAGGCACGGCGACACGTTCCTTTTGTGAATTTCAATCGCGCCGCTTGTAACGTGCAGCTGCAGCGGCAGCAACAACAGAAAAAAATAAAGAGAGAAAAAAGAAAGAACCAAAGAGAGCCGAAAAACGGCTCGACCGAACGAAACGCAACGGGCTGGCATGGCGTTTCAGTCACTTCCGAATCATCAAACCTGCACGCCCGCTTCTATTTTTCACGTTCCACCGTTCTTTCGCCTCGTCAAAAATTCATCTTTGCCCTGTTCCATTTTCCTGCGTACAACGTGACCGACCGAATCCTTTAATCATGTACGCAAACTCACGCGGAACCGAACGGGAAAACAAAATTGCCTCCGCGGCAAAGGCGAGAGAGAGTCTCGCTTTTTTGAAAACCGTTCGGCCACCGCACCCCCCCACTTTCCCTCACCACCATTCGTTGAACGGATCGCGCAACTTTCGAGCGAAGAACAAAACAGCGGACGAAATTGATTTCCAGCGATATTCGCGATTAACGTTAGCGTCTTTACTCGATTTAACGCTGCCGCGTTTTTCCTCTCTTCTATTTCCGATCGATTTCTGTATCTTTTTAATATATCTTTCAAAGGACAGCATGCGATTTTTATGTTAAATATCTTGAATTCTCTTTGTTTGCTAAACTGCTGACCTTTGCCAAAGTGTCAGATTGGAACATAAAAAAAACTTTGGTGATTGTTAATAGCAGGGTTAATTGTAATCGATATTTCTTGCGATGACAGGAGGATTAAGTCACGGTTTTTAAGTAATTTTAGTAACAGTAGAGGAAATTTTGTGGATTTCTATATTTTTATAATTGAAGAAATGGAACTTGAATAAATTTGAAATTTACTAAATATTACTATTTAGTATGAATCTTCCGAGGAATCTACTTGGAAATTTAGCAAATATTTTAAATACTCTGCCTTTGACATGTGCTCTTTGGTACCATCTCTAGTTCCACGTCACTTTCACTCAAATCTCATTCCATTTCATCTTTGAGTGTTTACGGACAATCTCATAATTTATGATTTATTTAAAAAGTTGCAACGTGGCAAAAGATATCGTAAAAGCCAAAATCCAAAGATTGAAAGAGATTTAATCGAAAGAAAGAATCTCTGAAAAGTAACTATTGAAACTCCCTCTCGTCGCGTTTGTTATTCATTTTTTTCCAGTGTCGCGAGTCATCCTAATAATTGCAACGAAATTACCACTCTCGTGTCGATCAATTTTTTTGACCTAATCCCCGAAGAAGTCAGCCGATTGCGAGAATTTTGAGGCAGTTAACAGGTTAAACAAGCGGAACGAGGTTAATTAGCTTCGTCGAATGCCGCGACGGCGGAAGGTGAAACAGCCTTGAACGTTTTCAACGCGTGTCGTCCGCGTCACGAAACGTAAATGGTGGTTCGAAGAGCGTGGCATCTTCCAATCGCCGGCAATCGGAGAGAACTAGTGCGTGTCACTTGAATACCGATCGTTGCACCGTAGCGATAATACCTCTGTCTACATAGTCGGGATCAGTCTAAGCGCATTAGACTGGTACCGTGAAACGTATATAAGAGTATTCGAGGCAATCAACCGATCGGCCTAGCCTCCATCCATCGGTAACCACCGATCAACGTTGTGTTTTCTCCCTCGATCGTCGGATTAGTTCGGTTTCCATCAACCACGGCAGAGAGAGAGAGAGAGAGAGAGAGGGAGAGGGAGTTGTTTAGTAGGAGAGAAAAGAAGGTAGACGTATCGTCGAGAGGATTATTAAACCCCCCGATGAAATATTCTGACGAAGATAGATATTGAAGTTGGATAGGCGAGCTTGTTAATTAATTGTTCCATTTGCGGCGAAATTTTTTATGAGATTCGAGGATTAACGGCGATCGTCGGCGGTGGACTTTTATTCATTTAGAGTCGAGGAATCGGGGCAAGGGAAGAGAGTAATTGACTTTGAAGGAAGTTGAAACTTTTGTTTCGCCGATGGAGAATTTTATTTTTCATTCGGGAGAACTATTCGACGAGTTATAGTAATTCAATCAAAGGATTGTACAGAATATAACAGTCAACGAAATACGGTGGTTTTAACTCTCTGTAGATCAACTTCTCGTCGATGAATCGAGCGAAATAATATGTCGGAGACGTTGATAAACATTTCAGAATTTTATCAGACTTCTTGACAACTTCAAACGACGAGAATTCTGAACTTGATCATAAAGCGCATCTTTATGAAGCGCGAACAAACGAATATTTGCCGACACTCTCAGAATACGCAGAGTCGAAGAAAGAGAAAAAGAAAATTATCCGCATGTAAGGTAAACCTTTCGACGTACAACGTAAGAGTCGTTCGATGCGAACAAATCACGCAAACTATCCTTTGCCCCCTAATTAGTTCCGATTTCACGGAAGCCTTCTTTCCTCCCCTCGATTGCCTTCTGTTTAATTCATGGCATCAATCAAGGAAAACTACCTACTCCAAGCCTTTCAACGTGCAATCTAAAGAACGTGTACATACGTGAAAAAAAGTTGCACGAATCTTTTTGTATTCTTACACTATTAATTTAAAAGTATCTCTCACGATCTTGTTCAGTCTTTCTCCTTCTTCAATTATTTCTTTGACATAATTTCGACTCCACAAAAACAGTTTTCGCGATTTTTTAATCCTCCCTTTTCAATTTAATTTGTGATTTTTCATTATTTTTCAATTTAATTTGTGATTTTTCATTATTTTTCAATTTAATTTGTGATTTTTTATTATTTTTCAATTTGTCCCTTGGAGTAAAATTGAGAAAACAAGTAAGTGATTTGCAAAATTTTTTTGTTAACAATAAATTGAAGTTCCAATTGATTGCTCGTCCGTCTCTTTCAATTCGGAGCGTCGATCTTCGAACGTTTGGTCGATTCCATTGCTCACCTACAACCTAAGCTAAACCTTACGGATCGTAACACGGTGTCATAAACGTTTGACGGACGGCTGAGGAATCGGTCTGAGCAACGGAAACGGAATTTCCATTCGTGCGGTTTGAATACGGGTGATCAGACGGAGACAGTCGCTCAGTGTGTCGTACGGTGTCTCGCACTTTACAACAATGGGAGATCACGCGTGGAGGATGTTCTTAGGAGCACACTCCGCAGGACTTGGTCGTTCGTGCTCCTGCTGTGGTCTATGAGCTGCACAATGGGGACAATGACATGCATTCTCATAAACTCTGGCAACGAGACTGCAGGATATCACGGCCCGCTTGCCGACTTACGAAATAGTATTCTTGGAACGCGAAAGAAAGACATTTTTCCAACATTTTATCGCCTTCTCTCTCTCCTTTTTTTTTCTTTTTTTTTTTTGAAAGAGCAGTACATTACTGGTTATGATTTTACGGGTGTTTGTTTTTCAACAAATATCTAGTGTTTTTTTGTGCCTCTCGAAGAAGTGGATAATATATAATGTATAATGTAAAATTACAATACAATTTATTGTCAGATTGCACAGAATGCATTTAGAAGTGTGAATGGAATAAGGGACGAAGTAATATTAAAAATATATATTGAACAAACACAATTAGATACAAAACAGTAAAGCTTTAGATTTCTCACTCTCTTTACTAGTCCGAACTCGCTATTCTCTTTTCTCAGATCCTCACATCATGATTCCTTCTCGACGAATGAATCTTCCCCGGCATCGTCCAGAAAACAAACCACAACACACCAGACACGACACACATACACATGTCGTACATCTACACCACAGACTACCCTCGCATTCATAACATAAAGCCAACACACTCACAAGAAGAGTATTATTTATCCCAGTATTACAAATTCTAGAAATATAACACATTTAGAAGAATATTATTTAGCCTAATATTACAAATTCTAGAAATATAACACATTTAGAAGAATATTATTCGCCCTAGTATTACAAATTCTAGAAATATAACACATTTAGAAGAATATCCTATTTATCCTAAATATATTATTTATCCTAGTATTACAAATTCTAGAAATATAACACATTTAGAAGAATATTATTTACCCTAATATTACAAATTCTAGAAATATAACACATTTAGAAGAATATTATTTACTCTAGTATTACAAATTCTAGAAATATAACACATTTAGAAGAATATTATTTACCCTATTATTACAAATTCTAGAAATATAACACATTTGGAAGAATATTATTTATCCTAGTATTAAAAATTCTAGAAATATAACACATTTGGAAGAATATTATTTACCCTAGTATTACAAATTCTAGAAATATAACGCATTTAGAAGAATATTATTTACCCTAGTATTACAAATTCTAGAAATATAACACATTTGGAAGAATATTATTTACCCTAGTATTACAAATTTTAGAAATATAACGCATTTAAAAGAATATTATTTGCCCTAGTATTACAAATTCTAGAAATATAACAAAATTTCGTAGAACTGTAGAATCTGTCTAGGAGAAGTACCGAGCAAATCTTTGAAATTCCATTTCGTAGCCACACTGTTAGAAAGTAAAAACTTTACAACAAATCGAAAACGTTGATTAAAATGAGAAAAGCGTAGCAAACGCATTGTTAACATATGTCATTGCTAACTTTCAACGAGTCACTGTGAGATGACCACAATCAGTCCTCTTCTCAACTGCTCGATTCTTCCTTCAACAGATCTTCTTAACTCTTACTCGCAAAAAATGTTCTCACAATCGCACTCCGGTCGAAAGGTACTTGTCCGATAATTCCCACTTGCAACTAACGCGAGGATATCCTTCAATTTCGACTCGTTCTTCCACTAGGAATACATCCCCGGACTGTGTATTTATCTCTTAACGAAACTCGTCGTCGCGTCGCTTCATAAAACGCGAGGCGTAAGAACGTCGAACGGCGCCCGCGAGGTGGTCCACTTTTCTCCCCTCGTTTCGCTTTTATTGCGACGATTCGCGGTCTCCCGTTTCGCTTCCACGAAAAACGAGCAAAACCGCATTGTCAGGGGAGAACGAGAGAAAGGACAGACAGCGGTCTCGCGCTGTTGCTCGAACGAGTAACGACGGCCGGTCCGCGGGTATATATCATCGCGAGCCTCCCGGATCATTCCTGCCTCTCTTAATTCTCTATGTATGTATTCAATTATATTTGAATAATTGGCCACCCGACAAGTCGCGGATTAAGCAAACGAACGTTTTATGCGCGCGGCGCTCTCGCATCAGAGCCGCGCACCGCCACGCGGTGACGTGCTCGCCTTTCACGAGGAAATTCAATGCGTGTTTCGTGCCTCGAGGAAACATCGGGCGTGTATGCGCACACGTACCCGTTTGAAGGACGTAGGAAAATCTCCCGATATACATCGCGGTAAGTGGCGTTCCTCATCGTCGTTCGATTCGCCTCTTCAGAGAGATTACGTTTGTATTGAACGTATTTACGTTCGTGCGTATTTACCCCTGCATCCGGCCTCTGTCAGAGGTTATTTCAACAATATTGACCGACACACGTCGTTGTTTAACGCTGCAAAAATTATCATTATTACTAGACATGTACTACGTAATTGCCATTGTCAGTGTAATTTGAATTTGCTTTAAATATTGTCAAAAAGTCTGAATCGTCAACGTTTGGCATCATCCCCGAAGGGCAGTCGGATGCTTTGACGCAATTAGCTTCTGATCCGAGATAAACGCGTGTTGTTGGTAAACGAGAGATGTTGTTGGTAGCGAGATGCGAGATACACGTTTGACGTTAGTCGTTGGAGATATTTATGTATATTTCAGAGAGACGGTATTGTAATTAACTTTGAATTACACGTATAATATATATTCCGCATGTCGATGGCATTATTTCCTTTCAATGTTTAAAATTATTCAAACGAGGAAGCAATATGACGTATTGAGAATGCATTCCTCTTTTTGATATATTTGCGCGATACATTCTCTCTGATAAGCGAACCAATTTTTATTATACTTTCCTTATCGTCGCGTGCAAACAAGATAGTTTACGATTCCTTTTTATTCTCCAAACTTCTGTAACTAGCCTTCTGTAACCTACCACAATTCAACGTTCATCTCCTCGATAGTCAACGATCGAAATTAGTTGCATCGACACTGCAGCGACGTCTGATGCCTTTGATAGTATTCGACAGTATCCAGAGGCCTAAATTTTGACAACGCGGTGGTGGAAATAATTCAGACGAGTCTGTTACTGTCAATCGCGTGTCCGACGGAGTCGGTGTAAAAGCACTCCGACTCCGGCTTTGTCGATCAAACATCACGCGTTATTTACCTCTTCAGGTAAATGACAGCCTCCTCCCCCACGCAGCGTAAAACCATCCATCCTATTTCGCTAAAACCAAGCCGTCGCCGTCGCCGTCGCCGTCGTCGTGTTCATAAAACAAGAAAAAAAAAAGGAAAAAAAAGGGGGAGAAAGAAGCGTAACGTTGAAAAATGTTATCCTCGCGATGTGTGTGCGTTCTTACTGCGCTCGCTGCGCGGAACGAACGTTTTAAATCGAATGAGATTCAATAAAGATCGAAGGCAAGGATCGTTCCTACGATTTCCTTTATTCGACGTCCTTCGATACGGCGCCGGTGTACGGGGTAGGAGGGAATAAAAATGGACCGGTGAATGGTGTAACATACCTTACGATTCCACGTGTCCACGTGGTTTATTGATTTAAAGTCCCTTTAAAACTCGCGGAGCCGGTCGCCTTTCGGCTCCGGTTTACTTCTTCGCAGAGGGCAAGAAAGCGGCACCGCGGGGGCCAGATGGCGGTAAGTGTTTTTCCCTCGCTGTGAACAAAAGCAGGAATACAATTCGTATTTGTTGGCGCGAGCAAGAGATTTTTCAAAGATTATAAAGAGGGATAATCCAACCTGCGCGATGGGCCACGGCGGAGAAACAGAGAGGGAGAAACAAAGACGGATGAGGTATCCACTCTGCTTGCAGAGTGTCAACCCAGCAGGTGCTCTCGCGAGATTTGCTTGTCGAGGACTTATGAGCCGGTAGCCAGCGCCTACCACCCATCTCACGAAGAGATATTGATGTCATGACTATTGACGTTCTATGGCTTCGAGATATCCGACAGAATGCAATAAAACGGCATACGCCTGACTGATGCGCGTTAAAATATTAATATTGTATAAAATAAGGCGTCGAGAGTACGAGGACTGACAAAACAATAAGTGCGCGTTTGATCGTTTTCTAATTTGACGAAAATTTGACGAAAATTAAATTAGTTTCCGTTGAACGAATTTTTCGAGAGAAGCTTTCTTTTCGAGGCGAAAAAGCAGTCGAAATTGAACAGATTTAATTACTTGCGACGTAGCTGTAATTAACAAAATAAAAGATTAAACGGGCAAAAATTAATTTTTGTGATGCAAAATTTTCGAATCTCGCGAAGGTTGCTTCTTTTTAAGGTTACAGTTTTAGATAAATGGATTTCTAGAACCTTTCACGTTTATATTTTCACTCCTATCAACTCTGTCATTTTTATATTTGTCACACCATCAACACTGAAGAGAAAGTTTAATTTATATCGTTTGATTATTTATAAAAAATAATTTATATATATTTAGTTAGCGGACAGAAATAAACTTTTCTTTCTTTCGAGACAACAGAGGGTTGTATAATAATTATAATGAACTACTTTGTCAAAAATTGACCGAATTAACGAACAGAAATGAACTTTTTCTTTTGCAACGTTAGAAACGTGTCGAGACAGCAGAGGGTTGTATAATGAACCACTTTGTCAAAAATTGATCGAATTAACAAACAGAAATAAACTTTTTCTCTTGCAACGTTAGAAACATGTGGAGACAACAGAGGATTGTATAATAATTATAATGAACCACTTTGTCAAAAATTGATCGAATTAGCGGACAGAAATAAACTTTTTCTTTTGCAACGTTAGAAACATGTGGAGACAACAGAGGGTTGTATAATAATTATAATAAATCATTTTGTCAAAAATTGATCGAATTAGCAAACAGAAATAAACTTTTTCTTTTGCAACGTTAGAAACATGTGGAGACAACAGAGGGTTGTATAATAATTATAATGAACTACTTTGTCAAAAATTGATCGAATTAGCGGACAGAAATAAACTTTTTCTTTTGCAACGTTAGAAAGACGTCGGGACAACAGAGGGTTGTAATTATAACAAACCACTTTGTCAGAGGTTGATCGTCCGGGTGAAAATATTCACTGCCGACACTTACCGACGTGTGCACACAGCGGGGGAAGGCCGGATGATATCGCGATTTTCGCTCTCGCCGATCCACTCAGCGGGCAGAAGTGCATGCATTCTCATAAGCCGCGACAAGCGAATCTCGGTGTATTGGTGGAGACGGGTCGGAGTCACCGCGGCTTTTCTACGCGGCGCTGTACGTGCCCGGGATATCCGGGCGTTTCGCGAGGGAGACCCAGCCCTGAGTGGATCGCATCCCTCGTGATCGTGATATTTCGCCGGCGTGACACGTGTAATCCGAACGACGATTTATTTATACGTGTTTCGCAACTGATGCGTCGTTCGGTTTCTTTCGCGGATCTGTCAGTCCATGAATAAAAACGAGACAGTTGGACGTGGATCGGGAAATCGCAGCCCGGCGGTAATTTCGTAGGAGAGAGAGAGAGAGAGAGAGAGAGCGGAGCTGCGAGTTTGGGAATTTCGTTTCCGAAGGGTCGAGGAAATTGGAGATGCGGAAGAGATTGCTCGCTGTGAAATGTTTGACGGTGGCGGGATAGTTTTAATTAAGGGGAGAGTTTTGGAGGATGTTAAAATTGACGCGTCTCATTAGGGACTCTTATTTTTCTGAACAATTGCTCTTTGATGTTTCGTTTTATCGCAATGTATGGCGAATCGCGTGATTTCATCTTGTTATTAATTTGTTACAAGTTTCCGAAATTACTCTCAAAGGCAAAATATTAACGCGTGCACGCGCGGCGATGTAGTGGAAAAGTGAAAAGCAGAGTTCAGTTGCAAATACAGACTGAAAGCGAAAAAAAGTTGTTCGTTGCAGAGAAATAACCTTTGAGGAAGAAGTGAATCTAAATGAATTTTTTTTTAATTTATCCATTGTGGTAATTGAAAATTTAATTTAATTTAATTTAATTATCCACGGCGATGATCGCAGAAATTATACAAAGTACAATTGTGTAAAGTGCTCAGTCTCGATAACTTGGATCTTATCATTCTTTTTAAAAATTATCCTGTTTTCTTCAACCGCTTGCTTCCGCTTCTGTTCCGCTTGTTAGAAAGCTGCGAATTTCCAATTACTTTTAACGTGTTGCGTTCGGTATATTGGCGTTAATTAGAGTTCTAACTCGGATGCGTATAACATGCAATTATGGAACGCGTATAACTCGCATAACCATTCGTATAACGCGATAACCATTTCATAGCTGTACCTCTAGGCTAGGCACTGTATAAAATGTACCTTGATTGCAAGCGATCCGTGGTTGGAAGCTCGCGTATCAATGTCAGTTGGAAGTTATCCCGTAGTTACAATGAAAGATGGTTTTGATGAAAATTTTTGTTCATTTATTGTTGCAATATAGTACAATTTCACAGCGCGATTCTTCTTCAGCGTAATTCAGTAAACTAATTGTTCACATTTTTGGCATATCACGTATTTTCATTTATTTTTAACAGCTTTGTCGACAGATACACTTATGTTACATCTACAAGTGTATTGAGAATTCGAACAAAAAAGAGTGGCGATAAATATGTCACTACTGCCCCGGGGAACACGGCGTCAGATTTTCGTCATACGTCAGTTTTTACGGTTACGCGACCGCAATCGCGTTATTATCTGTTCCGTCGCCACGCAAGTGGCACTTGGGCTTAACACAGTCGCGCGTCGTCGGGCGACTGAAACGTGAAAAAACGTGTACGAAACGTGTTGTCGCGAGTGAAAGAGTGGATTTCACGATCCTACGGCTTGCCAAGAATTTTCAGGCGAACGACAGGCTCTGCGAGACAGCACGGGAAGCTTCGCGAAGGAACGGATCCGTGTTTCACGCCCGAGAGCGTTGCTAACGGGTTAATGAAAATACACGGCCCCCAATAAGAGAAAATAATCGCTCGTTCGATCCGTTTCTTCCCCCCCATTATCCTTTCCTGCGTATTCCAATAACACCTTTTATCCCTTTCGTTCCAATTTTACGCGCAGCAGTTGCGCACTTTCGACGACACCCAAATAAGGTATCGTTCGAGAGAAACGAATCTTTTTTGGGCGATTACTTCGTTCGCGATGTCATTAGAAATATCTGAACGAGTAAAATCATAAATTAAACGTTGTACAACAACAATGAGAAACGTTAATTATTGATTGAACACTTTTCGAACGATTCTCCTCTGTTCGATAAATGACCCAAGACCCAAATTTCTCAATTTTAAATTCACACTTTCGAAAACACGTATCACGCCTTTATGTTTTCGCCTCAATTGCGACGGAACTGTGAATTTTCGCGCGCGATAAAAAACGACGAGGAATAAATAAATTCTGAAAAAAAAAAGAAATAAAAAAAAGTAAAAAAATTTGTTGCCTCCTAGCAGCGTGTAATTTTTCGAAGGGTCTTTTATTGTCACGAGGACACAATGACCCGGGCGCGAGCCCCTTTTTGGTCGCATTACCAGCGGCATTTCGGTTCGCGGTGTTGCCGTGATAAAATAAAACATTTCGCGAAATAACGAGGCCACTGATGCGTCTATAAAAAATGTACGCGGCCGTGCGTTCGCGAAAGTGCGCGTGTGCAGGTATGCACCGAGTGCGAACGAGCGCGCGCTTCCGTCCTGTTCGCCATTGCGAACGAACATCGATGTAAATTGAACACATGTTTTGCATTAGCGGTGCCATTTTCGGCGTATACGGTTTCACGAAAAACCTACATTTTCGAACACCTCGATACATTACCGCATCGGGTCCGCGTCGGATTATTTGACGAAACGTCGATCGGGGGACGAAACGTTTCCCGGTTATCTAAACTGGATCGCTTGCTCGTTGGAATTTGACGAATACGCGCGTTCGACGAAATTTATTTTGTCCTTTTTTGTTTTAACGAAATAACGAGAATATATCTCGAGAGAAGCAGATGTAATTAATTGGACAGATTACTGGACATTCTGATTGTTTGTGCGAGATTTGTTGAAAATGATCGTTGAATGGCGGAAATTGTTGATTGGTTCGTAATTAATTTTGATCTCTCTAGTATTTGGTAGCGTCGTACATTAGGAATTCTATGGAACACATTCATATTCATTCGTTATGGAAACTTTTCCAATCTTTGTTTCAATTACATTCATACGTAGGTGAATAACCTACTATAAATGTTTGATATTTTCTGTCTGTCGCATGTCTTCATTTCTGGTTCTACTTGGAAAGAGCAACGAGAATTGTCTTTAAATGTAATGTTAAGAATAACTTGTAACGTTAAATGTACCTCTTAAAGCTATCAAAACTTGTCAAAATCAAACCACTCCAAATCTAACTCTCTAAAAAAACCATGTCTTTAAAAAAGAGTACAAACCCACCCTCAAAATTATCAGGCCACCATCAAAATTCTATCTAAGAAAAACAATCTTAAATTTAATTTTCCATAAAAGCGATAGCCTTTAAAAATCCCTGATACCTCGATAAAAAAATAATGGAAATAATACAAACGCAGTTCAAAACCTACCAAGACCGCAATAAAAATCTAATCCGCTGAAAACTACCCTGAATGCAATTCTCTATAAAATAACACCTTTGATAAACAAACAATTATTTAAACTATCTACCTCGATAGAGGAATAACGCAAAATAGCACAAACCCAGTTCCAAAACTGTCAAGACAACAATAAAAATCTAATCCGCTGAAGACCACTTCAAACAGAAATATAACTCTCTGCAAAGCAACACTTTTGATACGTCGATAGATAAATAACATGAATAGCACAAATCCAGCTCAAAAGCCACAATAAAAATCTAACTCGCTGGAAACCATTCCAAATATAACTCTCTGCAAAACAACACCTTTTAAAAAATACTTTTGGTACCTAGATAGATAACACGCACAGCAAAAACCCAATTCAGAGGTGCCAAGATCCACTACGATCAAAATCGAATTCGCTAAAAGTCAGCCCAAATGTAATTCTTTATAAAACGACATTCTAAAAAATATCTTTGATTTGAAATAACGCAAATAGTAGCTGTCAAGACCAAAATAAAAATCCAACCCCAAATGTAACTCTCTATAAAGCAACACCTTTTAAAAAAGTACCTTTAATACCTTGACGGATAAATAAACTAATCCGCTGGAAATCACTCTCATACAGTTCTCTACGAAACAACCCTCTTTAGAAAATACATTTGATACCCTGATAGATAGGTGACGCTAATAGCGCAAACCCAGCTCGAAACTTGCCGCGACAAAAATCGAAACGTAATTATCCACCTGAAACGTAACCATCCCCAAAGCGACACCCTTTAAAAATCCCTGGGTAATCGATCCCGAAACGTGGTCTATCGAGCGTGACGCAGTGGCATCCCTCCCTCCCCCTCCCCCTCGCCGCCGCCGCCGCCGTGCGTGGAGCAGCGAGCGGAGAGAAGAGCACATGCATCCTCATAAGCCGCGACAAGGAAATCTCGTGGCTGGAGGCGGTCGGGCTGGCCACGGGCCCATCGGTCTCTCGGCGGCCGCGTCGCGGCGGTCGTACGCGCTCGGCTCGACTCGGCGTACTCCGGGCGCGCTCCATCGGGGAGGCGGCGCGCGCCTCGTGTCTCACGGAACGCGTCTCTCAGTGATTACCGTGCAGTCCTTGCGACACGACCTCTCAGCTTTTCTGCGCTCGCTGTTCTCGCCACAGGGGTTGGTCGCGCGCGCGCCACACCAACACGTCGAGCCACACGACACGATATAAGATATACACAAGGATATATTCTCCGCGCGAATTCATTTCCTCTGCTGTCGAGCAGCTGCTGTCCTTCGCGATATAAACAGAGAGAGAGAGAGAGAGAGAGAGAGAGAGAGAGCCTCGAAGAAATCGGAGCGTGCGCGATCGCGCGTCCGATCCAGTCGAATCGGAGTGTACACAGTGATCTTGAGAAAAAGTGACACTTCTGCGGTTTCCTCTTTTTTTTTCATTCGGTTCGACGCGCGATTCCAAGGATCCACCGAGTTTCCACGTAGCTGATGAGAAACCGCGTGGAATCGAATCGATCGATTCGAGCCGAGTCGGGCGGAAAGATCGCGGTAAAAACGTTAATATCGAGCTGTCTCGCGGGATAATGGATCGGTCGCGTGGCGAGGGACGATGGACAATAGCAGGCCCGGTGGCTTGACGGGTCCTGCGTCAAGCTGCTCGAGCGACGGATCGCCAGGATCGCTACTATGCCGCACGTACGCGCGTTGATCGTCACCGGAGATCGACCTTTCGAACTTTTCAACAAGTTGTAACGCGTCGACGACGCAAGTTACACCGGTCTCAACAACTTCCCTCCACTGGACGATCGTCCGTCCGCTTCGATCGGATTGTGCTCTTTTTTTTTTTTTTTTCATCTGTGCGTGTGTGTACTCCGAGCAAGCGCCAAGCCGGGGGCGGAGAGTAGATCTCACATCGCGATCCTTCGTGGACCGGAAGGATCGCACGAACGATGTTTACCTCTCTATTGGCTCTCCAGTGAATCGTCAGTGAAGGAAAAAGTTTTCTCCGGTGACTTTATCGGAGCAGGGTTAACGAGCCACGCTAATTGGCCGAGGATCGAACAAACGATCGACCCCCTCGAATCGACACACTTTGGCAACCGGCTGAAAACTCGGGCAAACGTCTTTCTCTGGAAATTGCGCGACACGTCGTCTCCGAGTTTCGACAACCGTTCTACAGTTCCCAGAGAGGCGATCGACTTGGAGAAAAAGAACAGGTAAGCGAGTCGTTTGCGCCTCCAGAGAGTTCCGAGAACTGTGGGTGTAAAGACTTCACTCGTGAGATCGTGTTGTGCATTTCGTGATACAATGGCACGCTCCAGGGAACGAGGGACTCTTGTTATTCTTTCTGCTGGAATTTCGCCGTTCGGCTGGCAGCGATAGGTTCGCTTTGCGCGACGAATTCGGTCGGTTAGGGGTGGTCGTTGCGGTCATCGTTAACGTTCTCCAGACCCGTCGGATATTCGCGTTGTTCCTTGGGAATAAACGAAACGAAACTTGCTTTAACGATAGTTAAAATCGTTGCACTCGACGTCATCTTCGTCATTTGTTTTCTGTTTAGTGAAATAATCGAAAGATAGAAGTCTTTTTGCTTTTCTGAAGTGGTAATTCTCAAGAGTGGTAATTAAATTTGCGAATTTTGATGCATTCGTCGAAAAATATTTTAACTACAGTGCTTTTTTTTTTTTTAAATTACGTACTTTTTGTTGTATTATATTTTTTTAATTACCTTGTTTCACCTTGTGACAAGTATATAGACATAATTGAAATAGCAACAAAGTCATTCAGACTATGAATATATTAACAAATATTAACCGCGTAATTTCTTTTTACATTTTAATTTCAACTTTGACCCGCGCCGATACGATTGAAGAGTTCGTCATAGCTGTTCGCTTCGTTGTATTTTCAGAATTTCCTCCTCTCATTCGTCTGGAATACAATTAAAAGGTATTCGATATTTCGGAGAGAATAGCATCTCCTGATTCTCTGCGCTTTCGCGAGTGGAATAATAATTGGGCCACGATGTTAAGAATAATTAGCAGCCTTAACGACTAGGAAATGCAAGTTACCATTTACTCGTTTAATTAACCAACGTGTATATACTCCGCTGATGCAATATTTAAGTATTAACGTTACGCTAGTAGTAGTTTTCATTTTCGACGAAATACACACAACAAATTTCATTTTATTGCGCGTCGATTCCATTTAATTGTCGACTAGACGACTCTCAATTGGAAACTTTTCATTGCCATCGCGAAGAGCTAGAAATTGACAATTAAATTTTATTACAAACTTAATGACTTACTTCGTCAAAGTTTGCGTTTTACGAGAGGGTTACTTTTATTCAAGCAAAAACTTTCGTCGTGTCAATTTTTTAAGACAAGCTCAAATTTTTCTTTTCAAACTTCAAACACCACGTTGCAAGTACATTCTAAAACGTCTCCGGTTATTTTCAATTAATTGAACGCTCCAAATTATTTAATTTCAATTATTTTTCTTTCTAATGTGATATTTATTGGAACAACAATAATCGTTTCGTATGTTACTTCAAAACGTAGGTTGTTTTAACATTTTTTAAAGAGCTTTCTTTTTGTTTTGTTGCAGTTCTCGTGGAACGTACTATTTTTTTGTTTTGTTTTGTAAATTTATGGTTTTAATAGAAGGAATCCAAAATGTCACGAGAATTTTGTTCATTTTTCTCTTAATTAGGCACCTAATTATTCGTAATGCAGCGACGATTAGCCCGGCTAATGACGGTCCTGTCGATAATTGCCAATCAGGACGATCACTGGCTCGAATAACTGAAATTAAGCATTCGAGACTTTGACATCGCCGGATTCGCATCGTCATCCGTATCAATTGCACGTTAAAATCCGCGAGGCGCAACTTTGATCGCGGTATCGTCGCGAAATTTCGAGCAACGGGGGGGGGGCCCCCCGCTCGTTCGCCGCGTTATTACGTACAGTATGGTTTAACTATGCGCAAAATTCGAGCCAAATTACTAGCTAGAACGTCGCGTGTGGCGTTCCCTTCGTTAGCGGAGACCAGCTCACTAAGAACTCCGTTGTGCTCTTGGCATCCGTGTTTCGGAATTCACTTAAAACTTCGGATCCCCTGGTAAATGACCACAGTGGTCGATGTCAGCTAATGCGGAGGCCGTGTGCACGCTCGGGGATAAAGAGGAGGGCGGTGGGGCTAACGGATTAAAAGAACGTCCGAAGTAGGTTAGAAAGTATTATTAAATATTAAATTTTTTTGACACATTAGCGACAGTAGTTCCATTCTGACGTACATATTATTCTATTTTCTGATTATCATCTATCTTTCAAATTTTCTCTCGTCACTGTGCCGCAATTTGTTTGATCCTCCTGGATCCCTGGATGGTGAAGATCTCGATCAAAGCCTAAATTTAACAAAAAGCTGTTTCAGAAAAAAAAAATCGTTGCATTGTACAAACCAATCAGATTTCTACCCAAAATTATAATTCCTCCGTCGCTCTCGTAAAGACGCGAGATTGCATCCACAGTCACGAAGCAACAAAGACGCTCGAAAATTTGATCGAAATCGAGAAGCGACGAAACGAGAAGGAGGTAGAACGATGGGACGACAGATTTCGCGAAAAGCCACGGGAAAACTTTAATTACGGGATTATTGGAGGGGAATTGACGGGACGAGGGCCGAAACAGAGGGCTTTCCTCGATCAGACGCGTCGTTAATGGAGTAAGATCGGGTTGCCGGGCTCGTTTACACAATAAGGCGTCGATCAGTCGGAAACAATCAGCGCGATTAATAACAGGGAGAGTGAAGAGCGTGTTCCATTCAAAGGAACGCACAGAAGTCGCGTCGTCGTCGTCGGCTGAGTGGCGCGCGGTGTTGGTAGTCGGAGGCGGCGGAGGCAGCGGAGGCAGCGAATTGAATAAGGAAGAATGGCTGTAATTCACGTCGGTCTTTCTGACGTCGCTTCCGCTTTTCCGTCGCGCTTATTCATTTTTACAGCAGTTGCGTCCGATACCGGCGCGAAAGATGCTCACGACCCAGTTTGGAAGTGCGGACGACGTAATTATGATTTAGCGTGGTCGCGCTGTTTTTTCTTTCTCTTTTTTTTTTCCTTCTTCGCTCCTTTCCCTCTTTTTTTTTTATTATTCTAATTGTTCTTCTTTTTCCGCCTCTCCGACGTTTCGTCGAGAGCGAAGAATCGCGAATTCAGTTGTGAAGCACACTTGTGAATTCAGTTCACGCGAACTCTCCTACTGTTCGAACGATATTTTTTTCCATTTCTACTCTCTCTCTCTCTCTTTTTATTACTATTTTTTTTTTTAATACCTCTTCCACTCGAGAACGATGCGGATCTTTGCGAAAGCTACAACGAAATTTGTCACATCCAAT
Source organism: Melipona bicolor (assembly GCA_030673865.1). Taxonomy (NCBI): domain Eukaryota; kingdom Metazoa; phylum Arthropoda; class Insecta; order Hymenoptera; family Apidae; genus Melipona; species Melipona bicolor. Next base: position 5,104,220 of record JAHYIQ010000004.1, on the reverse strand, counting down.
TCGCGGGAATTCTATTTTTTTTTTCCGTTCTCTCATCGTTGTTGCATAGTTGCTTGTTCCACGTTTGTGCTACTCCGGGGTGCTTTTCTCGTTTCACATGTCGATGTTTCGATACGTTGGAAAATTTTTAGTCACGAAACGTTGTACGCGCAGATATTAGTCGGTCGAGAAATGAATTTAATGACATATACCTGTGCACGTAGATTTCGGCGTCTCTGAGCTTGGATTTCGATGGCACGGTATTTAGAGAGTAATTACGGTTGAAACCTTAGAAAATGGAGAACCGTCTCTGGTTTCTGGTCTTCGTACAAGATCCTCAAGGATCGTATTGTCCTTTGACCCTTGTTGCGGTTAATTTGAGGAGATTCGTTCTTCGCGACGTAATGAGGGACACAGAGCGTAGAATTCGTTTGCGAGCGAACTTTCCTCGAGTTTGCGCGAGAATTAAGTCACTCAACGCAGAATAACGATCCAGACAACAGACATTATTCATTTCAGTTCTACGGAAACGCGTTCAAATAAATTGAAGATCGTGGAAGAACACGAATAGATTACTTATTTATTTCTTTTTTTTATCACTGAAAATGATTTTAGCAAGGGTAACCCAGAAAATCGGGCCTCTTCAGGTGCAACGCTAGTGCAACGAAAATTAGCGATTGGTTGATTTGGGTCACGTGGTTCGTGAGGGGGCGTGGGGTAGACCTCGAGTAGGAGTGACGTTGTCTGGTACTATATCTTGAGTGATCGCGCCTGTAATTTGTTTTGTATCGATTCAAACGTTTGCGTATCAATAAAATTTTATGGCAAAAATGTGAGACGAATCGTACTGGGGTACAGCTCGTGTAGTTTTTACAAAAGAGCTTGTAGAGTTTTAAAATTTAGTACATTTTGTTAACCATAGAAACGTCATTTATCAAAATATTAAAATATCGAAATTGTTCTTGATAATTGTATTTACAGTTGTCAAAAAAACGTTGTCAACTGAAAGACTCATATCTTCGTCTCGTTCCATTTCACAGCCATAAAAATTGCATTAAAATCACAAAATTCATTCTTCCGTGCTCTTCAAGCCATCACACTCTGATAGAACCATTTAAAACCATTTAAACAATTTTCCAAAGAAGAAAAGGAACTGTAATCCTTTTCTTTCCTTCCGAGAATTGTCAAACCACGATCGGGATCGAACCAAAAAACAATATTCGCCGAAGCGAGCATTTCAATTAATTAATATCTCTCCTAATTCGAGATGCCGACGGATAAATAATCAGCTTTGCGTCGCCGCGTTCGATAACGCCGCCGCCGTCGCGTTGGAATCGTTTCTGTTTCGATATTTACCTGCCCCGGCGAAACTCCACAGCCCGATAATTACGAACGCTTTTAAATACAGAGGCTTCGATTAATAAACGGACATCGCGTTGCCGATTACCGACGCTTGGCAGTTAATAAAACGAGTGGCAACGTTGTTTCGTCGGTGCGAATCCGACCAAAGGAGAACACAGGTCCGGTTCGAATAATTCTCTCAAAATTGGGTTGCTCTCCGAGTATTTTCGCAAGGGATTTCGCTTTGTCTCGATTTCACCCGAGTTGTTCAACGATCTTTCCTCTTTCTTTCTTTCGTAATAGGGTGTAACGACGCGAGAAGAGTATCGCGAGATACGAGGGATCGTTACAGTGGAATCGAACTTGTAGAGGGATTAGACACTTGTCACTCGTTGGCCGGCAATTTTCTCAAAAGTGGCCCGCCGTTGAGAAAACAATTTGGCCGGGCCCGTAGACGCAAATAAGAAGGAGCTGGTCCATTTCAGAGGACACAGTCGTTTGTCGGTGCGATTCTACCTGCTGGGAACCCCGTGATTTTCGGTTCGTCCGTGTCAAATCGAGAGACCCTTCTTTCACGTTCTCTCGCGTGTATTCATTACGGTTCTTGTGATTTAGGGATATTGTGGTTTCGCTTTTTCTGCTTTTACATTTATTGGGTAATCGACTGGTCATTCATTCGCGAAAAAAATGGTTCGGCGTGATGGTATCGTTGAGTTTCGGTGTGAAATACTAATTGCGTACATTACGCTATAATATTTGTTGTATTATTTACAATGGCTGCAAAGGTTCTGCACATGCTACTCTTATTTTCGAATGAAAGTGTTTTTTTTTTATTTTTCCTTCAATTTTTATAGTCGATACGAGATAATTTACCGGGTATTTCACAAGATACCTGAGATAATTTTGTTCTATGGGGTATCTCGAGTAAAAGTACTAACTCTAATTATAATAGTCGCGAACAAACAAATCTTATCAGCCAGTCGATGGAGATTCATTTATATCATCTTTTAATACTCGACGGACGCGTCGTATTCGTTGAATTTGAGGCACGCTTCGCGTGTGCTGTTTGCGTGCCAAGGTTCTCGCGGAAATCTCAGTCGGTGACTGCTCGGTACGACGAGAACGACGACGACGGCTGCTGCTGCTGGCCCGAATTCGTGAATGAGGATCGTCGTCGGAAAGCGCATTAAAATTCCAAGAATATTCATAAAGCGCGCGGACTCACGGCGCGAGCGCGGCCGCACAAAAGACGGAAACCAAGCTCCCCGGGCTTTTCCTGCTGCCTGAAAGACTGACGTTGCATTTGGCCGAGTGCATATCTGGCGCAATCGAATTCCCGTGGCCGTCGCCGTCGGATTCGCCTATTGTCGAACCTCCCCCGCGTCCCTCTCTCACCGCGCCGCCGCGTTCATACGACGGAGAGAGAGAGAGATCGACTGAAGAGAGGATCGTTAGGGGTTCAATCTGCGAACCCCTCGAGCTGACCGCCGAATAGCTGCACGCGCGTCCTCGCATTTACATGGAAATCTCGAAGCGGGGCTGGCTCCTCTCCGGTCGATTACATTCCGCGCATTATGACGTTTCGTCGTTCGTCCTGACCTCTCTTAAGAATCCAAGGAATCTTATGCACTGCTCTCTGTTTCTCCGGCGATCCGGAGGAGCTTGCCGGGTATCTCGCGAGATCTCTGCTTCTCTTTCGTCGGGCCACGTTGTCTCCGGTTCTGTTGCGAGAATTTCTTGAGAATTTCGGTTTTCACCGAGCCCCTCCTTCTTTTCTTAATTTTTTTATTTACTTTTAATCGTTTCTGATTCTTCGGATTGGACGCGCGCGCGTGTTGTTCAATGATTGAAAAGAGAAGATTTCCCTGAATTCCCCTTTTTCGTTTTTATCACTGAAGGTGATTTTAGCTGGGGTAACCCAAAAAATTGAGTCTCTTCAGGTGCAACGCTGATGCAACGAAAATTAGCGATTGGTTGATTCGGGTCACGTGATTCGCGAGGGGGCGTGGTATAGATCTCGAGTAGGAGTGGCGTTGTCTGGTACTATCTTGAGTGCCTGTAATTTGTTTTGTATCGATTCAAATGTTTGGCAAAAAAGTCTTCATTTCCTAATCAGAACAGTTGCTTCTGGGCCTTTCAGTGAGACGAATCGTACTAGGGTACAAGTCGTGCAATTTTTTTAAATTTTTATCTTACTTTAATTGTTTCTAATTCTTCAAATTAGAACGCGAGCGCGTTGCACAATGGTTGACAAGAGGAGATTTCTCCAAGTTTTTCTTCGTTTATTTTTATCTTAATTTAATTGTTTCCTATTCTTCGGATTGGACGCGTTGTCTGCTAGTTGAAAAGAGAAGATGGAAGAAAGAATAAATAACTGGCATGATGTCCGATCACTGTGACTGCGATTCTTAATTACGTTGAGTGCTGCAATTCGTCGTTGCTCCGTTTATGCGAGTGAAATTTTAGGTAACGACGAAATTCATTTGTGTCGGCTGAATCTACTTACTCGAACGTGAGGAGCGGCTGGCGTGAATGTATTCGAAAACTTATCGTAAATATTGAAACCAACTTATCCATATATATATATATATATATATATATATATAGAAATTGCAAGATATTTATTGTAAATATACAAGCAATTAATAAAAAAAATTAAAATAATTATCTCAAGCATATTATAATTGTCAAAGACGATTTCTGATCGTAGCTATTTATAATATAATATTTTTATCACTTGCAATATGTTTAGATCTGTTTCACACTCAATCAGTACGAAACGTACTTCGAATACTTTCGCGAGCAACTGTATACGAACGAAAAATATCACAAATAATGAAAAGAATCGGTGAATTCGAATTACACGTATATGTAAATTAGTTTATATGTACAAATGAATTGCCAGAAGGAAGGGCAAGGATCCTTTTTCGAGCAGGAAGAGGAAAAAAAGTCACACTCTCGCAGACGCGGCGTTTACGTCAGATTCCAGTGTCCCGAAGTAATCGAAAGAAGAGCAACCGTCGACATTGTTACTCTGCGAAGTATCGTCGGGATTGTCCCGTGAAACCCCTCGGCTAAGCCGAATTTCCCTGGAAAACCTCATACAGAGCGGCAAACTCTCTACCCTCCAAAGGATCTCGCGAAAAAAGAGGGGAAAAAAGAGACAGCGAACGACGCGCGACCGTTTTCCGAAAAGCGGCCTGGCGAAAAACCAGGACGCGATTACAACGAATGCATAACGTCAGCAAGCGACACGTTGGGGAATCAAAAAAAGGGAAAGAGGAAGAATAAAACTGGAGAGAGAAAGAGGACAGAGAGAGAGAGAGAGGTAGACATCGTCTCGCAGCAGCAGCAGCTAGCAGACTGCAATGGGTGTGCAATCGCTGTTGGAACTGAATACCGAGCCTTTGCACGCGCGAGAAAGGAAAATCAGCAGAATAGGATTCGCGTGTGTATGCGTGCGGGCGAGACACTGTTAGAAAGAAAGAAAGAAAAGAGAGAAAGAGAAAAGAGAGAAAGAGAACGAGAGCGAAAGAGAGAGAGAGAGTGGCGTTGCAGAGGGTTTTGGAACGAGTGAAAAGGCGAAAGATGGCGCGGAACACAGGGAGGTGTTCGGATGGTGACTGGGTGAGCGTGAATGGTGGCGCGATCGAGTGAAATTTCACGTGTTAACGTTTGCAACCGCGGCCGATATCAACGCGCGATGATACGCGCGCGAGAAAGAAACGCGTTTCAATGGGAGAGGGGGGGGATTCGTGTCGCGTCGCGAAGCTCTCGCGAGTCCCGGCGTTAACGAGTTTTCAACTTAGTTCTTTATTTGTCCCAACCGAGTTATCCGCGCCTCGAATCGAGAATTCTCGATCCTCTTGGTTAAAAGGCAGCCGAGTTTGTTCGACCGGCGGCTGGCTGATGAGGTAAAAGGACGGAAGACAATGGGGATTTTTCCTTGGAGAGATGCTCGTGAAATACACGCGTGCACACAAACACGCTGTTGTACCGGAGAGGAAGGGTAACAGGAAGGGAACATCTTCATGGAAATTTTTGATTACGGGGAGGAAGGAGGTAGAAATCTGAATACACGGGAGGAGGAATTTCGTTACGGGGTTTGAATAAGACGAGGGATAACGAACAGACATGTATACGATCGAGACCGAGTAATAACGTGGTTTTATATGATTCGTTTGTAACGTAATAACGCGACGTACGTTCTTGATGTTCGATATAACTTGATTTACATTTAACGTATAATTTTCTCTATATACGCAGAGTGAACGTCGCGTTATTAAAATACAGATGGTACTCGAACGTATAGTTTTTGCATTCAATGGAAATTTGTTGTTTTAAAATACAGTCAGAGAAGTAGAAAAAGTTAAACAGTGTCTTAACGTTATAACGTTGTAAATATTTCCCGATTCAGTCTTCCTTTATCGCGTCGAAGTAAGGAAAACCATTTTTCAACGACCGAGAGGATCGTTTAATTTCCGTCCTAGGTGATTCGTTCGAAAACAGGTCGAAGGTCCGCGCTGAATTTCGAGCGGATCGATACCACCGCGACGATGTTTCACTTTTTTCTTCTTCCTCTCATTTATACAACTAATTATTGTAGAAAGCGCTTCGTGCGCTTTTTCCACTGATGCCGTTTCATTTTTCGGCCCTTTCATTTTACAGTTACGAGTCGTTAACGCACAAAGCCCACTCGATCTTGCATCGATCGTTTTCAATTTACGAGAATGCCTTCCCCCGCATTGTTCAGGGAATCGCGAAATTTTTCGCGGGAGAATGGCGCTTGTTCCACTCTCCCAAGGAGTATCCATATAGTTCGAACGCGTTTCTTTTTAATATTCGATCGAGCAAACGCCACGATGTATCGGCCACCTTTATTTTTCCCGGTTAAAGGCATTCTTTTTCCCCTTCTTCCCTTCGCACAATGGAATCCTGCACTGAATTGCGTGAGAAAGATTACAGAAGAAGGCTAATTAATTAGTTCGCCGTTGCGCGCTCGTCGATACGCGGAATAAACGACGTTAACTGCAAACGCGTGTCAAAGAGTTGTTCCTTTCAGATGTTAAATCGGCAGAGTTGATTAATTGGACAAAGAGGTGGAGAAAAGTTGAACAATGTCGAGGTAATTATGTTTTGTTGTATCAAGTGAGAATGAATTCTCAATGGCGTTACAACGACGTTGATCAATAGGTATCAGTGTTTCCTCTACTTTTGAATGTAATTTCTCGAAATTATCGGTATCCTTTTACCGTTCCTGTGAATTTTTTCGACAGCCGAATGCTCGTTCAACTCGTTCAAATTTCGGTTTGGTAGAACATTGTATCATTTAATATTCGACGAAACGTCAAGAACAATGCGACGAATCGAACAGGGCCGAATTGAACCTCAGTCGAGTTAAATCGAACTCTAATTCGTTTCACATCGACGATCTTCCGTGCGTATTTTCTACGCGCTTCGAATTTGATATTCAGCGTTATTGAATTTCTGACTTAATTACTCGAAAATTTAACTTTCCAACGCATTCCAACTCGTATTCCGAAGAATATTCGGAAGAATTAAGAAACAGAGATAAATATTTTTCGGAACTTTCGGAGAATCGAAAGGAATATATAATAACCAGTCTCGCATGGGAAATTGATATTTGTTTCGAGATTAAAAAATTAAAATTACTGACTGCCGGGCGACGACGTTACTACAATGAGACCTAAAGTTATTTTTCTCAATGCAGTTTAATTTTTTATAGTATTAATATACTTACTTAATTGTAAACTATTAATATACTTACAATTAAGTAAGCATATTGATACTTTCTTAAATTTTTTTAAATCATTCATATTTTCTCTCAGTAAGCTTAATATTCTAAATCATTAACGTAGTTTAATAATAATACAGTTTTAGCTATCCATTTCACTCGAATCTTAAAATTACGAATTTGCTCGATTTATTTTAGTCAAACATCCAGCAAAATCCTAACTTCCTTTCGAATCATTATGCTGGCTTTAACAAGTGAATATTTAAAATATGAATATTTTATATTTAATATTTCAATATTTTGAGTCATTGACGTAGCTTAAAGCAACACTGTATTATTTCATTATATTACACAGAATAATCGTCATTCTATCAATTCCTGCGTCGCGGGTTGCAACGCGAGTTGCATCGGAACGCGACTGGAACGTTCTCATCTCGATCCGAACGGCACAGCGTTAACCGTTTAATCGCACGGCGCGCTGATCCGGCGTGGTTGACGAGATACTCGTCACGTGGACCGCGTCAATTGAATTCCATAAAAGCCAGTTGCGTTCGCCGGCTAACTCTCTCCTGTGTCTTCGTAACACGTGTCGTCTAAACCGCAAACGATTCTCCTCTGTTCAAAGGTGGTGACGACCTCGGGCGAGCGACGCTGAAACTCGCGGAACAGGGTGAGAAGAAGAGTCGCCGGCGAAACACGAGAAACGAAGAGTACTACCACCCGTGGTACGCGTGGACGGTGAACGGAGACAGAGAGGAGGAAGCGAAGAAGAGAGAAGAACAGGGGGTGGCGGCAATCGACAGATGAGAGTTTGAGTCGCAGAGAGTGGTTTCGAGTGGAGGCTGGCGCGAGTTAGCTCGACTCGAGGAAGGGTGGTGGAGGAGCGTCGAAAGCACGGAGCCAACTAGAAGAGGGAGCCTCGCTTGGAGAAAAAAGAGAAAAAAAAAAAAAAGGAAAGAAGTGGTAGGAGGGTGGCCCGTGGCTCTCCTCGCGCGCGAAGGGAGAGACGACGTGTTGGAGTAGAGAAGGATAGCAAGGACAACTTGCGTGTGCTTGGTCGAAGAAACAGAGAGAAAGAGAGTGAGTGAGAGACAGAGGGAGGGGTTTGGGGGTGGGTTTTGGGGAGAAGTGGGGGAGAAGCGGTGTGTCGTTGACGTGACTACGAGTGACGTGACGTGACGTGACGTCGAGGCGTCGAGATGCTCCTGGATGAGATGGCCGCCTCCGTTCACACGCTGCTGTCGCTTCTTCTCGTGCTCGGTGCTTGCACGCTGTGCCGCGGCAGGATCACGAATCAGGAGATAGGTAAGTGGAAAAGTATCTCCAGCCTTCCTTCCTTCTTACTTTTATGCTCGTCTCGCACTTGCACTGCTTTCGCGCGAATATCGTTCGTGGTTGTCGAGGAGGGAATCCATAGTTCTTTGATCTTGGGTTCTTTTTTTCTTTTTTTTTTTTTTTTGTATCGTCGCTATATTTAAGAAGGAAATGTTTTACACTCTCTCGCGAAATTGTGTTTTCGTGTTTTCGTGACGAGAGGACGACCACGATTCGGGGAAATTAAGAGCGCGTTGGTATTGGATTAGTCGCGTCGCGAGGTACGCTTGAAGCCCGGTTTTCGGCGTTCCTCGTGCCACCGCTTCCACGTGAAACGGTGTACGTCGCGCATTCCTGATATACGTTTGCACAGGATGCTTCTAATTAAAAACGCTGTAACGCACGCTTTTATACTTTCGCTCTGAACGACCACGTTTGGGTTTGACGGGACATCCTTAATTACGTCGGAGGAACGTAATATTTTCTGATGAATTAAGGTAACACGCGAATACCGTTTAATTCGGGATACACGTCTGAGGCGAGTTTCTAACTGCTCGCCTTTTACGCGGCGGTTAGAAATTCGCGTTGCAAAATACGAGTTGTCATTAAACTTGGCCAACTTTCGGTTGGTGACCATCAAGTTGCTGTTCAAGGCCACGAGAGAGCCAGAAGTTCTAACAAACCGCGATCAAGATATCCATTACGAGGTAATTTATTTACAGAAGATAATTGAAGTTTGCATCTTGCCTCTCTGTTTCTCGTAGCATTGAACTGTCCAAAGTCATCTTCAAATGATTTTCATTAAAATTATTTAAAAAAGAAGGGAAACGACTTCAGATCGATTTCAGATTTCGCATAGTTACATTTTTCTCATCGTTTGAAAATAACTTTATCGCTTAGTCGCGAACTCTTGAGCTTAGAAGATTGGAAGAATCTCAGATAGATGAGAGTTGTAACGTCAAGTAACGGACAGTCGGGACAGAGAAGAATATATCTCAGGTTTGATCCTCCAATGTACGACTGAACAATAATTTCCTCTCGTGGATTCTTTTGGATTAGGTGCGTGTATAATATAATAGAGCAGCAAACAGTGTCATCATTCTTAAAAAGGAAAATACACTACAACTTCTCAGAGTTACCGCAAACTTGAAAACGGTATTAATCGATTCCTATAAAATGGTACCATCCAGCGTACGATTCAGCTCCCTTGTCCACTTAAAATTTCAAACGTGCGCTCACATTCCGACAATTATTCCACGGAAACCGGTGTGCTTCCTCCCCTCGGTAGCAGTCGTTCGTTCGTTTCGCGTCATTAGTCTCGAAGAATTCGTTTGTCCAGGGGTAAAAATCAGCGGGAGAAATAGCGAGCCACGGCAACCTGTGGCTCGCCTCGCGTCGTTCCTCGCTGCTCGCCGGGTTCTCGGCTAAATAATTAATCGAAAAACCAAGTTTGATCATTGCCCGAGACCTAATTAATTACCGCGCGATGCGAGTTCTCTGCTTCCGGCCGCTTCTCTCGCGTACAATGTGTGTAATTATGCCAGCTGGAACTGTATGTACGCGTGTGTACGCGTGTGTGTGTGAATGCAGGGGTATAAAATTCCAACTTTCCTCTCGTTACTCGGCCAACGCTGTCCCAAAGGATTAATTATCAACGCGAAAATGATCGCCGCTGCGTTCGTTCGAATTTTTTTTTTTCCCGTTGATCTTGTTTCAACCGCTGCGTTCGTACTTTTCATCCCTCGTAGATTTATCAATCATTGCAGAAAGCGATTTAAATCGACTCGCGCAAATCCATTCGCGAATTTGTAGTTCGTTCCGCGTTCTCTGGTGAATTATAAATCGCAACTGGTCTCCTCCCCCCCCCCCGGATTTTTTCGACTCGCAGATGTCGAGGAATTATTCGTCCGGTTATTTAATTTTCAACGGTGGAAATGACTCTAGAGGGATAATCGAAACGTAGACGGGAAATGTCGTTGCGATTCGGATGATTCGAATTTTTGTTTCACTCTCGCGGCGGCGAGGTTGTTTTGTTTAATTTCGAATCGTAAATGTTGCAATCATTTCTACCGGTTTGTTTCATTCCGCGGAAATTGAGGAGCTGCTCCGTTCGGTGATTCAATTTTTTATCGCGCTGCTGGTTGGCGAAAGAGTTGTTGACGCAAAAGTTTGCCGAAACGCGATAGCATCGATTAAACGCTAATTCTCTAAAACGCGTTTGTGCGAATCTGAATAATAAAAGAGGAGGGGAAATTAAATATCAGTTTGCAAAAATACTGCTGCGCGTGTTACGCGGCAATGGGATTTTTAACAGTTTTCGGTACGTATTCGCGGATATCGGCAACGAGGAAATACGTTCTCTCTCCTGTAGGGATTATTTAAATTCAGTTTCGCCGGACTGGAAGCAAATTCGAATTTATATTTAATTACTCCGCGCGGGATAAGTTTACGTAAATCCGTTAGCCAATAGGAAATTTGTGCTTTAATGTTTGAAAAACTCGCGAAACGGACGCACGCGATGCACAAAATATTGAAAACTTGCGGATTTCAACGCGTACGAAACACAATTGAAGGTGTTTGTCAGGTTCCATTTTTAAAATTCTTCTCAGAGTGTTTTTTCTTTTTTTTTTTTTCTTTTTTTTTTGGCGAAACACTCGAAAATCTTTCGGATTCGTTCGATTTAACATAATCTGAGGTTTGACGTTTGACGTTCTCCAACGACGATTTCCAACCAAATCCATCAAATCCAGTTCCAGCAAGATCGAGATTTACATTGACGCGGAGATGTGCGGACGGGAGTTCGCCAAACGAAGGCACACAACGCGACACGACAAATCTGACGGGGTGTATCGGCGAGTATCGCGCCGCTCGGAGGCTACAAAGCGAATCGAATGGGATCGACGCGGTGGGGAGGGGGGTGGTGCGCGGCCGCGTTTGCGGCCAGAGGGAAATTCGCAGGATCAAAGGCGGTTTCGCGTGCCTCGGGGGAGGACTCGATTCGCGGCTATAACGTCATTTGCCAAACAATCGGTGTCGCGCCGGATCCGTTTGCGCGCGAGGGTGCGCGAGAACGCGCGAGCGAGCGCCGGAAACTACGATCACCGAGCGGAGCGGAGCGAGCAGCGCGCGCGCGACGAGCCACGACGAGAGAGGTCTCGTTAGAACCGCAATTGGTAAACGAGTTAAAAACCCTCCCGGCTCCACCCCCTCATTTTCACTCGCGAGCAACGAAATTACGCGGCCGGTGTACTCTGCGGCTTTTGCCGCTAGACGATTCAATTTGTGCATTAGCCGCCACCGGCGTACAATGCCGCCGTTCCGTATAAATAAAGCGGAACAAAAAGAAATGAAAGCGCCGCGGCCTCGCGCAACGCGCGCCGTCTTCAAAGAGGGCGTTCGGGGGATTGGGTACGCGTGGAACGAGGGACGCTCGGTTTCGCTGTTTTCATTTCTCATTCTCCATTTCTCTCTCTCTCTCGTGGAATTATTCCTTGCTCTTTACTCTCGTTTCTCTCGGTCTTCGGTCTCTTTCAAATTTACAATTTTTACGTTCGTAAATATGTTAATAAAACGGAAGGTTGTCGTGGCGGACCACGAGCCTTTGCGCGTTTGTTTCTTCAACTTTCTTTGCCGGGTGACGCGCGAAATAATTTTCTATTTTCTGCCCTTTGAATCGATCGAATTATTTTCAAGCGTACGAGAGTCAACGGCTTGAAAAGCTGTTATTAGCTATATTGTACTTTAGTTGATTCTGTTGGTTCGTTTGAGTGAAAAGTTGTCGGCAAAGTAAAAAATGCTTTGAAATCTCTCTCTCTCTCTCTCTGTCTTTTCTCGCAAAAAAAATTAAAGTTGGGGCTTTTGTTTTTCGTTTTTTTAAGTGCCCGACGTGTGTTTCCTTTATGTCTCCAAAGTGCACGCAAAAAGCAATTCAATGCTCTGCTTTTTCTTGTTATATTTTTTTTGGAATTTCAGGAGAACGTATTTTGTCGTAAATTTTTGAGGTAGCGTGTGGCAGATTGTTTACGAGATGGGAATACACGAGAGTGCTATATTTCCCAGAGTGCTATATTTTTATCGAATTTTTCGATACTGGCTCGTCTACGCGTTCAGGATCAACATTTGTAGCAAAATGTTGTCGGAGAGAAGTGAAGTTGTTCGATGTAAATTACCAGGTTCTTGGATAATGAGGAATCTTTGCGAATCGTAATTATTTGTTCAACGAAACGTTCAGCTTGACGTGTAATTTTATGAAAAATACACCGGCACCGTGCTGTTTGTGCGTTATTGCGCGAATGTTTCAGTCAGACGTTGTATCAACATTAATATTCCGCGGATCTTCGTGACCTGCACGATCAATGGACTAATTAATTCTCTCTGATCTAGTCGCCGGTGCAACGTTCGATACTTTCCCTCGCTATCTTAAATAATCCACTGTTTGAACCTCGGAGATTGAAATCGACGCGCGGGGACTTTTATCTTTGTGAAAAGCGAGTCTTTGAAATTAAAACGATCAAAGTAATTTTAATTTTTAAACGTTTTAAAAAAAAAAAAAAAAAAAAAAACGCTTGGCTTTGAAAGGATGGAGCAATTTCCTCGTAAACGTCAGTTAACGGTTAACCCTTGCAAAGATCTCTCTCCTCGTCGGATCCATCAAAAAAGACAACCTCGCCGCCGATGTATCGTCGCGTGTACTCGCGTGTCACGAATCGATCGAACCATCATCCCGACACCGCATTAATCTCGATATAAAACCTATCAAGCCGATCGACATTTCACCGTGCATGTAACCAGGCACCATCGATGCGCGCGTTAATTAACGTTAACACGATATTCAACGTTCGCTACGACTTTAATCGGCACTGTTAATTAATGAAATGCTTTCGGTTTACGTTGACACGGTCAAGTTGTCTAACCACCTGCTCGATCAAGTACCATCTTCCTCCCTCTTTCTCTCTCTCTCTCTCTGCGTTCCTTCCTCCTTGTGTATACTCTTGGATTCCGTTGGTTTCTCGGCCTGGTGGTTGCAACCGCAGCAACCTCCGCTCTTCTTCCGTCAGGACCTTCCTCTTCGGGTCAACGGCGTCCAGCGTAATTACTTCTGTTTCGCCTTCGACGTTAAATAAAAACACTCCGCGTGAGCGCATTCAAAACCACCCCCTACGACCAGAGTTCTTGTGTCATCGTCTCTCCCTCCTTTTCGTCGTCCTTCGCGATACTTTCGTGGCTCCTTCGACGAAACGAGAGCTAATTGGCGGTCTTCAGTGTTCGGGACGAGCGGAGGTTTTCGTGACTCGAACGGTAGTTATCGCGCCAGTTTCCCGAGCGAGTGGCTGCTCGTCGGGGGAAAGAAAGGAGAAAGAGTAACAGTCTGGACGCGCGTTCAAAGAACCGTCGGCATAATGGCCGCGGGGTGTAGACTTTAGACGAGGCACAGGTTGTGAAAGAAGAAGGGGCGAAAGTGGCTTTCGGTGGCTCCGGACAATTTCGTCGCGCGCGCCTGTTTCACCAGGGCGTCGCTGCTCGCGCCTATTGTCAACCCCCTTTGACGTTTCACGCTTTTGGTCAGGGCCTGCCAGCTCGAGAGTTGAATCGTCGTTTGCGTTCGGCTTTTAGCTTCCGTGAATCGAAACCGGAGTTTAATAATCAATTCTACGCGGCTTGTCGCGTCTGCGAAGTAATTGGAAATCGAGACGAATTCCTGACTTTCCATTTCCATGTAGGAAATTCTGAAATTGCGACTTTCACCAATTCACACTGTGTTGTGAACAGAATTGACCCTTTGTAGGGACACAACCCAGGCTGCAGTATAAACATTCTCACGACGTGGACCCAGGTGACAGTATCGGCAGGATCCTCAAAAACCTTTCATGGGCCTGACCATAACACCGTAAGGTAACAGACGCTTTCCAACCCCTTGAGGGGAAAGAACATAGCGAGAGTCAGGGTCTAAAAGAACTGGCTCCAACGCGTCAAGACAATCAGTTATCCTCAGTGTATTACTAGGTGGTCCACGTCTGGTGAGTCCTCCCGCGTCTGCAGCCTGATCCTGTCGCCTACTTAGCTCTCGCGACAAACGGACAATAGAAATAATTACCGTCGTACACTCGTCTCTAAATACAGTCATCTCTGTATTATTAGTATTATTATTATTATATATATTTAGTGTAAAACTGTAAAGTAAAAGCCTTTAAAACACCAAACCCTTTGACAGTGCAACGAGATAATGAGATAACGACTCTGTCAAACTTGACAAGGAATAACATTTCTGTTTTTCTACAGGTCTGAAGCTTTTGTTTTTTTATTTAAAAAAAAAACACATGTTGGATACGTGTAACAGAATCGATACATGTCTTTCATTATCATCCATCAATCAACCTGTTTCATTAACCTACATATATCAGTTTGGTTGTTAACTTGTCTCACGTGTTATGATATTTACCTATGTCACACGTTGTTCAAACACTTTTTAAAGTCACGGTAATTGACGAAAATAACAAACAATAATTATAAATAACCCACGTTTCAGAACATACTGTAAATTTTAGAATTTCCACTTGCTTCGAGAAATATTTGGTGCAATTTTGAAACAGTGTACAGATGTCACTTTCAGAAGTCGTAATAAATAACGAGCCACGTTAACAGCGAATAACGAACAATGAACCTGCAACAAATAACAATGAGCAATTGCAATGAAATTAACAGCGGAAATTGTTCGTACTCTGCGATATTTGTCATATTGCAATTCTGTCGAGCGAAGCATTTTCCCGTTGAAAAAAAATTTCTCTTTTTCTCTTCTCTTCTCGCACGCAAAAGTTCCTTCATCAGTCATTTTGCAATTCTATCAAACAAAGTATTTTCAATTCTGTCAAACGAAGTATTCGAAAAAAAATTGAGAAAGATTTCTCCGACAGAATTCGGGTGATACGTTTGAAACGGTGGCTCCTTCTCTCTCGCAGATAAAAATCCCTTCATCGACTTCGAGATTTCTCGGGCCACCGAAAATGACGGAACTCCCGTTCGTATTTCAGCGAAGTTTTTCCTCGTTAGACGCGTCCGCGGCGTGATCGCGGGCTAACTCGCAAATTACTTGAACCGGAGCCGCGTCGAGCAGGGCCGAGAGCTTTTTGATCGTAATCTTTTAATTACGTCAAGAGAAAGAAAAAGGCCCGGCAGAGATGGTCGAAGAAAGAGAGCAGCAAGAAAGGAAGCGGAACTTTAATCCACCTCCGGTGGAAACAGTCTGAAGATCCTCTCGGAAAGACACGGAGTTTTATGTTTTTTCTTTCCTCCGTCCTTTTTTTTTTCGACGGAAGCTATGACCGTGTCACGAAGACACGTCGCTATCGTCGTCTGCCATCTAAAATAGAGACGATCGAGGGAAAAGTTGCGCGCGATGCTAACGCGACTTGAGTTAATTCGTCCCTCCGCGAACCTCAACCACTGGTCGAGTGGAAAAGAAGAAACTCGTTAAGGAAGAAACCCTAATTATTATTCGCGTATTAAAATTTTGGGAACTGTTTTCCACTTGCCGGAAACACCAAATTTATTTGCAATAATTAGGCTAAATACGAAAAATACTCGATGGAAAGAAGCGCCATAGGTGCAATTCTGCACTTTAAAATTTCCTACAAGCACCGTAATTAACACTTTAATTTACTATGCAAATATTTACACTCGCGCGAAAGACTATTTTAAGTAATTAACACTTTAATTTACTGTGCACATATTTACACTCGCGCGAAAGACTCTATTTTTTGAGAAAAGCTCCATAATGCGTTGCTAAATGTAACCTCGAGGAGTCAAGGCAGTTAACAAATGCGTTTAATCTGAAATTAAATAACAATTTTTTTTCTCTTGCAAGAGAACCTCCTCTGGTTGTACAGAGAGGAACGAGTTCTCACCTCTAGAAAAAAAAAAAAAGAAAAAAAGAAAAATCGGTTGTTGCAATAAATAAACCGGCGCTTCGGTGTCTCGGTGTAAAACTCAGTTTATTTTCCGGTGACTAATCGCGGCGCGTGTAACTCGGTGGAATTTTCGTTCGTTAAGGGCTCGAAACGGTTTGACTTGTTTCGGATAAGGTGAGAAAAGCTGGGTGCCGAGGCTCTTGGTCGATGACTCCTCGGGGTTGATTTATTCGACAGTGGAACGGTGTTGTTCGTTTTATCGTTGCTTCATTTGTCAGAAGGTTTTAGCGCCGTTGGAAATTACGCGAAACTACCTTGAGGTAGTTTTCTCTGCCTTTGTTTCCATTATGCGGCAGTTTAACGCTGCTGCGTTTAACAGCAGGAACACCAGAATGGTCCAAGTTTCTGTGTTTCTGGTTGTATTATTTTTTCTTTTTTTTTTTCATTCGCGATTTTTCTCTGGAAATTCTACTCTGGATTTGGAACGATGAATTTGCACAGATCTGAATGATTTTTCGTAAAATAAATAGATAAACGCTCGTGTTGTTTTTGTCTCTATATTGCCTTACATATTTTACAAATTTTATTCTTTTTACCGCTAATTGAAGTGCGTTGAAACGTTGTTTAAGAAATGTGGAATACGATAATGTTTATTATAAATTAAGGTTCCGCCGGTAAACTTTGTTTCGAAATTTGTTACTTTGCGAAAGCAAATATCGTTGAAATCGTAAAATTACATAATTTTATGGAACGTGACAGTCGGTTTCACGCAGCATTTTTTTATTTTAATTCCACCAGATACAATGACTGACAATGAGAGAGAAATTCGTTCGATCGTTCGTCTGAGAATATTACGCAGCGTGTAACCTAATGTTTCCCAAGAGAAATTCCAGAAAATTTTCTGACGGAAATCCTGCAAAATTGCTGAAAATGTTCCGGCAGAAATTTTATAAAATTCCCCGGCAAAATTCCTAACGATTTCTCATTCAAATTACACCCTCCAACAATTCGCATCTCATTTCGCTTGGCGCATTTCGCGCAGAACGTGTTTTGTATAAACGAAATACCTTCTGAATAAAAATTTTTCCAAATTCCTCCTCGATGGAATTTTTTTCAGAATCTCGCGGCGGAAACTTCCAAAGCCTCCGTAACCAACGGTTACAACAATTTCCTTTCCTATTAAATCGTATTTTATCAAGCAGGCGTTTTCAACTGAAAATTTCTTCGAACTTTCGGTAAAAGCACTCAAACTACCGTATGCATCGCGAAACCATTATTGCATCTCCTCGGGTACATGAAATTTTTAATCGAGGGGAATTTCCCGGTGGAAATGCTCCAACTATCATAACCGCGCCAGCGCTTCTAAAAATATAGTTTTTCATTTCCTGCGACAGAAACAAACTCTTCAATCGTGAAACTTCTCTCTTGCAAAATTGCTCGGTCGGAATTTTTTAAAATTCTGTCAGTGAGAAAATTTTGTTTCTAGTAAAATAGTTGATAATAACGCTTTGCATCGATTCGCGTTTAATGTACGTGAAATGTACTCCGATCGCGAAACTTGTTTTCTACATTTCTTTTGAATTAGAATTCAAATTATCTCGGTGAAACCTTTGAAAATCCTCTTGCTAGAATTTTTAAAATTTTTCTAGTAGAATAAATAATAATAATAATTACATGTTTCATCGATTTTACGAAACATTCTCCAATTGTGAGAATTTCCTTTCCACTCTCTTTCTCAGTAAATATCTCTTGAAACTAGTATTGAAATTTTCCAAAATTTTTATATTGAAGTTCTCCAAAATTCTCCAACAATAATCACATCTCCCATACATTTGTATCCAATACTCTTCAACTGTAGGAATTCTATTTCTTTCATCCCTTACTACAAGAATTTCGACTATCACTTTCGTCAAGAATTTTTTTCCACTTTCTTTCTTAATAAAAATTCCTTGAAACTTGTTTTAAAATTTTCCAAAACCCGCATTTTAGAATTTTTCAAAATTCTTCGATAGAAACAATAGCAATTAACACCCTTCAATCTTAAAAATTTTGTTTTCTTCTCTCACTACAAGCATTTTAATTATACTTTCATCACAACTACTTATCGTCGTCGAGAATTTTTTTCCATTCTCTTTCTCAACAAAGATTCCCAAAAATTCTTTTACTAAAATTTCTCAAAATCCTCATTTTTAGAATTTTCCAAAATCCTTTAATAGTGACAACAGCAATTACGACATTCATCAATTCGCACTCGACACCCTTCAACCTTAAAAATTTTGTTTCCTTCACCCCTTTCTCTCTCTACAAGAACTCCTACTACGCTTTCGTCGCGACTGTTCGCCATCGTCGAGAGGCTCGAATCAACGAACCGTGCTTTCAAGCACGACTTTCCTTGGTCGAGCTTCCTCGCAGCCTCGTCCGTGGTAACTCTAGTCGGCCGGCAATGACTTATGCGTCCGGCTGGATCCGATTGTGGTCAAACGTTGGAAGACCGTGTGGAAGACGGTCTGGGGTGGTTTCACTCGGCTGAAAAATTTTACGATATGGAATTGGTATTCGAGTTGGATAACTGTGCCGGAATAGGAGGGTGGTAACTGGTCTCGCGAGTTACGTTTTACAGCAGCGTAGAAACGCTTCTGCTGCCGCGTGTTCAGTCGTCCATTAATATTGCCGCACGTGAAATCTCACTTATTATTAATCCCTCGATCCTGACGTACGCTTACGACTTGCTCTCAGCCGTTTCTCTTCCTTTGCTCGTTATTGCGTTAACGTTGTAATTTCGACAAGAAAAGTCACGCCACGCTAGATTAGTAGACACTTTTCGTGCATAATTGAAAAAAACTACTTACACAGAGTGATTATTCACGTAATTTGGACACCTGAAATAACTTAAATTATGCGTCTAATGAAAAATTGTATCTGTACAAAAGTCGTGTGGTTTCAAGGGAGGCAAAACATAGCGTGTGGATTTTTTGTATGTATCGAGGAGTTTTCAACTTTTCGTTTTTTTTTAATTGAACTATATATTCTTTTTCATCAGAAATCGAAAAAATGCCAAGTTCCAAGCATGAAACCACATTGGTGGTTGAAAATCTAACGGTCAAGGAGATATTTTATAATAATTTGTCTCGAGGGCGTTCAAATTTTCTATAAATGCAGCTTAAATCGATCGATTAGTTTTGTATTTTCTTACACTCGAAAAATTATAAATCGCAGTGCAACGTGGCCACTGACAAATCGACACTCCCCTTTTTCCTTCAAACTTTAACGCCCTCGGAATGGAATAATTTATGTTACATCTCGTCTTTGCTCTTCCCTTTTCCTTTTTCTCCACACTCCCCCTCAAATACTTGATAAAAATTTCACCACCAACGGATTGGCCCAATAAAATTTTCCCCTCGATAAAAATTCCGTATCGACGCAAGTTTACGAGGCAAGTTGCTCCCTGTTGGACGGCGATTTCGCGAGCCAGGCGAGAGCGCACCCCCTCGCAACGAGGAATCGAAGTGACGCACGGCCGGATATGCAACCTCTGCGGGTTGTGTAGCGTGCTCTCGGGTTCGTCGGAAGATGGGACGTGGGAATCGTCGGGTTGATTGGTTGGTCAAGCTCCCGGTGGCCGGATTATGGTATCGTTGGTAATTTGAGCGCGGTTCCGCACGGTAAATAGAGAACGGCCGAGATCTATCCGGGGGAAGCTTTCGCGGACGCGTGCATCGAAGATCGAACCGTTCGACGATGGACGTTCTTCCCCCGGATCGACGTGTTTGAACTTACAACCGTTTCAAACTAATTGAAGACCAATTGAAATAGTAATGAATGAAATGAGTGTCATTCAACGATCGAGATGCGACGAAATATTATATATTAATCGTATTAGTTATTATATACTGTGTATATTATATACTATTATTATTATGTTATTATATACTAATCGCCAGAGAAAAATAATTTGAATCAAACTTCAAACAAAACTTACGTTGTATACGTAGGGGGATATTTTATGGGGGCTGCAAATTTGTTCAGGTTTGTTTTTTTTCTATTTTTCTCTACAAATAGTTTGAGAGAAAATTACGTGGTTAGCTTCATACAGGACACTTTGTACATGTTCATGAAATTAACTAGGCGTGCCGTGACGAGGGTTGACGTTGATCGTGTGATTATTTCGTTTGCATCATCACGTTTGTCTCTGTATCGAACGATACTCTCAAAGTTATACCAGTCTTTTCGTAATTACCAGTTGATTGAAAATTCTACGAAAACTGTGCGTAATCAATTCCGACCGTATGGGTTCGCACGCGCGAAGAGAATTATTTCATTCTTTTGATCCACGAACTTGAATACAGGTGAAATGATAGGCGTTTGGAAAAAAAAATTCCGTCGCTGCAGCATGCGTGTGTGAATCGTTCAACAAGGTTTGCAAAGTTTTTTGAACAAACGCGTAGGCTGTAATTAGATTTTTTTTCACGACTGAAACATCGAAAGGAGAAGTTACTCTTGCGTGTGTTATTTGTTCAGAATCCGCATTTAGTCGGAAATTATCACGCGTTTGTGATAATTTCAACGTGCGATTTTGCTGCAACTGCAAAAATACTCGATTCACACGGCGCGAAACTCGCGTTCTCGAAATCTCTCGATTCTACGCAGCGATTCGAGCGTAGGTGGCGCGCGCAATCTCGCGGAAAAATTCGAGCGGACCGCGCGCGCGGTGCTCGGAGCGAACGGAATTGAATAACGCGCGCGCGCCCGATAAACGAGTCTAATTTAATTACGACGGAGTAATTTAGCAATCCGGTGAATGATTCATTTGGCGAACGATTTCATTCGGCAGCCGTTGATCGCGCGCTGCGAAATGTAAAATGTAGCACGTGTTTAATTACAATTATCGGCGGCCAGATGAAAACGAACACCCGCGTCCTCTCGTCGCCGCGTGTTTCATCGGCCATTGTGATTCGACGCTCTTTGCTGCGTCGCAAGACGGATGTTAGAGATCGTGACTTTGAACGCGTTTTGAAAGAATGCTTCACGTACATGTGTTTAATATTTAATACATGTCCTTCTATAGAGTGAAGAATTGTCGGTGTTCGAAATTCTTACAGTTGTTACATTATTATTTTAATTCTGATTATTATTATTATAAATCTAATTGTTCTAAATTATTATTTATTTATTTCAATTCTAGCGAGATTTTATTCTCAAACTTTTACACGATCCGATCTATCTCGAACATCTCAACGATCAAAGTCCCCCTTTTAGAATGAGTATTTTTTTAGGGTATTTTTCTGATATTTTATTAAACGTGGAACATTAGGATTGGACGAAATATCTGGAAAGGATTTCTCGACTAGTTTTCTCATTTCACTTTAATAAAGTTCGAAGTTAATATTCAATAAAACGGTAAAAACAAAATCACACAGCGAGATCTACGCAGTGGTTGTAAAGAGGAGACTTGAATCTCCAAATTTAGGATATAGTTATGGAAAAAAAATTTCACGCAGATAAAAAACAGACGTTATATTTGTTTCAAATTTGAAACGAAACGTAATGAAAGGCAAACGATAACTCTTTTTGATAAATTTGCAATTCCACGCGATCGAACGTTCGTACGAAACGAAGAAAGAAACTCTAAATGATATTCGAGAGTTATCGTTCGAAACACACCGTCGGAATAATTTTCCCTGAAACTTAGTTTCGTCAAGCTGTCGGACCCTCGGCAGCGACGCCGAGAGCCGGGAGCAGAACGTCGAAAACTATCGATCGAAAACTTTAATATCTTTCCGATATCGCGCACCCTGCTGTTTTTCGCCGCTCTATTTCGAAACGCAACGCGCCGTCGTTGAGCTGCGATGAAGTTAACCGTCCGTAAACCGGCGAGGAATTAAACTATAAAATCGCAAGGAAAAATCGCTAACGTCCGGGCCCGGGGAAATTCCCCGAGTGCCCGAGAAAATTTGCTGTTACGCCGCGGTGTCGTTTCACGGTTCGCCGCGGTCGCGTATCATTCCGCGTTTTCCTATTCGTACGTTGAAAAGTTCGCAGACTTATATCCCGCTTTTCGTTGGCATTGTGCGAAGGAAGGATTATGCCCGAAATATTTCTGAACCATCTGCGTAGAAACTTTCGTAACGATTTGTATTTTGTATTTTGTATTTTGATTTCGTTGCGTGCAACAAACGAGTCTCTGTCATTTTTAATTACTATTACCTTTCATTACTATAAATAACAGTGGAGGTATAAATAACAGTGCAGGAATTAGAAGAAAGAATATTGTATTTATTTTTTAAAAAATTTTCTTTCAACAGAGAGATCTCTGGGTCTCTATTTTTCACGTAGTTTCTCATTTCGTTGTTTTCTTGGTTTTAGTTTTTGACACCTTAGTATTTTCATGAATATATACGAGGAGAAGGGAGGCATATCACGAAAGAAAATGGACGGAAACTCTGCAATATCAGAGGATAGCGTCAAATTAATAAACTCTAATAATTCACAGTAATAAACATAAGTGAAATTTCTCAGAATCTTGGAAATATTTCTTGATTTCGTCAAGATTCTCATCCACAAATTTCATTCATAATTTTAGTTTTACTCAAAACTCTGGCAAAAAATCAATTTCTTTTCTGATATATTGGATTATTTTGTATCTTCTTTCACGAGAATTTGTAGACTTTATTACAGAAACTGATAACTAATAATTACCGATAGTTATTGGAAAAGCAATCCTTTCTGCGGCGAAATCTCCCGTATAGAGAAACTTGTACTTGTTTCACAGTAACGAAAGAATTAATGCAAGGCTGTCTAAATATCGATGAAATCAGAAGCTAAAATCTCAACGATCTAGCGATTCCATTCACTCGTGCATATATTTCTTCTCTTCTTTCGCCATTTTTATTTCAATATTTTAAACCGCAAAGACTTTCTCTCCAAAGTGAACGAAATCTACAACAAAGAAGTGAAATCGAGCGCTCCGAGGATTAACAACTTGAAAAAGCGCCCGAGGGGACGCAAGTAGCGTCAGCGAACGTCGGGAAAGCAACGAAGAATTAACGAATTCCACTCACACACATATTTCTTCTCTTACTTTCCCGTTCTTGTCGTTTTCTTAAACCGCAAAGATCTCCTTCTCCAAAGGATATAATAGCAAATAAACGAAACTTATAACAAAGAAGTCGAGCGAACGCGACTCTCCGAGGGTTGAAACGAGTTAACACATTGAGCGCCGGCGGTATATGAGACATTTAAAGCCTAAGCGCCGGCAACAAACGCCGTCTCATTCGCGGGTTTCTGAACAATGAGTAAAGCTAAGTAAATATTTAAAACTTTGTACATTTTCGTAAAATAGTATATTTTGATTGCAATTCAAAAAAATTCTGCAACATCGCGGGATCGACGGTCAAGCGCGATCGACTCAGAAACCCGCGTTATCATGGGGCCGGCGCTCAAGCGATAGACTCAGAAACCCGCATTATTGCGGGGCCGGCGCTCAATGTGTTAAGAAACGCTGGAGCGAGCGCGCGGATGTCGGGGAAAACGCGAGAGCTTTCGCTCCCTTTGGAGTAGCCGCGCCGCGTCCCTCGTTTCGCGGGGATCATAAAAGCGTGGACGGCGCGAGTCGATCAGCTGCCGTTTGTAGCGCGTGTGGGGGGAGGGAGGGAGGGAGGCAAAGAGATGGCTCTCGGCGACGCGTAGTTTCGTAATTAAACGTCGACATCAATCGGCAGTAACGAGCGGTGGCCAGAAACGAATTTGTTCTCAGAGAAAAATAAAAAAAAAAGAGAGAGAGAGAGAGAGAGAGAGAGAATTCACCGGCTATTTCAAACAATTCCCCGGCCTGTCCTGTGGTCTTCGCTGTCTGTCCGTTGACTCTAGCCTCGAATTAACCGAGTAATCTTGCTGGAAATTGTTTCAGTAGCATCGATCGCCCGGGGGAACGCGGGCAGGAGCAGTGTGGAAAAGGAGGGGGACAGACGCACGATCGAGCCGGCTTCGTTCCGCTAAAAATGTGTTCCCGCGGCCCGTTAAACTTAAAAGTCTAGTTGAAAAGTTTTTCAATCGGCCGCGAGTCCCCGAGTCGTTGCCTCCCTCACTTTCTCGGCGCCTCGACTTTCGCAACGGATACGATCGCGCAGCTCGGCGCCGGACAACGATACGAACGAGTTTCGAGCGCGGAACGCTAGAAACTACGGATCGGTTTGGCGTCCTCTTCGTCCGACCGGGCGGAAAGATACGGACGGAGGGGGTTGTAAAGACGGGTCTGGGCGGAGTAGCGGAGGTGGTGAATTAAATCGTCGCGAAGGGGAAGCGTCGAGCGATGCCTCGGAGATATTTGTACAGCGTGCTTTTTCTTGGGATTTGTCTTGCTGATTTGTTTGTTTGATCATTAAACGACGAGGTTCCAGGTCCCTCCCGTTGTTTTTTAATTCCTCCAGTCGCACTGGAGAAATTGAACCATTATATTTTTGTGGAAGATGTTTAGTTTAAAGGTTAAAAGTCAAGAATACCCAAGAGGGCTGTCGTAGTCTTTTGTGGGAGGAAGTTGAGACAGATATCGAAGTAGGTGTGATACGATGGTTATTGCCAACGTGATGAGAAACAGCTAGCGCGATAGCTGCATATTCTGCGTAACTTCTCTCGAAGTTTAAATTGATCTCGATCGAATGCATCGATTGAATCGTCGTACATTATTCGCGCTATCACAATTATCCGAACAACGCAACGAAATTGGCGAAATGTCTTGGTTACCGTCTCAAGTACAAGATGTACAATTAATCTTTGCGCTCTGAAAACTTTGTCTCCGCTGCTTGAAGTTTAAATTGATCTCGATTAAGTGCATCAGTTGAATCTTCATATATCATTCATTTACCGATCTGCCAATTATCCAAACAGAAGAATAATATCGAACACGAACAACGTCGCAAATATTTTAATTGCTGTCTCACATTCAATTAATATATAATTCATTCTCCGAAAACTTTATCTCCACTACATAAAGTTAACAATACTTGAAGTTTAAATCGATCTCGATCAATTGCATCAGTTGAATCTTCATATATTATTTAGTATCCCAGTTATCTAAACAGAGAAATGATATCAAACACGAACAACGTCACAAAGTCGCGAAATAAAATATCTTAATATCGCCGTCTCAAGTGCGAGACGTACAATTAATTTTTATGCTCCGGAAGCTACGTTCTCACTACGTTGGCCGAGAGTTAGCCTGTAATTCTTTCGACGCAGCGCCGAAAAAAAAAAAAAGACAAGATTACTTCGACTCTCGACCGATTTTACAAGCTCGCTGTATCGCAGCCAGCGCCCATAGAAACGGTGCACAAAAAGCACGGTGTGCTGCCGTGATCTCTTGCCAAGAGGAGAGCCCGCTCGGTATCGTACGTCCACGCGTTTCACGTAAATATCGTTAAACGTTGCCCGCGTCTGGCCGACTACAAAAGCCAGTTACACACAAAAGAATCCGTGATTCGAGAGAACGTGGAAATACCTAGCGATACGTAAGAACGCGTTCGACAAAAAGACTCGCGTCGCACGATCGCGGGGGAAAGGGCTACACGTACACCTATTCAAAGAATATGCTCCGCCGATTTTTGGTGCAGAGAATGCACACGATGGTCTATCGTGTCTCGCTTGGGCTGTGTCGGATCGATCGTCGATCTCGTTTTACGAAATTCGATCAATCCTTTCACCGCCACTCTACCGTGCACACTCTGTTCTCTTGCAATTAGCTGCAGTTCGCAGCCACGATGTAAAGCGCGTTTATCGGATTCCTCACGCAGCGATCGTGCCCGAGGATCTTCCACGCAACGCGAGATTGTTTTCGCGTGACGATCTTGTTCTCGCTTCTTAAACCTCGCGCGAGTGAGTATCGCGATTTTATTCTGCAATTATTTATATGTTTTTTTTTATATATGTTCTGTGGAAATATATATAAATATTTTTTAATATTATTTGATTAATCGCAAATATATTTTTTAATATTATACCTTTCTTATATTCCATACATTTTTTACAATTTTCTACTTTAAAATGCATCCTATGAATGCATAAAAATCTGTAATTTGTCGACGATATTATATAATTTGAACAGTGAATTTGTGAATTCGCTTGAAAGAAATGGAGGAAAATGAAGGAAAAGTTTTTTGATAATTTTTGTGTTTTCTCTGAAGAAAAGAATGAAGAAACAGTCCAGAGTTTTTTCAACTTTGTCCAATATTTCAGTATCTCGAGAAAAATATCGTATTATTAAAACTAGATAGTAACGAATATAATTTTCGTCGGTGTTTTGCTTTTCTCATAAGACGAAGCAAGTACTCAAATTTCATTCCTTCAAGTGATATAACATTCGTTCGTTGCATCGTTGCATGAATCCTATTGTTATATCGTTCGTCTAATCTCTTTTGACGTCTTCACGTTCCAACATCTAGCGTGTGACAGCTGAATCGTATGTTCACTTACGTGGGTTCTATCTTTAGAAATTTAAAACCATCTAATCGTGCAACGAAATTGCTACCGCTGCGAATCTCTGCGACGCTTGATGTCACGTTTGGGCTTTAGATCTCTCGTGTTATATTGTTCGCGTACACCACATTATTAGACGTAGAATTGATAGAGAACTGCTTCAGAACCAATATGAAATCGATATAGAACTGTTTTGAAATTGATATAGAACCGTTTCAGACTCAATATAGAACTGTTTCAGAATCGATAGAGAATCGATGTAGAACCAACACAAACTTATTTCAGAACCGACATAGAATCAATATAGAACCGTTTCAGAATTGATATAGCATCGATATAGCACCGATATAGCACCGATATAGCACCGATATAGCACCGATATAACACCGATATAGCACCGTTTCAGAATCGATATAGCACCGATATAGCACCGATATAGCACCGATATAGCACCGATATAAAACTCTTTTAAAATTAATACAAAACCGTTTCAGACTCAATATAGAACTGTTACAAAATCGATGTAGAACCAACACAAACTTATTTCAGAACCGACATAGAGCCAATATAAAATCGTCTCAGAACCGATATAGAACTGTTTCAGAATCGATACAGAAGCGATATAGAACCGTTTCAAAACTGATATCGATCTACTCAATCCTACTAATACAACAAAATCCATGAGATTTCAAACATCCGACAAAGAGACGGAATCGTTTCTCTTCGTTTACGAAACAAAGCTCGCTGTGTATGTTCGTTCTTCCGCTCTCTTAGCCACGGTTCCTCCTCATTCGTATTTACTCAGTGAATTTTTCATTGGCATTCGTTTTAATGGATCGTATTCAAGGTATAAAGAGAAAGAGAGAGAAAGAGAGAGCTCCAGGCCATCTAGAAAAACACACACATACACACACATATTTTCTCTCTCTCTCTTAGAACGAAGAGGCATTAACAAGTATACGGAGGCGAACGTGGAACGAATAGCGCTATCGATAAGACTCTCTTTTGTGGATGAATGGGTGAAAGGGGGCCGGCAGGAATTCACGGGCATCTAAGAGCGGAGGTGTGTAATGAAATTTTTTCGGCGACCCTTCTCTCCTCGGGTCGGGACGGGCGTCTTAATTCTTTGCATCATCGATTCCGATCTCACCGATTTTGCGTTGTCATGCCACCATTTTTCCCTGGTTTCTTCTTCTTTTTCTTCTCCTTTCTCTTTTCTTCTCCTTTCTTTTCTCTTTGGATGAATAGTGTTGTCGAGCGAGTGGTATAGCGGAGGAAAAGTGCCTTTGTGCACGTGTATCGAGAAGGAGAGATCTCCAATTCTTTAAGACTCTTCGACGACCGACTCACGAGTTCGCGTTATTATTTATTAAACGCGGAACGGTTGCTGCAGACCCAGACGCGTCTTCCTCAGTTTGGTGGTTCCCTTTTGTTGCTCCATTTACATTTTCCCACGTCGAGCTTCGCAAAGCACGTGTTCAGGATGAACGACACGCTTTTGATACGTCAACTTTAAGGCAAACCGTCCTCTTTAGCAGCGTCGTTGCGCTGCAACATTGAAACTGATATGTGCTATTGATGAAATTGAAATTGAAATTTCAACGATTTCGCTTAGAAACCAAATTCACCTAGAAAGAAAGAGAAGAGGAAGAAAATCAGTGACACAAGAGATGTATTAATGACGCAGAAAGGTTAGTTTCGCAGATCTTCGATGGAAAATTATTCCGTCGATCGATAAAATAACACAGTCGATCGACTAATCAAGGAGGGAAGATTCGTCGAAAATTTCCACGTAAGAAGCATCGTTGTAAGATTCGTGATTGACAGAAGAAAAGAAAGAAAGAAAGAAAAACTTTTGTTCGTTAAAAGATCCTAAAGATCGGTGGAAAAACGAGCCGGTAACGTTCAATTATTTCTCGTCTTATCACCCCCTCCCTTCCTCTCGAGCTGGACAGACGCTGGAAACGGACCGGAAGGGGAAGAGATTACTCGGGCGCGGTGGCGTCAAACGAATCCTCGGCAAAAGTGAGGGAGGATCTGCGGTCGGATGGGTCCGCGTCGCGCCGGGTTCAAACATGATGTCTTACCTCAAAGATATCCCTCCGGTCTATCCCCGGAGTTGGAATTCGCTCTTTGTCGCAATTAGTCGCGTCCGCTAGTTGCAAACGGAGTGCGTTTATTGGATTCCTTCGGGGCGCAATCGCTTACGTCCGCGGGGGAGGGAGGGGGGAAAAGGTGGAAGATTTCGAGGCACTCGGCCCTCGCGCCGATCGGAAAGAATCCGAGCTACGGAACGAGTGGTCGAAATACGAGGAAAATACGACGACCGGGCTGTAGGAGAGGGCGGGCTGGGGAGGGGGGTGGGTCAGGGAAGAAGAAAAGAAACGACAAAAGAATCGACTTGGAGTTAGAAAGAACGATCTCGGAACGAGGGACGGGGGAGAATCGAAGGAGGAGGAGGAGAAATACGAGGGAACTCGAGGAAGACAGAGATTCGAAGAGGGATGGCG
The DNA here is from genome assembly GCA_030673865.1 of Melipona bicolor. Lineage (NCBI taxonomy): Eukaryota > Metazoa > Arthropoda > Insecta > Hymenoptera > Apidae > Melipona > Melipona bicolor. The sequence continues at coordinate 5,074,950 of JAHYIQ010000004.1, read as the reverse complement.
GCGGTGGAGAGGAAGCCGGCGAATCGGGTAAAAAAGGAAAACGCGACATTTTTACCGCCGCAATATATAAAATGGGTTACGATCAATTGAACTCGCCGATATTGAGAGGTACCGACGAAGGAATGCGGTATATCGGTTGTACAAGCTCGACGAGGAAAACCGATGCTCATCGAACCTTAAAATACGTCCTTATTATATTGGCCTGCCGTCTCCTCCTCCGACCTTCCTCTTCGTCCTTCTCAACTCTAACCCTCTCGCCGTTATGTTCGAACTTTGTTCGTTGTATTCGTTCCCGCGTTTTATGTATCATATATTAATTGCGACGTTAAACACAGTTTAATACGTTCATTTGTAGACGTTGGTTTCGACAACTTTTCCTATACGTGGCGATTCCTAATCTGTGGTACGCGAATATAATACTGGCAATGGCGGAAAACGCTAAAAAAAGGAAACTAAAGTGAAAGCAGAGTTATAGAGTTTTGATTTCAAGTGTCATTAGGTTAATTTTATAAGTCGTTTGATTATTTAGCTAATCTAAGGAAATTGAAAAAGAAACGTTCCTTTCTTGAGGGATGGATGGGTGCTCATAAATGAAAAGCTTAATCAAGGGAAAATATTGGGAACTGTTGATAGCACATTTAATCGAATTCTAAAACGTACCTAGAGGTTTTGTGTATTCCTTTTGTAGAAATTGGTTTCGAACCCCAGAGGATTCATTCACTATACTTATTTTTTCAACGTATTCAAAAACTATGATATAATGTATTTAGTTAAATTGCAAGATTTGAAAAGAGCAGCATGTCAAGTCAGATATAATAAAAATCCACCCAGAACTGGGAAATCATATTGTTAATTGTCAAAATAATTAATTTATAGATATATACAGAATTTTTGGATATAGCAATACTTATAAAGATTTCGAGTCGTTCGAACCAACTTGCGGGGTACTCGATCTCATCTCTCGGTAGTCGCAGCTTGTGCGTACTCTCTCTCTCTCTTTCTCTAGCTTCTACCGGCTGTTTGGCGAAACGTACGATGCCAAGAACCGGGAACTGTTTCTGAAATATTTCCAGGACGAGGGGGCGGTGCTCGGTGAACGCGAGTCCTCTCCTACCACCGCCGGGATGGCGAAACTGCGTGGGTCGAGGTTGAAAACGGAAAGAGAGAGAAAGAGGCGCTAGCGTGAGAGAGAGAGAGAGAGAGAGAGAGAAAGGCGGATGGGGATGGTTGCGCGAAGCGTGGCGAAAGTAGCAGGCAGGAGCACGGCAGTGCAGGGTGCACGGATGGCGCGGGGGCGGTCGAGGGGCACGGGGAGCTCGCAGAGAACTCTAACAAATTGTCATTTGCAGCGCAATACTCGTTTCGTCCGCACAATAATCCGGCGCGACGCTGCCGTTGCAGGCGTCGCTCGGAATCCTTATATAGAGCGGAAAATACCGGGGGCCCCCACCCGGACTAAATTAGACGTTGTTGCGAACGAATCGTTGTTGCGGTGGCACGCGTCCGCATGCCGAATCCGCGCTGCTTTTCAATCATGCATGTCGCGGGGGGAGAAGGGGGGCACGGATAAGGGTGGTTGTTTATTGTGAGTTTTCCTCCCCCCTCTCCCCCACCCCTCTCGTTGCAGTTGATACGTGGCACCGGCTTGATACCGTATGTTTCGCGCAAGTTTGGCGGAATATGTGATTTAGTGGAACACGTGATTTGAATAGTTAATTAGAACTCTTTGTGAGGAGGAAGAGGAGGAGGAGGAGGAAGGTTGGGTTCGGGCGGGTGGAGCAGCAACAGCAGCAACGGCAGCAGCATCCGATGGAAGTTTATCGCGAGAGTTGAACTGTAACAAGGGATTTTTCGTTCCTCGTTTCGTGAATTTTGTTTTGTTTTTCCGTACGCGTATCTGCCTGTCGATACCAGGGTGTCGAATGGAGAGGATGCGTGGAGCAAAATCCCGTGAAATTTATACAATCATCGGGGAAGGTTGATGAAAGCGTTGCAGCATTTCGTGCAATTCGAGCTTTTTAGTAGGAATCCGCGACGTTGCAAATTGGAATAATTATAATACTCGGACTAAAACTTTACGATACACGCGTCGCGAACTTCATTCTTCTTCTTTTGCAAAATGCATACTTTGAAGGATGGTGTGGACAGATTTTTTGTCTACGGTGGTGTCAGTTCTCGCGAATCAGCTTAAATTCCTCAATGGAAATAAGCGAGGAAAAGAAGCTCTTTCTTTGACTAGATAGCAACGTGCTGGACCCGAGGTTGAGGAGGGGGAGGGCGGGGGGTGAAGAAACTTAAGATTCCTCTTTTAAAGAAAAACATCTTGCTCCGATAGTTTAGTGCAAACGGCGGATCATTTTCTGGCGTTCGTTGTACAAAAGAATAACTTGGCGCGGGCTGAATGAGTTCGAGTTAAGTTGGAAGCCAAGGGTCGTTATACTTTTAACGAACTGAATTCAACTTCTGCATTAACTTCTCGAAAGATTCTCCGCGGCTGGGAGACTGGCCCGCGAGAGCGAAACTCCTTCCACCGGCTACCGAGTAAAGATTAACGAAATTCGTCGGGATCGGTCGAATTCAAACATCGTTATTAATCCGCGAAACACGGATAGATTCGCTCGTTAATTACACGGAAGAAAATTTCAACGAAAAATGTGTAATCACGGCTTTGTAAATATACGATGCGCGATAATTAAGCGAAAATGAAATTTTGTACGTACGGATGATCGTATTAAATATTCCGCGGATAATTAATTATTTCGTATCACCTTTCAAACGTTATCTTGCCGATCCCTTTGTTGATACAACGGCTGCGTACGTTCATTACTCATTGCGAGCTTGAACGTGCAATTTTTACAAAAATTGTTAAGATCGTGGAAGAAAATCATTTTTACGATTTTAGAGGATTAATTATATTCTTAATCAGCTTTCGTAAATTTTTCTTTTTTCCCCTTTCGTGCAGAGATCGAGTAATTCCGACTGATTAATTCCGTAAATTGAAAAATGGAGTAAACTGATTGTTAAAGAACTTTCAACAATGCCAATTTTGACGCTAAATGTAAGAATTACTCAACCTTCCGATTTTTCACTCGATTGGGCAATTCAAAGTTACATTTCTTTAGATGTTCGTAAACTCGAAGAACGAACCAAAAAGGTGAGAGGCAAGACGAGTTTTTCGCTTCCCGCCAAGGTGAAAGTAGCAAACCCAATTTATCCCTGCGAGTCCCGGAGCTCAGTGTCATTTTAATATCTCTGCCAGCGACGACGAGAGGCGACGTGGGGTTACTTCCGGCGGAGCGCGGAGGAGGCGCCACGTTCGTTATAGACGGTTATCAGAAACGGGGGTATAATTTTAGCTGAAAAGGCAAGTTTCGCGTGCAAATTAGACGTCACTGCGGCCGCGAGATACACTTGAAGCGAAAGTATACGTGTATACGCGCGTAAATACGTTGATATCCGATGCAGACGGAGCCCTGTGTACACGGCGGGGCCGCGATAGCGTGACATCTTACGGGACGAGGAGCCAGAGAATCGAGCAACTCCTTGTTTCAAACCGCGATTGTCGTTCCACCTGTTCGACCCGGCAGTCTCGGGTACGATGTAATAATCCGGGAGGACTTTTCAGCCGCGTTTCCTCGCGATAATAGGAGGATTAACGCGATTCGGAATTTTCTCAGTCACCGGTATCGTTGAACGAACGGCGAATCTCGGGAAATGAATTTATGAATTTTATATAAACTAGTTTTTCTACATAGTTGTACCTTTTTGCGTTACAAAATGTATCACAAAAGGTAGAAATTTGACAAAAATGTATTCGAACGTCAGACAAAAAACTGCACGACTTGTATCCCAGTACGATTCGTCTCATTGAAAAGCCCAGAAGCAACTGCAAACATTTTTTTTTTGACATGCAAACATTTGAATCGATAGAAACCAAATTACAGTAGCAGACAACGCTACTCCTACTCGAGGTCTACCCCACGCCCCCTCACGGATCACGTGACCCAAATCAACCAATGGCTAATTTTCGTTGCATTAGCGTTGCATTTTCTGGGTTACCCCCGCTAAAGTCACTTTCAGTAATAAAAATGTATTTTTGTTGATTTTGAACGTTGAAACCAATTCGTAATTTTTTACAAATGTTTAGTAGCCTTTTTTAGAAATTTGAATAATCTTTTGTTAAATATTTAGATGGAAGCTTAATATTATTGGTAGTTCTATCTTGTTAATTACGTTTAATTATTAAAAAAGGAAAGAGTTTATCAAGAAATTTTGAAACTTCAATTAAAATATTTCGTGCACATGCTGGAAATTCCGAGATACCGTGTGTTATTTAAAAATTACAGTAAAATTAGTTATAATATTCACAGGAAGTATTATTCAATCAATATCGAGCCATAGGTTCGAAGTAGAAAACCGGTTTTCGCAAGTAGCGCCAGCGTGATAAGTCTATCACGTTCATTTATCATCAAAGTCAGTTTTTACAAATTCGATAATAAATTACTGCGACGGTCAAATTACTCAATATGCATCAAGATCGGTCAGAAGGGAAGGAACTAAGTTTCAACTTGAGATTAAAAATCATTATCAGACACGAGCATCGGACATTAATCAAACTGTCCAATTTCTTATTTCTCGGCTAAATCACTTAACATCAAACCAGTCTCTTTTATTTTTTTTTTCCTTTTACGCGCTTTGATTAAACGATCAAGAGGAAAACATTTCCTATTATATTTTGTCTGATCGTGCTCAAGGAAATACTTTGATATCGAGTGACAGGATTAATGTATTTAAACCACGCTAACATATACTTTTCCATCGATAAATTTGGTGAGTTTGAAAAATTGTCAAAACGTGTGAAAATTGCTTACTCGGAGTTAAAAGTAAAAGAATTGGCTCATGACTTTCTATCGTTGTTTATGAACTTTCTGTTACAAAAACGAAAATACTCGAAGTATTGCAAACGAAAGTTCCAAGCTCGTGAGTTGATATTCAATTTAAAGCTGCGTGATTCGTTCGATTTATGAATCCCCCCATCGTCGAGGATTTATAGAAGTCGTTTATATTATATTCCACAACGTGGAACGTGAGAATCGGCTTAGAGTGGCGGTTCTCGATACGTTAACAAGGCGTAACAGGCGAAGAGGGCAAAAGAGGCGTTCGAGAGAGGTGCTTCGAGAAAGGTGGCGATCGAGAGAATGTTATCGAAGGTAACCGGTGATAAGCTGCGTCGTGCGATCGCGATAACTCTCGAGACACTTGCCAAGAGCCGCGATAAGCCTACCGTCGACGCTTTTCGTTTTGAAAGCAACTCGGACTTTGCAAAATCGCGATACTTCACTCACTAACTTTTGAAAGACGGTCGGAACACTTGCAGTGTCTTGGACGAGTCGTTACACTCGTTGCTATCGCTGAAATATTTTTGGAAGATTCGTCGTCGGTAAACGCCAACTGATTTCTATCGTCCAGAATTCTTCACGAAAAATCTGTATTTCCGAGGCTGCACGAAACTCAGTTCTGCGTAAGTATTTAATCATTAAAGTTACAGTCCGTGTGGTGTAACTTTACTTAAACAGTAAGAAACACGAAAAATTCTATTTGCTTTATGAACAGTCTGGAGTAATGAAAAGAAGAATGTAACAATCGAGGTAGTTTGATTCGGTAGAATATCGAGGAGGGAACGCAACTATACTTTTATAATATACACATTTGTAAAAAACCTGTACCCCAGTACGATTCGTCTCACTGAAAGGCCCAGAAGCAACTGTTCTGACTAGGAAATAAAGACGACTTTTTGTCAAACATTTGAATCGATACAAAACAAATTACAGGCGCGATCGTTCAGTACCAGACAACGTTACTCCTACTCGAGGTCTACGCCACGCCCCCTCGCGAGTCACGTGACCCAAATCAACCAATCGCTAATTTTCGTTGCATTAGCGTTGCATTTTCTGGATTACTCCCGCTAAAATCTCTTTCAGTGATAAAATGGTATCGTGACTCGCCATCATGTTGCAGATTTTTACGCGTTTACGAGAGATCTGAAGATACACTTGTCGCGATATAAAAATATTTGATACGCAAGTTTCAAATGCACAAAAATTTAAAATGCATCAACAACTGGAAAATGCAAACGGGAATGTGAATCAGAGTGTTAAATATTGTCGATCGTATTAACGCGAGGTATAGCATAGCATTGTAGAATAGAAATTCGTTGCCTGCTTGAAATTAGAGAGGAGCTAAATTTCGGTGTAAACCGACAACAGAAACAGAGAAACGAGAGATCGAACGATACTGGTATCGCGCGCCGCGATCCGGAAAAATTCAATTTCCAAACGAACGTTGTAATATCGATGGAATACGGCCAGGTTGCTAATTGCTTGGAACAGCCGCTAATTGGTTCGGCCGAGTCGGCCTTATTGCCGCTTAAATAACTTATTAATTAATTCTAATAGATTCAGGTGGGCAGCGTTCGTAGCGAGGTATTCAAAACGCGGTTCGTTTACGTTTGGAATCGTTGGCGCTTCTCGATTCTCATCGGTCAGCAAGAATTTATTTGCCGGATTCCATTCGTTTATAAAGGTTCGCCATGTTGGCCATAGAATATTCGATTGTTCTTGTCGCGTGGTCCCGCGAAGTTTATCGACCATCATTTTCAATATAAAATCGCGAATAACGATTCTCGATACTTTCGCTACCGATAGGTGTACCATAAGAGGAATACTACTCAAAACTCTTGATTTTACTTTCTTCTTTATCAGTATTTTTACCATTTAGTATTCGGTATTCGGTGTATTTAGAATTAAATTTTACAATTGTTGGTACATCAACGGTGTACAGACTCTTTATCATATAAACCATTGTTTCCAATATTTAATAAAAATAATACAACGAAAATATACATACGTGTGAATGTAAAACTTTCGGTACATGAGCGTATATACGTGTACAGTGGAACGTCCATTAATTTTATACTCAGAAAATACGCGAATGCACGAACTCTGTGCCTTTTTAATCGTAAATAAATACGTTTGACCAAAATCGACAGAGTTGCTCGAAACTTTTAAACGGTGTGTAATGTACGTACATGTTTCGTTGTTTTCTTTTTTGAATTTGATGGTCATTTGCGAATGATAAGTTATAAAACTATAATTTATACCGTACATACACACGCGACTTTATTCTAAAATATCGCACTTCGCGGTACCGATTCGTTACGCGAAACTTCGGCCGTATAAATCTTTGTTTGAGTCACTCGTGTGACTGTGTGGCACACGGTTCCTCATGCAAGTATAATAATCGCGAGCGTGGAACTCGCTGCTGTTTTGCCTAAACAGTCGAACGTTTTCGAACGTTTCTGCCTGTATAATCACTCGGTTCGCCATTTTGGCGAACTTTATTTGCATGAAGCGACGAGTGTACAAACGTCGAATGATTCCGAATATTTCTCTGTTCGAACGTGCATTAATTTTCAAAGCAGAGCATTAAAAATTCAAAAAAAAAAAAAGAAAAATTACGTCATTTCGTTTTATATTCAAGAGCTAGGCGAATATTGCTTATATTCGAATATTCACAGTTAATTTTCAGCGACGTTAATTCCCATTTATGTTTCTCGCGATTATTATACGTCGCGCACCGTTATCGAGTTGTTACAGAAAATTTTCTCCGTACGTCTCACAAATAGAGAAAGCGATTGAAATTTCAGAAAAAAAGAATGAAAGAGCCTCGGGGAACCTTGATCGATGCAACTGCTTTTAATTAATGACGATACTCGCCTCGGACTTGAGTTGTTGATCTTACCACCGGGAAGCGTTCCGTGTTATTCTCTTCCTCCAAGTTTCATCATTTTGAAATTCATCGCTTAGAAAATTTTCAATCATCTCTCGTTAAGAACTTTTGTGCAACTTTTGTCAATTATTTGCAAGAATTGCGTATTACGAGCTGCAAAGATGACGAAACACGGTGATGAGCCGATCGTCGTAATTGAAACAATCAATTGAACGTTGAATACACGTCGATACCTCGTTAAAAGGCATCGGGGATCGTCTAATTTGCACTCGGTCGCTCGAGAACTTTCAATGAATCGAATCCCCGATAAAAAAAAAAAAAAGAAAAAAAAACGGAAAAATCGCTGGCAAATTGAAACGCGGCGTGATCTCTGCCAGTCGCCAGTTCTTCGAACTTAAAAGACATTTAAGAGGGATAATTTTTAATTAAACCGTTCTCCCTTGAAGCTTCCGCCGGCGTTTTGTTCCACCGCGGACGGAAGTTAATCGAAGAAGCGTTCGACGGATTTGAACGCGAGATTCCTTCAGTTTTTTTTTCTCCCCCCCTCTCTTCTCTCCTCTTCTCATCTCTTCCTTCCGGTCGTCCCATTGATCCGCGGAAACTTCGCGAAGGGGACCATCCGTCGGAGTAAATTATAATCGGCGCATTGTGCCGAGGATTTCCGTTTCACTGTTCTTTCAATTTTCAGCCGATCAATCGACTCCGCCACGTGTCGAGCGCTCGCCCCTCCCCCTCCGGCCTTTTGTTCCGTCGCTGATAATTTTTCATTTCGCTCCGGCTCGTCGAAAATTGAAAGAAACGCCGGCTTTGTTTGTTCAGACGTAGGATTTTTCTTTCCTTCTTTCTCTCTTTTTTTTTTTTTTAATGAAAATTGCAAAGCTCGGCCCTGGAACGCGATTCATTTTCTCCCCGTTCTCCGCGATTTTCGCGTCTCCTTAACGGGCTTTGTCCTTTCGAGGATTCACTCACAGGAAGATCGGGTTACTTTCGAGTTTAGTGTGATTTTCTGCATGGTTTCTCGGCTTGTTGTCATAAGCAAAAGTGAGTTTAAGAAAACGTAACATATTTTTGAGAAGCAGAATTGTTCGACGAGAGTAACTGATAAACGTGAAATATACTTTAATACGGATTTACGGCACTAATATGTTGAAGAATCGTGCTTTTGTTGATTATGTCTGACTACAGTGTGACAACGAATAAAATTTCGTTCATCAAATGCAATATGTACACGAAAATTGTCTGTGCTAATTTCAAGTTATCGAACACTTTCTCCGTCAGGTATGTCCAAAAAATACATTCAGTATTTAACTTTTCCTCTACGATCCAAAGTGAGCGTTATGATTCAACATTGACGTTTAAACACTTTTTATACTTTTTTTTTTTTTAAAGATTTGAAAGAGAAGACGCGAAACAGAATTAAACGCGGCATAAACATGTTTGTAATATCAATTACGATCGTGCGGTCGTCGAAAAACACTGGGAAAACGAGAGCGATATTATCGATAACAGCTCGAGCTACCGTTTCGTTTAATGAAAAATTTATAGCCTCGACTCGATGGGGAGTTGAAGCCGGACGCGTAACTCGATCGTAAATCGAAATTGACAACGGGGAATCGCGCGTTCTGACGATGACACTGGCTCGTACGTCTGTCCTCGTCCGTCTGTTAAATAAATTCCCCGGGCTGGATATAGAGGAAGTTTGCCAGGCCGCGGCGGCGATTTAACGACGGGGGGATTTTTCGTTTGTCGAATAAACGCGGCTAGTCGATCGGCGCGGAATAAATATATATATATACACATGCGCATATACGGGGTTATTTAATATCGAGCGCGATTTGCACGCCTTGATTGCGAGCGCCGATGTGTCGCGAGACTCCTAATTGGTCATCTGCCATTCTTCCGGCCTGTGAATTCGATTTAATTCATCACGGTTTATTTCAGAACCGACTGCTTGTATCGTTTCGTCGTTTCTTGTTTAAATAATGCACACTACGTACGTGTAAATTTCGCTCCGATGCTGGGCTAACTTTTGATTTCACGTTGTTGATACACTTTTTGGGGGAACGACTCGTCGGCATGTCCAAATTTCTCTTTTCTTTTTGCGAAAACCACGCAGCTGCGTGGAAAGGAGAAACGTTTCTTTTTCTCTATCTGATTTTACATCATCGATTGTGGGAATTATAAATCACGAATTGCAATATTTTTATTCGTTCTTCGATCTTTGCTATTACGTTCGCTAGCTTTATTCCAAACCATAGTAATAAATAGTTCGTGCGTTTTCATTTATGAAAAATTCGTAAAATGTATGTAAATATCAAAAAACTGCACGACTTGTACCCCTTGATATGCAAACATTTGAATCGATACAAAAGAAATTACAGACGCGATCGCTCAGTACCAGACAACGCCACTCCTACTCGAGGTCTACGCCACGCCCCCTCGTGAATCACGTGACCTCAATCAACCAATCGCTAATTTTCGTTGCATTAGCGTTGCAATGAAGAGGCCCGCGGTTTCTGGGTTACCCTCGCTAAAATCACTTACAGTGATAATATATATTAGTGGAGTATTTATTGTAACATTCAAAGGACAAAACAAATTTCTATTTAAGTTCCGTCTCCTTAGTTAAGTTCATAAAAGTCTAAAAACATCCACGATCTAATAATCTTTTATGCAGAATGGATTAAATGGATACGTGGAACATTACGAGGGTAATACATGTAATTTTAATTTAAACATGCCTTTAGCTCCTCTTTTAAAACAACATACTCCATCACTGGAGTGGACAACATGTACACAATGTCCCTGGGAAATTATTGCTCTCGTACGAACGAACGTAATTATCGTAAAAATTTCTTACCAAGGACGCGTTCCTGGTACAGCAACCTCGAGAAAGATTAAAACGTGCCGTTCCGCGATTTCGCGAAATAACTTCCTCGCAAGCGTGATCGTTTTTTACCGTTGCGTGTTCGTAAATAAGCGGATATATAACCGGTTGAAAAGTGGTCATCGCAGCTGATTGATACTGGTTAAGAAAATTGCCCTGTGCGTTTGACCCCTTAACTTGCAAGTGCTCTTTTTCTTTTCTTTCTTAGTTCATTAGTAGAAAAGTCCTTGATTCTTTTTCCTAGTAATAATTCTTCTCACAGTGGCGGACAAAGAAATGGACTGTTTGATAATAAATTGAAAAATGATTGCTTAAGTAACGTATTTGACTCGATATTTTATCTTGAAATAATCCTATAATTTATATTTTAAATTCTCATAACTTTGCAAAAAAAAAAGAAAAAAAATGGTATTTCAAATGATTGTTGTAAAACTTCAATCTATGGTGAACTTAGTTATGAAAAAAAATTTTCCATAGTCAATTGCGATCGAAATGTAACGTAGACTGTCATTCAATTACATTTTACAAAATTATGGACTTTCTCGTGCCATTTACCTTTTGAATTCTCTTCTGTCCACCATTTTGTTTCTATTATTGCAAATTTATAATATCAATTTCTAGACCCTGTTCTGAACATAAAATACAGACTATCGTAACTCGAACAATCACAAACACGGACGATTAAATAACTCAAACAATCAAATCAACATGATTCCTCTCCGACACTTGGAAATCTGTTAACAGTCCTGTCCGCGTCGAAACCAAAAGCACCAAGCATAAATTTCACCGAAGATTAATCGAATCGAGTGAAGCGCAAGTTCTACGCACCGAAACCAAAACCACTGAAAAACCCGAGCAATCGAGAGTTGATCTCATCCGAGGATAATCAACCCGAGACGAGCAACGCGGTTACACGCGACAAGATAGGCTGCGGCATGGAGTGGGAGGGAGGTAGGTAGGGAAACTCAGCGGCGACAGAAGTTGCCAACCCTGTAAGAAGGAGCGTCGAGGCCACTAACGACCGCCATAATTAGATTCTGTCTCGTTCTTTCCCGTCCAAGGAACTTTCACGGATTCGTTCGTCGACTTCTCGATTGCCCGCGGCATCTTCTTCCCGTCTCGTTTCTCTTCGATTCTGTCGGAACCTTTGCAATTTGTAAAACGTGTAAGCGCACCGAGCGCCGTTCCAACTTCCGGTTTCCAGTTGGCCGTTGGTTAACAACGAGTCGCTCGTTGTTGTTGCTGTTGCTGTTTCGCGTTCGGCTACATCGCTCCGGTAATTATCGATATGGGTCAGAGGTCAGCCGGCAACGAGCTTTTTCCTCATCCGCGCAACTCTCGAGAGGTGAAAGACACCGCGAGAGTCGGTCTTGTTAAAGTTTCAAGACGTTATCGTGGATGAAGGATGATCTCGCGATGTTTTCCAGTTGATTTTTACTTTTCGAGTATCGCAGCTCGCGTTCTTTTGCCTGCTGCCCTTTCGATCGTTCGTTCCTCCGTTTTCGTTGTTTCGCTCTTATTTTTTAAATTCTGCATTTTTTTTTCTTTCTGTCATAGAATTTATTCCTCCGTCAGTCGTAGAATTATTTGAAAAATGGTTGTTTAAATGGTTGTGCTTCGACAACGAACAACAAATCTTTCTCCAAATTATTCGGCTATGAAATTAAATAATTTCCAACTGCGTTTTGTATTTCTCATCTATTTCAGATAGTCGAGATTATTTGTCATTTCATCTCCATGAATTAACTCGAATAAATGAAAGATCATTTGCTAATGATTTGTCTGGGCCTAAAATAAAGTTACCTTTCTTAAATTACTTTTAATAATAATGACCAGTGAAGATGATTCGTTACTACAAATCTATATTTTGAATAAAATTTAAGACAAACAACGTGCGCCTCTGCTACTCGCTGTGTTTTTATTCAATTTACTTTGTCATGATTTTCATTTTACTCCGAGCCTGAATTTAGTGTTATTATCTTTAAGATAATTTCGAAATTAGGCACTCTCAAATTTCATTTTCGCGGAGGAGCCTCTCATCCACAATTCAGACGAAATTTATTATTTCATCAGACTCGTTAATCAACGTCTTTCGTTTCGTTGCCATTCATTTATTAAAACCACCTCTCCCCTTCTGTTTCGCATTATTCGCAACACAATGCGTATTTCGACGCTTGGCGCTGCGCATCGATATAATTCCATTTCCGTTTAATAAGCGAAATCGATGCGAAGAACCAGACGATAACAATATTTGCGCCGTGTGTATCGCGGCTCGACAAAGGGAAGGGCGAAACAACGAAAATAACGCGACGAAATGACGATCCACCGAGTTCGAAATTCCGGTTTCACGCGGGCATGATTAGTTCATCGAGCCGCTAACAAATTTTAGCTTATCTACAACCGGCAGCTATAAATTCGCGTCTATTATCGTCCGATAATACGTTAATTCATTTCGAAGTTACACGCAGCGAATCGTTGAATGTTCGTATTTCGCGCTAAAAAAAAAAAGAGCAGAAAAGAGAAGAAAAAAGTAAGAGACAGATGAACAGACAACAGATCCGAAAGAATTATTCCTCGGTTGTTCGACGTTCTTTCGAAAGCGCGAATTCCATTCTCAGCAACTGTGTATAATAAATCTCGTGCCCGGCGTTAATTAGAAAGCGTAATTACCCGCTGTCGAAAGGAGAGGAGGAGATAGAAAATGGAGGTGCCAAATTGGGGGGAAATATTTGTAGAATTTCCCGCCGCGGAGTTATTTCGGTCGAATTTTTGCGCGGGGCGAGGCTTCGCGCGGATTCTCCCCGCGCATGTATTATACACGCGCGTTTCTAATTCGAACTGCGGTGGATATCGCGCGCTGTCGTCAAAGCGGAAATTAATTGCGATTCATAGTTAATACGGCGACTAATGCGTTTTCAAGTAATTCGATGTCCACGTCGTTACGTATTACCGCACGACGAGCCGGACAACGCGCGATCCCGCTCGTGAAAGTCGCGACGAAACTAACGAAGTCGCGCGATCGCTGTCGCAGTTGTATTGTTAATTAACTCGTTTATATAATTCGCAGTACGGCGTCGCGTTGTGAAAAAATGTCGCTCGTGAGAGCGGTTTGTGTGAAAGTATTGTTTGAAAGGGGGTTGCGATCAGAGGTTTCGGAAGATTACAATTAGACAGCGTTTTCGTTCAATTCAACGTCAAGTAATTAACCACCACGAAGCTTTTGCACTTTTAAGTTATTTTTTACGCGCAATTGGTTTACTTAATTTCATCATTTTGGCATTTTTGACATTCAAGCTGTGCGTCGTGTAACGAGTAATTCACGCTTTGACACTTCTGTCCTCGTATCCGAATTTTCATTCTAGTTTCTCCAAGTTCTAGAATTCCAATTTCGTTCGGTTTAGAATCCTAGTTTCGTTGACATTTAAAACAGCAGCTACCTAATATCGAAGTACATGTGCAAAACGAAAAGGTCTTCAAAATTCTGTGATTTCTTAATTCATAATGAATTCATAAAGTGGTCATTGTACGCAAATAAATGTTGCTTAATTCATACGCGTGTCATAGTTTCTCAGGCAAATATGGTATCTTCATGGTGTTATTCACGCGTTTCGACGTATATTTTCGTCGAAGTTTCGTAATTTTCGTTCGAAAAACTCAAAACTCGAAACAAGCGTGGCAATTGTATCTTTCGATTCGCTTCCGCCGAGAACCGATCTCTCGATCGAGAACCGATCTCGAACGCGCGATCTCGCAATTTTTTGCCGCCATGTTTCTCATCCTGTTATCGCCATCCTCCGTTAAAACGACTCGTTCCGTTCGAGCTCATTTTCTGCAACGATTCCTCGCAAATACCACCTCTCTCTCTCTCCTTCCGCGTTCATGTCGCCGACGATCGTCGACTGGGTAGCGGCGCAGTGTAGTAATTAAAATCTTAAGTATAAGTTCCGGAGTTTCGTATAGCATCGTATAATTTCAACTTGCAGTAACAGTTGGTTAACTGCCACTCTTAGTTTGCCTTGGCTGTCTGCTCGCTAGTTCTTCGTCCTTGTATCCTGTCGACGCAAAGTGGCCAGCGTTTCTAAAGAGCAATAAACACTATTTACTTGGTTACGCTTCGCCCGGAAGTCGAGTCTCTCGCCGTGATTCGTCAGACTCCGGACTCTTTAGGAGGTTACGTACCTTCGAGTGGTTGCGAGATAAGAAAAATTCGAGAGTTCTTTCCGCAGATAAACTTATATTTCATTTTATAAAATTATATTTCATTGGTTGGAACTACCAATTTGCAATTTTTGTTGCGCACTTTATCAGACGTGAACAGAGTATTTTTAAAAATTTAAATAATTTTTTGTAAAATGTGCTTGATTGATAAAAGCTTGTATTGTAAAGTTATTCTATTTCTTTTACTTCCATATCTCTGATGGAAAAATGAATAAAGGTAGTTGTAGTGTTAGAAAAGTAATATACAAAAGTTGGGCTCATCATTGTGTGTCTCTGATATATAAAGTTTGTTTAATTTTCATCGTTAAATTAAAAGAAACTGAAAACTAGCGAATTTTAAACAAAAATGACAGCTGTCTGAATTTGAACGTGTAATTTTTGTCACAAATCTTCAACTAGTTTAGCAGAAGGAAAAAAAAAATCCACGGACCGAAATTCCGCAGAGTCCGTCAAATACTAGATAATAGCCTCGAGAATGTTATCGCAAATTTTTCTCCAAACCGATTCAGCAGCCCTTCGGACGTTTCTGGTACCGGTTTTGAAAATTTCGTTCCAAGAAGAAAATTTTCAGTAACAGGAACTCCGAGTTAATTATTTTCTCTAATATCAGTGTTCTGAAATATTTTGAAAGACTCGCAATGGCAGGACTTTTTTTTAAAAAGTCAATTTTCTCGACTCTGCCAGAGACACTTTGTGGTGATCCCTTAATCCCGCGAAACCTGACCGATTGTCCGCTTGATCCCTTTGGCGTTGTTTGCGAGCTTACTCCACCTTCCATTTGCCTTTTATTCGACGATATTTGTCTCTTATTGCACGCTGGATCCACTCTGGTTCTTGCACAACGGAGAAACGATTATGCTTTTAATTCTTATTAAACTGGGAATTTAACGCGCGGTAAATATTTCTCGTATGAAATTGCATGAAATTTTATGCGGGCGAAGTTGTTTTAAGCAAAACGTCGGGTAGCGAGGTGGGTTTTCGTGTTTCTCTTGGCTTCTTTTTTCCGCGGGGAGAATGGTTTAATTGTTTCACCATGCGGATTTTTTAATTTAAACGAGCGACAGAGGAAAGGAAATTGGGAGAGAATAATATTTCAGAGGAAAGAAGCAGGAGATTTATGAGGGCCTGATCTTTATTGAAATTGAAATTTTATTTCCTCGTTTGCGCGAAAGTTGAGGGGATGTGGTCAAAGAGACCGGAGCTTTTAAACAAGATTATCTCTCCTTTATATTAAAAATTATTCCAAGAAAAAAAAGGAGATGATGTCGGAGTATATTAGAGCAGGGCGGTATGCTGCGCAGGGTATTAATAAATTTTTGGCCATCAATAGTGGCCGAGGGGTTAATGTAGAAAATAGAGGAGCTTTATCCTGACCAGATCTTGGTCATTCGTCTCGTTGCCCTCTTTAAAGGCGGTGCCCTCAAAGGCTGGCTCCGAGAAAGTTTTAAGGCGCCTCGGACGAAGCCAAGTACGCGAGTACCTCGTAACGCAATTTTAGGGTTAATAGAACGGGCTCTGTGTTCCAGCGGGCTGCAATACAGAATTTTAATTTGATTCCGGCGTTTCGTTCGAGGATTTCGCGGGATATAATTCGATCCGGCGACATTCGATAATTTGGAAACTTCGAGCTTTGACAGCTCGAATTCGGCAATTTGGAAGTTAATTCGAAAGTTTCGCACTCTGGCGGGAGATTCCAGAAATCTGAGAATTTCCGGATTTGGGGACCTGGGGATTTGAGAATTCGATGATCGAAGAGTATGGAAATTTGGAGGCGCGGGAGCGCGGAAACTCGTAGATTTGAAAATTTGGAAGTTTGGAGACGTGGCTCGCAGATCTGGAAATTTTGGAACTTGGTAATCTGAAAGTTTCGAAATCCGGGAATCTGGAAATTTGTGGATATGAGATATGATTTTCGGTAGTTGAGGGATTTCTAGATCTGAATGAAAATTTGAGAATTTAAAAATTCAAAAACTCAGAGGATCGGGCGATCCGGCGATTCGGAAGCTCGAGAATCCGAGAGTCTGGAAATTTGAAAAACTATAAAAGCACGAAGACTCGGAATCCAAAAAGTTGCACGTTCGCTGTAATCACAATATACCCGATACACCTCGACGTTCTCCGCGGCCCGCAAATTCCGAAAAACAAGAAAATTTCGAAAATTCTCCGGAAGGAAGACATCCGCGAGGTATCGACTCTCATTGTCAGTGTGTGCGTGCATTCCGCGTCTCGCAGAGATCGCGTCTCGCTCGACTAACAGCGAAACGAGAAGAAGCAGCGCTGATGGCTGGGGGAGGTTGTGGGGGTGGGACGTACTCGGAAAGAGGGCGAAGAGTCGCGAGAAAAGAGAGAGAGAGAGAGAGAGAGAGAACCGTGAAAAAGTTACGAGGTGGTGAAAAGAGATAGAGACGCAGGCGTGTTTAACACCAGGTTGGTTTCAGTTGCCGCGAAGGTACTCGGAAGATAAAGTTTGCTCGAGGCCTCCGCCTCTGGAAATCTTTAGGCGGAAAGTTCCGCGGAGTTGCGCGCACACGTGCATTCCGTAAGTACTTACTTACACGCTTGTGCGACGACCGGCTACAATGGCGCGTGGTAAACTACCGCGGGAGTGTGTTTAACGGAAGCTGCGGAGAGAAAGCGGGGGCAGGGGGAGGGGGGAGGCGGGGAGGAACACGCTGAGAGGGAAACGTCGAATTCCAATTCCGCGCTGCAACTCGTGCCTGTCATCCCCGTTCCGCAGCCAACTGGCGAAAAATACAGCCGACGCGACGCGGAACGCGCGTACGCGCGCGCAAAATCGTTCGATTGAATTAGATTGAAATTCGGATTTATCGCGGCGGCGGGTGAAACGAACGGCGAACGGGAATAATGGACACTGTTAGACGATAGACAATTAATTTCTTGTTTTATGACGTCGAATTTCGTTTGGGGATCAGAGGGGAAGATGGAGATTTGTGGAGGAGGAGTTTCAGATTCACTGGTGGATTTACATAACCTGAAATTGACACTGTGTTCTTTTAATGTTTCGATTTTAATGTTCGCATATTCGTGTTTATCCTCTCTTGTTTGGTTGAAACTTTAATACAGTTTTTGAACATTTTAAATATTTTTGGTGTCAAATACTATACCTATTCGTGTATATTGTCCAATACTATATGAAGGAACTGTAAAGTATTTAAAGACCCTGGATGCTGCTGGGAAGGCGAGAAGAAGTGTGTGAGAGAAAGTGAGAAGAAAGGTGATTGCGTTTCGTCTCGGAGTCACTTGCCTAGACTCATCCAGTAGGGCTGATGGCAGCGACTCCTTACCCCCAGATGCTTGTTATAATTACGCGCTAAGCTGGCCCCGATCACCCATCCTAGCGGGGTTCCACACACTGTTTTACTTAACGTCGGACCTCGACGCTAGGCGCGCAGCCACTTGCGGCTTGTGCTAGTCGAGTGTTCGAAACTCGTAGTCGAGGAATCGTAAGGCCGCTACACTATACTATTCGTGTATAATTTCTTACTAAGGAAACGTTGTAAAAAGAGAAAGATAGAAAGAAAATTAGAAGATGAGAAAGAACAGCAGGATTAATTGTGTCAATTGTATTTCAATAAATGAAGTGTTGCAAAATCTATTCGAAAATGAGGAGAGTATCAATCGTATCTTGTCAACATTTTGCGTAGTGATGCAGCGTCTTTCACATATTACACGCGGATCGTTTTGATAATTTATCGGAACAATGGAACGACATTATATGCCGCTTCGTTCAAAAACAAGCGCAGAATAAATGTTTGGTAAAGCTCGGTAAACGCGATGCCAAGATGATTGCTGTTCGAAGGATCAACAAAGTGTCTCGTCGTTGTGCGTATCACAGTTCGCGTAGAACGTTTGCTTTGCAAATACGTATCGGGAGGAATATGCGTGGAGATGCAAATATTCTTTGAAAACTTCTTCCACACTGACGCGAGATGAATAAACATATTCGCAGTTCGTATTGAGAACTTTGGTACAGACGCGTAATGTAATCAAAAATACGCGAGGCACGTCTGCGTCTCGTATTTTGCCACGAAGTCTAATTTCAACTCCTTGGCGATGGACGAGCACGAAATTTATTTCACAATTCGCCAAATTTGATTGAAACTTTTTGAACAGAATATTAATAACAAATTCATCGAAATTGCGCCTCCTTCTCGCAACACTGTGAAAAATTTCAAACATTTCTGTGCGACGACAAATATCTTCTCATCTTCGTCTAACGAAGAGGAGGGACGACGCCACGTATACATTTCTCGCAAAAAGCTCGATATCTGTCCTGCTTTTTCCTTTGTTCCGATAGAAATGACCGGCTGAAGAAAATCCGGCAAATGATATTTCATCGGAACCGACTCGGCTCTCCCCGAGTCGTTGATGTTTCATTTTCGTGATCGGCGAGCTCCGAGCAGGCCAATAATCGCTCCCTCTTCGCCGAGAACCGGACGTGCAATTGTTTCCACGGGACACGGGGATTGTCAGTTGCGCCGCGCGCTGACATAATTGTTGCCACAGCTACAGAGAAAATCGAATCAATTTAGAAGCCATCGGAAGCGTTATACGTGTCCGGCAGGGGCGAAGGGAAAAAGGGCGACAGGCGAAATGAAAGTAGCCGAGAAGGATGGAATCAGCTGGGGCAAATAAAAATTTCGCTTCGACCGGTCGATTTCTGGCCTCTGGCGACCATCGATACCGAGCTGCTCGCGAGCTGCCTTCGTCGGGAGAGAAATGTGGCCTCGATTGTACATCCTCCCTCCTCCTCCTCCCGTTTCATTTCGAAACCCTTCGATAACACCTATTTCTCGAATTTCATTTCGCACTGCGTTTAATTGCCCTGTTAATCTCCCTTCCCAGTTTTTTCGATGATACTTAATTCTCGAATTTCATTTTACACAGTTTCGTATTTATGTTCCCTGTTTTCCCAGATTTTTCGGTAATACTTATTTCTCGAATTTCACATTTTACACAGTTTCGTATTCATTCTTCTTCTCGTTTCATTCCGAGACTTTTCGACGATATGAATTCGAATTTCACTTTATGCAATATTTATTGCATTGTGATAGTGTTCCACGTGAAATGATGATTACGGTCAAACGCGACGATACTGATGGAGTTTAAATTGCGCAGATGATAAATAATTGAACGGTCAATTTAAAATTCAATTTCTAGACGCGGCTACACGTGCTCGTTAATGTAGCAAACGTGCATGTGAATAATGTTCATTTGTACATTGCGTATTCAGATGCTTTTTATACTTGTCATGATACGAAAAGCTTACGTGAAATAATAAATTGTTCACTTGGCTGTGAACTACGTTTTGTCGTGCGTATAATTTTTACGTTCTTTGACACACATCTTGCAAATAATCAATGTCAATCGTACTCTTAATTCAGTCTTATTCACAATATATTTACATTTATGTATTTATACACTCTTTGTGAACTTGAGTTTTTAATTCGACGCGAATGAGAAGACTAGAAATAAAAAGACCACGAATAAAAATCTTTTATTTAAATATGCATACCGTATAAACAAAAATTTTTAACAGATAACCAAAAATCGTGCGTATTTCATTTTCAAACTTTATTCATATATTTTAATATAACCGAGAGTCAAATTTATTTCTCTACACCTTCGCGATTAAAAATTGAATTTGCGTAATTTCCAAGTTTAGAGGGGCGAGGAAAACAGCCGATCCGCCTCAACGTCTTTACACCCGGCACGCGTAAACAGGAAACTTCCGAAACTGCGTGCGCGTGTTATCGCCCGTTTCTATTTTAAAATTTTATCTCCACGAATTCCGCGGCGGGTTTTTGCCGGGAGGAGGGAAAAAGTAGCCGGCACGCAGCTGTTAACGTGGAAACTGGTTCTTACCGTGGAGCGAGCGAGCGAGAAGAGCCGCCATTCGCGCTTTCTGTAAAAGTTTGGAAATGGAGGGCCCTCGGGTGCCGGCTCTCCGGCCGATATTTCTCCCTGGAACGCTAGTTTCGAGACCTAATTGCGACCAATTACGTATCGGCGGGGGGCAAAACAAAAAAAAAAAAGGAAGAAAAACGCTTATCGCTGCAGCGAGTTCTCCCCGTTGCATCGAGCTAATGCGCTCTCTGTTCCGTGAACAACATGTTTAGGTGCAAATTACCGCGAACAACGCCGGCGTTCGAAACTTTTTCGTTGCCAGGAAAGTTTGAATTCAATACACCGGCGGTGTTGCGCGATAAGTGTCGAGCGAACCGATGATTTTACTAGCGTTGTTCGCTCATTTTTTTTGTCAGGTATCGAGGGTAGTTTCTTGCTCGTTCGAACGAAACAAGTACCATCGAGTAGAAAAAAGAATAATTCGATGATTTCGCGAAGCAGTGGGGAATTTTATTTCCCCTTTAGTTCAACTGTAATTTCTTGCTTTGCTCTTGAGTTACTCTTTCTTTCCAGCGGAATGGGATTAAGTTACCCGAAGAACGGCAGTCTAAACTTGAATTTCCGTGTTATTGACTAAAGAAAGTAATTCGATGATTTTGATAAAAAAGAAAGGGTAGTCTCTTCTTTTCTAAGTAATTTCTTGAATCTTGAGTTCCTTCCGTAAATCAGACAGGAGAAAAGTTTGAATTCAATGTACACATCTTTGTGCAGCTATTTTATTCAACTATTTCCTATGTTGCGGAACTTTAAGAACAATTTTTTTTTCTTAATTTTCAAGTGAAAACAAAAAAAAGAAATGAAACAATATATGCAAAGAAGGAAAGTTTTTGTTCGACGTACCGTGTGTTGCCAAATAAAAAGAACGAGTTAAAACCTTTCTAAACTATTAAATTTGTTCGCGGACAGAGTCAAAAACCTTTCTTGAAACAACTTAACGCACTCTCCACTTGACGTGTTTACCCATGTTGCTTACCCATTCACTGGCACGTCGCGCGAGATTTTATTAATCTCCGCTTAATTTCACGCTACGTTGCGAGCTTTTTAAAGTTAAGATTTACCAAACAAACATTACAGTTTCATTATCATTAAGCAACAGGTCAGAGAAATTTAATTTAAGGCTTGGGAAACATAGTTCTACTACAATAATACTAAGATTGACAAGCATTTTCCAAATGAATATTATATTTTGTTACCATCGAATAACAAGTTAGATTTTAATTTAAGACTTAAAAAAATTAATTTTCACTGCAATGAAATTGAGATTGAAAAACATTTTCCAAACAAATATTACATTTTACATATTAATTATAAATATTACATTTTACAAATGTTACATTTTACATATTATTATTTAATATTAATATTATTAATATATTAGTTAATATTACATTATCATTAAATAACACGTCAAAGAAATTTGATTCAAGACTTGAAAAATATAGTTTTATTATAATGGAATTAAGATCGGAAAATATTTTTCAAACAAATATAGTTTTACTGTATTCAAAGAAATTTAATTCACGGCTTACAAAACACAAGTGAACTCTAATAAAATGTAATTCCATATTAAAGATACAATCCTATAAACAGGGTCTTCATAAACAGGAAACTTTTAGGTCTTAAAACAGATCTTTTACGAGACGTCGATATCGCGGCTGAAACTGTTACAGAGAAACGTAAACTGTGTGTTTGCGGTTGGAAACTCATGGTTGGAATGAAATTCGTAGACAAAATTAAACACGATGAACGTCGAGTTGTATTGGCACGGTGATCGTTCAACCAACGATTTACAAGCGCGCACAGCGTCGTAAAAATACGCGCTATTCTCGATAGAGATGCCTCAGAGTTACGAGATGTTTCTGGATAGCGTTCCGCGCGATTCGAAAGTTCCTCCAATTAAATCGGGCCTATCTGCCACGAATTTTTCTTTACATTTCATCGAACCTACTTTGAAAATTCTTCTTTGATTTCATTCACAATTTTCGTCGTTTGATTTCTCTGATTTTCACAAATTTGGTCGACAATGTTTCCAATGTTGTGTGAAGATAGATATAGTTTCTCTGATCTGTGAAATTTTAACGTACGTAGTTTGAATTTTTTCTGGAAATCATTTCATCTAAGAGACAAACGAGAAATAAACACTGTTTATTACAATCTTTGTGTTATGTTATATCTTCTTCTTTCTCACTTCACAATGTTCAATTGAAAGCTCGAACGTAAGAAGTGCGTATTTTGTTTCAAAACTGGCATTACATAAGGGATTAATTTTTTTCATTCTTTCGTTCCTTTTTATTAAGGAATACTCGCGTGTCACTTTGAAATGAGTTCGAAGCTTGAACACGAGAGGAACATGATTTCATTCGCCAAGAAACAGAATTACTTCAATACCTGAAAATTGACACTGTACAAGGAACTGTATATAGGATCCTTTCTATTTCTTTAACTCTGTTTATTACTATCTTCTGTCTTCCTCGTTATATACTAAATTGATTGATTTATTGAAATATTTTTGTTCTCTCTTACTGAATATCGAGTATCAAAAGTTCAACTAATGCCATTAATCTTCAGTCGTGTCTCGACTGTTCACTAGAAATTTCCTCCAAATTTCAAGAACCCTGCGATAGACAACGATCCGTCTCGGCCAATCCCGTCGGTATCCACGACGTGATTTTTGTAATTACCACGCGCGTATGCCATTTGCGAAGAACGCGCGGCATTTTTACACGACGTCACGCCGAAAAACGAGCCTGACAAGCTAATATGCCACTGTCACGAGTCCTGTCACGCAGTCATAATTTGACTGTTTACCGGCAACTTCATACATGCGTTTGCATAGTAATGCGACGACGTCGCGTAGCCGGCACGCGAAATGACTACGACGAAAGTCAAGTCCGCCGCTGGAATAAATCCTGGTTGGCCCACATACATATATCAACCGACCTCTCTCCATTTCCCTGGTAATTTATGAAATTTCCCAAGACAACCTTCCTACCTCAAATTCTCGCTTTCTCCTCTCTTTAAGAAAAGAGAGACGAAACGCTCTTGCTCGTGTCGACCTCCTCCCGCCCCGCCCCCAGGTAAATGCACTTGTTACCCACACGAATGAAACTCTTTGTTATTGCGCCGAACGTTTCCGACATCCCTCTCTCCCTTCGGGTATTATACCGTCTCGCCAGAGTGTGTGGTGTTCACAGTCGTCCGGGTGATTTATTCGAGTATCATTAAAATTAGGACGGTGAGGAAAGTTCGCGGTGGAGTACAGGCCGGTTCAAAAGATCGGGGAGGTCAGGTTTGACACATGGCTTGAACAACGATTTCTGCTTCTCTTTCATAATTTCTCAATGATGCTTCTTGGTCACTTGGAATTTTAAGGAGGCAGAGCGTTCGAATTTACTTTAATTATCTCGATATTTAAGAGTGGATATTTTCTTTATTGTTTCAAGCAAATTTTTGCTTTGAAGCTATCTATTTTAGTCAAACAGCTAAAATGTATGATAAAATACAAGAAAATCAGTCAAACAATTAAAATCTATGTATATACACTATGTATATACACTATACATTATATCATACAATATATAAAATACAAAAAATTAGTCAGACGGTTAAAATATAGAAAAAAAAAACCAAGAAAAATACATTCTGACAAGTACCACGTCAAATTGCTACAAAATTTCTATTTCACAAACAAAAAAAAAAGATACAAGAATTAATAATTCTCAATTTTAACAATTTCGAGCGCGGAAAAAACTGAAATTTCCCATTTTCCCCAATTCCTCCGTCGATTAATTTTTCAAGTGTAAATTCGAACGAAGGGTTCTTCCAAAATTCCACCCTCTCCTTCCCCCCTTGCTGTCTTTTTCCAGCGGTCAGCGGTGATCGATTACACCTGAACAACGGACGTGGAATTCCCAGCTAAACTTCCGAACCACGAACGTGGCGGTAGCACGGTCATTCGTCGTTGAAGGAACGACCGACGACTGTTTAACTTGGCGAGGCCGCTGACGTCTCTTCAGGCCGTTACAACGACGTATGAATGCCGCGTAATTAAAGGGCCGCCTTTAAGGCCGTCGAGTAAGTAGTACGTGTACGTGTATCTGTCGTCCAGCGCAGCCGCCGGGGGCCGAGACGCGACGTTGATTATCCGAGTAAACTTGAGAGACCGCGCGCGGATCGATAAATCGACGATAGTCTATACGTTATCGAGCCGTATCTCCGTACGTGTTACGTACGTACAGGAATTTCTATTTACGTATCGGGACGTTGGATCTTGGAGCTTATCGGAGGCGGAGACAATCTACGACGGCGTGCACGTGCACAGGATGTTTGCGTTCGCCGGATCTGACGGACGGGCGAATTCCTCGGACTTTTCCATAAAAAGGATCGTCGAACTGGGGGAATTTAGGTCGCGTTGGCGGTTTCATGCTAATTAGCCTTTTGAGTACGCGCGGCCGAGAGTGCGATTCGAGATTTATGATAATCGGCCGGGAAGTTTTATTACTTCCAGTCATTGTCGTCGGTCGATGTGGAAGCCTGAAAGGAAGATTGGCACGTAGTCGCTGATTTTATACAATTGTCCCGGTGAGAGGTTAATTTTCATGTTACGTGAAAAATTTCTAATCTCTCAAGATTAATGTAACTAGATGCAAGGGATAGAAGAATTTTTGCGGTATCCTCTGCGAGGTGGGAATTTTTGCAATTCTTCTGTAATTCATTGTACAAATTACGCGATAATTTTCTTTCTGATTCAGTTTCTGATAAAGCACACACAGATCTTTACCTGTGTTTGATAGAAATCTGTTTGCTATTTAGCGTTACACCATGGCGATACTAAAAAACTATGTAAGATGACAAACTGCAAAATATATACAAAGTATATATTTCTTGACAAATAGAGTATAATTCCCTACCCAGATTCCATTTCTAAAATATTCAAGCACAACCCTACACTTTTCTCTGAATAATGACAACTTTGCAATGGAGATTTTTCAATATTTTTTTCAAATAGTGACAACTTTGTGCCAGCAACGAAGGCAAATATTTAAAGGAAATAGAATTCGAGAAACCGAAACAAGCGCGATTATAGGTAATTTCGATCCAGTTTCATCGAAAGGTCGTTGAATTCGCACACAGAACTCGCAATTGGTCGAACGTTACCGGCGGCACTCGGCTTGAAAATCGTCTTCGACGAATGCACGCGACACACAATGCGCTCGCAGAAAGCTGGGGGACAAAGGTCGGCAAAGACCAAAGCGAAACCACTTTCCTCTTCGAACACGCTCGTACGCTTACATATCGTTCGTTCTCCTTGCACGGTGAGCCAGATACGTCGCAGGAATCGAACTGCGACTTAACCACCCCCCCGGTTGCACTTCCACCTTTCCTCGGCGAACACGATCTCGCTCGCGTTCTTTTTCCCTTTTTTTTTGCAAAGGACGCTATTACTGTATTTTTGCTATTGTTTAAAATTGTTAAGAGGCTGTTATTAGCTATAAGTTACATAAATTTTTTTATTTAAGGGTATTATATGATTATATATCTTATATATATTATATGTATTATTTAAGGGTATTATTTTAATTATTTAATTATTTAAAGGTATTATTTTAACCCTCATCCATATCCAATGCATCAATTTTCATACAAAACATGCAAAATTACGTATATATGTACATATTTGGGAATAGATTATACATAATTGAGTAGAAATTTAGTTTATCGTTAATAAGAGAATTTGCAAACTTGACTGCTTCTGTTTGCAAATTTCATTTTCATACAAAATGAAACGTGCAAGATCATGATGTAAAATTGAACACCTATATCTGAGAATAGATTACACGCAACTGGGCAGAGATTTGCTCGTTGTTGACAAAAGAATTTCAATCACTGTCACAGTTTGACACCGAGTAGCGATTTTCCAGTTGGGAAAAAACGAGGGGCGAGGTTTAAACGGAGATAGGGGAGAATTCCGCGCGCATAATTGTGCTCGTCGGTGGAGGATAACTGATTGTTGAGGTGAGATCCGATCGTACGTGATACGGTTGACCACCGTGACGCCTCGGTCAAGGAAGGAGGAACCGTTGCCAAACGAAACCAGTTGAGCAGCTTTATCGCGAGCTCATCGATCTTGATGTCACGTCAACGATCGCCGGGGGAAAAAAGGTGGCCGGTACGTGGATAAATAGAGTAAAGTCGGCTATTTGCCGAGCACGATCTCTTCTTGCTCGCCTTTTTAATCATCCGGTTCACCACCCAAGGGAGAAACGATCGCTGCTGAGACGAGTGGTGTGGCGTTGCGTAACGCTTCTTGCGAGTTGCAATGCGTTGTCTCGTCGTGTATTTCTTTGTTCCTTGTTGAGCTACTTGCTCGTTTCCACGTGGGATTGATTAATTGGCGTCGTGCGTTTTTTTGCGAAACGACCCTATTTCGAGACTCGTTCCATCATAGAAATAGCGAGACGTATTCTCTGTCAAAATTCAAGATCCATTTGTGATATTATTTAGGAAAATCGATGTTTAACGAACGTGCGGTCTGTTGGATAGGTGAAGAAATTTGAGGTTTTCAGCACGTTTTGATTAGACGACTCAACAAATTGAAGATCGATGATTCAACGTGTGAGTCATTTAACCCTTTGTTGCTGTGACAATATTGGTCATTAATATGTAGTATCCTACGTTCAAAGTAGAAAATACTGATATAATACTTGCGCAACATCCTGTCATTTTTTAAAGCAGTCAAGTATTTGTAAATGTTCTACGTCACTATATATCGGTATTCTTTTCTTTTTTCTTAAAAACAACGTCCAATCTAAAATAATCCACGTCCCGATCGACAATCTGATGCAACAAAGTGAACTGAATCTCTCGTCAGAAATTCCAAATTTGCTGCACGCAACCACCTTCCAATTTCTCTTGACTTTCCATTTCAAACTGGCGGCGAAACAAAAGAAAAATCGCCTATTTCCATTTCCACCGTCGCGAACTCATCACCCTGCAAACCAGCCATTTCGCCCAACAAACTCAACAAAGCCTCCGCCCGTCCCTCAAGGCGCGAATTCCAAATTGCCCCTCGACGCGACTGCAACAACAACGCCGCATTCCGCGCCGGCTCGTCGACGAACATCACTCTCTCGTCAGTTGAACAACACAGAGGAATAACAATTATTCCACGCGGAATAACCGCGGCGGCGAGTTAAGATGGCGGGAGACCAGAGGATGGCCGCCGAGGCGAATTCTTCGCCGTTCTCGCAGCCTCTGTCGCGGGATGGGAGGGTGGCTTTTACCGCCGAGTGACGCGAGGCGTCGCGGCGTGACACCGTAACCCATTTGTCTGGGCTCGGGAGTCGCGAGCCGCTCCAAACAATTCGTTACACTTGAAATCAATTAGCGCGAAGTGGTGGAAAGTGGGTAAAAGATCTTAGTCACAGAGGGTGGACTCCACCCTAGGGTTGCTTTGAGAAATGACGTTTCCCGTTCTGCTCTAACACCTCGCTATCTCTCGCAAAGCGTGTGGAGAGTTGGAGAATTGGCTGAGATCTGTGCGAGGTGTTTCGATAGATTTTTTGAACGTGCGATGAATTATTGCGATCGATGGGATATGCGTGTATTGAGTTGTTTGATGAATTCCGTTTTCGAGGATGTCAAAAGTGTATTATGGGGTGGACAATGTACGTAATCCATTCGCATTGAATAAAGTATGATATGTTAATAAAGATGAATGTTACTTGATAGTTGTAAGGAACGTCAACAGTATAGATATTTCAAGTATACTGCGGAATTGAAAATATAATTTACGATATTTAAAATATAAGAACATAAGCGATTGATGAAGTATAAGTGATTATTGAAATATTTATTGTATTATTAACATTGAAATGTTAATTTCAGCAGATGGAAGATGTTCTTTACAAGTAATAATCCACATAATTCAAATACATCATGTACGTGTGATGTTTGATAAAAAAAATTTATTTATAGTGAATAATCAACTATATAACGTAGGTTAATTTTATCATTGATGACGCAAACAAACTTATTACATAACTTAATATTTCTTTGAGTGTTTAGTCCAGATAATTTTATAATCAATAATAAAAAAATTTATTCAGAAAGAATAACTTGTTACAGTATATTGAGTACACATATCAAAAAATGAACGTATAGAAATCAATGAATTCATAATTTATTCAACGTTAAGATTTTAAACTTTTGGCAATTTAAAGCAGCGAGGGTGTTAAAGTTTGATATAATGAAATTCAATCTTCCGAGTGTCAATGGTTTTTTCAGTGAGATTGGAGAGTTGATCGTAATCAATGACAATTTGCGGATTTCGTGCGGGAATCGTGTAAAATTCAGAGTGGAGAAAGATTTCCTGTCGTTTGATGTTCAATGAAATACCTGTTTCAATAATTAACGAGATCTGATTAAATTTTCATCAAGCTGAATTTAATCTAGCGACGATCTTCCGAAAGTTGAAATAGTTTGATCAACGAGATTGGAAAGCTGGTTAAGATCCGCGTTAATTTGTTGAGGATTTCACGTAGGGATTTCGGGGGTTTAACATAAAATTTCGAATGAATTTGATATTCGACGAAATACCTCACTCGCCAATTAACGAAAGCAAATTCGATT
This sequence comes from Melipona bicolor, assembly GCA_030673865.1. Lineage (NCBI taxonomy): Eukaryota > Metazoa > Arthropoda > Insecta > Hymenoptera > Apidae > Melipona > Melipona bicolor. The sequence goes on along the minus strand of JAHYIQ010000004.1, from coordinate 5,045,498 downwards.
TTAATGCAGCGAAATTCGATTTGCAGTAATGATCTTCTATTACATCTCCTGAATGTTCAAATGCTTTCGTTTCGCGAGATTGGAGAGATGGTTGAAATCTGTCGACAGTTTTCAGTAAATTCTTTTAAAAAGCTTTTACAAGTTTCCAAATCGTTTAACTTTTTCTCTACATCTTTTATGTAAATTTCAAACCTTCCAACTGCGTAAGTTTCAAAATTCCCTGAATCTATGAGATTTAATATTTTTTCAACAAAAAAAAAAAAAAAAGAAAATTTACAAGTTTTTGATGTTTCTCGTCAAATCTCTGTCATTTATTCCAACGTTTCTTTATTCGTTAAAAGTTCGCGATGAAAACTCACTTATTTTACAAGAAAAATCATTCAAATGCTCGACAAATAACACGAGGAAATTATGATGCGCTTCTCTTTTTTTTTTTTTTTTTATTTAGAAATAAATACAAATATTGATATTAAACGAACGATGATTCGGGGAAATTTTCCATTTCAAAAAATGCTCGTGAAAAATTTCAAATTGATTCGTTCGAACGAAACCTGTCGGACAGTTGCAGCGATAAACCAACGATTTGATACACCTTGAAACGCTCGATCAATTCGACGTTAACCACCGTCACAACGAACAGAGCAAATCGAACGAAAGGAACAGGAATTCCTGTCTTTGCACGACTGCCACCGCTTGTCGTGTTTGTCACGTCCACCGCCGAGCACCGCTGATTCGCTTCCACGAGATTGTTTACCGGAAAGTTGAGCCGTCGGATTTTTGCGTTCTGCCGCAGTTCTCTCTCCCCCCGAGATCGCCGCCGTGAGATCGTCGCCGACTTCCGCCGCGAAACTCGCGAATGTCGCGTCTCCCTCTATTGATTTATGGCCGTGACGCGCTGGATCCGAGAAAAGTTGGACACGTTTGACGAGATAAGTTGCGGAGGTTTGGCGATTTGACGCCGTTAGGGGCGCGGTCATTGTTCGCTCTGTCTACGATGTACGTAGATGCCGCTCTAGCTTTGGCAAAATTTGAAAACGTTATTACAGTGTGATATATATTATATTTGCAATTGTACGATATAGTATAATTATTATTACGTTATTATTATATTTTTAAAATTTATATACAATATATCATCTCCAACTATACATATACAATATATTATTTTCCATTATATCTGACTATGTCCATGTTTCTCTATCTTTGACAACGTAATATAGGATAATATTGTAATATTATCATTATATCAATATTACCATAATAGAGGACCATTTTTGCTTGTTATGGTTCCAAAATACTAAAAGTTGTTGAAACATTGAAGATATTCAGATATTTTCATCTTGACAATTTTATATATATAAATAATTATGTATAATTTTATAATTGTATGTATATAAATAATTATATATGTATATACGTATAATAATTATACTTGTAATATTTTGGCACCATGACAAGCAAAATTAGTCCTGTCTGTTACCCTAATTTGAATTCTGTCCAATGGCATAATTTCTTACGAACAACCCCCGTGTAACGGAATCGCGCGCGAAACTTCTTTTTAGAATCAGTGATAAATTACGACCGCGGTGATTCTCACCCTCGCAGCAGGCGACGCTAATGTCCGGTACAGTCGACACCCAATACAAATTTCTCTCCCTTTCAGCGCTAATGCACCCCATTGTCAGAAACATTATAGCGACATATTTTTCCACTCAGGGGAACTTGTTTCTTTCACCGACTAACATCCCCGCAGATAAATGAACAAATTAATCCGCGAAAATTTTTAGAAAACACGCCTCGTTCTATCGTACCTGTTTCTCTTTTTCTTTTTTTTTTTTTTTCTCAGTGTTAAATCTCGTCAGAGATTTCCTATTTCTGGAAATAGTTGCTCGTGAAATTCAAGTGATCGCGAGAAAGTGGCGCGATAGTGCGGAAAAATAAGTTCTCGCAGCGTTTGGGGAGATTGTTGCAACGACGCGGACGAGGCGGACGTTTCAACCCCCGTTTACGTAACGACCTGCGTCCCCAAGCGTGTTTCGTATAGCGGTGTTTAATCTATTTACCCCGGTAGCAGGAACGCGGTGTAAGAAACGAGCGTGGCCGCGAAATTCGCGCGAGTATCGCCCTGGCGAGATTCGCCCGCGCGATATTTAACGCGACCGCGTCGCTTCGCGCAATTATGTCGTCGTCGTCGTCGTCGTCGTCGTCGGCGACGGCCATGAATTATCACGGCGTTGCTGTTATATTTAATAATTCCTGTTGGAATTATTCTCCGCGAAATCGCGTCTAAAGCCGGCTCGCCATTGGTCCTGTGAAATGTGCACGCTCTGAGCAGAAGAAAATTCGGACGGTAATTTTAGGTGGGTTAATTCAATTCGCGTGATTTCAAACTCGTTATTTGTTATTTGTTTTAACGTTGTAAATTAATTTAATCTTGTGACCGTGGGTCTGCAAGTTGCTCAGATTCACTTTGTGCGGAACTTTTGCAAGTTGCTCCAAGTTTTAACTTTCCAACGATAAATTTGTAAATGTAATTATTTTATTCTCGTGAATGTGGGTTTGCAGGTCACTTGTATTAACTCTGTGACAATGATTTTGTGACAGAAACTTTGCGAGTTATTTATTTCAACTTCGCGACGGTAAATTGCTGATTTTAACTTTAGTTATTATCAATTACGTATTAGTAAATTTGCTAGTTTTCCGTAACAATTTCGTTGAATCGTTGAATTATTTTTTACCAAGTTCGATCTAAATTTCAACTAAAATCTAGAGATTAGTAACTCTTTGACTGCAATTTTACAAAACGCTCAAAAGTGGAAATTCAAATCCATTAATTAATAATAATCATAAACCAACTATATATCACTTTATTCGAGACAAAGGTGAAACGAACGTAGCAAAATATTTGGGATACTCAACGTTTGAACATCTCCTTCAATAGAAATATCTCGCTAACTGAACATTTTTCAATTGCTTTACCATAACGCATTTTCTGTCCAAAAAAAAAAAAACGAGAAAAATTTGATTTATATATAAATAAAAAATATACGTTTTCATTTTTAAAAAATCATATATAACGTACGTGCGCTGCTACGTTTATGAAAAAGCACAGATTTCTATTTAAACCATTCATTCATTTCGACCATTTATTCGTTCATTTATTTTTTTTTTTTGACAACGTCCAAATAAAACAGTGTAACTCGTCCCAGTTCACTCGAAACGCTCGCTCTGTATAGGCTTATTCGCCAAACACATCGGGCATCTTTATTGCTGTTTGAATTACGTTGTTTTTGCAAGTGCGGTCGTTGCCGGCGCGGTATCTCTATCGCGCCGGAAATAAAAGTTTGCTGAAATGCACGGACTTTCTCGAGGGAGGAGGTACAGTTCTGCGAGGGCACGTTAATGCCAGCTGAATCGGTTGTTTGGTTCGGTTCGTGAAGTTTCGATTGTTTCACAATTTGTCAATTACACTGTACTGGGGTGAATCGAAATTTAACTTAATCTCGAAGTTTAACCTAACCTCGAAATTTAACTTAATCTCGAAATTTAACCTAACCTCGAAATCATTGGCGAAATATGTTTTTCTTCTTTCGTTCATATTTCGTTGGTATTCAAATCGAATACTCGATTTTGTTGGTCAAAAATGTTTTTTTTTTTTCTTCTTTCGAAAAATGATTTCACGCTTTAACGAATCGTTTTCCATTTAAAACTGTCGTTCTGAAGCTGATAATTTCCTCGCTTTAGGATTCGATGAATATGAATTAATATAAAGCGCGATATATATATATATATATATATGAAAGCGTAATGTAATTTATTCTTTACATTTGCCTTTTACAGAATGCATTATAATTTATTCATAGCTTGTTTCGAGGCAGACCTTTTTTTTTACAATATATCGCGCGTAGGGGAATATTTCACGTATCTATATACACCTTTTAGTTCAATTCATACTTCCGTGATGGAACAAATTCGCAAATATTTGGAAAAATTCCCCGTGAAAAATTCTCCGCGCGAATAGCTTGAAAAATACATATATCATAAAGATCTACGAATAATTGAAAAAAAAAAAAAAGAAAAAGAAAAAGTCCTTTGCAGAAAATACCGACAAACAATTCTAATTTATAAATAATTCTCAATTTATCTGTAAACGAACCTTTTATTTAGTTTTGATCCTTTTCCGCGCGATCTATAATTTTTCAAGCTTCAAAGCACGCGGCGATACGCCGCGTTTCAACGGCGCGTTCAGTCTTTTGGTTATCGCCGATGAGAACTCGCTTTTAATTGACTTGGTCGTTCGTACAATTCGAAACGGCGAGAACCGGACGAGGTTTGTTGATCGCAACGGTTGGTATATTCCGACAGCGGGTTCTTCCCGAGAGAGCGCTATTGTTCTAGACGCGGCTACCTGACGCGCGCGACCGCGCCATTATGCGCATCCTAATGCGGATTGCCGGATGAAAATTGAATAAATCACGACGACCGTTTTGCCGGCAGAACGACGCGGTGAAAATTTAATCGCGCTCGATACGTTGCTTCCGTCCCGGAGGAATGCGGATCCTATCATCGATTTCACGGACAGCGAAAACGTCGATTCGAAATCCTCTTAAGATCGCCTCGGTTGTCCTTCGCAGGAATTTCCTCATCGCGAGGGATTAACGGCGATTTTTCGCTTCTCATTCGCTGAGAATTTATATTGTTTTAACAATATTGCGTATTAACAATATTGTCGATCTTGTTCCTCTTTGCGCGAAATGTTGTTGCGAAAATGTTGTTGCATTGCCAGAAATCGAATGTTTAATCGTTGTTTAATCGTTGAAACGTCAGAAGCTGTTGATCTGTGATGCCAATTTGTCGATGATTGTTCGTTTTATTAAACTGCATTAGAATTTTATTCTTTTGACGTCTGACAAGTATTTACTTGTATCACTTAGAAATTGTTCCAAACGTTAGAAACAACGCGTTGTTCCTGTAATATTCAGGATATTGTAATTACACGGTTAATAATTGAATTCTTCAATTAATAATATCAAAGGCCATTGCCAGTATATACAGTCGCTCAGATTGCAGATTTTTATGCATTTTTATGCCTATTTTTGTGAACGTGGATAAAAGCGTGGATGATAAAAATTTGGATGCAAATTAGTTTCATACACTTTTGCATATCGCGTGCACCTCTGAATTTCCCATAAACGCGCAGAAATCAATATCTGGTCACTTCGTTCTTCACGCAGGGATTAAGCTAATTATTCGAGTCGAGCATCGAATTTGACCCAAACAACAGGCGAACGCATCTGCTCGAAAAATCGACTCGATTTGCACTTCTCCGTCTATGTAGTGCTCGACGAATAGTTGCGAGCCGATGGGCCAGCGGATCGCGATCCTCGGCGGGCACCTGTCGATCGCGTCTCAATTATTAGAAGATGGCCGGCCGCGCGCGTAATGCGGCATTAACTATAAACACGCGCGTGCACGCGCCGATCTGTAATAGACATCTAATTACGCTAATGCGGTAACGAGGCCGCCATGGCCCGGCCGATCGCGTTCCACGGTAATTCCGCGCATCGTTTAGGCATCGAAAACACGCGCGGCCCCCCGAGCGATATTACCGCTATCCGGGAATTAAAGCTCCAGCGGAACGTTCGGCCGCGCGGCACGCGTCTACTAAGTACCCAGAGCTTGCTCGGTCGCCGCTTGTATTTCATTATCAACGGAATTATTGTTACGTGTTCCCCAATGCTGCGTTATCTATCCGTCCGGCGTTGAACGGCCGTTCAGTGAAATTACGTCGACACTCTCAGGGGACAGGCATAGTCGCCGCGGTGCAAGGGTTGCGACGTGACGAAAGGTCGTTGTTCTCGTTAATCCTTAGGGGCATGCAAGTTTAAAGAAATAAGAAAACTCCACCTGCGCGGAATTCTTTCCGATTTAAAAAAAGAAAAAATGCAGCGTAAAATATTTTTTAAAATGAAAAAAAGTACTTAGATAAATTCTTTATTTCACAGAGTGGGCCATAATAAATTCCATAAAAACTAAAAAATATCCCACCACGCATTAACTGTTGGACAATTTTAACCGACAACACCTAATTTTAACCGCAAAGAGTTAAGCGAAATGAGACGGGAGTTAATAAAACGATCAGGATGTGCAATATGCATCGAATGAAGATCTAGGCTGGGATCGACAATGTTTCTTGAGAAACAGTTGCTGTTGATTCGGGGAATCTCCGAGTGTTACAGGTGGTTGATTTTTACTGCATGAGAGACTCTGCGAGCTTGACGAAGCGCGTTCTTGTTTTTCAAACTAGCTCGCGAGGAACGCACGAACTTCTTCCACTGTATGAGTAAATAGCTTCGGTTAATTAATAACCCTTCTCTTGCAAGTAAACGAAATTCTGATTGTAAGTGGCTAATTGTAGATGTTAATTTGCTCCGGTAATTGAAGATCTGGCAGAAAGTAATCGTTAATGGAAATACGAACATAGAATTTTAAGTCGCTTACTTTCAACGTTCGGTATTGATCGTAGGTAATAAAACTTTCAAGTCGCGAATCTTTCTCGCATAAAATATCCAGTTTTAACGTTTTAACGTTCTAACATTAGTATATTTGATATTTTTAATTTTAATATTTCCAATTTTGAAACAAATACAGTTGTTAATCCTTTCTCGTGCAAAATATCCAATTTTGACACTCACTTGCTGTTAGCGTAGTTAATATTTCTAATTTTAGTATTTGTTTTAAAATAAATTTCTAATTCTGAAACAAATACACACATTCAGTATGATACAATTGCCAATTCTCCTACAAAATATCCAATTTCAACATTTACTTAGTACATTTAATATTTCCAATTTTAACATTTGTTTAATATACTTGGTATTCCCAATTCTAAAACAAATATTTAATGGATGTATGTGTGTATAATTACACAAAAGTGACAAAATAATAAATATGTGTGTAATTGCACGCACATTTAAGTACACTGTGTTCTAGGAAATGCACGACTGCCTGTGTATTAATAATTACACGAATTGAAGTCCAGATTCGTGGCACTGCACGTGCACTGCGCGACGTGAACCGTGAAGAGTTTCTATTTAAAATACGCTCGTATTATTTCCACCTCTCCCACCTCTCGTTTCCTCTCGTTTCCACGTTGGTGGAATGCATTTTTCTTGGCTATCACGTTGGGATTTTATTGAAACGAAACGAAGACGGGGAAAAAAGGGGAGGCGGGGAGAGAAACACGGTGAATCACATCTGAAAACGATCGTTGGACGAGACAAATCGAAGATACGACGATTCCCACCGTTTTTCAACGCTGTGCTCTCTACCGAGTTGTTCTTGTTACCTTGGGAAACGCAAAGGCAGATTTCGATCGACAGACTGTGAACAGACTATGGAAGAATGTAGGCAGAACAAAAACAAAAAAAAAGAAGGAAAAGAGAAAGAAAAGAAAGAAAAGGGAAGGAGAAAGAGTCAGAAGAGAAGTGAAACTATGTACTTCCTTGGCTGTTCCTTTGCGAAGAAGAAGTTCCCTGGTGCTTCGACGATTCTTCTGTGAATCTTGAGGTCTTGGATGAAGTTGTTCACCTGCTATCCGTTGGACGACCGAGTAGCATCCCTTTGTTATTCTTCGAGGTGACTTAATATAGCGAAATTACAATGTATACCTTATCTCTGGATGTAAATGGTGGGTTTATTCAGGTTGTATTTCCCCGGTACTTTTATGATGAATTCTCCCGTCCATTTAAATGATAATTAGATTACTCGGTTGATTTACGACGAAAGAAGAGAAAAATTAAGAATCGTCGTTGCATTATCTCCGAAGTTTAACAAAAACAGCTTTTAATATATTGAAATGGATAGAAACAACACGTAGGTACCAGAGGCGATGATTTTTCAGTATCAGCAAAAAGCACGAAACCGTAAATTTGTTTTTACGGTTTCCGTGCGCTCTTGTAAAAATTCTGAAAGCTGCTATAAATTATTCCAACGCTCGCAGCGCACGCATTCAACGTGTTTAACGGGAAGTTTACTTCTTTCTTTGCAGAGAGGTATTTCAACTTTGGCGCGATTTAGTTTACCATTTAAGCTCGAAAAGTTTCAATATGACAGACGTCGCAATTAAGTCACTTTGAATTGTTTCAATATCTATCAAAATTCGATTCAAAATCCAACAAGAATGTAAAATCATTCTGCCTCGATTGTCGTAAAAATTATTTTACAAATCTCAAGATAGAAACTAGTTTTTTTTTCAATTTTTGCTTATCTTTGTATAATATAATATTTATCGGATGATATTTAGTATCTACAGTTTCGAAGGTAGAGATTGTAATATTTAGCATACGAAGAAAATTTCTATCTATCTGTGAAATTTCATGAATATCTAATTGTTACAATTATATCAGCTCATTTATTATTGCTGCTTTCTATTTGTCATTTACACTAACATTATCTAATATTATCCTTTTTCTATATATCATTAACAATAAAATCTATTTCTGTTGCAGGTGAGTACTCGAGTACACGAAGATTCTCTTGGCTAACGAAACTAATCCTTATTTGTTCATTGATTTGTGTACATCCGACCTCCTACGATAGGTACGTAAACGAATTTTAACAGTTGCAATTTCATTCTATCACTGAAAGTGATTTTAGCGGGGGTAACTCTTCAGGTGCAACGCTAATGCAACGAAAATTAGCGATTGGTCAATTTGGGTCACGTGATTCGTGAGGGGGCGTGGCGTAGACCTCGAGTAGGAGTGGCGTTGTCTGGTACTGAGCGCCTGTCATTTGTTTTCTATCGATTCAAATGTTTTCATATCGATAAAATTTTATAGTAAAAAAAGTCGTCTTCATTTCCTAGTCAGAACAGTTGTTTCTGGACCTTTCAGTGAGACGAATCGTACTGGTCGGTTACAAGTTGTGCAGTTTTTTAGATTACACGATAATTTTAATGCACTCAGCTTCGTCAAGCTTCGACTGATTATCCGGTCACGTAATAATTATCCGCGGCTCATGGAGCTTCTTTTTTTCAAGAGCGTGTGTCGAAGAAAGCCGAATAATTTGGTCGAGTGCCCGGGAGGATAGCGCGAAGGGTTGCAGTCGGTCGTTTAACTGGGGCGAGGTTGATTTCCGGCGGTGTTTAATAATCGCGTGAACCGCGTCGTCGGAATTATATCGCGGTAATTAGCGTATCGTTATTGCTACGGCGTAATGCAACGTTACAATGCGGCCGCGAACGCGTTAATACAGGTGCAGAGTGTACGCGGGAGTTGGCGGGGGAGATAATTCGCACCGAGCCAAATCCAATATTAGTTGACTTCGTTCAATTCGTTAATGGATCCGGGCGAGTCGTTGATCACGCCGATTTTTCCCAGCGGTCGCGTGCTTCTAAATTGTGCGACTGAACAAGCGGTGATTTAGAATTAGAAACGAACCAAGCGCACCACTCTCGGAACGCGTCAGATTTGTGTGCTCTCCCGCGCGCGGAATTTGAATACTTAATCGGGTTCGGACGTTCCGCAAAGAGAATAATTACGAATTCGTGGTACTTGAATTTTTCGCGATTTTCCTCGGCTTTTAAACTTTTCTGGTTTTGAAGAGAACTCGATCAAATATATGGAAATGTTTGATTTGATAATAAAATATCTAATATTAGCAATATTGGCATTTAATAAAATATTACGCAGATGAGCGTAGAAATTTTTTTCGAGTAGCGACGCGGAGAATGCAAGAACAGATTTTTTGACAGTATTTTTTTAACGTTTTACGAGGTTATCCGTTCGACATTTAGCTTCTCGCGATTACGACAGCGCGAGAGTAATTGGATGTTTACATTTTGACTTTCAGTTCGTCCCATTATATCCGATAAATTAAATTGTAATTTAATGGAATTGCAATTTAATACGCGGCCTGATGTAGTCTCATGCAAATTGGCCTCTAATTTTATTTGTAAAGCTATTTCGTTGTATCATTTTGGTTTTGCCCACCGCATTTGGGACATCGGCGAACAAATATCAATTAATTTCCGTATCGTAACATGTAAATAATGTCACGACGGAATCACGAGTAAAAATAATAAAATATTTTCCCAGCGGATAGACGGTAGTGGAATTTCACGATAAAGTTCGTAATAAAGTTCATGGATCTCGCTTTGGCCGATACATTTCGAAAAAACTGTTAATTCCGATAATGAGATATTTGGAAACAAAGAAAAGAAACTGTTCCAAATGAATGAATTGATATCGTGTCACTTAACTTGAGCTTTCACGATTCAAAGGCTACTTTCACCCTTTTGTTAATAATAATTTAATAAAAAGAATCTCACAAATTCAGAGACTATTTCCCCTTTCCGTTGGGAAACAATAAATCTACGTAACATTATCCTGCAAACCGTGAAAAATAATTGTTCCGTCGATCGAACCACTGACAATTCCCTCAACCTCAGATTTTCTATCAAACGAAATTCCTTTGAAAAACATTCCTCCGCCAATTATAAGTCAACGATACGCGCAACTTGCACAACAAGTTCTGCGTTCCACAATCGTACACGCGGGATCCCCTAACAAACTCGATAAATTCGATTAAATTTCTCTCGTGGAGGGGGCGGGAAGGGAGAAAGCCGTTTCCAACGTTGGAGCACGTCGCGAGCCGAAACCATTCGGCGCACTCAGCTTCCACAGCCCCCATGAAAAAACACACGGTTCTCGATCGACGCGCGAGCACTCGGTTCCGCGATTAGACGTCCATTACCAAATCGACGTCGAACGTACCAACACCAACGCCGGCGTTACACAGACGCGGTCCGACGTCGAGAGACTCCATCAAATCACCGGCGGTTTTATCAATTCTTCCTCGTCTTCGTTCCTCGATTCTCGTTCGCGAAGACGAAAGGGGAGGGACGAGGGGAGGAAACGGCGGTACGAGTCAAATCCATAATTATTCCGTTCGAGGGGGGGAAACGATTTCGTTCGAAACGAAGCGTTTGCCTTTCGTCGTCCGCGTCCCGACGCGTTGCACGTGACAAGTACGAAACGAAGCCGATAGAGGAACGTGTATCGACAACCGTCGGTTCGCTGTTTTCCAAAATTAGACCGTTCAAAGGCGGATGGACCGACGAACGGCCGGTGGGGGCGGTTGGAGAGGCGGAGGGTGGGGCTGAAAGTTGGTGGCAAGTTCAACGCGAGTTCGTGGCTCGGTTGGAATTGACGGAGTGGTACGGGTCTGATCGAGGTCTCGAACTTGCCAGTTGTCGAGTTATTCCGATCAGTTTTGAGCTCTGACACGATGTTTGAAAGCCGGCGGACTGTCAACCTGGTGGCGTTTTCGACCGAGGTGAATGATTGTCGAAGTGTTTGCACAATCGGTGTCGCGTTCTTGTTGCCGGCTCGTGTCGATGCGATGCTTCCTCGCTTTGGTTCGTTGCTCGATGAATGTTTGGTGCGATTAATAAGTGCATAATTGTCGGTTGACGGTGATTTAGCGATTCGAACGATCGTCGAGACGATTGGAAAATTAAATTCAATCGGACGATCGAATTACATCGTCGAAAGAAGGGTGAATTTGTTAATTTTTTGGGAAAAGACTGGAGGATTGAACAAATTTAGCTTCGAATGTTTTTCCGTAATGAACATCTTACCAAATTATTTTCTCTTCCCAATATCTGTAATTTTTATGACATGTCGAATTGTTTGAAATGTTGTATGTACAAATATAAGAAATTATTTATATAATATATAATAATTATTTATATCATAATATAAGAAATTAATCCACAGAATCTTTGTACAAACGAAACGAAACGAAAAGTGCGAAATCATTAGCGTTTCAACTAGAAAATGGCGCGAGATCTCTGGTATTCGAACGAAGAACAACTATGTACATAAATTATCAAAGAAAACACTTTGCGAAATTCAGCACGCAGTTCGGGGCAGTTAAATGGATAATTAATACTCGAGGCAGTAAGGCTAATAAATATTAATGCATTATTAATGTTATAATAATAAATTCGCTATAAAGCTAAGTGTATCTCGAAAACTGCGGCATAGCGCGTATAATGTATTCATTAAAATTGCGTTTGCCAAATATTCGTATAATTTCATGAATTACGTTATACGCCCGCCGGTATATACCGGTATATATGTATATGGAAGCCTTAAAATCGTAATTCGTTAGGGAGGGGGGCAGGGGGGGGGAGTGGAACGCAATTTAAACGAAAATTTGCTCGAAATTGTTCTGATAATGAAAACATTTTTCTCTCGTTCGAATTATATTCTTAGTTATTATTATTTTGCATCGTTCTACAGCTGGGATTAGGTTGGATTACGTAATTTAAAAAAGCACCATCTTTATTAATCCCATCCCCTTTTAAAACTTTCTGTATTTCGCGAGACGAACGTACCATTTAATGGCCTTCGTTGCGCGAAATACGGATTAAGAGCGATTTGATGAAAAGCCTCGCAAAGTCACCTACGACCCGTCGATACCAATTGAAAGGTTGACATCGCCGACCCGATCGTTACGTGGTAACCAACTTTGTCGTCGTTTACAATTATTAGAGTCCTCGTCCGCCAATTGAGCCAATAGCTATTCTTAGTGAAATTTTGCTGATCACAAGCTCTGCTAGTTAACAGCGCTGTTGAATTCTCTTGCATAACGGTAGCGAGTTTAGCAACTAGACGAATGAAGGTCTACGAGTGAATTACACGAATCGCAAATCGAGTTTTGTCGCAAAACGAAGATTTTCAGATAATGTTACTCTTCCAATTTGAAAAAAAGTTAGAAAATATGATTTTTGACAGATTCGTGCCTTGTATCAAAATTAGTCAAAGTAGAGGAAGTAATTAAGTAATACCAAATGTTGAATTTGTAGCGAACTAGGATTCTTCAACTACGAGTTTCGAACACTGACTAGCACAAGCCGCAAGTGGCTGCGCGCCTAGCGTCGAGGTCCTGTCGATCTCCGACGTTAAGTAAAGCAGTGTGCGGAACCCCGCTAGGATGGGTGATCGAGCAAGCCATCAGAAGAGCAGCAGCCCCCCCACTGGATGAGTCTTAGGCAGTGGTGACTCCAAGACGAAACGCAACCTTCGCTTTCTCTCTCTCTCTCTCTCTCTCTCATATCCTTTCCATGCATCTTTCTCATCTTCACATTTTACGTACCCTTCAAATTTAATCCAGTATAGAATTGCAACAAGTATTGACTCATCCGCGAAATAAAAAAAAAAAAAAAAAGAAGGAATATTCAGAACGAAACGTTTCGTAAAACGACGATTAAAACTCTCATTTCTGAAATCAAGCGTTCAAATTTCCCTCGTTCACTCGCTTCCGAAGTCAATTCAGATGATTCTGTCACCGATCCCGGAGGATCACGCGGAGGAAACAGAATAAAAATAAAATGCTCGGTGAAAACGGGGAGAGCTGCACGCTCGCGGCGATGAAACGAGAGAGGCGAGAGATCGATAATCGCGCAGCGCGTGCACGGTGAACACGGCGTCATTGAAAACGGCGAAAAAAGAGGTTTATGACCGATAGGAGGACGGTTTTATTTGGAGAGTGTTTCGAAATTTGACGGCTGAATGGAGGCTATATAGGCGGCAACGCCACCGAGATATTCCATTTCTAAATGCAACGACACTCCAGTTATCCGGCTGTTTGCTACGTCGCGTCGCGCACGTTCGACGGAGTGTGAGGTGGGGTGTGAAAAAAAGAGCGGGAAAAACACGAAACCATCGCGCGATGCGCGGTGATGCTGACAAGGCGTCCCTCCCTCCACTGCGCCCCTCCCACGATCGCGCGTACGTTCGTTCATTTTCGGGAAACTCCGAGGGCTGAAATTTCGCGGGATATTCACGTGTAATTTAATTCATTGTACCTACCGTTCAAGCTATAACGCAAGCGCGCGGCAGCACGTTCGTAAGAGCGTCGCGGATTGATATTCGAATCGATGCGAAATACACCCTGAAATTATAGCGTACACTCGGAGGACCGAGTGCCTCGGATTAACTGACTCTGGTTTCGCGAACACGAACGGCTCTGAATTGAAGCAGCATCCCGCTGCATTCCTGCTTTGGAATTGACGATGGCTTTTAGCAAAGTGTATTTTGATTGGGTATAATAAGGGATAGATTGAATCAGAGTGATTCTGAACGCGTTGAGTTTTGTGTACTTTTTCCTTAGAAATGACTGCAGCTTGAAATATATTGTATTGCAAGGCGTTTAATCTTACGCGTTGTTGAAAATTCTTTAGTGCACGAAATTTACTTCTATTTCTGTTCCACTGTTTTTTTTTTAATTTTTAACTTTGATTCTTCAATCGTTAGTTTCTTGATACTGAAAGGTAATTAAAAATCAGTCATCGTGGCAGTCAACGTGTTGAATTTCTTTGGAAATTAGTGAATTTTTATTCATTGTATGAACTTGTTCAATTGGGTCGTTTAAAGGGAGATTTTATTGTGGTAGTATATAGGGGTTGTTTTGTAATACCGAAGGAAGAGTGTATGTCCATTACTTGCCTCGCTCTTTTGCAATTGCGAAAAGTATTTTTATCATTAAATAATAACACTTATATCATAACTACTATAATATTCGCGAGCGTTTTGTGAATACGAACAATCTTGAATTGAAGTAACGTCGCTCTTCGGAATCAGTAACAATTTTTTACAAGATGCACTTCGATGAGAAAATAAGAGAGACGATTCTTAATGGATTTTCTTTAGAATTTCTCTGGAATTGGATTTTTGCTGCACGAAAATTATTTGTCATGTAAAGGGATGTTTTCTAACGTGTAAGAAAGAGGATGAGTCTACGTTGATTTTGAACATTTTCATTTACGATTACTTGGTTCACTGTTCTGCAGTTGAGAAAATGTACATTTGCTTCAGTAAGTTATTCATCTAAAAAGACAGTCAATGAATTGATCGACACCTGTCTAATTATAATATTCGTTCATCATTGTTTCTCACCTTTTGTTAAAACTGTAAAATCCATAAGATTTCACATACACATTCCAAGTATAATCACAAACGGCAGCACACGCGGTTAAACACGTTGCAAAAGTTCTTCGAAAAATCACGTAAACGGGGAGGAGCGAACAACCTTGAACTTCGACGTGGCCGGCAACGTTAATTCAATTCGAAAAGCCACGTTGAAGCCACCGCCGCTGGGATTTTTGGAACGTGTTTAATACTAATTTCCGGGCGCAATATGCCGGCAAAAAGTTGCCTCCCCATTTATCTCGGGGATCAGTCCGGCGCGGAAACTTTCTGTAACGCTTCTCTCTCTCTCTCTCTCTCTCTCTCTCTCTCGGCACAAACGTTTATTTTTGATTTCCGTTGCGAGGCGGATATTAAAGTAGCGGGGTCGGGTTTCCATATAAAACGCGTGCCCGAGCCAGAATTTATCCCCGAGAGCTGTCATCGCCGTGGAGAACGTTGTTTATTATCGTCTGGTCTCGGATACATTCGTCGAAGCTGCATTTAAGCTTCAACCGTTCCATTTCGTTTGCAATTGTGGAGTGCAGACGGGAATAAAGTAGAAGAGAGCTCTTTCGTTGAACTGAATGGAAACGTTATTATTCCCAACGGTGGGATCAAGTGCCTGTGAAAATTACAAGGTCTTCCAAATTTTAATCTCTGTCGCGTACACGTGTGGACAATGCGTTCTTCAGATTTTATTTCTGCCCTACGTGTGCCATGTTTTTTTTCAATTTAATTAAAACGGACTTGATTTTCACGGATCGGCGGGGAATTTGATTGCATATTTTATTTTTGTTCCACGTGTGCTGTGTTTTTTTTTTTCAATTTGATTCAAACTTGATTGATCGAATGCAATTTAAAACAAAAATGCAAAAATACGTGGAATATTGAAATTATAATATTTAGGAGGCAAATTTCTCTTACGTTCGCAACAATCTGTAGTTTGATAATTATAATAATCAAGTGAAGCCAATGAAGCTTGAAAATGTTTCACAAAACGTTCATAATGCACATAATGCACACTAATTTTATAAAATTACTTCTACAGTTCGCAAGATGCTATAATACGATTCGATACAAGGTTCCTCGAGTGTTCGATGTCGTATTTCCGCCTTGATATATATGTGTGTCACACTTGCAACAATACATCCCTGAAAAGTATATGGCGGACTTTCCAAAGGTCAAAAGTTCAAGTTCGAGTTTTCTCATTATCCACAAGTTTTTACACCGCTACTAGAAAATTTCAAGTTTGGTACTAACCCCCGCTCAAAGTTTCACAATTCAATCTCATCCACGTTGTGTCGGCTCGGCAAACAAGGATTTATAATGTTTCGAGAAGCTGTTCGACGTAAAACTCTCACCCGGAAAATCGTGCATACTGTTAAGAAGTTTCTCACATTTCGTTTAAATTTGAGATATTCTTTCTCGATGTTTCGAACGCAGCGAGGTTCAAAATCGAGGCTCGTACCTCGACGATATTTTATTCCAGCCTAGGTGGAAAATCTGGTCGAGCCACGAAGAATCGAAGAATGTGAAACGTGAAATCGCGATACGTGACAGCGGAAAAGGCAGCCGGCCGGAAGTTGACCGCGCCGTTTCTCTTTCACGACTTTTTCAAAGTGTGATGGACGATCGTTAAAGAGAGAGGCGATCGTTAACGCCATTTTAAAGGAAAACTGCGTGGCTTCGAGGCGTTTAATCCCTTGCACTCGACTGTCCCTTCTGAGGGAACATTGTAACATACTTAAATCTAGCCAACAGCTCGAACTTTCTCTTTTCATCATTTGCTATTATACATAATTATAATGATAACGGCAAAATTTCAGAATAATTCGGAATAACTCACATAAATATTAGACTTTTTGTTGCTTCTTACGAAAGTTCAAAAAATGGAGGATATTATTTTTTCAGAGATTGAAACTGTTTATTAAACGTTTATTAAACTCTATATATTATTATTATCATTAAACTATTAGTATTATTATTAAAATATTTATTAAACTCTTGTATATTATTATACTTGTTCTAGCAAACCCACAATGCACGTCGATGATCGCTTTAAATTTAAAAAATATCACACGTTAGAACGAAATACAATCAACGAAATTTCGCGTTAAATACCATTTGAATGATTGTTTCCCATACTATATCATTTTATTTGATGCGAGGCTTCGTAAATAGATGATACAAAAAAAAAAGAAGAAAAGTTTGTTGAGAAAAGGTTAATTCTTCCGCTAGCCTAATCTGGTGCGAGGTCCCGTTTTTCGGGACGCCTTTTGCCTTCTTTATAGCGACCGAGGTGAATTTAGGCCTTTGCAGGGGAAACTTAATCCTCTGCTTCCGTTTCTACCCTGCATCTTCCGCACATTGACCTTCTCCCCACCTGGCCGTCTTCCTTTCTTCCGCTTAATCTCGTCGCACGAGTTATGCGACCTCGAACGATCGTCTACCTTGCACGTTCGTTTCCCTTTTTCTTTTTCTTTTCCTTTTCTTTTTGATGAGATTTTTGAAACATTTTTTTACGTCATTCGATGGATAATTGATGACGCGAGAATCTCTGGTTGTCTGATTTCAAAAGATATATATATTAATAACGATTCTTTTTTTTTTTTAAATAGTGATTTATTTTCATTGATTCGATATGAATTGTAGTACAAAGAGAGAATTTGGTTTCTTTTTTTTGAAGTTGAAAGCTCGAAATAATAACTTTCAAAGCTAATTTTTCTTTAAGAAACCTCGTTTCTATAATATATCAACTAGACTTGGAGGAATTTTAAAAATTCAAGCCCTCTTTCGAAGATTCAGGAAAATTGTAAGAAACGTTAAATCAGAAAAGCACGAAATTGCTGTTCCTTCGAAAAAATATCCTTTGTCAAGAAAATCGAATTTCAATATCCATTAGTAAAGAAATTAGAAATACTTGGGACATGATATCACTTGTGATAAAATTTTCGAAAAATCACGAAAAATTCTTCTTCGCACTCTTCGATTATCACTGTCAGAGAAAACTTGCAAACTCTCCGCGAATAAAAAGATCGAGACTCGATTCGAATTGAACAAGCTCACCGAGGTGTTTCAAAATTAGTGTTACTTCACGGAGGGTGTAAATCGAGGTCGATTAATCGATTTTTGAGCAGCACGAGTTCATTGTTCGCTCGCGGAACACCTGCCGCTTGATTATTCGCCATCGAAGTCGAATACACGGCGACTAGGATTTTCAGTGGCCGTGTCGGGCTGCACGGACATGTCCGATCGCGAACTGGTTTCTGTGTCCCGAATAACCTAGCGGCGGAATATCGTTCCCATTACGCCGCTAGTTCGCGAGACCTGCACGTGACGTTCCCGTGTATCTCCACCGGCGATTTATCAGCCGGTGCTTTATTTAAACTGTTACAGGAAGGAAAGAGGAAAAGAAGCGAGAAGGAAGGAGAACAGAAAAGAATCTAGTTGTCGCGTTATCTTCAATTTTGATCGAACGGACAAGTGTTTCGGTAGAAACGTATCAAGGTACGAATTAACGGAAGCAGTTGAGTAAAGAACATGTCACGTTTTTTATCACTGAAAGTGATTTTAGCGAGGATAACCCAGAAAATCGGGCCTCTTTAGGTGCAACGCTGATGCAACGAAAATTAGCGATTGGTTGATTTGGGTCACGTGATTCGTGAGGGGGCGTGGCGTTGTCTAGTACTGAGCGATCGCGCCTGTAATTTGTCTTCTATCGATTCAAATGTTTGCGTATCGATAAAATTTTATGGTAAAAAAGTCGTCTTCGTTTCCTAGTCAGAACCAATCGCTAATTTTCGTTGCATCAGCGTTGCACCTGGGCCCGATTTTCTAGGTCACCCCCGCTAAAATCACTCACAGTGATAAAAACCAGAAACAGAGAGGGACAGGCGGAAATGCAAGTTCTCGCACAGGAAATCAGGCGAGTGGCAGGAGAAAATGTCATCGTCCTCGGCGAATCTGTGGCACTTTATTCAAAAACAAGTTACAGGGACCGGACGGTTTCAGTTACAGGGAGACCTAGATTCCCTCTGTGCGTTCGAAAAGAGGGTGGTTTTTCTCTCCTCCCTCCCAAAAAGCCTCGGTGAAATTGTCGCGTGTTTTTGACACAGAGAAACCGTTTCGCTCGCGGACCGCGAAAACCTCACGCTCGAGCTCGATCGAGCTCTCGGGAGATCTCGCTGCCTTACCTTCGGCACCTTTTTTAGCTCCGAGGTGTGCGAAGTTTATGCGCGGAAAATAACGCGAGAAAGGGCGAGCGGGAGTGGGAGACGGCTTCTCGAAAAATAAGCTAGAAGTCGAAGCTGCCTTCCGGCTGTTTTCTAACGGCTGCCTGACCTAGACGGAGCAAGGTAATTTAATGATTCAGACCCCGTTCCGTTTCGTTCCGGTTTCCGGCGCTCTCTCTTTCTTCCAACCCCTCGATTTCTCGCAGTTCACCTGCGCGCGGCGATCCAATTTCGGATATTTTCCTCCATCAACAGCGCTGAAATTACGACTCGTTATCCCCGGTGAAGACTCCGGGCTTGAAGTTTCCCGATTCACGGTTCATCGTCGGCCAAGTAGGGGGAATTCATAAGATTGAAATTGATAAGGGGATACGGAACGGCGGAACGTTCTTAAGGATTGTTTGCAAGAGGATGTGGGATTCGTTTGAAGCGGTCGCTTTGATCGACAGCGGCGCTCTATCTTCGCCGGGGATTGCGAACCGTCTTGCGATGTACCTAGGATTGGAAGAATCCGGTTGCACTTGGAATTTCGCTATCGCAAATGAAAATGAAATTTATTGGACAACGTGAGATTGAATAAACTCAGCTTAAAAATTGCTCGTAATTATTTATTTAAACATTGCAAGTTGAGTTTATTAATATTAATTTAATAAATTGATGATCGTCGTACGACGATCTCTCCTCTCTTTTTTCATTTTCAGTTGCGCGAATGTAGCTTAGTTTGAACATGTATTTTTATCTATTGTTTTCTTCTTCACATTGATATATTATTTCTTTTTTTCCATTTTTTACAAAATTTCGTAGATTCGTTGTCTATTTTTGAAAAGTCTACGTCTTTGGATTTTGTACGTACATTAGCGAGTGATATTAAAATTAGAATATCATATATATCTCTGTTATATTATTACAATAATATACGACCACGTTATTCGATTGCATTCTACAAAATTTCATAAAGTTTATGTAGACATTTCCTGCCTCATTTTCTACGATTGTTTCTAGGCATTAATTATTTTTAATAATGGAAGAGATCCTTTTTCCTTACCCAAGCTGAGCTAAATAACAACGAAAATTGAGAATGGACGCAATTATCGAGCAGCGGTGGGGAAAAAAGTATCGATCGCCACCGGCACGCCGGGGCTCTCCGATAAACGGCAGAAGCCGAACAGTCGATTAGCGCGTAGTTTACGTAGCCATTCGTCTTCGTAGACGATAGATGATAAAATGGGACCGGTGTGGAAACACGGTCAAGTGTGCCACTGGATCACACGGATTTACTTTTACGCGGCCGGCCAGGGGAGGGGGAGGGAATGGTAAGGAACCAATTAAACTGGAAATCGCGTAATAAAATGCAAACGACGAGCGGGCAGAAGCAATTAAAGGGGATGAAACGCACGACAAAAAGGCAAGCCGGGCTGACGCTTCGATTACTCCGACTCGATGGTCATCGTAGGGGCTGAGAAAGTGATCTGATTTGTTTGATATTTCTCCCGAATATGTACAATTGGCTTGCCACGGAGAAATTACCTTGAATTTTCAGTTCGATTCTGGCTGTTTCACTCGAGAATTCGCCGAGTTTTTAATGAATTTAAATTGAACTTTCAAAATTCAATTTACTAAAGACCGGCTTCGCCGATACTACAAAGTGGTTGAATTAACGTGAAAATTATTTAACGTATTATTTCATCAATTGGGAAAACATCTTTATATATGTGACATCATATGATATAATTGAGTCCCTGATCGACACTATTTATTATATAATATCTAGTATTTGATACAAGATTCTAATAATATCTAATAATAACTAATGTTAAATTCTGTCTTGATATTAATGCTTGATATTAATCTGAATGAATTTCCTGATATTAAATGAAACACTATTTAACACATTCTTTTATAATGGCCATATGATAATATTAAATTCTACCTTACTGATTCTAATATAATTGTTCAACGCAACTAACAATAATTATAATATACCAATGTTAAATTCTATCTTAATATCAATATTAAATTAATCTGAGCCAAAATCTCCTCATAATATAAAATATAAAACTATATGTAAATAGTATTTTATATTATGTAACACTATTTATCATATTCTTTCACACGTACATTCTATCCAAAAAATGATTACCCATTCCCTCTGTGATAATTCGAAATCTTGAAAGTTGTGATACCAAGAGTAACTCCGCCAGTAACTCGTTCAGGATTCTCTTTCCACCCCGCTGCTCCCATAACCCAAAAAGCAGCGAGTTTCTTCGCCGCGATGGCCGTTTCAAACTGCAATTAATTATCAACCAACGACCGTGAAAGAATTAGATGGAAAATATTTCTTGGACGGCGCGAGTCGAGTGTCGAGTAGTTTCCACCGTGCAAAAAACGCGGAACCAGAGGCGTTGGTGAAACGACGATGAGCGGGCGACGACGACGCGAACGCGCGAGCGCGTCAAAGAAGAGAGAGAGAGAGAGAGTGGTACGTTTTTTTTTCGACGAGATTTCACCGAGTCGACTTTTTCCACCGAGCCGGAAGAAACTTTCGGGAAATTGATGGCGCGATGTACCGCGACGACGAGGAGGACGGCGATCTCTCTCGTCGGGAAATCCGGAAGAAATCTCGAAAAGAGGGCGATCCGCGAAAAGTTTGGGGGTCAGGCGAGCTCTCTCCGGCATCGACCGATCTGGAAACTTTCGTCTCGGCCAGCTTCCCGCGATTATTCTAATGAAAATGGCGGCACGCGCGCGTAAGCCTCATCTCCGGGCGAGCGTTTCAAATAGTCGCGAATTCGGCTTCCATTTAAAGTGGTGAAAAAAATTGGACGAGTCATTCGCGGATTCCCTTTTATCGCGGTTTGATTTCGTTCTGTTTTTCCATTTTTTTGTTCTCCCTTTTTTTTTCTTTTTTCTTTTTGAGAGGGGGACTCGTGGATAATCCGGGAACCATCGAAATATTAAATTAAAACATTTTTCTTTTTCCTTCTCTTTCTGTCTGTCGGCGGAATCGGGAATGGAACGATTCAGGTTTCGTTGTGGAAATTTTAATTATCGCTCTCCCACTACCGCGCGGCTCGCGGTAATCCTGTTTGCCAGTAATTCAGAAAGTTTAATTCGGCGTAAAAATTGTTTCCCGCGGGGAGAAACCAGCTGGGAATATTATTTGCGATGTTACATCATAGGAAAACGACAGAGTTACGTGATAACGGAGCTGCTCGTTTAATGGTGATCCGGCAGAGAAATATTTACAAGAGCGCTCTCCAAGCTTCCGTACATCTACGAACAGATATCAAAATATTCTCTTACTCAATTTACAATTTTCACTGGACCCGTTTTAAATTAAACGCTCCTATTCGAGTTTCCGTTAGTTTCTGAACGCGATTAATTCTAACATTTAATTTGAATTTATCTTTAGTTGTCGATTTAAATCGATTTAAATCACAATTTTGGCACTTTAAAAATTCTGGTAAAAGGATTTCTATCAAATTATTTCTATCAAATATCTGTGTTAACTCTAGATCCAGTGATTCACAATTTTTATTCAGTATTATTGGATTGTCCGGAAAGTTCGTGCTGATTTTGAAGGAAAATTGAAACGCAGAAGATTTAAATTTTAGTATACATTTATAAAATATTAAATTTAATTTTAATTTATATTAAATTTATTATAATATCAATTTTAATTTATATTAAATCGGCACGAACTTTCCGGACAACCCAATACATAAATAATTGAACTTTCTAAAAAAGAAATTAGTAATATTATATAACAAACTACAACTAGAACTTTCATCTTCGGTTCATCTTCAGTTCAATATCGTCTTGAATCTTGTTCCAAAAATTCCTCGAGCGTAAATCTGAAATAACGTCAGATTTTCATTTCCTTCGTTTCTTTTCTACTTTGAATTCTGTTTTCCACTTTCGTTGCTGAAAGTTAGGATGTTGGCGAAGAGAATGAACCGTAAATACGTAGTGCTGAAATTTACACGCAATCTACACGCATCGTTGGCTTGTTTTATCGCGGACGGAACGTTTTATCGCACACGACGACGATAAAGAAACAACGATTTACCTTCTCCATAAAGAGCAAGATACACGTATCGAAGTGTACGAGCTTGTAAATTTTATCTGTTGGTGTAATAAGCCTCTCGGACTTCGCGTCCTTACGGCTGTCTGGAAATTACTTCACGGGAACGAACATGGCGGAGGACGCGCGACCGGAAACGACAATCCGGAAACGGAAACTTTCACGCCGGCGTCGTGACTTAACCTCTCGGTAATCTTGGTCTCTTTAAAATGGACGACTTTTCGAGCTTCTTTATGGAAAATGAACAATTTTATTCTCGCGGTCACGTTTTTTGCCATTTCTTTTCACTCCCTTCTTTCTCTCTCTTTCGGACAAATTGCGAAATTCTCTCATTTACAACTTGCTACGAGCAAGTTTTTTCCTCTCCTTTTTTTTTAAACAGAAGAATTCTTCTCTATTATTTTCGTCTCGCTTTTCGTTTTTTTCTTTCTTTTTTGGTTCTGAATATTCTTCGTTTATTCGTCACAACTGCGAGCAGAGGAATTTTTTCGTCTTCCTGATTTTCTTTTCCATTTTTCATTTTGTTTTCTTGATTTTTTCCTTCCGTTTATGAAAGAAAGGCAGCGAAATTTGCCACTTCCTCTTCATCTAGGCAACAATTTCCTGTTGTTAATTTTCCTGTTCGTTTCTTGAACGTTCTTCACCGTGTCGTCTGCAGTTGCAATTGAAGGAATTTCTCGTCCCTTCTTCGCAAACGGTTCGTGCAAAAAATTTTCCATTATTTCTACCTGACTCTTCGCTTACTCGTCTCCGAATATTTTTTTCCTTTTCACATTTCTTCTGTCTATCCATTATAATTGCAAGCGGAGAGAATTTCTGTCGCAAACACCCTGGACGAATTTTCTATTCACTTTCGTCCGACTCTCTTCATCTTTCAATATTTTTTGTCCCGTTTACTCGCTGTAATTGTAAGTAGAGAAAAGTCCCTCGTATTTTCTTCGCCAAAAAAGGTGAGACGGATACAAAGGCACGCGGCGGTGAACGAACGCGAAGACGCGGGCACGAAGTTCGCGATACTTGTCCTTTTCTCTTTCTCTCTCTCTCTCTCTCTCTCTCTCGTTTCTCTCCTGCTCTGCAGCTGAAAACGTTGATTTACGGCGATAACGAGCGGATACGTAGGCACGGGTTTTAACACTCGAATCGATTTACGGCGATAATGATGCACGACCGCGAGCGCTAAGTGTCAGCCGGCTCCGCCAGGCAAAGGAATCTCAGGCTAAACTCGGTGGCACGGAAGGGAAATCAATTTCGTTTCTGATTATGCACAATTCTCGGCGGTAAACGGGAACCGGGTCTTTGACTAACCACGCTGTTAAAGCGCCGCGTCGCGCCACTAACAATTTGTTAATAACTTGCAGACAACATTTACACAGCAACGTGTACTGCGAAAATTTACTAAACTCTACGGACAAACGTATTTTATCACTGAAAGTGACTTTAGCAGGGCTCAAGCGACTAACCCAGAAAATCGGGCCAACGCTGATGCAACGAAAATTAGCGATAGGTTGATTTGGGTCACGTGATTCGCGAGGGGGCGTGAGCTAGACCTCGAGTGGGAGTGGCGTTGTCTGGTAGTGAGCGATCGCGCCTGTTATTTGATTTCTATCGATTCAAATGTTTGCATATCAATAAAATTTTATTTTTTTTCTCTCAATGTGAAGGATGCAACTTTCGTTAATCGAAGAGCTCTGTGAAGAGCTTTCTTTTTTAATACTAAATTACAATATCTTTTTCCTTTTACAAAATGTTCATCTATGAGCGTGTCTGAATCATCAAGTGACAATAAAACATATTTCTCGTAACACTAATTCTATATTATGATTGCAACTATTAAAATACGATATCTATTATCTAATTAGATAAATATTATATTATATTTATTTCATACAACATAATGAATCAGGATACAAATCATATTCTTCGTAACACCAATTCCATCATACCCATTTATCAAAACGATATGTAATCTATTAAACTACATATAATAATTAACGTATTAAAAGTATATGTTACAGTACGATATACGATACAACTATACGTCAAGATACAATATTTGTCATCTATTAAAAATTTAAAAAAGTACAGCTTTGAAAATCCTGAGATCACACACATACACACACGCACACACTTCTTCCGCAACGAAAATTCATTAATTCGCTCTAAACATGCAAATATCATCTCCCCTGCCACGTCTCGGACGGATTAATTCATTCGAGGCTATACTTATATGTCATAAATCTTTCACGTTCGTTATCGCGCAGCGTTGATTCTCGCTTTTTCCAATATCGAACGTGCGAAAAAACGAAGCAGTGAGGAGGAAAAGAGAGGAGAAAAACAGAAATGGAAAACCAGTCACGTTACCCTGTCGAGACGTAACGAGAGAGTTCCTCCCTAACCCGGGGAGAATTATCCGTTGCTCATCAACGTCCGCTCACCAACGTCCGTGGCATTTATTTAACGGTTAAGTAAATTTTAATTAATTGTTAATTAATCCGGCCGCGGACCGATCCGGTGGGCCACTTTATAAATAAATCCCGTCGCACGAATAATCAATTTTTATCAGAGAGAGAGAGAGAGAGAGAAAGAGCTCGTGAATACATCTTTCGTATTTCGGGGGGTTAATTTCAAAAGAAAAGGGGTTTGGAAGTAGAAATTGAAAGGAGGAAAAGATTCGATAGACAGAGAGCCTAATTCTCGACTACTTTATTCCGAAAGCTTGAATGTTTATTCATTGTTCGTTCGTGATTTCCACCTTTTTATCGTGCGCGTGGATTTCCGGATTCGTCTTTGCGACGAATTGTTAAATTTAAAAATTACTAATGCAGAATCTAAAATCTAAATTTTGGAAAAGAATGGCGAAGCGAATAAAGAATGCACTTTCTGTAATTTAGAAAAATGTCTGTTTTGGAGAAAAAAGAGCGACATAGCGAATAATAATTAGAAACTTCAGTTAAACATTTTTTTGTAATTCAGAAGGCAGAATTTTCAGTTTCCACGGACTTTGCGCGCAAGTAGATTCGCATCCAATTGAAAGAAACGGTAGCAAACGGACCAACGTCTCTCCTCGTCGAAAGTTACACAAAACCCAATCCGGCACGTGCAAAATTACAACGTCGTCGTCGTAACAAACGTCAAACAAAGTATTTCCCAAGAAACGGATGAAGCGTCGAGAAAAAGAAGAGAGCAGACGAAAAAATGTACGTAAGAATATGTTGTTTCCACGGTGTGGAAAGGAGCAAGACCTTTGAAACGAGGAAACAGAGGAACAAAGGGGAGCGAAGACGGGGCCACGGCCAGTTACGGGAGACTGTCGGGTCAAATTAATTGTAAACAGTCAAGGGAAACTGCAAAAGCTCGCGAGATGCAGGCTGCGCAACTGTGTTGCATTAGCCGCTAACAACTCGTCGTAAATCGCCGATTGCCATCGTCACGAAGCTCTATCTCTCTTTCTTGCTCTCTTTCCGTTCTACCTGTATGTCTGTGCGTGATTACATTTGCGTTGTTGGTCAAAAGTCACGCGAATTTGGATTAACTGGAATGAAAAATCGGTTAAATGAATTTGATTCAGAGTGTCGTGCTCGTGGAAGTATTTTTATAAATTTAGATCATCTGGATTGAAGCTGACTAGATTAAGAATTAGGTCTTATTGAATGAAAGTACTTTTAAATACTTTTTTGCGACAAGAAATATTTATGAAAGGAAAGGGAGAAAGGAAAGAATTTAGATGAAACTCACAAAAATTTGGTTTCATCGAATAAAGTTTCAAAATTTATTTTTTTGCGGTGAGAAAAATATCATTTTTGAAAGAGAGGAAGGTCAGAATTTAGACCATTTAGATTAAGCTGAAAAATGAGGTCTTATTTGCAGATACAACTTGCTAAAAGTGCAAAGTAAAATATTAAAGTCGCGAAAAATTCGTGGAAGGTTCCGCTTCGTAGAGAATTTTAAAAGGACTCCTTCCAACTTTTACACTGAATGTTTCAACAAATGCATGTTAATTTTTGACTAAACTCGAAACTAGTCACTCGCAGCGTTAACGGGGTAAAGCTCGACCTTTTGCTTTTCGAATGACGTTCGGAAGGAAAGTTTCACGGGTGTTAAAGGGAAACTGTCCACCCGAGCTCTTTTATTTGCCAGGAGAAACGTTTTTATTGGATCTTGTTAGAACAACGTTTCACCATCCCTTTTGCGTGGTCAGAGAAAAGTTTAGTTTTTGTTATGTGTTCCACACAGAACACGTTTCTCTTTCTTTCTTCCGTTTTTCTTTTCGTCTTGCGACCTTGTTAGTGCTGGCGAGCTTTTACGGTTGATTTTTTAGAAGTCTCTCACTCCGGTCCTTGTTCTTAATGTCGCGGAAATGATTTGGCTTCGCTACTGTTTCGCAGTGGAAAACTCGACGGTAAGAAACTCTGCCCTCTAACCGAGATTTCAACCTTTCTCTCCCTCTTTTTTTTTTCTTTTACTGCATTTAGAGAGAACTGAGATTCTATAATTTCATTTTTGGTAGAAACATCTAGCTTTATGTTGTATGAAATAGTAGACGATAGAGAAGTGTTTGAACGTTCTCTTCATTTTGCTCACTTTGTGATTTTTGCTGCAGAAGAAGAATTTTACTGTCAAGATGAATAGTCTCGAATATTTTCTACTATCCTTTAGAGAAATCTTCAGTTTTGTTGGAACATCTTTTTCTATGATCATTTCCTCTCTTTCTGAAAATTAAAAGTTTCATTTTCTGTCACACGAAAATTGTGCTAAGCCATCTGTGATAATCTGTTTTTCAATTTTCCTAGCATTCTAATTTTTATTCAAAGAAATTACAAATCTAAAAAAAATCTCTCTATATTTTCAATTTTCACAAATTCCCTAAGAAACAAATACTTCCACAACTCTCCTTCGAAATTTCTGTTTTCACCTTTAAAGAAGGAAACCGTATACTAAATCTCCCGAAACAACCAGTTACCAAATTTCCACGGAAAGTCGAGTTTCCAACACGTTTGAGGATCTTTGTTAAAGAGTGCCAAAGTGCCAAAGATCTTCTTCTTCCTTGTTGAATTGGAACTATATCTCTCTATTGCGACAATATTTCGTTTTAGAGGGAAACATCTTTCAGTTCTCCTCTATTTTCTGTTATACGATGCTCGTGCGCCAGCGTGCACGCTTCCGTTGGTCCGTGCATTCGAGAGGGGGGGAAATCACGGAGGATAATCGCGAGTTTCCGGAATGCCGCGTCTCGCGCGGAATTGCGCGCGTAAACCGAGCCCTGCAAACCGAGTCGCTCGGATCTCTCGCGTCGCGCGAAACGCAATCGGGGATTTCCAGTCGAGAACATTTCTTTCGCGTCTGTTCTTCCATAATCAGCATCTTCCTTGTCCCTTTCGCGAGAAATCGCTCGCTTGATCTGGCGCTTGAACACGCACGAGGTGTCTCTCCGTGAATTTTCAAACGTTTATACATTTGCCGCATTTTTTTTCCTTCGGTCGACGGGAGAATTGAAATTAAAAATTCTAGAAAAATTTTATTACATTGAACGTTGAGTGTTAAAAGGAGAGGAGAACGCTTATTTAAATTATATTTATTATTTAAATAATGTAACACTATAATTTGAATTGCAATTATAATTGTAAGAATCCCGGACGATTTTAATAAACTTTCAACTTTATTTAAACAACATTGGGAACTCAGCCGAGATTCCTACGTAATTATTAATTATAAATATAATTTGAGTTATAATTATTATCAAGGTGGCTGCATAACCGTACGAATTTTGGTTCCTCCAGCGAAGATATTCGACCAGCCAGCTGGTATATCGAATTTCGCGACGAGAGAAACGAGTTTCGTTCGACCGATTCTCAAAGATAATTAAACAACGCGCGAAAATTCCAATATCAAGAAGCAACAACGAGAGAGACGTGTGCCACGTGTTGATCCAACCCTCCACCAGCCCCCTTCCTTTCAATAATTCCGCGAGAACGCGCGATTCTCCCACGCAATCATCTTTCAGAAACACTCTGTCGATGAAATCTCCGGACGGTACACCCGCCCCGTCCCCGTTTCACACGGCAGTTTCGAGGAAGACAAGAGAGAGAGAGAGACAACGAGGCTGAGAAAAATAGCGCGCGAGGACGTGCGCGTTCGCGCGAACACTACTTTTAGGATCGTCGAGTGCCTTTGGGAAATTGGTTGCGCGCCCGTCTTCGAAACTTTTATTCTCTCGTCGGAGGGACCGACGACAGGAAAATAGCGCGAACTGAGAGCCCTCGCCTCTTTCTTATCTCGGTACACTTGCTCCTTTCCCCTCGTCAGTCACGCTCTCTCTCTCTCTTTTTTTCTGTACTCTATACGTCTACTTGTCCTCTCTCTCTCTCTCTCTCTCCCTCAATCGATCTCTCAAGCTTGTTTCCTCCTTTTGGTTCGACCAACCTCGGTCCACCCTCCTCCTCCTTCTCCTCCCCCAAGGGGGATTAGGTCACTGCCAGGCCGTTTCAACTCCGTTTCTCGTCCGGTTTCCGCGATGCTCCACTCGTTGACCTTTTACCTTCTCATCGACAGATCCACGCGTAAATCCTCGGCAACTGCCTGGCCGAGGTCCTGGTCCGAGGCCACTCGACAAGATTTCATCGATTCGATCTCGCGGCGAGTAAGTGTTCCTGCCCGGGCCGTCCGGCTCCCCCTCCTCCCTCGTCTCGTCATCGCTTTGACTCGAAACTTCTGCTCTCCGCGAAATTTCCTGATTACTGCGCTGGGGAACCTGATGCGCTTTTCTTCTTCTTTTCTTTCTTTTTTTCTTTTTCTTCTTTGCTTTTTTCTTCTTTCCCGTGTTCGCTTGCTGTTCGTGCTCTCCCCCTCGCCCTCCTCCTCCTCCTCCTTGTCCCGCGGTCTCGGTTGCGGTTTCGGCCGTTCGTAGCTGCTTCTTCAAACCGCGATCGAGCGGCTCGAGTTCTCTTGGTGATCGGGATCTGCGAGTCGAGTTGCCATGGAAAATCGAATATCGTCGGAGGGGGAAAATATGATCGCTTCGGATGCGCTTGGAGTTGGAACGATGAGAGATGTCGATGCTCGAGTGAAGATATCGAAGATTTCGAGGGAACGCTTTTCGAGTTTGATCGATTGGTTAAATGCTTTTCGCATTAATTGCGGCGGCACGCGCGCGGAGATAACTGACTTTATTTGCTAGATTATGGTTTTGTTCAGTTGTGAATATTGTTCGCTGAATTCTTTGGACCGAGTTAATATATATCTACATGTTACTATTTTTTTAATACTAAAATTACCGTCGCATTGAAGTGAAAAAAATGGAGAACCTTTATAATACAATGGAATATATAAGCTTTGATTTGTATATTTTATGAAAAATTATTTAAATCGTTAAAATATATAAAATATGTAACAAAAATTATCAATTGGCCATTTTGACTACTTTAGTTCTAGCGTTGATAAAGCAAATATTACACAAATGTAACATTGAGAAATTTACGTGTGTACTAGCAGATTAATTTAACAATGTTTTTTGTTTATTAATTTCTTCATTTACTCTTTTCGGACTTAAATCCGGCTGGTTTCAATAATTTAAACAGCATTTATTTATTGTATAATTTTATAATCGCAATCAATCGTGCAATTGATTAAAAGTTTTGTTTTCGTCCAGTTTCGAGGAACTCGAGTGTAGAAAAATGCAAATCTTTCGTAAATATCGCGTTTCTCTAGAGAACGCGGGAGGGAAACCTCCCTCTTTATTTATGGGTAATTTTCTTTTCCGGCAATTAAGCCGACCATCTTGGAATTGAATTTCTTTTCCTCCCTGCAGAGAGTTTGCATTATCGTTCATTTTATTTTTAAACTCTGTTTGGTGCGAATGTTTCCTTTCGCACCGAGGGACAACGCCAAGTTTCAACTGGAATCATCGACAGATCTCTGTTACGCATTTCGCGGAGCATAATTAAATTACCTAATTCTCGTCCGTTCCTCGTTTCTCCAACTTTATTTGTCCCTTGACATAGCGATGAAAAGAACGACACAGTGATATCTACAATGGAAAGAACAGAAATTCTTTTATCGACGATAAAAATTCACAGATTTTACAACTCTCGCGTATCAATTTCATATCATAATCTTATTTTCTTCTAATGTTTCAAATTGCAATTCTGACAATGTCAAAAAATATATATATATATATGTCATATGTGTCAGAAATAAATTATTTCAATGTTCTCAAAATTCAAAATTTTCATCACTTTCAAAAATCGTCATCCACTAAAACACAAGAATTAAATTATTTAATACAACATAGAATACATCCCAACGATCCTAATATTAGGAAATATCCGAAGATCCAAGATTTTTCAAAACCTCCAAAAATCATTGCTCACCGAAATGAGACTCGTCAGCTCACGAGCTACAATATTCTCTCACCTTTGACCGTCAAATATCTGTTCTACCCTGTCCAACTCATTGTACCGTCGTTCCCTTCGGAATTTCATCCCCTCGTCCGAGGAGCGGGATCGATTCGCGAACTATGGGCGGCAGCGACGAGACGCGGCGAGAAGGAATTTAACAGGGACTTTTAAAGTGGATTAAATTTCCCTTCCGGTTTGATCGCGTCTTTGTCTGGCCACGGGTAGATTTAATTTTTATGTGGAACGCGGTCACGAACCGCAAACACGCGGCGGCGGCCTGTTTAAAATTCCCCCGTTGCTCTCGTCGCTTAGTTTTCTCTTCGCCTATTTTCTTTCATCGATCGGCCATCGCACCCCCCGGGGGATAACATCGATACTGGTAACGATAATATACAACAGTGGCAGACTCGGTCCACGAGTTAAGTGGCTCGTAACTTGGCATCAACTCCGTAAAGACGCGGCGTGACGGGCTGCGTTCCCCGTTCAGTGGGCCAACTGAATTACGCGGAGGGTGGCTTAGGGTGCGTGTCGAGGCATAATGGGATAATTTTCGGAAAACGCGACGATTTTTTCGTGAGACTGCTTTCTATTTGGTTTGCAAGCGAGATGATTCTGCGATGATCTCAGAAGTTTAAGGGATGTTTAGTGGTTGCTAGTGTTAGAAAAGTAGCTTCTTCGTGTCTTTAATTTATGTTTTATTTTTATTATTATCATCTTTATCATGATTTCGTTTTATATACTAGTTGTCATTAACAATTTGTCATTTGGTATTTAATTCTTACATGATACAATATTCTTAATATAACATCAATATCAATTCTTATATAATATTTGATATACATATATTCTTGACGAATCAGTTTGCAATTTAAACAGTTCCGTATAAAGTACAAGTTTCTTTCTCACATTTAAAAACTCCCAAAATTTAGCCAAAGTTCCTTTAAAGCTCCTATCAGAGAGTGGTAGCGACCAGCCATTTTATCATTTATATTTCCTTTCATTTATTTACCAAATATCTAAGGGGGGAGGGGGAGTGCGAACGCGAGCTCGACGAGACGGGACGCAATTCATAAAACGATTTCGCTCACTTTTCCGGACGAGACGGCCGCCTATCGAATTATATCGCGTATTTGAACGCGGGCGCCACGCAAATTCACCGGCCTCTTATCGGTCTTTTGTGTGTACCACCTTTCACGCGCACTCCGTGTCACAAAACTACCTACCTATAAACTAGAACCAAACAAAATCCCGCCTCCGGCGCGCGTTCCCGTTCTCTATCGAGGTGGCAATTCCTCGCCGCACAATACGTCATTCAATCATTCCTTTTCATCGTTCGAAAGCAATCGAGTTCGTTCGTTGCCGCGCTGCACGGGGAAAAGTCGAGCTGTTTCGCTGTTCGCGGTGTCGAAACAAGTCCGAGTAAATAGCAAATGGCCGACATTTTCTCGAAGAGGAGCGGTGATGTTCGACGTTCTGAAAGAACGGAGAGCAAAAAGGGAGAGAGGTAAAGTGTGTTTGTATACGCGTGTGTGAGAGAGAATAGAAGAGAGAATAGAAGAGAGGGAAGAAGTGAGAGCAGATTTTTCCAACAGAGAGAGCTGACGGCCCCCGAGTCGAGTAAATTTCTAGTAAAAATGATCACGATGGCGTTTCCACGTCGAACGTTCTCTACCCCTCGAGAGAAGATATATAGACACCTGTCCGCGTGCAACGACGCGTCTCCTGGTTTAAGGCGTCGGCCATTGTGAAGAAAGATGAAGTTTGTTATCTCTCATCAGGCCGCCTCCGGTATCCACCGGGCAACTTCGCCCCTTTTCATCATGCCGCGTCCAGATTTTTCGTCGTCCCGTTTTTCTCTTTCGCTTCGAACGCCGCTCTGGCAACTTTCACGCGGAGACGACCATCGTCGTTTCCTTTCTCTCCCCCCGGAATCACCGGTATGAAGAACTTTCCAAAGCCGTTTGCGTAGCCTCGGCTTCTTTCCCCGCTGCGTCGTCGCTGTCTCGGAAGCGTAAACGACTGGAAAGACCAGGCTTCGCGACGCTTCCGCCTCTTCTTTGCGTTCGTTCCGAGAACTTTCCAGCCGAGAGGGGTTAATTGGCAGACGTTCGAAAACTCTGAAACGGTAGTTAGTCTGCCCCAAAGTATCGCCTTGATATTGAAATTGTTTGATAATTTTTTGGACAAAGATTCTTATTCAGACGTACGTGTATCTCGAGGCGATGCAAATTTTTAGTGGTGGGATTTGTTAAGTAGAGGCAGGCAACATATAATAAAAACGAAGACGAGGAATTTTTATCAGATCTTCTCTGTATCCTTCATGACTCTGATCAGAGGATTTTTCAGGATTCACTCAATAGTTCAGCTGTTGATAGCTAAATTCCTACAAAAAGTTTTTCGATTTCTGATCTTAACACCAGAACTACGATCGAAGCGTAAAATTTGCATCAGAAACGTTGAAATAAAAATAATAGGAAAATTTTGATTTATACATTTCATGAAAAGTCATTTGAGTCTCTAAAAATACATCCACGAAATTTCTAAGGAAAATTATAAATACAATTGGCCATCTTGGTTTTCAAGAAATTTAAAAAAGGAACACACAAATAATTATTTTCTAAATCATTCGTTCATTTTGAATTCCAAAAATGCTCCATTTTCTATTTATCCATCCATTTTACGAGTATATAATCTTTTTTCTTGGCCCTCTCGCGGCGAAAATTCCGCGTAGAACAATACTTGTACCGCGCAACAGTCGTATCCAGTTAAACCCAATGACTCAACTTTTCAATAAAGCTAACCTCCGCGTTGCGTTAATTACACACTGTGTAATTAGCGAGAACAGGCAGCTCCGCTCGAACTCGGTGGCCCTATCAACCGAATATAGAGAATCTTAACTCTACCGCCAACACCGTGCACCGATATTATTCCGTATCTAATTAAGCGAAAACAACGAAACCGTGGGACTACAGTTTCGCAAACATGGCGCGTTGTTTCGCGCGGTAGCTTGCGGCCGCCATAGGAATTTATCGATACACTTGAAAACACGCGGCCATTCGAACGGGACGACTTTTAAGAACGCCGACTGGCTAATGGTCCCTGCGTGGTGGAACGTGCAGTCGTAAATTCTTGCAGCGGAGTTCTTGCGAGTAGCTTTATTGGGATAATCGGAGTAGTGTAATGCGCTCGCATGAGATGATATAATGAAGTTCTCCTCGTTGACTGGTAACTCCATACACACGTATACAGATGTATACCAGTGTGTTCTACTCTATTTCCGGGCTTGTGTAATATGGAAATCGTTCTTGCTACTTTCGGTGCTTCGTCTGTTTTATTAGGCCAGTAAGTTGTAATGTGGACGATCCTCGCGACGAGTTTTATGCGACGAAGCGGTTCGTTCACCTCTATCTGCGTAATGTACGAGTCGAAGAGCTTAAGTGTGTCGAAAGAATTATTTCAAGAATATAAAGGAAATGCGGAAATATGGAAAATGTAAATATATTTCGGTAGAGTGATAAATTGTTGCTCGATCGAATATATTTTGCATTTCTTTTGCATGTAAATAGAATTAATCGCCTTGCTAATCGAGCTTTGATGCATTGGATGCACACCGGTCGCGGTTTATTTAATATTGCAGAAATTTTGCGAATAATTCTTCACAAACAAAGTTTTTTGAACTACGGGAACGTTGTATAAAATTTTCTTTCTTGTTTCTTTTTTCTTTTTTGTGTGTGTGTGTGCACTATTGATCAATCTCCAGATTCACTTGGCGCACATAACGATGGAAACAGTAGCAACAATGAATACACATGGGAAAAAACAAAAACCACAGAATTCACTGGGAAAAGCAATAGTGGCAATATCCTGTGAAAGCCTTCAAAGCGAATTCGATCAAATGTCTATCTCCTCACCCTCCTTCTCTCAATCTAGTCTCAATCCGCGTACACAGCTGCTCGCTAAAGTATCCGAACATGTGGAGAAACTTTTTATAAACATACTGCGTGTGTTATGCGAAGCGTTTTAACGTTTGCAAACAAGCAAAACATTTCCAAACAAACCCAAATATATATATATATAAAAATTGCAAAATGTTTAATTCTGCAATTTTGGTATATTCGGGATCGTTTTTAATACTTGTTGAAAAATGGCAATTAGCTTTTAAAATATAGTAATTATATTAATTTGCAATAAATATGGTGAGCTATAAACTGTCGATCAAACTTAAAACAAAATTCTACAACGATCTCGTTGGCCTTGTTTTAAATCATAAAAATCTCTACGTTATCAACTTTGAATTCTTTTTTCTCAAACATGTTTCGCATCATGCAGAAGATGAGAGAAACAACAACACTTTTGCTTAAATTTGAACTCCTTCAAAATCATTAAAACATTTCTTTCAGGAGCAGATCTACCACAATCTCGAAGTTTTCTTTTTACATGAACCACTTGAAACTTGCTGTACGATTCTTTTTCGCTGTTTTATTGAACCTTGAACGTAAAAGATTCAAGAAATCTTGACACTTTCACTCTCATGTTCAGAGTTCGGTAAAATGGCGACAGAGAATCGTACAGCAAGTTCCGAGAGGTCGTTGTAAAGGAGAGACTTTAATCTTCGAGATCACGGTAGAAACTCAGCCGCGAGAGAAATTTTTTAAGAGGCGTTCCAATTTTTACAATTTTCGAGAACAAAAGTGAAAATATCTTCGAAGAATATCACGTAGGATCAATTTAAAATGTAGACAATTTTGTGCGATTATTTCCGTCCACTCCAGCATACTTCGAGTCTCGCTTCGGCTGATAAAATTTCGAAATAAATTTCGATTTCTAGTTCTAGTAAATCGAGCGAGTGAAAATGAGACAAGGCGGACGTATTTATTTATTATTCGACGAAGCAACGACGTAGCCACTTTGGCGCCCTGGCATACGAGGGAGAGAAAGTTTCGAATCGAGTTTCGGCAGCGTGGGGCGGGAGGGGAGGGGGAGGGAGGACCGTCGTCGATTCAGCGGCCTCTGGCCCTTTTCATCCGGGGCTAGAAGTTACACGGGCGCTTAATGGCGTGCCTTTTAGCATTCGCTGCTCCGGATTATCACCTGCCTTTGAGCCTGTATATAATTCAGCGCTTGTGGTCTCGGTCCCGGCGAAAGGGCTGCTTCGGGCAGCGGTTATTAGCCACCGTGCCGCGTCAGAATCGCAGCGATGATGAACGATGGCCGACTTACTATTTCAACGGGAGCAACTCAAGTTCCGAGGAATCAATCTCTTTGTCACTTATAAAATGTTATCTACGCTTCCGTGAAATTCCACGCGTTCGTGAAGTTGCGTCGATTTCTTCATCGTGGAAAGACGAAGTTTTATCGTCTTTTATCACTGAAAGTGATTTTAGCAAGAGTAACCCAGAAAATCGGACCTCTTCAGGTGCAACGCTGATGCAACGAAAATTAGCGATTGGTTGATTTAGGTCACGTGATTCGTGAGGGGGCGTGGCGTAGACCTCGAATAGGAGTGGCGTCGTCTGGTACCGAGCGATCGCGCCTGTAATTTGTTTCGTATCGATTCAAATGTTTGTACATCAATGAAATTTTATGGCAAAAAAGTCGTCAGAACAGTTGCTTCTGGGCCTTTCAGTGAGACGAATCGTACTGGGAGTACAAGTCGTGCAATTTTTTTTTTTTTCGTTCGTTCAATTCATCGAAACGCGAGATGTTTGATTACAATTATTGTGGACACGAAACGTTGGACACGGCGAGCAGTTTCATTTGCTCGACGAGAGAATGAACTTTTCCGAATCGATTCCTGAAATTTCTAAGGAAACTCCGAGCGCGAATTTTTATCGAAAATTTCTACCATTTCGAACGCGTCGTGAATTAAACAACGTTCCATTAAACGAAACGCGTAAAAACTTTCTAATGTCCGAACACTTTACATCGCGCATAAAAGTGGCAAATGTGCATTAAACAGAACTCACGTAACATTCTCTTTAACAAGAGCTTCTCGGCATTTTACAATGTAAAGACAGCAAATATTTACTCAACGAAACGTGCACACGTGGTACGTTTGACAAAAATCCATTATGTTTCTAATGAGGTATCGATCATTAGAGTTAGAAATTTCCTCACTGAAATAGAAATTATTCAGAAATGAAATTAAACTTATCTCCTCAGTCAAATTTGATCATCTTCTAGCTCAATTTCTACACACTTCTGCTTCAGAATATTAAAACACTTTATATTTTTAATATCGAATATTTATCGTACATCAATCGTTGGGAATTTACTTTATTGAAACAATTAATTATTCGAGAATGAAGTTAAACTGACTTCAGTCAAATTTAATCACCTCTTTCAGATCAGTTCTTTCTCTACTTTAAAATGGTAATAACATTTTTCAATTTTAATATTTAGCAGGCGATAAAATTGTATTTTATAACATTGTAAGCTTATATGACAAACTTATCAGGATTTATATACATATAATTAGAGTTCTACTAGCATGTTATTTATTGTATTAATTTGATATAATTGGATTTCGTATAATAGGAGTCTACTGATTCTCCCCTCTACCGGCACTGTCTCGTATAATATAATACGACATAATATCAGTTTCGTATAATAATAGCTCAGCTTCAATTAGCATCAGTTCATTTAATCACTTAATTGACTAAAATTTGACTCAAATGAATAGAATTATGCAATCCTGTTGCATAATTATCAACGTATTGTCACGTTGCAAATTCGCCGCATAAAGCAGTCTGGATATTAACAGCAATACTTATTCCACAATAATTTAATAACAAGACTTTTGAACTACGCATACGTACGTATGTTCGAAAAATATTTGATTCAAGTTCGAAAATTTCGAGACTCGTCCCTTCATCTCGGAGATCGATCATCCCCCTTCCTGTTTACGCCCATTCGTCGTTTCGCATTCAGGAAACGTTCGTGTCATAAAGAGACGCGTTAAGCGGCCATTCGTTTCGCTCGCGTGATAGCTCGCGCGCTGGCGGCCAATATAAAAATGTATCTTCCACCTCTTCAAATTCGTCCATTACGTTTGCATTTCCCTCGTTGCACAGCAGAGAGTAGGGGGAAATTCTTTGCAACGTACACACACACATACATACACACACACGTTATTCGGCTGGAAATACGAGTGGCACGCAAAGCAATTCAAAAATACCATACCGCGATGTTGGAATGCCTGTAGAACGGAGCGTGCCGCCCCGAGGTTACGCTCGACGCGCGTGCATCGGCATCATCGGCTCTGCTAAATCGTTGTCATCGTTGGATTTCAGCTCATCGACAACCCGACGGGGACGTCTCGGCGGGTTAATTCACGGCGGATTGCTCGCGTGAAATTTACGGAATCGATCGGCAGGTGCGTTATCTTCTCGCCACTCGTCTCGTTGCAATTAAATTTCCTCGGCGGCAACCGCTGCTACTAATTTTCTCCGCGATATTGCCACGCCGCCGCCTTGTTTGCCAAGTGGTCGCACTGTGGTGCACTCTGCTACGACCGACGCTGTATTTTCGCGTTCGGGTAATTGCGAGATGCTCTCCGCTTCAGGGTGTTTGGCATATATACACGTCTCTGTCGATGCAAAATATATTAATCAGAAAACGAATGGTACACCCACGTATTCAAATGTGTATATATGCATGTGAAATTCTAATAGCTATCTATACATTTCTTCAAATTTGAATTTTTACATTTTTTTTAAATTTGAATCTAAAAATTGTTACTCTACAAAATTTTACAAAGAGTGTTAATATATACAATTTTTTTAGAGTTCTATATATATATATATATATGTTTGTAGAATTAATATATTTTTTTTAAATTCTACTTTAAAACTCTATAAAAATTGTTACATGTATGTACTATTTTTGTAAAGTTAATATATTTTTTTTAAATTCTACTCTAAAACTCTACATAAATTGTTACGTGTTAATACATATACACACAATTTTTGTACACAGTGTAATATTTAATAATTAATATATATATTAATATAATAATGATTAATATATATATTAATATACATTAATTTATATTAAATTGTAAATATCTATATATTAACAATTTTTGTAGATCGTAATATTTAAAAAAAATGTGAGAGTTTCACCTGAAAAAATGCACAGATGGGCACTTTAACGTGAATCATGCGTTGCAAAATGTATATAACCTTGCTTACCGAGGAACAGACGTGCCAAAAGACGTCAGTGCTAAATTTCTGCGTTCTTCGAGTATAATAATTCACTCAGTCATTAATAATCAGAGAAATAATCGTGCTCGTGGATGAGAAGAAACGAAGGAATGCCCATCTCTACGAATGTTCCAAGCGTCACCCATAGTTTAATAGTTTAACCCAGAACTACGTTCCTCGATCCTCTGTGATTCCGCATCACTTTTGGAAGCTTTAAAACGAACACACGTCTGAAACCTCTTCCCTCCGTCAAAATCGTACATTCGTCAAATAAAACAATGCTCGAAGAATTTCAATTTCTTCCCTGAATTAATCATCGCCTCTTGATCCAACCATGTATATGCGCGTCACGTTGAAATTCGCAAACGCGCACGCTGTATGTATGCAAAGAAGTGAATATCTCGCCGACTCGATTCGGTAACGATGGAAATCACGGAAAACAAGCGGTTGGATGTGTACAGTTTCATTGCGAGTACGAGTTCGTCGACTGCGAATTGCAGTTGAAATCGGGAGGGAAAGGCATAGCGCAAGGTCCAATAATCTGGAAGACATAACGGGTCGTCGAGTGGCGGGTTGCTGCGGGTGACAGTCTCCTCGGGAGACCTCAGCCTTAATATATCAGCGTCGTCCTTTAACCTCAAATAATTGTACGAATTCTCCGCCGCGTTCCCTTGGCCCTTGGTTGCTCTCGAAATATTCCTCACGGTATCGCCGGATGTAGCGGTAATTCATTTGCGAACTCACGCCAACGTCGCTCGTTCCCGCGCATACCGGCCGAAATTCTTCGATTATTGTCCTTCGCCGCGGGGGCATTTTTGTCATTCGTCGGCGTTTTTTCCGACTCGGGGCTGACCGCGATAGAATTCGTTTCGTGATAGAATTCTCTTTTGTCAGCGAATGTTTTGGGGAGTTGAGTTCGATTTGCAGAGACACGTGGAGTATAACTGTGCCAGTGACGATGAAAAACTGACGTAACTTGAATTACAAAACTAAAAACTTGGTAAAATTATTGTACCTAAACTTAAATTACTGTAACTTGGTAAGAAATTATCCACTTCGTAGATAGTATTATAACGCGGGGTTTTACTTTACATTCGACAGTCGTGGGCTCATTTTTTTGTTTTATCTCCCGAATTGGATCAACCGGTGGACATTCACTCCACTCCATTCTCGCGAACGCAACGTGAACAGGAAGAAGTTCTCCGTTCGCGAATCAACGCGAAGGAGCAGCATTCCTTGCTAGCGCGAAACTTTCGTCTCGACGTCGTCTTTGTATCACCTTATTCACCGAATGTACGTGTACCTAAAGGTCGCGCAAGATTTTTCAAGAACAATGGAGAACGTTTCGTTCGGACGGCGAATTGCAGGGCGGAGAATCAGTGGAGAAGGACGATGAAAGGCCGGGCTTGAAAAGCGACTGTGACCGACTCTGTAGAAGGTATTTAACGTCTTCGTGGAGTAGCACGACAAGCAAAGTAACTTCTCTCACTCTCTTTCTCTCTGTGCCTCGGGATCTGGCCGACCTCGACAGTGCCCTGGGATTGTAAAAGCGCTAATTTCCCGGAGCCTCCGTTTAACGCGAACCGGTCGACGCATTTTATTCCGGTGCGTTATTGAAACGCGATGTATATATATATATAATATTATATTATTCCGCACACGTAGCCGATACGGCCCGAGTCCGCTGATTATGGAATCGTTTACTGAAAAAGC
Organism: Melipona bicolor; assembly: GCA_030673865.1. NCBI lineage: Eukaryota > Metazoa > Arthropoda > Insecta > Hymenoptera > Apidae > Melipona > Melipona bicolor. The sequence continues at coordinate 5,003,894 of JAHYIQ010000004.1, read as the reverse complement.
ATTGAATAGGAATCCGATATCCAATTCGACGCGCATACAGAAGCAATAGGGCCGGTGAATAGTGTTCATTTGACGTTAAACGTGGAAGGGAAAGTAGCCGCGTGGTGTTGGCGTGGAGAAAAGAGGGAAGAGAAATACTTTCGTACACCACGATGGGATGCGTTCGATTGTAAAGTAACTTTCTTTATGGTTTTCTGGTCGTCGGGGGTTGTGATGTCAAATGTACCGGGTGTGCTTTCGAAATCGTGGTGCCTGAGTGTATTGCAGGCACAGTAAGTACTGATTATATTGGTATTTCATTCGCCAATTTTGTTTTATATTCTTAAAAGGTAAGAGTCAATTTTTGCTTAAGTGAAAAAATTTACACCTGATTATTCGTCATCTTATATCACCAGTTTAGTATTGAAAGAGTACTTTTAAGTTCCTCTTTTTAATTGTATTAACATAATTACTGCTCTTTCCAGTTTTTTCCCCTCACAATAATATATAATAAATTATATATAAAAAATAATATACCTATATTCCCATAGGTATATATGATATAATAAACTTATATCATATGCAAGTTAACTTTTAAGTTGTGTCATTATAATTGGTACTCTTTTGAGTCTTTTTTTCTTCGTAATAAACCTACATTCTGCTTTTAATTTTTTTATAAAGTATTGCACGAACGTCCAATTCAGAAAAGTTCGACTCGATTCAATTGCAAATTAAGGGGCCCAATTGAGGAGAATTTTCTTCGTGTAAAAATTCGCTGCGTTTCGTTTTTGAAACGAAATTGAGCCTGAATTTAATTCTTAACTAATATCGTCGGTAAATACTAGATGCTTCGATACTGTTAAAAAATATGGAATCTAAACGAAGAACAGTGAATTGTGTTGCACGTCCACATTGTTTATCCGCAATTTCGTAATTTCTCTAAAGTTAACACAAATTCGCGTTATCTGCAATTCAAACACTAGAAAATGAGTGTTTATTCTCTGTGGATTAACACGGATACCGAGTAATACGCTTCGAAGTAGAAGACAAAATGGCGGTATCTGTCAGTGTCTTAGCAATGTGATGGGAAATAGATTGGATTCCCGAATTGAACTCATCAATATTACTTGGTACCGTAGCGCCTTTTTACAACGAAACGCTGAAGACAACAATAGAGAAGTGACAAATTGGAGGGAAGTATTAAAAACAAAAAAACTCTCAAAAATTCCGACGTACGCTGCGAAAACATCTCAACAACGAAGGAAAGTTGAACAAAAAATATTATCGTGGTCGTTCGAGGATCGACGATTTTCAGTGATCCGTCGTGGAACACGCGGACACATATTCCTTCGACAGAGAGGACTAGACTAATTTCGCGCAGGACATCGATAAAGTTGAACGAGCAACACGTCGATGGTAAAAATGGCTGGCCGGTATTCAATCATTTAAGGATACAGCCGAGGGACAACGAGGAGCAAGCTCTTCTTAAACGTCTTTTTCAAACAGCAACCGATAATCTCAAGATGCCCATAAAGTCGAGCCAGCGGTGAAACCCTGGAGAAATCCGATAACCCATTCGAGACATACTACACAACCTATCTCCGGCCACGGAGGGTCGTTTCATTCGACTCTGTATATAACGGAATCGTCTTTCTTCCTACGGAAGGGAAAAGAAAAAAAAATAGAAGGACAAGAGAGAAACGATAAAACCTGATCGACCGTTCGAGTCGTAAAACAATGCAATTTTCAGGTGGATATCGGATATTAATAACAAGAGCCGAACGCGCTCGGTACAACGCTAAAGGTAGGGAAAATATATCGAGACACACTCGAGGAAGATCGCTTCTAATGACGGGGGATTATCTGCTCGAATGACATTATTAGTCAGCGAAGAAATAATAATCCAGCTGTTCACAGTTCCACAGCTCCACGTTCCATTTGTAGTTGTTGCAAATCGCAGTAGCTTTCTTTTTCTTTCTTTATATTTTCGTTCGGAAGGTTTTTCAGTTCGGTAGCATTTCAGTAGCAACGAGCAGATTTTAAAAGGAATTTCACCGTGCGTTTTGTAACTCTTTAAAATTAGGTTGTTGAGATGGAGAAGCGTCGTGCAGCTGAAAAATATCAATCGATCGCGTGACGTTCTCGAACAATTGAAAATGTACTCATTATTATACTACCGTTTTTATAGATTTGACAAACTTGCTCAATCAAATTAACCAACCACCGTAGCGATTCCACTTCGCACGCGAGCATTTCCTTCGTTTAACGCGCTGGAAACGAGGGTAGGGAGAGGTGTTCTCCAATCTTTTATCAACGCTCTATCCCCGACACGGAAATCCTTTCCGCTAGCGCGCGCGCAAAAAATCCTCCAAGCTATTTACCACGAGCCGAGCGAGAACACAGATACACACCGTCCTCAAAGACCGATTGTCGCCGTCTTGAAAGCCTCGGTCCTCGGGGAAGAGAAATTGGCCGCGTTAGCGAGCAAGCGAGCACAAAGGGGGTTCGTTTGGCCGAGAAATGCCGGCTGTCTGGCCCCCTCTTTGTCTCGCGGCACGCCGGGATCCCGATCCACGCGCCACCACAACGAATCGAACCACGAGCCTTCGGCTTTTCATCGTTTCACCGTCTCATTTTCGCGCGATTTTTATCGCGGGGTCGGAATCATACCCCCTAGCCCCCTGCCCCCCTCAGTGAAAGAACGCGCTCGCTTCGTAAATAAGGGCCCCTGATTTCTGTTACCCCACTAGGTGGTGCCTAGTCGAATCGGGTCCGTGGTTGTGGTAGGATTTAAAAAAAAATTTAACGTTGTGCGCGCGTCTTGCGGTCTCCCCTGGTTAAATCGGATAAATCGACAGGGAGGGAAAAAGTTTGAGGAAACGCGCTCATGAATTTTACTCGTCTCGGGATCCATCTCCCGTGTCGGATGACTCGAATTTTTAATGCTACATTGTATAATAGTGTATTTTCAGTAGACTCGTTTCGTATTCCGCGCGTGACGTTCTCTTTTAATGTAACTTGACGGGATTTGGGGGAGGAAGTGGTTGGATTGGATTTTCCTAGCTTGTGAAATTGATGGATCGAGGAGCCGAGGTCGTAGACGAATTAGGTTAATGTTACGTTTTATGTTAGAGGAGAAATGTATTTGGTCCTCTTGGTTGCGATATTTAATTGAATAAAAATAAAATTCATCCATGTGCCTCGTTTGAATGTTACCTTAAATAAAAAGCATCATCTTCGTTCATTAAGCGCTGCATCGGATAAACATACTCTTTTGTAATAAATGCTTTTTCCGTGTGCACGATGCACTCGTAAATACTGCATATTTTCCAAATAATAAATCATTAAATTGTTGCATTTGTTGACGAATGTAAATAGAAGATAAATGAATTTCTATTTAACGAGTATATGGAGTTCGAAATGTTTTTCGTGCGTGCTATGTTCGAACGTTATTTGACACCTATCGATCCGGGGAAGTGATAAAATTGTTTTCTTAATTGTTTTCAATTTTATTTTTATTTTTATCGATTGAAAAGAAGAATCAAACGGTATTTCAAAGATATCTCGTTCAGTACAAAAATTGTAATAGTTCAAACAAACCATCACGTACACAATATCTTCAATCAGTTTTCGCAAAACTCGCCCAAATAAAATGGTTCTGAAGCGCAATAGATTTGCGTGAATGTGAAAAATTTCTTTTTCCTTGAAAAGGAACGTAACTTTGACTAACGAAAAAAGAAAAATCAATTTTCTGTGTGATAATATTTCGAGTCGACCGACGGCAGAGAATAGTTCGACATTTTGACGAAATTTGATGTAGCTGTAACAAAAATTTAAAAAAAAAATCACAAAATTTCGTGATTTGAATTCAAATTGGAACAACGCAGGAAAATCTCTTTTTCATTCTGTTATAAAGAAATTTACGTTATAATAAATATTACACGAATAACGCCCGGATTTTTTGTGTTTCACAGTGGATTTTAACTTTTTAAATTCGAGGCTCGTGGATCCGGAAAGGTTAACCACGCGCGAAAGGCAAACGCTCGTTATTCCAGTCTACTGTAAGAAACGGACACGTCTGCGATACATTGGCCCGGAGAACCATGGTTCGCTATGGACCGCGTTTTAAAAAGCTGTTATGACCCACCGCGAGCGATCCTCTACGATCCATTCGACTTATCATAACGACCTTCAGTTATACTTGCTATATATGTTATCAGTTATTCTCGTTTCAGCAGGTACACCTGCCAGTCTTGACGGCGCTCTTCCCATAATGGTCCCTCCCCCTATTCTAGCGTGTCGTTCCAGCTATATACGTTTGCTTTCGTTATTTTTGCAAGATGGAAATCTATTAGCAGAATAGACGACAGAGTAAATCTGGCTTCATGTTCTTGCGCGGTTGGCGATAGCAATTTCAAGGCAGATGGACTTTCACGAGAGTAGGAGAAGTCATTCACAATCGCTTCAGCTGCATGAACGTATAATGTAAATTTCGTCCCCAGCGTAATTTTGAAACTAATTAAACTGACATTTTTGACGAGACAATGCAACATTCGGCGAAGTATTCGAGAGCAAGATGTTTATATATTATACGTAATTAACCCTTTAAGTGTTCTACTTCACATTCTACTTTCAAAGAACGCGCGTTTGTCTGCTTAATCGTTTTCAAGCTGCGACGAGTGAGCTGCATCAGTCAGATGCTGTAAAATTGAAGCGAAATACAATGAAACGACATTAAACTCACGAGTGTATCTTTTACCTGTATTAAATTTCACTTCAATGGCGAATGCAAATTTCTGTTCACCGCGTGACGAGTATGCTCGTCGTCCAACGAAAACAAAAAGCCATCTTTCCGGAACACCGAAAGGGCTAAGTATTCTCCGAAGGATAAAATAGAGAGTACGTGTATTCAGTAAACTCGAGACCTTTTCCTAGCCCTCGAAGTTAACTCCTCGCCAAGAACTCGCTCCGTCGATTGACTATTTAAAATAAAATACCGTGGAAGATTCCACTCCACCTTGAGAGCTAGAAAGTAAAAAGGTATTCACTTAGAAAGTCTCGAGAATGGAAAAAGAAAGCAAGCAAGCAAGCTCTTCAAAAATCAGCCAATCTCTTTGAATTTGCCGGCTTTTTCGGGTCGAGCGAGAGAACCGAAACATCAGCAATATCGAATTGAATCGCGAACGTCGGCGTAGAAAGGGGAGGGGGAAGAAAACACACACATACACACACACGCGTAGACAGGAAGGAGGAGCAACCGTAATTTGAGAGAACGTAATTTGTGTAACAATGTCGGTCAAATATATCCGACAGGCGGGCAAACGGACGAACAATGCCGGTCACCGATCATGGAAACTTTAATGCGGTTGACAGAGGCACCGATTCGCCATTTTATGCGCTCTACGCGAATAATGGGCATTGTCCGCGTTCAGCTATCAGAAAGTCGTCTTCGTCGGTGTTCGAAAGTTTTCGACGAACAGCCGCCTTTCAGCGGCTGCGATGTGTTTTTCCCTGCGATTATCGCTCGGTCATGCCTGTCCTTGATCGTGAATCGGTTTATTCGCTGTTCGTCCCTCGTGTTATTCTCCCGTCCAGCGCGTTTATCGCTTGTAAACAAGACCAGATCGAAGCGCAAAAAAAACTGCACGACTTGTATCCCAGTACGATTCGTCTCACTGAAAGGCCTAGAAGCAACTGTTCTGAATAAGAAACGAAGACGACTTTTTTGCCATAAAATTTTATCGATATGCAAACATTTGAATCGATAGAAAACAAATTACAGGTGCGATCGCTCAGTACCAGACAACGCCACTCCTACTCGAGGTCCACTCCACGCCCCTTTGCGAATCACGTGACCCAAATCAACCAATCGCTAATTTTCGTTGCATCAGCGTTGCACCTGAAGAGGCCCGATTTTCTGCGTTACCTCCCGCTAAAATCATTTTCAGTGATAAAAAAAGAAAGAAAGGCAAACTGTGTTTACGGAACTATTCAGCATCGACACATTCGAATGTGATAGCGATTGACAACGCGTTGGACGGAATTATTTAACTTGAAGTGATATTTTAAACTGTTTGAAAAAGAGGATGACGTAATGATCTAGTGTGTCTCGTTTCAAAGTGTGAAGCTTCCAGTTTGACGATCCTGAATTTACTCTTCTTCTAAGGATGTTTCCACGTCATTTCAAAGGGAGGTAAGTAAAGATACTTTTCTTTACTACAAGAAACGCGTTATAAAGAGTGAGTAAACAAAAGGTTCTCGACTGTACAACGTTAGAAGCTGGAACACACGGTTTTTACGATCTCCATAAGAGCCCCGGTCAACAATCATCGGTTCTCTGGCTGATGAATCAGTTTCAAAGAATGAAACGCTGTCACGTAGATAAATGGATCATCGAAACGAGCAAAGGTTGGTTGACGTTGATGAATCCGGGTATCTCGTTGATCCGCGGTATCCTAAGTGGATATCCGATTGGCCGATCTGCTTTGATAGTAATTAATAATCCGTTTCTCATCAACTGTCACGTATACCGGTAATTGTAACAGGGGAAACGAATTTGGCTCGAATTTTGATCGCGATTAACGTGATCTGCTTTACGTATAAATTGAAACGTATTTCGATGAGAATCAAGTTGTCGTTTCGCCGCGAATTAAATCGCGTCTTGTTTACATGAGTAATTGAAATCGAATTATATCTGGAAGCGTAACTACCATTTTAGTCGCGCATTCGACGTTTCACGTTCGAATTGCATTTTAACCACGTTTCCAACGTTAGCCCCCCATCCCTCCTCTTTCCCCGTTGCATTCGTCGTGGCGGCTTTAATTATCATTCATTTGTGTTTTGACCAGCGTTAACATTAATTCACATTTTCGCAATTATCGCCGACGTTTAGAGTAAAGTCGGCGCGAATATCAAATTCCGCGTCTCGTGAAACCTTGCTCCACTGTCTGCTAATTCAAGTGTCAATTGTGCTAATTACGCTACGCCATGCTATGTCCAATGAATAGTGTTTGTCAATCGTTCTTAACAAATTTTAGATCGTCTTTGGAAGGCCTTTAGAAATCAAACAGACGAGAGAGAATTTTTTTACATACCGATTCTTTCTGTTCGAGAATATACGAATATGTCGGTCCATTTCGAAGTATTTCGTAATTATTCATTGTCGATAATTTCAATCGGTGGAATTTCGAGTCAAGGGGAAACGAAAAATCAAGAGGAACTCGATATCCCTGTAATTAATTCTCGTCGCTGCTGTGTCAATCTGATACGCGAATATAAATCACTCCATGATTTATGAATCGCGCGGGAATTTCATTTCCTTATCTGCAATTAAACAGCGCGCGAATTCAATGATCGATCCGCCCGTTACATTGACATCTTGTCTTTGCTCTTTCATCTCGTTCGAATTTCCCGCATATGAACTTGGACGATTTCGTTATATATTTTTTCCACTCGACGAAGAAATCTCCGAAAGTTGATTCGATTCTTTCGTTTCGTTAACCTTCGAGTGTACTTGAATTTCGCTGATTCCAGCGACGGAAAAGAACAGTCGGAGAAGTTATCCCACGTGCGAAAGTAAGTGGGAAAATGTGGAGTAAAATTCTTTTTTCTCGAAATCGGGAAAATCGAGTCTGACGATTTGTCAAGTAACATTTTTAATGAAACTTATTTTCTTGAAAATGACGCTTCATTAAACGAAAATTCATTCTTGATTTATTTTTGCGCATAGAATGTCTTCGCGTTGCTTACTCGCGTTTATCCATTGTGGAATTAACTAAATTTAAGCATACTTGACAAATCTTCAAACTCGATTTTCTCAGAAGCAGAGGCTTTAGTAAACAAATTTTTTCAATTGCAATTACCTACTTTGGTATACATCCTATATATTTCCTCGTATTCTAGTCGCAACTTATAAAATCGATCGACGTTCCAATTAAAAACTGCACGATTTGTACCTCAGTACGATTCGTTTCACTGAAAGGCCCCGAAGCAACTGTTCTGATTAGAAAACGAAGATGACTTTTTTTACTATAAAATTTTATTGATATGCAAACATTTGAATCGACACAAAACAAATTACAGGCGCGATCGCTCAGTACCAGACAACGCCACGTCTACTCGAGGTCTATTCCACGCCCCCTCACAAATCACGTGACCCAAATCAACCAATCGCTAATTTTCGTTGCATCAGCGTTGCACCTGAAGAGGCCCGATTTTCTGGGTTACTCCCGCCAAAATCACTTTCAGTGATAATAAAAAATTCCAATTGCTCTCCCAATGCAAGAAGTTCTCAACACTAAACTGGAAAATTATTAATTATAATTCTCGCGAAATTTCCTAATACATCGGGTCAACAAATAGTTCCTTGATTTAGTTTTTCTTCGTCGGTGTGATATCGTCCAACCGCGACCGGCCTTATTGTACGCGTAGCTTCCTGTCAAGCGAATTACTCGCCGAAGTTCATGACGCTCACTAGACAAACCGATATCGGACTCGACGCCCGTGATTTCGTTTTCCCCAATCGCGAGCCGATCGAGCAGACTAATTTCGAGATATCTCGAGCGCGACGCGGCCTCTCGGTTCGACGCGAAGAAATTAATTGTAGCGCGTAGCTCGCGGCGTATCGCGAGCGGGATCGTGACTCGGTTGCCAATCGCGCGGAAAATTGCTGATCAACGTAGGTACGTAGATACCCGCGGGAATTCGAGCAGTTTCTTCGGCGGATTAGACTCTTATTTGACGTTGGTATCGGTGACTGCCTCGGTTCTCAAATTATTTACGTCTTAATCTCGTTAGTTTTAACGAAACAGTAGCTGTTTGGTTAATTGCATACGACGAATCACGGGTTTTCTTTCTCTACGGTTGCACTGAAAGATATGGGTATTTTCGTGAGGAATATAAATTTAATTATTTTACGTAACGAGGTATGAATTTATTTATTTTAGACGGGCAGAAATATAATTGCATAAATTTGATATGATTGCACGATCGTATAAATTTAGACAGGCAGAAATATAATTGTGTGAATTCATTTATTTTTTAATTACTGTCATTTAAATTATAGTGAATTATTTCAATTCTGATAATGAAAAAAATGTTCGAATTCAATGCATGAAAGCATTCGGAATTTTTAATTTGATTTCGTGTTCAGAGATAATGTAAAATACAAAAATAAAATATGTTAGATTTTAGTAAATTCATCTATGAATTCAAGATAGCATTTAAGGATTAAGGAAATAGAGATCTATTATCCAAAATACGCAGCAAGATTAACTCTTATGCAGAAAACCGTGATATTTCTTTGAGTAAAATTGTAGATTGTTTACTTAATATCGCGAGCTTCGCGAAACGTTTAATACAATTTCTTTATGTTCTTCGTACAACTGAGATTCATTTCATAGAATAATTGTGGTGGATAATAATTATGTAGAAATACGTATGCTCTTTCGTTCTGCGCGAATAAGAGATTGATGCCATGAAATTGCGAATCATACGGCAGATTTAAAGAAAATGTTTATGCATGTGGTGTAAGTATAGATTTTTTGATAAGGTAGACACGTATCATGTTATCTCGTTATATTCTATGAATATAAAGGAGTGGGCGTTGTTTTATGGAAACTTTAATGAACGGTTGATATAAATGTAGATTTTTCGGTAAAACAAGCATTGTCACGTGCTGTTTATTTCGTGAACGACATTCGGTTTTTAACGAGTTAAAGATTTTTTTCCGGTAAAATCTTTTTCATCGCGTCAAACGTGCCATAAACTCTCTGTGAAATGTTTAATAATGAAAAATTTTCTAGCAGTGACAAATATGCATTAAACTATATTATTTTTGTGCTGTCGGTGTTAGAAATTATCGATACAACATAGTCAGTTTTATTTTCTACATTTAACGAAGGTTTTCTGACCAAATAATACCGTGGATAAATGAAATAGTGCGACCAAACAGTACGGTGAATAGTAATAAACATACTAGCTATTTATCACCATTTCAAATCAATCAAGAGTTATTTTACAACTATGGAAATGGATGACGTACACTGACGATCACAAATTTTGAATTTTAGTATTAAACGACATGAAAAAATAGATGAAATTCTTCGTCGATTTTTCGTCGTCCTCGGAAATATTCACAGTTTAACAAATTGATGAAAAGAGATTATACAACAAATTTCAGATCATCGCAAAAGGGGGATGCTTCAATCTTCAAATTCATGATAGCCCCGGAAAAATTTTTTTCCAGAGGTATTTGAATTTTGATATTTTTTGAGAACCAAAGTATCCTTGTTGCACGATAATAAAATATTGCACGATAAAAAACATTTTCGAAAGAAACTAACGCAGTGGAGGTTCGTTATACGATTTTCGTTTTATGAAATCATAACAATTTAAAGTATAGACAATTTTTCATCGAGTATATGAATACTCGTAGTTTTACGTATTCTTGGTTAGATTCAGGTTAGGTTAATTTTCGAAAACTACGTGTAACGTATAAAAGAGAACAAACAGTTGTTTTGCTGTTGTTGTGCTGCTTAGTTTAGATAACATTAACGTTCTATAATTCTATAATTTAGGAATGATCGAGACGAGGATAAACGAGGAATTCTTAAACGTATCGCTTCGCGTTGGTGAGTTTTCGAGAATCTTTAATGGGGGAGGGCCTCGCCCATTTGACAAATTTTGCACAAATTGCCGGGATCCACGGAGCAGTTAACGTCGTTTCTGCGAAATGGAAGGCAATTTATCCTTTCGTGTTCATCCATTCATTGCGTAATTATATCATGCAACGTTAATTATTCGCTGCGTGCCGCTAGGCTAAAAGCAACGTGGATCGATCAAAAGGAATTCCTTTTTACCGGCAATTGTTTTTCATTTATTCCTTCGAGTGCGAGGCGGTGTTCAACGTCGGCTGTTATTTGTTTCAATTACCTCTTTTTTGCTTTTACGTTACATCACGCGACGCGAATGATCTCTAATAAAATACTTCACGTTAATATTTCACAGTCTGTTGAACTTTTGATTAATCGATGTAAATCGTATGGCGAAATCATACACCGGTGTGAACAACGAGAAAGTTAAAATACGTCGTGTTCTCTTTCACACGTTACATGTCGCGCGAATTATAAATTTTATCAGTCAGATTTTTTCCACCGTTTGCAAGAGAATGAACTTACTTCTCCAATAATTTTTTTTAACTAACGTAAGATCCGAGGATATTTTTACGAAAATGTTTAAATCACAGAGCCGTTATGGAACATTGACCAAAATATACAGCGCCACGAAGCCGCAAACTTATCACTAAACTTCCCATCCACCATTCACGCACCCTTATTATCATAGAAATCGCTTCGCAATAAACCAACCCCGTTTTCAAGTGAAAAACCAAAACTACCTACGTTCTCCACAATCCTCATCCCTATGTCTTTCCTGACGCAAATGTAGTTGAATTATGAACAACATTTCAGGTTCAGTTCAGTTTTATGTCGATATTTTTTCCCCCAGGATGTCTACTGCAGAAAAAGAAATGACTAATGTATTTGCTGATGTTTAGTTATACACGAGTTTAGTGAAAAATTCATGGTAATTGTTCCACTAAGAATTCTTCTTATACTAAACATTGTACGAAACATTTATCCACATTACGTGCAATCTGCGTGATTTTATGCTTTAAATGCGCAATATTTTCTGTTTTAAGTATATTTAAGTATAAATAATATAACAAATAAATTTATTACTTTTCAATAATTTCTATCCAGTGATATCATACCGACGAGTTCAAAGAAAGCGACGAATTACTGTATACGATTTGGTCACTCGTTATGGTCCGCAATTAGTTGTCAAGAATTCAATCAGCAAGAATTCATTCGATTGATATACAATTTTGGCTCGAGTGAATAGAATTTATACAAGCAGAATTATACTATAAAAAAAAAGAAAAAAAAAACGAGGACACGAAGAGTAAAAAACTGCAGAGTGCAAAGAGTGCAAATTTTCAACCGTGCCTTTTCGTTCGTCCGCTGCGCGATCCTCTTCATCCGTCGTGAAACCCGGTCGGAAACGAAGAGCCGGTGGTTCGGAATTATTCGCGTTGGTCCCGCTAATTCCGTAGCTAAGGACATTAGCCACGGCGGATTGGCGGTAAAATATGAAAATCATCTCGTTACACGAGCCGCGGGCTCGTGGTTGGGGGAGGCGATCTTGGCGGCCGTTAAGCCGGGAACACGCGACACGTTAAACATTATCGTGGCCGGCGCGCGTACGCTAATTTCAGGCTGCCGCGGTGATCTGCATAATTCGGTTAGAGCAAACATCCGGCTCGCGTGGCGTTTCCCGCGTGTCGTTATCTGCGACTCGTACCCCCATGGATAGCGGCGTATCCTCGTATTCCTCGTCGACCGATTTCGTTTCGAAATTCCACGATCGCTCGCGCGATTTTTCCTCGGTTAATTCCGCTTAATATCTCGTACTCTCGTATTCTCTCTCTCTCTCGCTGGCCGGGTTTCCATGTCACTCGCTGGGAGCGAACGTGCAAAACAGCGCGGGAGGGTAATGACGCTCGTTCGGGATACGTTGTCGTCCTGGGAACCGGTTCCACGAATCGAGCTCGCTTTTTAGATAAATCATTCTGGCGAACAGGTTGTTACTTGTTCCCGGTGATTTTTCTGCGTTGCTCTTTGTTTCTGGTCTGGCGCCTTCTGCGCGTAAAACTTTTTTTTGTCTTTTTTTTGTTTTAGAAATTACAAATGGTAAATCGGATTTCTTTTTTATTAATCGAACGTAGGTTTTCATTGAGTACATTCATGTTTGTATGATTAAAAGACACGCGCTTCATTTGTTGGATCTAATAAATTAGATTTAGTAGATTTTAAATTTTTATGAATATTTGACGCGTTGATAAAAATGGTAACGAAATTACCATTACTTGGACTACACTGAATATATTTTTGCACGTCACGAGCATTCTACGGACTTCTGCAATATATCCCGCGTCGTTACTGAACGAGCAACAGATTTTTCATTTATTGGACAGTGTACATCTCGTCGAAGGTATGAAATTCCGTTATCGAGCTCGATACAAGATGAAGTTGAAACGTGTCGGTACAAGTTTCTCGTGATCGATAGAGTTGAACAATTCTGCTAACGTGGTTTCGACGCGGGCGTCTCCGACCTAAGTAGATACCGGAGTGACTCGGAGGGTTGATTGATTAAGTTGAACGAATCACTTCGTCGAAAGCGACGAATCAAGAAGCTGTATAATACTTCTCCTGGCTGGAACTTCGCTCCCGAGAAAAGAAATTACTTATTTTCTTCTCGACTGAAGCACGAGACGATCACCGTTGATTAAAAATATCGATGAGATTACGTGTTCGTATTTAAAAAAAAGAAAAAAGAAAGAAAGAAAAGTAAAAGCTCTATTGCACGTAACAGATGAAATATTGTAAAATTCAAGTGTTCAATACTGTAAAATTTTATCTCAATTGACAATTCTTTAATGAGCAAGTAAATGTCTAATTAATTTTTCGATATCTCGATGTCTAATTGGTTTAAATAAATTCTTTTTAGCGGATAAATTTATTTTATCCTTTCTGCTTTAACGCTAGAACTGACCGACGATTGAAGACGTAAATTTTAATTTAAATAGAGAAATTAAAATGCGACGAAGAAGAAGGAATTTCATTTATTGGTAGTATCATTGCTTTAGTTCTGTTAATACTTGAATTGATTTGAAAGTTTTTGAACGCTTGATGGTTTACGATTTCAACTGTTTCTGTTTCCACGAAATTTTGCAAAAGAATGTTGCAAAGATGTTGTTTGTCAGCAGATGCAATTGTCTCTGATAACCATAGTTGTGTAGTTTAACGTGTTGTTCTCTGGAACGTTGCACGGTAACTTTACGTTCTCGCGCAATTAATTATTCGCTGTCGAAACTTTGCTCCGGAGGAAAAATTATCTTAATTCCGAGCAGCTGTTTGCGGGCCAATTAAGAGGAGCAGGTTCGACGACAGTAAATGGCGGGGTACCTATAATAGATTTTCTGAAGTCGCGAAAGTTTCTACGTGATCCACACCGTGATGACATCGTTTACGTTGTTATACCTCGAACTTTTTATTTTTTTTCTTTCGAACTATTTTTTTCTTTTTTTTTAACTTCCGAGTTAAGTCTGATTTCTGTAAATAATTTTCGTGCAAATAAAAAAATTTCTGGTCATCTCTTTGGGTGAAAAATTAATCATAATTTGCGTGACGACAGTGTTTCTGTTCTGGCGTTCACAATTTTTCAAAAGTCTATTATTATAAATCTGTTATAAAATCTCTATTATGAATATTCGTACGAAATTCATATTATATAATAACACGTGATTTGTTTCTGAAATTTTATATAAATTTTATTGTCTCTCTACGTTTGTCACAATTACATAAATATTCACAGCGTGATAGCAATAAACGCGATAAACACGCAGGTCCACGGTTATATTCTATTTATTCCGTTAATGTACTGTTTCAAACAAACGGACTTTTCCCCCAGAAAAACATCATCGAATTTTATCCTTTATCGCGTCTTTGTTGGAACGTGGAAATTAACAATTAACGATCGGTAATACGAGAAATATTGTTATCCGTTTTATTCGAAGAATTCGTTTCACTCGGACAAACGAAACATCACAAAAATACCATTAAAATGAAACGAAAGCGTCGATCGTTAATTGTGTTTTGATCGTAAATATTTATCTGCCAAAAGTTTCGCACTTCTCTTTCGTAAAAAAGAACCAGAACCGCGTTCATCATTTTATCACAAAGATTTGTTCTAATTCTCCATAAATCTAAGTTAACAAACGATGGGAAACGATTACTGGAAAAGCTCAAAAACATCCGCGAGATACGTAGTTCTCTTTAATAGAAAGGAACGAGTTATTCCAACCAAACCAACGCACTCTAATCTCACAATCACAGAATACGATTCAAAGAAACGAATCGTATTCTTTCGGTAGACTATCGTTTCAACTTTCGTTGTAACAACGCAGCTCCATAATCCAGCAGAATTAAATACAATCTTTCGAAAGAGATCCAGAGCCATGTATAAACTGAGGAAAATCTTGTTTATTTCCTTGAAGATTTTCTTTGAAATTATATTTTACAATCTCTCATATTAATTTAGAATTACACTATAATTGTTTCTAGGCATTTTTACACTTTTTATGCTAATGAGCATACGAATGGTTGACGCGACCCTAAATAAAGTAATTATTAATTTTTGTTTGCATTTATGGAAAATTTTAAGATATAAAAATACGCACAGTGCGCGTAACATGTAAAAATATAGAAAATATTCAGAAAGGAGTAATAATAATTATAATGACATTTCATAAATTCATTTTTGTAACTACGTTGAGTAGAAATTTAAAAATGCAAAATAAAATAATCGCGCGTGTTTCCGTCTGATAATTACATCATTCGGTTAATTTTTGACACAGTGATTAGAGCAGGCAGACAGATAAGAACGAGAGAACAGGCGCGAACAGGGATCGAAATTACAATGCGGTATCGGCGAATATTTGCGCGAGGCTGGGGCGGTTCGCAACCCGTAAATGAATTATGCAAATTAAATGCGTGACAACAGAGAGCGCATACTGTTCACGCTCTCTGAAAATGCTCGCGCGAAATAAGCGATTATTCACGAATTACCCGGCAATTTATTAGCGAGCGCGTTGAATGCGCGACGTTGAATGTTCGTCGCCGTTTTGTTACAGCCATTCTAACGTTTATGAAAATTTTCCTAGACGATGTATTTCTCGCGCGTACATAGGTGTGTGTGTGTACAATACTGATTGCTTCGACTGATAGAAAATAATTCCAATGACTTCTATATATTTCTATTACTCAAAATTACAATAAAGACATCTTCCTCTATTTTCTAAGATTTCGAAAACTCTTGAGGGAAGGTCTATAGAAAGCAGAAGAAATGGAAAAGTTTTGACTGGATTGATGTAGATGAAAGAAAAAACTGCACGACTTGTACCTCAGTACGATTCGTCTCACTGAAAGACCCAGAAGTAACTGTTCTGATTAGGAAATGAAGACGACTTTTTTGCCATAAAATTTTATCAATATGCAAACGTTTGAATCGATAGAAAACAAATTACAGGCGCGATCGTTACCAGACAATGTCACTCTTACTCGAGGTCTACACCACGCCTCCTCACGAATCACGTGACCCAAATCGACCAATCGCTAATTTTCGTTGCATTAACGTTGCACCTGAAGAGGCCCGATTTTCTGGGTTACCCCCGCTAAAATCACTTTCAGTGATAATAGTAACTAATATATAGTTGGATTAATACGAATAAATAGTAATTAAATTGATATGAATATGAATAAACAGAGAATTGCAAGAATCTTCGTCAAGATCGATCCATTCATACCGTAAATCAATTTTTCCCGAGACTTCAGCAACGACACGATCCTGTACAACAGATTTTACAACAGAGATAACGAAATCCGCTTCCTGACTACGAATTTTTCTTCCCCCTTCTCCCGATAATTCCCTACTAACATTCCACAAGGCTCGCTGGCATCAAGAGCGCAAAGAAAAACGGAGACTTTCGAGGAATAAATCGCACGCGTGGCAACGGAACGCAAAAATCTCGCGGATCTCGCATCTCGGCGTTAACAAGCATGCTCCTTTGAAGCGAAACCTTTGCTTTCGGTGGTTAAAACCGCTCCGCAGGCCGCAGCCACGAAGCGGCAAATCGCGCCACTTTTTTACAGGTTTCCATCACTTACGGCTTTCCCGCGAAACAAGCCGCCGTAACAACCCTCTCCGCGCCGTTCTCCGCTCTCGTGGAACGGGCGCGAACTTTCCAAATAAGACGTAACCGTCGGCGACAACTTATTAATTGAAAACTTTGATTCGGTTAGTTGTCGAGGGGCCGAGGCCGGTCGTCGTCGTGCAACGGCCATTAGCATAATCTCGTCGACGCGCGTTACCCCCTCCGGGGTTGTAAAAAGTTTTCCGTTTTCCCGGCTCCTTCACCGACCCGGCGACAGGTACAAATTGAAAGCCTATCAAGGAAAACAATAATTCATAACGAGACGAAGCAAAACCCCTCTCCACCCTCCCCCTACTCCTTCTCCAGGGGGGAACCAGTTACCCAACGGCGTAACCAACCCACCCTTTCTCCCCCTTTCCTCTTTCCTCTTTCATCCTTTCGTTCCATCACGAGCCAGCGTTACTTCCGTGACAACGTAATCCCTTGAAATCCGGTTTCCCTCCCCCGCGAAGAAGAATGATTTCCATAAACCTTTTAGCGAGAAACAGAATTAGCGGAGTTTCGAGGCGCAAACGCCCACTCCCCCTGTCCCCCCCCTCAACCCCTTGGCAAACGAGAAACCTTATTACGAGAAAAACGTATCAATTGCACGGTCTTCTGTCATGATTTAGCTAGAAATGGTCTCTCCTCTTCGATATTATTACGAACGGGAAGAGAGATGCAACCCACCCCCGCGTCGCGTGTGCAACTGATGGAGAAATATGATTGGTTGCCTGAGAGTCCCTAAATATAATAGATATTTCTTTCGCAGCGTGTTTGATACGTTAGGATTTTTCATGTGTTTTCTACTATTTTACACAGAGAGGTTCTGATGAACGATGAGAGAAGGAAGAAGGGCTATAAATAAGAATTCGCAGAGTTCTGGAAAGTTTTGTTCTAATAGCAATCTTCGATGTTACGTCTTACACATTACGCGAACACATTTCGAATATATTTGAAACGAAGGCTTTCAACGCATGTTCAATTGATATTATCGTACCAAGAGTGCCGATATATTAGGTGGATCCAAGTAATATTACATTAATATTATCGCTCAGCGTGAGAGCACGATGAAACTTCAATTTCATTCACTTTGTTCTCATAGTCTTCTAACCTCCGATTACATTATTCTTACTAGAAAATCAACCGTATATTCGATATTCTCGTTATTTTTATTACTCTCAAATTTCATATTAAAAACCAATTTAAGTAATATTACATTATCGCTCATTATCATGGCAGCTCGATAAAGCTTCAATTTCATTGACTTTGCTCTCACAGTCTCCTAACCTCAATTTCTAAATAACAAACAATCTAACCTCCAATTCTTAATAACAAATCAAGGAAAATCAAATTTATTCGATAGCTTTGTTACTTTTATCATTCTCAAATTTCATATTGAGCACCAGTTCAAGTAATGTCACATGCTCATTGTGACAGTTCGATGTACCTTCAATTTATTTTGTTCTCATAGTCTCCTAACCTCAATTTCTAAATAATAATTCTTAATAACAGATCAAGGATAATTAAACGTATCCTTCTACAAATGACTCTTATCGTATTATAATCTCTCGAATTAACCCATCAATCGATCAGCCACACGTCTCGTGCTTCACCTCGTTCCAAGCACTTCAACCACCGTTCCCGTAAAGTTGCCCAATTTCTGATGACGGGAGCACTTGCGAGGAACGGACGATCAGCCGAGCCACGTGCTTCACCGGAAACTTCGAACCACGGTGTACAGACCCCGAGAACGAAGATTCTCGACACTTCGTTCCGGGGAGATCTTAAGACTTTAAGCTCCGATTGGTCGGAACAGGGAGGTTTTATCGAAAAGGTAACCAACAATACGAGCAGCTGATCGCAGGCCCAGCGGTTTCGGCTCGTCAATCCAGACGAGTCGATTAATTCGATTAATTCAATCCGGCGATTGTCCTCCTCGTCGATCCTCGTTGACAGATTCCAGCCTTGTGTACGTGTATTGTGCTCGGCTCCCTTTTCATCGAACTCTTATCACCGGGGGAACAGTCCCTCTCTCGGTATTTCGTCCCCCTTTCTCCAACTCTGAACCTCTCTGTCCTTCCTTCGGACAGTTTCTTACGATCCGAAAGATTAACTGGCAGATTGTTTTCCCGATATTATTCGTATCGCTCCGAATCTTTAATGGTCGCTGAAATAGGATATTGGTTTGAAGGAGGAACGAAGAAGAATGAGAAAGTGCGTGAGAAAATACGATTAACAAATTATCAATATCACAGCTTTAAATTTGAGTTTTTAATGATAATTACTATATATTATATATTATATTATGTAATTATTAAATGTTTTAATGATGATGCAGGACTGTTTCTCTTTCACATTGAGTTTCTTTGATTTATCCCTCTTGGTTTTATCGTTCCCATTATTTTATTTTTATTAATTCCAATATTTTCTTAATTTTATTAGTTATTACGTGCGAAAAATTTTAGTAATTTTGGATTTATTGCAAATTTACGTGTCTTTTTAAAGCCTTACAGAAATAATGATATTTTTTTGTAACGAAGATTTCACTTTTAATTCCATTCTTATTCAGATTTCAAGAAGTAGTTTGGTCGTCCATTGTAAAATTAACTAATAGACTTTTTGTTATTAAATTGTTTATTATTATATCGTCAATATCCGACAATATCGACTATATTGTTATAATTCTTTTAAATCGATAATTGTCATTAAGAATATTGGTCTGTCATATTGAGGTCTGCCTTTGAGTATTGTACAGATAATTCTATAATCAATATTAAAATAATTGATTCATTTCTTACAACATATTGCGATGTATTGAATGTTTAAAAATGAATGCATTCTTAATTTATTAAACTCTTTATTTATTTATTAAACTTCCGGTCGTTTCAAATACTCCTAAGAAAGGATCGAGAAACAAAAATATTGCAATTAAACAGCGAAACACTAAGAGAAAAGAATTCGAGAAATGAATTTGACAAAATTCAGCTCCGATCGATGGCGCACATTGAATACTATAAATTATGGTTTTTCGAAATCGATGAAACTTCGCTCGGGGGGTGAACGATATTGCAGTCATTTGTGGTTGAACAGTTAAATTGAATCGATTGTTTCCGCTTCATCGTGCATCGTCAATCGTAATGGGCAAATGGAAAATTTCAACTTGACCCGGATTTTTCGTGAAATTTTCCAACACCGCGACGCGAGGCTTTGCCAGAAGTTTCCTCTATCCGTCGCGCGATCTGTTTACAAGGCCGCGAAGTGGCAAACAAATCGATCGTCCAACCCCCGAAATTCCAACCCCTGAAAAAGTACCCGCCTTTGTCGCGAGAAACAACGGATCTTTCCCCATTGAGAGAAAGAGAGGGGATTAAAATCGAACTTAGTAATCCTTGGGTATAAAGCGGAGGAGATCGATCGAGATTTATACCGGCCATTTGAGATCATATCGAAATTGATCCTATTACGGCTCTTTATAATGTTGTCTGATTCCAGAGAAGTTCTCTAACTTTGTGGGAAGGGTAAAGTAGTTTATGTACTTATGTATTCTCCTCGTTTTAATTTACGAGCGAAAGATATCGAGTTAAAGATATTTTGTAAATGGCGATTGTAACGCGCAATGAGATTTCAAGTTTCCACTATTTTCGGTCTGAATTGAAAATTACGAATTTAGGAATATGAAAATTGAAAAGTTTAAGCTCAAAAATATCCGGGAATTGACATATGTAAAATCGAGGAGTACAATATAAAAATTCAACATATCTACAAACACACACACACACACACACATACATGTATAAAATAATTTAATCAATGTACAAGATCGTATATAAAATCATCAATCAACAATAATACTTTGTTATTATATATAATTAGTGATATAATAACATATAACAACATAAAAATTCATAAATTCTCGATATTGTTAATTCACATTATCCTGTATTATATTACATTATTATCACATTTATTACATTACGAAATGAACGAAACAACGGATGATAATTACATCTCTCCGTGACGAAAATCGGATTAAAAAGCTTGCCACTCGACAGAGATGTCTGATTCGGTCCTCGAGTCGTCATAATTTATCAATTCGAACATTGGAATAACGATTCGGCGGGTGGAAAGGGGGAGGGGGGCGGAGACTCTATCACGGGGTTGACGCGTAGACTCCGCGGGACAGCGGGAGGCGTGCCGAGGAGGGATGGAAAGCTTAATTGACGACGAAGGCGCGAAACGTAAAGTGCGCGGCTTAATTGCCAACATCGGTAATTACGGTACTCGAGGGGATCGTGGGCATTTGCCAAGCCTGGCGAGAGGGGCTTTTATTCTCTCCCAATGGGATTCAACGGTTGCCCCCGTGTCGGTCGGGGTTGGCGCACCCCGTTTGGGGATCCGTCTCTCGCTGCCGATGATAGCTTCGTCCCTCGTCGAATGGATGGTTGACGAAGTCGAGCGCCTAACCTAGATTTCAATGAAGCTCAGCCTTAAAACAACTTTCGCTCCCCTCCATTCATGATTGCCGGTGTTCGAGAGCGGGAGAGAAAACAGCTTGCAGCAAACCGACGACTCGTGGCAGCCACGGTTTTCGTCTCTTAATTGCTGTCGCTTCTGGCATTTACCTTGGCAAACTTGCACAGAACTGTACCGGAGCTCGAAGCTCAAAGTCTGTCTAATTTTTTAATTCGAAGACCACGGATGAAAAACAGGTGAGTTGCTCGTGCTTTTTTTTTTGTTCTCGCTCGTTCTTTGCTCTGTAGGAGAGCAGTTTTCATTGAAATTATCTTTTTGATGTGCGTTGAGATTAGATTAGGCGAGTTAATGATTATGTTCATGCTAATTTTAGTAACTTTTTGTAGTCGGACCTTATTAACGTAATCACTTATTTACAATTAATTACAACAATTTGAACAACTTTGAAATTGTCACTGTACAATCGTAGTTTCCACTAATAGTGAATTTTTTGCATTTCTTTAAATGACAATTCAACTTTTGCGCATCACCGACTGTTCTCTAATTAATGGCCTTTTAGGCTTTCTCCACGTTAGAAATTCATTCACGGGGGTTTTCTCGCTTGTCTTGTTTACTAATTACAAGAAATACAACAATTCGTTGCAATATAAGGCCAAAAATTTGGGCAAATGTCTATCTCATAAAGTACACAGGAATTTTGCAAATTGTCAATAGTCACTTCCTCGTCTTGAGTACTTTAATACACTGCACACAAAAGACGAACATATCTGCAATCATGCGAGAATCAACATGTAGGAAAATGTTGATCCAAGTACGAAGCAGAAAGTTCATCAAACTCACCCGATCACCTTTCAACCGCGTGCGTCTTCTAACAAACTTTTACGAGCAAATATTGTATTTCAATACGATGAGAAATAATATCCAAATGGTCGCCAGTTTTTTTTTATCACTAAAAAGTGATTTTAGCGGGGGTAACCCAGAAAATCGGGCCTCTTCAGATGCAACGCTAATGCAACGAAAATTAGCGATTGGTTGATTTGGGTCACGTGATTCGTGAGGGGGCGTGGAGTAGACCTCGAGTAGGAGTGGCGTTGTCTGGTACTGAGCGATCGCGCCTGTAATTTTCTATCGATTCAAACGTTTGCATACCGATAAAATTTTATGGCAAAAAGGTCGTCTTCATTTCCTAGTCGGAACAGTTGCTTCTGGGCCTTTCAGTGAGACGAATCTTACTAGGGTACAA
This sequence comes from Melipona bicolor, assembly GCA_030673865.1. Taxonomy (NCBI): domain Eukaryota; kingdom Metazoa; phylum Arthropoda; class Insecta; order Hymenoptera; family Apidae; genus Melipona; species Melipona bicolor. The sequence continues at coordinate 4,981,386 of JAHYIQ010000004.1, read as the reverse complement.
GTCGCGCAATTTTTTTTTTTTAAATTAGCCACCCTGGTATACAATTTGTCAAGCGACCAACACCGCATGGCTTTCATCCATTGTAACCGTGGCACGAAGATTCACGACGTTCGCCGCGCGCGTCGAGTGGCCGCGAGAATGAAAAACTCGTACCACTTGTCATTCCCCTGTTGTGTCCGCTGGCCGCTTTTTCAACTTAAATGGCCGCGTAATTAAGCGAAGTCACTCCTGGCGATCTTAACTTCGAAGCTTGTTGCTCTTCCGCGACGGTCCTGCGAGAATAACCGGGCTCGTTATTCAAGGTCGGCGTCGTCTAACGACGCTAATCCAATTGCACGATGGCTCGTTTTCTATCTTACCGAGGTCGCGGTACTTATCGCAACCCTCGAAACACCCTTTCGCTGCATCGGCCCGCGCATTTAATTGGAAACGAAAGAGGAACCTGGATATTAAACCTGGCAACCTTTTTTCCCCCGGCAGAAGGATTGTTATTCCGTCTGGCAAGTCTGATTGTGAGAGGAGAGATCCTTTTCCCTCTGTGCTCTGTGTTGGCAGATATTTTTTTTGGTCTCTCCTTTGAGAGCTTTTATTGATTTAAGCCGATGCTCCGTTCGTTTTCTCTGGAAAATTGGAAGAAAACGGTTGACCTCCAGTCGAGGAGAAAATTGTTAAGCGATCCCTCGATCTCTGATTCTCCTCTTCTCCTCGTTTCCGACAGCTGTTTTCGTTTTCCTCGCCAGAGCGCATCGTGGCGTTCGGATTTTTTCGAGTTGGAATTGTTGGACTGAAGTTATTGAACTGTGTTATTCTCTTTGGAAAATATTGTTGGAGAATGAACTAAGATTTAGCTAAACTGATTGCCTTCTTCGAGACCAATATTGACTGACATTCTGCTCTCTCGTTCAAAAGAATTCCATAACTGTTATCTCAACGCGACGCGTCGAATTTCGAAAAATTTGACAAACAGACGAATCTTCCCAACTCCGGGCGAAATATCAACTTGAAAAGTTCGCGTTAAAAATTGAAAAGTCCCCGACGAAATGCACGAGCCGGGGGGACAGAGTCGGAGAACCGTAACACGATTAATTACACAATCCGCGGGCGAGAAGATTGTTTTTCCTCGGGCGGTCTCTCCCACTTATCACCGGAGCTGGCCCGTTGACACCGTTCTCGAGGACGAGCGCCGTTCCAACGGACACCTTCGGTAAATCTCACTTACTGCTCGCTTATTAGAGGACCGAAGGAAGAGGAAAAGAAAGGAGAAAGAAGAGAGGACGGTTCTACACGAAGCTGTCGCAATTGCTGGGAATTAGATCGGCTTCGCTTCGACGTGGAAAGAAAAAAAGGAAAAGGAAAAGGAAAAAGAGGAGGGAAACCGAGTACAGACTGAAGAGAGCGAAGGAGAGAGAGGAGGGAGGGGGAAGGAGGGAAAAAAGGAAGGTGAACGGCATCGGGCACACGTCTTCGTGGCTCGACGGCCACTTGAATGAACTTGTTAGCTGGTCGTTTCGGCCGATTAAGCGTAATTAAGCCTATAATACGGTCGGACACGAAACTGTCGCCAACAGTGGGACGACTGCTCGTTTCATTCACACGAAGCTTCGTCGCGAAGCCGGGCCGAGGAATTATTTCAAGTGCCGTTTCTCTTGAAGGCTGGTCGCCGCGGGCCACGAGTTCGCGCAATTAGTCTGGCTGGTGGATACAGGGTGTCGAAAAATTCGCCTCCTGCCGAGTTGATAAGCCTCGTGGAACAGACGGGTCGTTAAATGGAGGTTTTTCCAGAGTAATTTGTAGGTTAATTGAAGAGTTCCGAGGAATAAGGGCGTTCCTGACGAAATTGTGTCTTGACACGAGGTCTTCGGGTCGAAAGTTTTATTTCGCTGACAAAACAATTGTGTTGTAACGTCGATTGGATACTTTGTCAAACAATTTTGCGTGATGTTGGTGAAGAATGAAATGATAGCAAAGTATGTATTAATTTTCATCTAAATAGAAAATGGCGTAATAATAAAGAGATCATTTTTCCATATTTCGAACAGAAATCTTACGTACTGTTGTACCAAAAACTGTAAAAAACTTTTTTTAAAAACTCTAATTATTTTCAATAATTCCTCGCATTATTGGTTTATTGCAAGATCTATATATTCCAAAGGATTTCTAATGTTCTTGCTGGAAGTTTTACAGACAAGATGCCTACTGCTAAAAACAGAAAAGATTCACAAGTTTCACGATATTTACGTACAATTGGTATGATTGAAATTTCAAATTTCAAATTCATTTTTCCTTTTCTCGACTTTGGGATTTGTTGCAATGACATTAGAATTGATTTTTATATAAACTTCAATTACTTATCGTATAAAATAATTTAATTGGACATCTCTCCCGGAATTATACTGACTGTTTCATCCTTTGTTTTGGTTATCAATGCGAATATTATTAACACGGTTGAGAGAAAGTTTAAAATGGTACAGACAAGTTATCGAAGAAAGTTTATTAAAGGTATTTTATAATTATCTTGGTTATCGCAAGAAAGTTTGAAATTGATATTTTTAATTATTCATCATTCTCGTTAAATGTAATTTAGCTGACATATCTATTAAATATTTTGAAATCTTGGCGAGACAATTGGTAAAGTGCGATAACAATTCGAAAGTGGAATAGGTGTACAGAAATTACGAAATTGTACACGAACGGTCAATTATTAATTACATCACAAAGCGGGCGCAGTAATTATAATTTACACCAAAACAGTGTGCTCGGAACAATGTCTCCTAATTTCTATATGCATTTTCGGAGGTGGTTTCGAACGCTGCCAATACAATCACGATAATTACACAGCTGGTAGCAATGCACAAAGACAATCCTCTGCCCTTGACTAAATTTCCGTGAAACGAAGTAAAGCTAGTTTCACGCATCAATGAAACGTCGATTCCTTGTCGTTTCGTTGAAAACTGAAAGAAGCCACAAACATCAAAAGATTCCTCGTTGTTATTCGACATCGAATTCATTGATATGACATTTCCTAAAAAAGGCACCACTCTCCAAAAGGATAGAGGAAAGGAAAGAAGAGTAGCTACAAAAGCACAATCTGCTCTTGTTTCGCGGGTGTAACGTGTGCGAGGACGAGATCGCAGGTGACAAAATCGCGCTTCGAAACACGCGGATTCCTCTAATCTTCGGGCGCGTTTGTTCAAACGTTTTGCCCCGAACGTCCTCCACCTTACAAACGCTCCAATTACAAACGCGTCACCCCCGGGCTAGGGGTTAAATGAACCGCGTCGGGTGTCGGATGAAATATTCAACAAAAAAATTCTGCCCCTTTTCCCGGTCGAGTTATGAGGTGGAACCTCTCCGGCTCCGCCCCCGTTTCTCTCTCTTTTCCTCTCGCGAACCATTCTCTCTCTCTCTCTCTCTCTTTCGCAGCCGTAACGCCAGTCGGAAAATTAACGACGAACAGCGAGAGAAAGGATTTGCAAAGGGTTAACCTAGATTTCAATGAAGCCTGTTTAAAGCGGCCCTTTCGCTCGTCCCGGCTCCCCGGAACCAACCCCCCGGTGACAAACGGCCAGCTCCTTCTAATTGCTGCGGACTCTGCCGCGTCCGGGAGGGATGAAAAATCGTGTTACGCGTTTCTTCCTTTCTTCCATTGTCGTCCCACCACCTCTCGCGGGAGGAAATAGGTTCCCAGTGTCCCGTGGAACGTTGCAAAGCGTTGTCGCTCTTTATCGACTTGTCGTTTACTCTCACCTGGTCGTTACCATATTTCTTTCGGATATTGGCGTTCGGTAAATAGAACTAACGCACCCGGCGACCAAGATACGGCGTCTCCGTCCAGAGACGTTGCTGCAGCGAAATGGAAAAGCTCGGCAATGCGATGAATTTCGCAACAGGATTCAAATCACTCGAATCCCCAGGAATGCGTCTGCAGAGCTTTCGAAGAAAAATACAGATTAGCCGTTTCGACCATTTTGGTAGTTCCTGTGTTTTTAAACTAAAGAGTTTTTCTTTTCGAGATAAATAAATTGAATTTTTTTAAATTGGTATTTTGATTTAAAGACTCGATTAGTGTTTCAATTGGCATTTATATATATAGGAATATTAATTTAATGGATATATAATAACTTATATATGTATATAGAATTTCAATAGAATGGAATAGAATAGATATATAGAATTTTAATGAATATATAATAACTTGGTATTTAAATGGATATTGATGATACATATAGATGAAAGTTATATTTAAATAGTGTTTTAATGCGATAAATTTTGCAACAAAGTTAAATCACTCCAAAAATACGTCTGTAAAGTTATCGAAGAAAAATTACAGATTAGTCATTTTGATCATTTTGATAGTTCTTCTGCTGGAAAGTGGAGTACCAGTTTTTCTTTTCGAGATAAATAAATTGAATTTTTTAATTGACATTTCGATTAATTGGTGTTTCAATTGGAATATATATATTGGAATATTTAATGGATAGTAATTTATATGTATATAGAATTCTCTTTTAATAGAATAGAATAAAATAGATATATAGAATTTCAATAGAATGGAATAGAATAGATATATAGAATTTTAATGACTATATAATAACGTGGTATTTGAATGGATATTGATAATACGTATGGATGAAGATTATGTTTAATTTTTCATATTTAAATAGTACAATAGTATAATGTTATGATACGTATCGAATGAATCCTATACGAATCGACCAAAATCGTTACATTTATATCGTTATGTTCGTTTAACGATCGTTGATACAATAAATGGCCACGAATTTGTCGAAATAAATCGAAAACAAGCACTCGTTTGTTTAAGCGCGCCATTAGAAAATGCTACTATAGTTGAAAGACTAATATAAAATATTTTCCTTACATCGTAAAGAAAATTTGTTTCATTGTATTACGGGAATATTTGAGTTGAAGTTTTTCATTCTTGCATGAATATCCCTGCAGTCTAATTACAACTAATTTACATCATGCCCGATAAATCTCGCGGGTTTCCGACCGGCAGGAAAAGTCGGCAGGGATTTAAATTCAGCTTGATACTGGCCCGTTGCAATTCAATGGCTGATCTGAAATTGAGATTAAAAACAGGTATCGGCGGTACGCGTCGATCGTTCGTCGAAACTCGATGCATCTTTATTTCAATCGAGCCCACTTAACTCTCGTCGATCGTTTGCATGCCATCCGGCATGCGGATCGAGGAACGCGGTCGACGAAAAAACGCGGCGAGGCCTCCCTTTCGCCTCTTTTCTCTATTGAAACTGTCGTTCGTGAACACATCGTGCAATAATCAACATCTGAAGAAGCAGAAGCTACTTCTAAACTTCAAAATTTAATTAATTTGAAATTAATTCGAAATTAATTTAATTTTTAGTATCAATGAAAAGGAGGTTCGAAGAATCTGAAGAAATCTAAAAATGGACGATCGAGAGGCCAGTTGTCTTATGTATCGTATATATTAAAACTCTGACAAAGATCGAAAATTTCATGAAAAAGTCGAGTCGATTTAACGCCCAGTGATCTAACGTTCCATTTAGTTGCGTTTCTTGTCCCTTCGTCAAGTCGACGATGGAGTCGAGAGAGGACGTCGTGGAATTTCTTTCGCATCGCAGTATCGAGTTCTCGTCGCTGTTGAAACGATTTTGCGATAATTGATGAACGTCTTATTGATTCGCGCGGCGTGTACGAGGAAGCCACAGGCTCTTTGTTGTATCTCTTGGAGAGATAATTGTGTCGATGCTCTTAATTGTGATTGATGCGCCCGGCCGAGTTATTCGATTAACGTCGCGGCCAATTTTTGCTGCCCGGTTAGTCGACTTGTCAGCGTTGCCGCGTTTGTTTTATCGCTGTTCTTTGTGCCGATGTGAAACTAAATTAACGCCCAATAGAGCCTCGAGTGGGTTACACGAGCACCATCGAGTAGCAGTTTATCGCTGAAATGTAATTCTCATTGAATCGTTATCGCGTTTTACCGCTTAATTGACTTTTTGAAAGACTTTGTCAACCCCTCCTAAAGTCGATCAATTTCCTCTAAATTTCCTTCCAGGTTTTCGTCAAAATCAAACTAAACAATATCCCTTCTCTCGAATTTCACTTTTTACTTTTGCACTTTCCATTGCTCGAGAAGTTGGCAAGAATCGGTTTCGAGACGAGGAGGAATTTTCCTTTCAGCTCGAAATTCACGTTGCAAATTGAGTCACGGATAGATTCCGCGAGCGGGGGAAAAAGTGGAATTATTACATTCCCGTCCGTATGAATTTCCATCCGGAACGCGTTTGTTTTTTTCAATTGTCGCTGCAGTGTAATAATTTCGTCGTTGTTTGCCCGAAATGCACATAATTAATACGTAACAGTTGCAGCTTTGTATTCTTGTTTTTTTTTTGCAAACGACGCGTTCCTTCTTCCTCTTCCGCTTTCTTTTTTTTTTTTTTTTTTTTTGAATCCTCATCGTACATGCGAAATGAAATGAAATCTGCAGGCTAATTTCGTTTGCGTTTTGTCATGGGGTTTCATTAACCAAATTTCGACGAAGCAACAGTTCTCGCGCACGCGGCAGAGGAAACATGCAACATGCGATTCATCGACTTCGTCAAACGCCTAATTTGTAAAACGTATCGTTCGCCAGGTGTATTAAATCTCAATTAAGGTATAATGTAATATAACGAGCGTGTGCGAATTAAACTATTGTTTCTGTGTAATATAGAATAATATTCCCCTGATTGTGCAATAACATTCGTTCTGTAGTATAAACATCGGAGATCACGCTGCGATTGGTGGAATATACCAGGCAAATATTTAATCTATATAATTGCCGTTCCAGCGAGATATTCTTTTCAACGGAAATCGAACTAACATTCGCGCGAATGACGATTAGTCGACGTGACGTAGAAATGAATCGAACGAATGACACGGAATTAAACGCATTAAATGTTAATTTCTTGTCTCGTGACACTGGTTACGGCGAATTATGCTTTCCATTTTCGAAACGAATTGCAGTTGCGTGGAATTTTCAATTTCGCTGCATTAAATTATGTATATTCTATAATTTATACAGTATTATATTTTGTATTTTATATTAAATGTGTCTAATAAGTATAGTTAAATTATTATTATATCTATAATAATTATTATTAAATTATATATAGTATGTATAATAGACACATTAAATTGAAGATTGAAAATTAATAGACTATACATAATAAATAGACTGGGTGTTTAAGTAAATGCGTTATTTTTTTATGTGCAAATTAATATGTTTTGCATGCTTTTGTTAAAATATTTCATTTATACATATTTATATATATAGGTAATAAATAAATATATATATATATGTGTGTGTGTGTGTGTGTGTGTGTATGTTTGTGTGATCGAAAATGGAAGAAATTGTCAAACCATTACGTGACATTATCGTAGTATATACACACAATAATACAATTTTTATTTTCTATCCAATTTTCCGATTTCTATTTTTTTTTCTAACAAAAAAAAGCATTAATATTGCAATTACAACCGCTCAAAGTATATCGCAACAGGCGCGCAAACATATCGCTCAAAATTTAACATTTGTTGAGACACACTTTCCGTTCACCTATGGTTGCCTATTTTTTTATGCAAATACGAAAGTGTGCAAATGCGCACGGAAAACTGCACATTTCACGCACATAAACATCTAACATGGATACAATGCAGTTAAATTAAATCCAAGAGTATTATAAGAGAACGTTCGATTAACGCGCGGAGATATATATTTTACAATCTCTCGCTCGACGAGGGAAAACAGATTTCGGCGAATCCTTCTCGTCGCCGCTCGATTGAATTAAACATCTCGATCGCGGAGCTCATTTTCCCCGTTCCTGCAGACGCGAGAAGAAGTCGCGAGAGCACAGCCGAAATATTCATTCGGCGGGGCGGCGAGCCGAGGTCGAGTGATATTCCCCATCTCGTGAAAATCGTCTGCGAATTTCCGCGAGGCGGCTGAGCGATGAGCCCGAAAACGAGTCTTTTAACGCTCCGCGAGTCTTGGCGAGCACGCTTGGGAAATGAGGAGCGGTGATATTTCGCTCCGCGCGACGATTGGCCCGCTTTCCTTTTATTCCTGAGATATTTGAGAATACGCTCTGCGCGAGGAAACAGATCGAAAAAGGAAAACACAAACGGATGTTTGGTTAAACGAAATACGCACTGGGCATTTTTTATTCCGAATTTGGTTAAAACATATTTAATAAATAAATTTCATTGATTTATCGCCGAGTATATACGTAATTCCGAGTAATTTCAACGTTTCGGTAATTTTCGAGAGTAAAGTTTAATCGGGATAAACGAAAAATCGAAATATCAAAATTAAGAACTTTTATCCCATAGCTTTTGTTCCAAATTGAAAAGTCGGATTTTATGGCAAAGAATTTTTCAGAGTGCACGAGGATTTTGCACGAGTAGAATCAATTTTATGTCGATATTAATCATCGTGATCATCGTCGTCGGTACGAATTTCGTCTGTTTCCACCCGGATGTCGGATAAAAGGGAAAAAACGAGAAAAGAAAAGGGGGGGGGGCATTGTGAGAGGAACGAGAAGGAAAATTCAAACAGCCGGCCATTCAGCGGACGAATTGTGAAAGCGGGATGAAAAGAAAAGTTAAAATACCCAGGTGGATTCGCCTTTAATCCCCGAATGCCTTCTCCCCCGGTTTGAATCTCAGAAACTTGGAAAAAAATCTAACTGCTTTATACAGAGTATCGACGATCTCTATCCGAGACGATCGGCGAGAAGGGGTGGTAGCTATCGGTAATTCGATCAATCGGGTGACTCGGATCGTTGAGAAACAAGTGGGCAAGAGGGCATCGGCAAAATATTTGTCCGCTCGCCAGTCTCCGGCAAGTCGGTCTCAAAGGGATCGCTTAATTACCAATGTCTTCCTCGCTGGGAGTCCCCTTTCTTTGTTCGCGGATGATCAAAGCGCTCGAGTAAGAATTAAAGAAATAAAAAACGAAAGACCAAGACGACGAAGGAAAAGTCACAGAGAGCGAGTGAGAGAGTGGACAGAGGAGAACGCAAGAAACGATAAAACCAGCAGAAAGTAGAAGAAGAAGAAGAAGTGGAAGTAGAACTTAACTGGTAGTGGCTGGAGGGAAAAAGTCCCCCGGAATTATTCAGCTGTATGATCGTTTAAGGAACTCGCCGTGGGTTCATTTGCAGAGATGCGCCGCCGTCGACCTGTTCGACCAGCATTGACATAATGACTGCCGGCCAAAGAACAAGATCATCTGTATTCGAGCTCGAATCTCGATTGGTATCGTTCGTTGGCGTTTAAATTTAATAAATGCCCAGGTGCCGATACGTCGCTTGCTCCGCGATTTCTTTCTTGTTTCGTACTTCTTACTAGTATGCCTTATTTTTGCGAAATGTTTCTACTGAGAAGTAGTGTCAGTTTGTCTGTTCTCAGACACGAGATTTCTATCCATTCTGTTTTCGTGATAATGCTTTGTAGTTGTGTAATAGACGAGGTGAATATCTGTCGTTTGTTTGTGGAATTTGTGTTCTTTTCTTACATAATTTTATTAGTTTCAAAAATCTAAAGAAAATACAAGGAGTAGTGTAAAAATCAGATTGTGAATTGAATTATCTTGAATCAATTTTTAAAAAATTACTAACCACCCTCGTGCGACAATTACACCAGATAATCACCCTCCCGCAGAGCCAATAGCGATCGAGATCTATCGATAACGATAGAGAAACCTCTGTCTCTCTTCCCCGCACCCGTCGTGCGCACAAAACAGCCCCGTTTCGCTCTCTTTCTCCTGATATCCAAGAAATCCTCGACGAGTAAGAGTTCGCGAAAGTCCGGTCCGGAGGTAGCGGCTTAAAGGAACGGTCGGAGGATAAAATCAAAGTTGAAAAAGAAGGAAACGGGCCGGGGCTGAGTGGGGAGGCGGGAGGTGGTGACTCCGTTCAGAAAAGAGAGAGATCCGCTTTTCCATTGGCGTGCTTAATCCAGACCTAGGAAACGTCTTAATTGGGGCTTAAGGGCAAAAGAAACCGCAGGTCACTGTATTACAATCGGAGCCCGGCTGCACAATCGTCGGTTTCATTAAGCCGGCAACCACCAGCCCCCCCAAACCGGTCACCAGCCATTCTTTTTCTTTTTCTTCTTCTTCTTCTTCTTCTTCTCCTTTTTCCTCCTCTTTCGTTTACCATGCGATGCACCCAGCGAAAGGTGGGAAGAATGGAGGGATCGTGGCTCATAAATACTCGGCGTCTTCGAATTCCCCGCGAAGGCCACTTCCCTGCTCCCTGGCCAGGTAACAATGCGGCCATTCAGCGGTTGAATGGCCAACCATGGGGCCTGGCCTCCTCCCTAACTCTCTCTCTCTCTCAAGTGGCAAGCTGCCACAGGTGCACCGCAGAGTCCGTTCTCGGACGTGTCACGGATGATGCACGGCCGTGTATTCTCCGAAGGAGTTCGCTTGTCCGGCGAATGGTCCAACGCCGTGTGTAAACACCGCCACCGACGAAACGCTTCTGTTTGGCACTGGGTCGTTGACGTTGCTTTCAGATTCGCTGAACGCTCGGTGTACTTTCGTTCCCTCTCGAGTCGCAGTTACTTTCGCGAGATCGATCGACGCGAGGTCGGTGTTTGGGGAGGTGTGGAGCGTGCGACGCGATTGGTAGTCGGTTTGTTCTGGTGTCGGGGAATGTTTCCAATTTGGGTGAACGTTGTTTCGAACGATAGGGTTTTTTTTTGCTGGGTATTTGAAAATTAAGCAAAGAGATAGAATAATCGTTGTAATTGAATCGAGCATTCGGTGATATTCGTAAAGTGCAATGATCTTCAAATTACACGAGGTGTTGTTACTATCCTAAACTACCAAATTTAATTTCAAACAGGGTTTGTCAAAGTTTGAATAAATTTGAATAAACGTGCACAAATTTAATCGTCTACTAATTTAATCGAAAGAAAGAAAAAAAGAAAAATCTCTGAAATTTTAGGATGACAAAATCCACGAAATTTCACGAAACAACGCGCACAGTGATATTCTTAAATGCTTGATCCAATAAAACGAGTATCGTACACTGTGTCTGATATATCCATTTGTTTTACAAATTCTTGGTCTTTGGTCAAGCACACGTATCAGGCAGCGTGAAATATAAAATAGGAAAAAGTATGACGAATGTTTTAAAGAGCCATTTGGAATCGTTCGGTTTCTCCGCTTACAAATTACACGTTGCCCGAACAACGGGGGTTGCAGCGCGCCGCGGACCGTGAATTAGTCCAACCGGATCCCTCCGGTATTCGGTTATGTTCTAATTCGAGTATTCGCCGCTATCGGTTCAGATATCTCAATCGATGGATATACGGGCACGGTCAGAATGTATGAATATTCATTGTCGGGACCGCAGACGCCCCATCCGAGCCGTATAAATCTGCAAGCAGTTTTGAACATTATATTCCCTGCCCCCATCCCGGCCCAGTTTTCGATTGTAATTAATTCACTTTCACGCCATGGAAATGTTCCATTGGCCGCGCTTCGCGAAGCTTGCCCGATCCCAGATACTCCGCGATTACGCGCATTTATTACGACATTGTCTGACATCCGTGATTTTTATTCGACCTCCGTTGCAATCTGTTAAAATTACAGTTACGATATATTATACAATATGTCTCGTTAATTCTCGCATCGTTTCGGAGGGCTTCGCCTTTGTGCTTCGTTGCTTAGTCGCAAAAATACGCAGATTATTTGTTGTTCGCTTTAACGCAAAGGATATGTAATATCGCGTTACAAAGTTTCTCGTGTTAATATTAATTATGTATCTCGTATTAATTTACGGGCTCCTCGCCGTGTTTCAATTAACGAACAAATACAATGTATCATGTTTGGCGTGCAGCGAAACACGTAATTTCACGTTTTATGGGGTACATGGGATAATTATCTCTTTGATATCCTCTGTTTGGCATTTTTTCCTATTTTTCCTTCGAATCTCATCTTCAAAAGATCTCTTTGGTTTAATGTGCCGTCGATACATCAGTCGGTATCGACGCTCGTGTTCACTTTGCAAAACAAGCGAACGCAACGAATTGTCGGACGAATAACGACGAGAGTTTTTTGGGAAATCTTGGGATTTCATCGGTTCAGATTCACGTTTGCATTTCGAAAGAAATTTGTTACTCTGCTCTTTAAATGTATTCATAGAACTGAAGAGTTCCAAATTCAGCAATTCAAGTAATCGCAGTTCTTTCACAAATGTGCTCGCGAGATTTGGAAAACCAGAATTTGACAATCTCTCCGAGTTGCAAATTTCCACGGTGACCTCCGCAAAATTTAATAATCTGAGTTGATTAAAGTTGCAAATCTCTCTATAAAATTTAATAATTGTGCAATTTTCCGAGTTTATAAGCACAACTACAGCCAGAAGGGATGCATAATAATTTTCGCTCGCCGGTAAAAATGTAAATTAAATGGAAAGACATCGAGACGCCTGTAAAAATCAGCGAATCAAGAAATGCGAAACAGCGAACGAAAACCCCGAGTCGTCGAGTCTCGAATCGTTCGTCAAGAAACGCTGCCACGCTTTCGCTCCCACGCGTCCCTTCTTTTTCTCTTTTTCATTGCGCGAACAGATATGGGGTTAGCGAATGCGGGCAGAAGATAGAAAGAAAGAGAAGCCTTGAAGTGTTGCGAGAGAGAGAGAGAGAGAGAGGGAGAGAGAGGAAGAGCCGGTAGATCGAGAGATCGCGAAGAGAAAAGACGAGTAGCGTTGCGTGAAACGCGAGAGAGACGGGCGATAAAAAAGGGGGGAAGGTGAGTTTAAAAAGGAGACAGGCTGTCGGTGGAGAGAAATTGAAGGAGAGACGACGGAGAATAGGCTGAAAGTAGTGTGCTGACGGCTTTGATGATGCTGCTCGATTATACAGGGTGATTCGTTAGGAAAATAGCTACTCGATTCGTCGAGTAACACTGCGATTGATTTAATTATTCTTTCAAAGCACGTCAATTATTTGGTTAGTAGCATCAACTACCTAGTGTTGTAGTTTCGTTTTTTTTTTAAAACTTGGAGAAACTTGGAATTGTTCTTATTAATAACGTATTGAAAATCACTGAATACTTGATAGAAGTTACAATCAAATGCTTCGTGAAAGTTATAATCGATAAATACTTGGTAGAAACCGAACAAAAGTTAAGTTCCAATAATATCCGGATGTTTCTAGCAAAAATAAAAGTAATATCTGACAGTGAGGTATTTTAACAAACTTGAAAAAATAAAAGTAAAAATCTGCGAAGAAAGCAAAGATAATTCAAATGGAACATATAATAATATATAATAATACCAAGGTACGTATTATCTTCGTGCATGTTTTGTGACTAAATACTGGTACCTACGCGCGTTCTGCAAGACTGTCTAGTTTAAAGAGATTTTGATGCGGAGGGAAGAGTATTACAACGCGGTCGGATTATGTGGCTTAAAATTCAGTTGGGATTCCAGGCGGAAAGGCGCAATTCCCTTGGGCGTTATATCGTCCAGGCTTGTATCACGTTTTCCTACCCAGCGATATGAACTACCCCTCGCAATCGATAATTTATACAGACACTTTACGCGTAGATCGTGCCGAAGTTGATAATCTTCTCTGGCGGAGGAGACCTTTTTTCAAAATATGAATTAGTAATGTTGGAAAGTGTATAAAATATCTGAGCAAACTAGTCTTCGTGGAAATATCTAGCAGATGAACTAAATTTTAGATTCCATTTTTTTTTTTCAAATATTAATAATTCGTAAAAATTGCAATGACAAATTTGAATAAATGCCTAGCCTGATTTAATCCTTGTGGAAATGATATTTGATAGGTAAAACAAATTTTAAATTCCCTCTCATTTTTAAATATAAAATTGGCAAAAATTGCAATGACAAATTTGAATAAATGCCTAGCCTAACTTAATCTTCGTGGAAATAGTATTTAGTAGACGAACCAAATTTCATCTTACATATGTTTGTAAAAATTATAATAACAAATTTGAATAAATTAGTCTAATTTAATTAAAAAAAAAAGAGAGACGAAAGATGAATTTCTAGTAGTTCTTTTAGAAATAATTTAATAATCATGATAATAATTATAAGTAGACTGCGGGTTGCTTATGCATTTGTGAGACGTTAGAAGATGCAAAAATGCACGCGTGCGCGTATTCTGCGAAAATGTGCAGTGCAAAATGTACCCGGAGTAAAATATTTATTACAGTGTACAGCAGGTGGTATGAAAAATTGGCAGTCCAATAATAAAAAAAAAAAAAAACACGATCCTGACGCGCTTCCAGAGGCTACAACTCCGTTGTTTCTACCGTCGCGTGTCAGCCGATCCATATTAATCCCGAAGTCGTTGTTACGAAAAAGTCGTCCCGTGTCTCGTGGGATTCGCGGAACTTCCGCGACAGGGTGACACGTGATCGAGCCAAGATACTTGTTCCTCCGTTTTGCCATTCTTTTCTCGTTTGATGGTAATGTATGGCATGTCGATAGTTAGAAATCAATCAGGAACTGGGCGAAGTTACGACATATTAAGTTTCTCCAGGGTGAATAGTTCGGCAGCGCGGGGGGATCAAAGTCCAAAGTCTAGAATTGCGTCTAGGCTTCAACGAGGAAAATCTGTCACTGTCGAGTTAATGGGAATTCTTAGGATATTCTTCTTTTTTTCTTTCCATTTCCAAGTTTTCTTCCTATTTGCGAGTTTGATGTATAGCATTTTCTTTGCTAATAATTCACACTTGATAATGATGATTTTTTGATTAATAACAATAATTTTTTGTGACTAATAATTGAAACTTAATAAAGAATCGCTGATCGTCTTTTTGACTCGTTAAAGCTCGAGCAATGATTTTCATAATAACACGGATACTTCAATTTTTTGAAATTTGATAAAACGCACGTGAAACCCAGGTGGAAGATATAACAATAAAAGAATATTAAGGGAACTCTCGGTGAATTTTCTACATTTCCACAGTTCCAATATTGTAGTTGATGCGATACGAATACGATCCCGTCGAAATATGTAATATACGAATGGCCAGTGAAATTTTAAACTCGTGAAATCACCAAATCTCAATTACTGCGTTATAATTCTCTACTCGGCTCGTATCTACACAAGAAATACAGCTGTTATGAGAAAAATAAAAGAACAGAAAAGATGGATAAATTTCCATCATCAGGTAATAATACGAACTCTTAACATTCTTAATGTCATTTCGTTAAAACTATTTTGTCCCTCCACTGATAAAGTTCTATTGTGTGCCACAAAACACGACAACCCTAAATATCAGAAAAGCCAACGCGACAGCCGGCAATCTCTGATCTCGCGAGGGATTTCCTATCGGCGCGAGATCGCGATCGATCGATCATCCAACGTGGCGGCGGGTAACAATCTGAGCGGAATGATCGAGCAATTAAACGGCGATCGTCCCGGCAGCGGGGTCGTAAATTACTCAGATGCCGGCTCGGTTGACTGCCACGGAGCGTGTTTCAATCGGAAAGTTTCGCATTGGGAGCACCGCGGGGCCGCGGGATATCCTATCGGATACTTCATAAATCGCGCCGCCTCGAGCACAACGACGCCGTCCAAGATCGAACGGAACGTATTCTCATGCTAAACAAAGTAATCATGCGAGCCATTCGTCAAGTACGAACAACCGGGGTTGTCTCCCCTCCTCTTACCTCCCTTCACTCCCGGTCGAATTCCAAAAACAGCAGGCCACCGCATTGGCCGGGATTCAACTCGGCAACCATCCAACCGAAGAAGTGAGATTCTAATGAGGCTGAAAGCCGTGGAAACCGGTGGCACGGGGCCCGTGCGCCCATCGTCGATGGGGGTATCTCGCCTCTTCGATGGTACGCTGTGCCGTTCGATGAGAACGAGTATAAATACGTCTACGCGTGGCAGGTTTTTCTTTGATTCATGAACGCCCGCCGTGTATCTGATTACCGTGAGTAATACTTTTCGGACGCGTTGGGTTCAATCTTTCTGTTCCAACGAATGATGACATAACGTTTCATTTGTTTCTTTTTCTTTTTTTTTTTCTGAATTTACGTTATTCGATTCGTTTATATATATACCTAAACCTAACCTAAACCTATATATATATAGGTTATACTATAACTAAACCTAACCTAAACATAACTTAAATATAACCTAAACCTAACCTAAACCTATATATATATGGGTTATACTATAACTAAACCTAACCTAAACATAACTTAAATATAACCTAAACCTAACCTAACCTATAATTGTGAGTGATAAAAAAGAGGGATATTTTAATCATAAATGTTACATTTTCAATTTTAAATCAGAGAAAGAAAACATAATACGTAGCATCCAGTTCCCAAACGTTTTGATTATCAAATTCCAAGAAATCCGGAATTTAATAACAATTTAATATCACCGTCCACGTAATATTTTCATTAATCATCAACTGCCAAATAGCAATTCCCTTTTATCGTCGTCTTCCTTTCGTCTCACAATGGCTCCATTTGTAATTACGATGGGAACTCAACGTCCCAATTACGCACCGATGGCAAAATTCGTAAAGGTTAGCGTAGTAATTATTAAATGCAGAGCAGCGTGCAATCATACATCGATGGCAAAATTCTTAAAATTGATATGTAATGGAAATTCAGCGTTCAATCACATGGTGATAATAAATTCATAAAAGTTGATGCGTTAATTTATTACAATGGAAGCTCGGCGTCCCATCAAATATTCATAAAAGTTATTCTGATAATTATTCCATTAAAAGTTCGGCATGAGAGGAGGAGTTTCACTATGGTGGTGTTGTTGTCTCATTCGTTCTTTCATTTCTTTCCTTTCGTTCTAACGTGTCACCACTCAAATAATCGTGTGTCACAAAGTCGCTAGTTGGGCACAGTTTGGTTGTCTTATAAAAGTGGTTTTTCAGCAATTATGGAGTTGCGGTTGTTTTCGGTGTAATTCTATCGGATCGAACAAGAATGGTTATACGATGGTCGATGAAAGATGATCGAAAAGAATGGAGGAAAGATTGAAGTGTAAGTTACATCTGGGCTTGTCGGTAATATTATTTAGAAAGTCCCTCCAGCTTGAGATTTTGGGTGTTACGTTGAAAAATTTAACTCGAGTTACTTTAGTAGAGTCATTAGTTTTGTTCTTCTTGGATTTTAATTAAATTAAATTGGAATCTGGAAATTTCTTACTGTTTATGATACGTATATTATTGTATGAGAGTTATTTCTTATTATTATATAAGAACACTCTGATCCCTGAAAAAAATTAATATTTCATTGGCCAAAAGTTCGGATACATGTTCTGCACACAAAATACATGGATCTTCTAATAAATTTCTCTAGGTGCTAGTTTTCATAAGTGAGCAAATATACAGGAATTAATACAAAGTAAAATATCAAACAAATACATAAGTAAAAGTACATCCAAACTATCGGCCAGTATTGAAAATTAAATTTCTAATTTTCTGCGAGCAAACCTATTGTTGCTATTATTATCATTAGGTATTATCGTACGAATATAGAAAATTAGACTTAACTTTCACGCTATTTGAATTCCTCATCAAAGAAAATACTTTGAGATTTTTATCGTTGTATTACGTCTACATCGCTGATTGTGAGTGAAATGTTTCGAATCTGCGTTTTCCAACAAAAATAAAAATATCTATCTTCAGGTATCCGAGTTCGAATTCTGCCACGTTTTCTACTCGAAAGAGCAATTTTTCGCCATTTCACGTAACCGAACATTAGCTTCCATTTAGCAGTGGCCGCGCACGAACGAATAAATAACCACGCTAATTGCCACATAATGTACGTTTTTACCCATCCGCGGATGGGTGAAATACCGGAACAGCGGAAATGTCGATGAGAAGTGCGAGGTCTGGCTCGTTAATCTCTTTTCTACTCTCTCGAGACCTACCGCGTCTCTCCGGGACGGTTGAGAATAATTCCCGGGGAAATCATTGGATCTCTGATTTATCTTATGTCAGCCGTCGTTAAAGTCGTCGCGTCTATCGTCTCGATTAAAATGGACGCCGGTGGTTGCTTCGACGTTTCGATCGATAAGCCACGCGACGTCTGTATTCACTTCGGCATGCATTATTTCAACGCTGAAAATTAGTCGATTGCGTTCGATTGCTGTCGACTGTCGATTGTAGAAATAAGTGGAGCAGAAATTTTGAAAGGAATTTGGAAAATTTCCTCGAAACATTTGATATAGACATTTGATATTCCAGAACTATAATTGTCGTTTGTAAAAGTAGTGTAACATAGTACGATAATTAGTGTCTATGATGTTAAATAATATTAATATATATAATATATAATACAATATAATATAATATAATATATACATAGTGTAACACAATGTAATAAATACAGAATGTGAATTAAATTAATGGCAACGATTAAGAAATAAAACATTTACAACGGATCGTACGTTCTATTTTCCAAACTTCTCGTAAATTTCAATTGAATTTTGAAAGATACAAATTTCCCCGCAAGTTTCGCCAGATTCAAACATTCGTTTCCAATCTTTGGAAAAATCAGAGGACATCGAGTTGGAGAAACACGGGGCTTTTCCATCTAAATTCAGACAAATGTCCAAGCTTTGCCCGTGATCTTCCTCGAAAGCCGGCCGAAATCGTCTCCATCAACGTTTCGGTTCGTGACGAGCGTGAAATTTACAAATGTCCTCCTAACCGCGATATATCCTTCCATCGTCGATGGACGGGGAAGAAAAAAAAAAAAAATAGAGAGAAAAAAAAATATATATGCGAGGACGGTCAGAAATATTCAAGCTTTCGCGTGTGTATCTCTGCGGGAGAGCATTATTGGCGAGCAAAGCTTTCGTCGCCTCTTCGCTGCTTCCCATTTCCGCTCTCGATATTATACGCTGTCGCGTGTTAATAAATTTACGAGCGCCGCTGCGATTGCCCATGGCACTGCCCATTTTAATATCGAACCTGCATGGGCGCGCATAAAAGGAGGGGCAATAAAAGGAAGAAAGCGTTGCGCGCGTTTATTAATATGAACATTTTCGACGTGTGAATATATGTATTTATATTCGTCGATAGCGTGCGACAAAGTAAAGTAATAATAATAATTAATGATAATGAACGTACGATGGACGAAAATGCTAGGATGAAACGTGCGAAAATAATAAATTTTTGTACATTCTACGAGGGGTGTCGGGAGAATTAAACGAGAAACTGCGGCGAACTGAGAATTTTACGAGTTTCAAAAAGAGATGAAGATTCGCAACAGGAAATCCTGTGAATAATTCAAGTCGATACCGAGGACGACGAATTTCTACAGTGAATTCTACGTCAGTTTCTTCAACAGCATTCGCTCATTGATTTGAATTTTATTTTTATTCGACCCTCTAGAGTGTTGTAGAGTGTAGCCACACTTTTAGCAAGATGAGAGCGGGACGTCGAGAAATTTTGAACATTCGAGGAGGCGACGCCACGACGGAGCGAATCAGTTCGAGGATTCTAAGGAGAATTCCAACAACGAGGAAATCCTATATTTTCCAGGGCGAATTCGTTCGCAACAAGTGACGCGTTGTATCGACGACAGTGCAAAGACATCTGGCGATGAGGAAGGAAATGTAAAAATTCTGAGATTTCAGCGACGGAAGAAAATTCCAGTGACGCGAGGTCAATGTTGGAAAGAGCGGCAACAAATGAAAATTGTTACCACACAAACACACATACAAACACACACACGTACAAACACACCTAATGACGAAAATTCCAAAAGAATGAAATAAAAAAAATGGAGAACGAGAGCGTCGAATTTTTGAGAATGCCCCTCACGGTGGAAGTACGTGAAGAATCGCGCGAGCGGCGCAATGACGTGGCCAAAATACGAAATCGCAATTGGACAGCGGAGCGCGGAATCGCGAGCGAGCGAGATCTGCTCTATGCATGGCCAGCAGCGTGTATATGCATTAAATTGCAGACTTAGTTACCCGGCTAGTTATCTAGCTGGCAGGATCGAAGCCACTCGGTTCCGCAGCGACACGCGCCGCTGCTTTTTACGCACTAATCTGCCGCGATCGATCGTTTAATCCGGATTAGAGTTACGAGTGACACGGCTGGAATAAGTAATCGAGCGCGAGAGCTCCATCCCCTCTCCCCCTCCCCCTCCCCCCTCCCTCTCCCCCGTCGGTCGCAATTTAATTCCTACGTTACCTGCGTCTTCCTCTCTGCGGCCTTCTCTCGTTCTTTCTCTCTTCGCTGTCCATTTCTCTTTCGCTCGTTCTCGCCTCTCTCGAAGCTCCGAGGTCGTGTGGAACCACGCGGAACTTCGAAAAGTTAATTAGACTTCGTTGATGCGCCGCTGGTGTTTTAGAAAATTGTTTTACAGGGGGCGAACTGACCCATCGGGCGGGGCTTGGACGGTTCACCTTGTTTTCTGGTTCGTTTCAGCTGCTTCCTTCTGACTGCGACGAGACACTCCACGAGACTTTGGAACTTTTCTTTTCGCAAATAATTACCTCGTTGTCTCGAATTTTTCAGCTTGGTGGTTCCTGCGAATTCCCAAATTTTGGTTTTGGTCCTCGTTCGTTTCATTTTACAAACTTGCGCAAGAACGCTTGGAAACGCGTGGAAAATTTCAATTTTCAGGAACACGAGAATAATTTATGAATGTACGAATAATAATGTTTTAAATTTTCGAATTTCGGATTTAAATATTGACGACGCGTTGTTCTTTGTTCCAGGTAAGTCGATGATGCTGACGACGTGTTCTATATTGGCGATTTTGTGTGAGTAATACTCGACTAATTCGTCTGTCAATTAATTTTATTGATCAACAGTTTGCTATGCCACTTCTATAATAATTCCATTGGGTGCTGAATGGAGATATAAGGTCTCGCGATTTTCGGTCGAATTTCACGTTCTTAATTCTCTTAATTATCCGGGAATCGCGGAGAGGAGAATTAATTAAGACCGTGCTGGTGCGTGGATCAGTTAATCCAGATTTCGCATGGTAGGGAATCCTAGGAATTCTTGTTCGAAAATCACTTTCTTAGTCTTCCCGTGAATCGCTTAGAACCGCACCGAGCGAGTTTAATAAGTCAGTCGTTTCCCCGACTAATCGATCGACTCGTTCAGTTAGAAAATCGTAATTTTTCCTTTTCTCTAATAAAATTACAGAGAACGTAATTTTGTCCAATTTTGTCAAATGTCATTTCTTTGGAAATGAAAAACATACGAGATGCAAAAGTAAACGTAACACGTCCAATCAAATTAAACGACTCGCGGCAAAGGGAGAACGTGAAAAGCTTGCGAATCGCAATTCGGAATGGCGAGAGAATTAATCCTTGGTCGCGCGATTTGCTCAGACTCGGGCTGGACCTCTCCAGGCATGAAACGCGATTTCGCTAATAGTTCTTCCCACGATGAACCGCTCCGTCGTTTCGAACTTTCAACCAAACATTCCAATCTTAAAATCGACCTTATCGCGAATATTCGTTTCGATTCCTCGATCGTTAACGCGATTTGCTACGAGCGCTGCGTATATCGATCAGTCTCGTGGACAGCGCGCGCCGTACAACGATAAGCGCGCTCGTTGTTCATTTACTTAATTATACATTAGTCGATAAATCCGGCAATTATCAGCTGCCGGTGCTACTTCGCGAGTTGTTTGCTCGAATAATTAATTGGTCCGAATCGATTCGCGCCGCGGGTTATCTAAATATCAACAACGTGACGCGGCATCGGAAATTTTGGAAACGGCGATACCGACGTGCAAGCGTGAAATCGTGCATCGAGTATAGTTCTTCTTGAATCCTGAATTTGGATCCTCTTGGCCGGCTGATGGATTCTTCTTACGGGGATCGAACGACGCGATCACGCGAGGTTTAGGTTTAGACTAGGGTTAGGCGAAAGTGTTTGATCCAAAGGAAGACTCGCGAGGGCGAAAAATTCGAAAAAAAGAATTTTCCCGGGTTCTATTTGAGAGATCGCGAAATATTTTTACAACTCTTGTTAAATTGCGAATTTATTTATTGTTCTGTGTTACAGAATAATATTATCTGTGTAGAATATTATCTATATATTGTATACGTACCATCTATGTAGAATTTATTTATTACTTATTATTATAGAATAATGTAGAGTACTATATTATTCTGTAATATTTGATATATCGATCTTGCTCGTAATAATATATAAAAGTTGAAATTATTTCTACGGATGGGTTTCGAGAATCGTTGACTAGTTCCACTGAGAGTAGAACGCAGCACCTAATTTGTCGCGTTTCCGAAGAATCTGTAACTTTTAGTTAATATCGTGCAATTTTATATTTATAAATATAATTAAAGGAATGAAATTCAAATAAAACATTTGAGATAAATAACAAATAAAATGAAGAAATGTTACCTGGATAGAACGGATGCAATACGCAAAATAATATATCGAAACAGATAATAGAACGACGAAATTTATTTAGTAATTCAATAGTTTCATTGATAATTTACAATTTATTACTTGCATTCAGACAGATGCTTCTCGTTACATTACAAAAATAAAAATGAAACGTCGCTCCTGCTGACGCTTAAAAATGTTTTCACTCGTTTCGCAATAATGAGGAGAACCTGAAACGACGGTCGAACGTAGATACACGCGTATTTAACGGGGACGATAAAAGGGACGGAGAGATATCGATTGTGGACGATTGTCGGCGCCTCTGGTCGGTTTCATCCGTCCACTCTGGCACGCTTTTCCGGCGTGATTCCATAAATTTGTCACGAGAGGGGCTGTCGGCCTTCGCCTCCAACTGGCTTTGGCCCGTTTAACGCGACGAGATATCGATAGAAGGACAAGGTCTGGCCGGGGCAAGATAAATTCGTTCGCGGCCGACGCGTTAATACGCGGCTCAATGCTGCATGCAAGGCGATACCGTTGCCGAATGAAAAACAGAGTAGGATCAATGTAGTGTGATAATCTTAGGATGTCGACCGCGTGTCCCGCGTGAAAGGGCCGCGAATATGATACATTCCCTCTTGCGTGGCCTCGTGTGGAGATTTTCATTGTTCAGCGTTATTTTTCTCCGCTGGCAAGTTCCTTCTTTATCGCTCATTTTGTCGCAAATTGACCGCGAATGACCTCGGGAGCTTGGGGGACACAGAAAGGAAAGATAAAAATAGCGAAAGTTACGAAAAGTTGGGAAGGATTAGTAAAAATTTTTATTTCCTGCTTAATCTGTTCTACGCAGTTATATTTCGATTTACAATTTTATTTTTATTTTCCATGGATATTTATTGCTTTACTATTGTATTTGGAGATTATGAAAACGATAGGAATTTTGAGTGAAAATCGAGATAGAAAGAGGAAGTTACTAAAAACTTCTGTTTCCAAATTAACTCACCGGTAAAGAGTTGCATATTTATAAATCCGCATTTCGATAATTTCATTCTCCATACTTGTTGCTGTATTGGAGATTACAAAATACAGAAATTTTTAGTGGAATTTCGTTTATACTTCACTTATTTTAATTAATTTTACTTTCCATTTGGTTTATTAACACGTTCAGAGATCATAAAAATGAGATGTAAAAGTAGTGGAAATTCCGAAAGTGAAGGTAGAACGAAACAACGAGGTATTTTTAAATTCATTCTGTTTCCAATTTAATTCTTTATAAAGTCACGTTATTTGTCCACATTCTGGCAATTTTATTTTCTCCGGTATCGTGCTCGGAAATTCTGAGAACGGAATATGAAAATGCTAGATGCCAGTTTAATCACCAGGCCTAGAAATTAATTTTAATCTCCAAGTAAATTTTACCTCCACAGAGAGAGATGTATATATCCAACTCCCGTTAGGAAAAATACTCCCATAGAAGTCCTGTATATTTAACCTACACTTAAACAAGTGCTACTTTAAATGCAGAAATTCCCCCGGCATTCCTCATCGCCTATGCAAACTCTCTCAAATAGAAAATATCTTCCAAGAAACTGAACTTGCTTATCTTACTCGGTAACGCAATTACAATTCCATCCTGCGTCAACACGTTTGTTTGGTAACCAATTAAAATTGTTGAAACTGCAAGTTGACGCAGGCTATATAGCTTTCATTGGAAAGCCACGTAGAACGGGCGAGTGAAATGGAAAAAAATAAAAAGGAAGAAATATGAGGGGGGAGAGGGGGAGAAGGGGCGCGAGGGTCACGGGGCATTCGGTTCGAGCTGGCCGGAGATTTAAAAAATTAATTGAAAAGCCGCTTTGAATAATAGGCTTTGAAATTTTCCCTTTTTCTTTCTCAATTAAATAGACCTATTATCCAGGCCGGTGATAACAAATAATATACAACCCGGACGTGTCGTACAGGTTAATCGGCCCGGCACGAATTTATTTGAACTCGTATCGATCTGCTCTGTTGATGATTTAATCCTTTTTCATCCCTTTCAAATTTCATTTAACGCGTCCGCGAATCTCAAGGCTCGTCCCGTCAAATTCTACTCGCCAGAGAATTCGAGGGACTTTTTTTATATCGTTGAAATTAAAAAAATAATGGAATAGTATAAATAAAGTCGTGGATTGCGTGTGTTCGATTCTAGTCGCAATTATTACAAATTTCATGTTATAAAAGATGTAATTTTCAAAGATGTAATTTTCATGAAACAACCCTGTTCTTACAAATAGAAAAATTTTATTTTCCATGTATGGACAACTCGTTATCAAATTGCAAATGGCGACGAGTCTTCCAGTTTTAGGTTAGGTCAAGTTAGCAGAAATAATTTATTTACTCGTTCTCAAACGCTGGACAGACTTTATTGTTGCGATTTTGCAGAATTAGAAGGTCGAGCCTGAAAGGAATCCGGACAAAAACGGACAAAATTGAATCTAAAATATCACATACCGATGATAATGTCGCTCGTTGTGGATGACATCTCGTGTAATTTCAATTCCAGCGAGGATACAACAGCCTGATAAACCTCTCGCAGTTGAATCTTCCCGAATGTATTTCTATCAAACCTAACCTAAAACCTTACTCGCAATACCTTTGAACTGGATAGATTAACGAGTACAGCGGAGAGCGGAACGTAATTGCATACCAAATCAATAGTCTGTGAAATTAGATTCTCGTTGCGGAAGACGTTTCATAATGCAGAACCGCCATTCTCAGGTAACGATAGCCATGTAAATGAATTGTAAATTAATTGGAAAGAAACTTTGGCGTCGAGCGACAAAGGTCATTCCGTGTGAGGGGAGGGAAGCCTTATTGGAATTCTGCTTTTCTTGCCAGGTGACAGGTCTTAAAAACTCGCGGTCATTAATCAACCGTGCGCGCGGCAAGATTAATAATTTCCCCGCGCTTTAACAATTACGCGGAACCATTAAACAGGATGTTACTCGGTACTCGAGGGTGTAAGTCCTCCAGTTTCTAATCGGTGTAATTATTCCGTTTTATCCATTAGTCATTTCACTCGGAGCAACGATACGACAAGCAGAGAGACGGGCGAAGATTCTCAAAACGCAATTCGGAGGCTAGATTTGTTTGTGTGTTTCGTTTAAATCCGAGAGAGAAAGGATTGTTCTTCAAAATGTCGTAGTGTCTCAAATATTTTCAACATCCTACAATTTTAAATTCGAACGTCAGTTCTTAAATTTCGCTGCAAATCGATCAAAATATAATTCCAAATTTCTTTGAAAAAAGATTTCTCCTCTTTCAAACTTCTTCCAACCTGTTCCTTCCTTTAAAAAGTGACAGAAACTTTCGAAAAATTTCCCCTCTCCTCTTTTTCCTGTCTCGCGTATTTCTCAAAATCCTTCGTCCCTCTGAAAAATGCCGTCCAACCTCGACAAGAATTCTCTAGCTCGACCGTATCTATCTGGTACGTCGTTCGATCGACGAGCAACCCCCCCGTTGCCCGTGTCATGCGCCGCGAAAGAAGTGGCACATTCGTTGGAAGCCGCTTCGCAATCAATTCCCGTGAGTTTACCTCCGTCACCTGTTGTACGTGGTCGCCTTGCACGTGCCTCGAATGCGTCTCGATATCTCGATGGCCCTGGCCACGATTCACAGTCGTGAGGGACGACGCGTGCCTCTCGACCCTTGGAAACAAAAGCTCCCTCGTCACCCCCTGACCCCCTACCTCTGCCCGTGTGACGTTAGGGGCGCGTGTGTCGCCCGAAGGACGAATGGATGGCCAACTCGTAAATTACGACGACGGTGTGTGCACGTCCCCGTAGGTTACGTTTCGAGATAGAGGGCGGCTTTTGTCGAACCAGAACGCTGACAAATCATGTTGTCGATAGGGCGTCCTCGCGTCGTCGTCGTCGTCGTCGCCGTCGCGACGCCCGTAAGAACCGCTTGGACCGAGTCCAGACGCGAGTCTCGGTTCGCGCGAACAATTCACGCGAGCCACAAGCGTCGAACCGGATGCCGGGCCATTCGCGACCACCCGCGACACGCGTTCGTGGCCTCTGCTACGACTTATGGCACGCTTAAGCACGATCTTCCCGGGGAGGGAAGATTCGTCGCACGACCCTGGCGCTTTCCTCCAGGCAATTTCTTTCCGCGCGCGAAACCACCGGGATTAAGGAGCCGCTGTTTCGGAAATGGATGAGTCCAGCTGCGGGAGGGGGAGGTTTTTAGTGCGAGATAGGATCTCTGCGGCTGGGATAGATGGATTTCGGGGGAATTTCGGTGGCGTTTGCCGGAGAATGGAATCTTTTCGGGCGAGTTGTAGTTGGATTTTTGGATAAAGCGATTTGCGCTTTCTTGGGTTCGTTTTAAATTATTTTGGGATTCAGGGCAGGTGGAAGATGGCGTTGCGGGGAAATGTTGTACAGGTGTAGATGGAGTTTGGGGGAATTTTTCCGGAATTTTTTTCAGGCGAGTAGGTCGGCTTTTTTTTTAGGTAAAGTGATGTGCACAGTCGTACGTTCTTAAATTATTTTGGGGGATTTAGGATGGTGTTGTATTTGTAAATTTTATATAATAATGATTTTAAATGGTTAATATTAAATAATAGTAGTACGTATAAGTCACTTTGACAAATTTCGTCATTTTTGAAGACGATCGAGATATCGAATGATTTTGTAAAGTGTGTGGATAAAAATTGCCAGGTATCTGATACGAGTTTTAGCACTGAAAATGATTTTAGCGGAGGTAAGCCCGAAAATCGGGCTTCTTCAGGTGCAACGCTGATGCAACGAAAATTAGCGATTGGTTGATTTGAGTCACGTGGTTCGTGAGGGGGCGTGGCGTAGACCTCGAGTAGGAGTGGCGTTGTCTGGTACTGAGCGATCGCGCCTGTAATTTGTTTTCTATCGATTCAAACGTTTTTATACTTTGATCACGATAATTCCGAATCACGGTAGTTCTCTTAAAATTAAATTGCGTCAGTTTATAATTTTTCTTCTCCCAATTTTTAAATTTGCGGCTATATATTTGTCAGCCGCGGGGAATCAAGACGGCCCCGGGAACTCTCGCACCGTACCAATTCCATAAAAAGGGAATTTATATTTAATTTCGCCGCGAGTCGTAAGGTGCTGCGATATACTCGATAAAATGATATTTATACGCAGCCAGCCCGTAAGCTCCAAATTCTCAGCGATCACGTATCATATCCTCGAAAATACGAAGTTCTACGATGTCAAAAAAAGAAAAAAAGAACATATATTCCCCGTTTTTACAACTTGTGATTTTTATCTGTGCTTTCTATATCGGAATTTTTATCTTTCTTTTTATACAGGCGAAATTCGAGGGAAGAAATATTCGAAAAATTGAACGATTCTACAAATTGTTATTTCGTAGGTATATATTCGTTTTATTTATTTTTATATTAATTTATAGTAATTTGTATCATGTTCGTTTATATCATTTAATTTAACATATTAACTCGTTCTTATGCATTATATCATTTCAAACCCAGAAAATTTTTATGAAAAATTATGAATCAGTCGAGTTCTAACAACAAAAATTACAAATATTAAATCCTGTAAACGGAATGTTTGCAAGAACATTTATCACCACTTCTGCGTTTCTCTGACGCGGAATTTAAACATCGGTTAGATTCAAATACAAACAAGGAAGCAGTGTAGTTACGAAAAAAAGAAGGAACCAAAAAATTCAGCTGAAACCGACGCAAACGAACCCCCGTGGAACTGAAATAAAAACCGCCAATGAAAACGCAACGCACTCGAAAGAACAGCCGCTCTTTCTCACGAGCGTCGACCGGCGCTCGATTTTCCTAATTTGCTCGCGTTGAATCGGACGAGACAGTGGAACCAAAAACAGAGAAAAGGGAGAAAAAGGAGAATCGTGGTAAACGGTCTAAAGCGCGGCGGGCGATGATTTTTACGCGGAAATTTGATCGGAATGCCGTGGAGAAACAAGCGTCTCGTCGCAGTCCGGATTCTGACGCGCGATCCTCGCTGAAATTAGGTTCTGTCGTACCTCGCTGACGTTCTGTATTGACAAAGAGGGGTGGGCCGGCGGCGCGAATGAAAATAAAAGGACAGAGAGACAGCGAGAGGGACACGCGAGGGACGAGAGCGGGAGAAAGAGATGGCAACAGACGTTTCGACGTTTCTGGTCAAAAAAAGTGGGGACACCCGGTAGTGTAGCGACGAAGGGGCGGGGGGGGGGAGGATAGCGAAGGGATGGAATACAGAGAAAGAACGGAAAAACTCAATCTAGGCATAAATCATGCGATATCGATTTCGCTGCCAACTTTCCTCGCTGTGCCGCCCCCGACATATCAGAGATTCATCCTGTGACGCGGCAATAACATCTCTCACCGGCATAAAAATTCAACTATACATCAAACTGTCATATATAGCGCCGTATTTGTACCTATCTCGCTGATATTTCCTCCGTCCCTCCCCCCTCCCCACGCTCCACTCGGTTTTACCATCCCTTTTGCGCTTCCCTCCTTTTTTCCCTGCTGGACGATCATCTTGTTTCGTGCGTGGTGTTATATGTGTATAGAGAGAGAGAGAGAGATTAGTACATGGAGATGTGCGAAGGGATGTTTGGCGCGGAAAAATTTTTTGGGATACACGTGTCAAGTGAATCGTTAGTTTCGGTGTTTGACGTGAGAAAGAAAAAATTAAATTAATTACAAAAATTTACAACTGCCTCCTTTTTGATATAATATAGTTGCATATACGATGGTTAATTATATTTTGATAATGTTATTATAAAATGTAATTATATAATATATATAATTTCAATAACATAATACGCTGATATACTATGTCATACATAGAATGTAACGCATTTCAAATTCAAAACAACAAAGTTCCTTCATAATTTTTAAACTGTGACACTAGTCTCAGCAAACAGTTAATAACATAATATATTAATATAATATATTATACACGTAATACATCCCAATTTTTAAGCAACAAAGTTTAATTATAACTAATTTACAATAGACCAGTATCTTAGTTCCAACAAATTCCATATAGTTAATTATATTTCAATAACATAATGTGTCGTACATGTAAAGTGATAAATCTCAAATTTCAAGCAACAAAATTTAATAATCAACTTAACTTTCAAACTAGGATACTACTAGTTTTATTTGCAGTCAAGTCGATGCTTCAACAAATTTCGTTTAAAAACAATGTAATTTACTCGTCTCGCGGGCAACTCATCGCAGAGATAAGAAAATTGCCTCAAAGGATTAAACGAAATTTAGCAAACTATCACGCAAGACTTCCGGACTGCACAGCACCGTTTCGATAGTCTTCTTTTCTCCCGAGCGGACAAACATTGCCCCCGCGCCGCAATCCTTTCTTCCTCCTCGCTCTGCTACTTCTTTTCTCTCTCATTTCTCAACCACCACCCCCGAGCTGAAGAAGGTTCGCGCGCTCGGTCTCGAGACGGCAGGCTTCCTCGTACTCGATATTGGCGATCGTAAGTTCAGATACCCGCGTAAAATTCCCAGAACGGGAAGCTCGGCCTGATCGTACCCAAGACGACGACACTGCATATCCACTTCCTCTTTTGTTGGTTCCTCCGGGAATTTTTACCTTCGAGCTTCGCTTCGGTCTTCGTCTCTCCACCCTCTCGATCCACCAAGACGTGTTCCGTGATCGCTTGTTCTTTCTTCCACGCTCTGGCAACTCGTCCCGAAAGATCTGGTAAGAACAAGTTGTGGATCGGGGCAAAACGAGCGAGTCAGTGTTTAATTCAATTGATTGATTCATTCAAAATACGAAGGTGCGAGACGAGACACTGGGTCGTTTCTTAACTGTCTTCAATTAGCTGTAAAAATTGATCAGTCTTGGAAATGACGCTGCGTTTCAAAGAAATGGTACACAGATCTCTGAATAAATTCGAATTATTATATTCAAAATATTTTACAGACGAGTTGATTCGTTCTTCTTGCTTAAAAACAGTGTGATTTATGATTGATGAAACATCGATTCTTCCACCGATTGAGTTAACAAGACGAAACGTGAATCCTTTCCTCGAGTGATTCGTTTTCCTTCAGTGACGTCTTCAGAAAATTCATTCGGCAAGTTGTGCACGAAAGTGTCGACAGCTTCGATGAAACAACGAAAATTTGCTTTCTTATCGCGACTTATCGATTCTCATTTGGTGGATTTTCAAATTATTAACTGCAACTGGCAATGAATAATTTACCGTTCAAACGGACACTCGTGAATCATTCCCCTCGACGATAACATCGAACTCTAGCTCATTGTATATTTGTCAACATAAAATATCCACGAACCTCGAATTTCACAGAACACGAATGTTATCGATATCAATTATTTTCTAAAGCAAACGTAACCCTGCTAACATTTACCAACAGCCGTATCATGTTCGTTCGTCATTATTTTTCCATGCGATTTCTCCGTCGAATAAACTCGAAATCGATTTATCTCTTCAATCCTCTTCATTTTGGCATTGTGGACTGAGACTGAACAAATTTTATTTGAAATAACAATCTCTGCGAATTTATTAAAATTAAAAGTATTATTATTTTAGACTCAAATCAATATATCATTTGCTCTAGTAACCTTTTATAATTCGTTGAAACAAAGCAACGAATAATCTCAACGGAATAATAATAATATATATAATTAAATATAATATATAAATAAATATCTATAAATATATTAACATATATTTATTTATAATATTATATAATAATTACAATCCATATTATATATTATATACATATTATATCCATATTATATATTACATAAAAACATATCATTAATACACGTATCAAAAATTATTTTTATTCGACAGCAACACAATACTACACAATATTTTCTGTTTCCATATATTTCGAATTACTCGAAACAAATCTGTCGGCCAGCTGGTCGTTGTAACCAACTCCCTCGACAATTTCCACCGTCTCGAAAGTATTGGAGAAGAAACCGAACTCCTCCCTGGAGGAAGCATGCAAACGAAAAGCATGGTCTATTTGCCTGGAAGTCGATGGCCGCAGTTTCGGACGGCTATAGCCGGTTTTTGATAGCACCGGATCGAGGCTCTCTTCTCCTCTGTTGTTCAATTCTTACCGATACAGTCGCGCTTTATTCTTGGCTGCCGGTAAGGCCGAGCCAAGCAAACTATACTCGGGTGCAAAGTTTGTGATTTATGCCTAAGAGCGAAGTCAATGGGCCGAGGATATCTGATAAGTTCTCTCAACACTTGTCGTTGAGGGAAGGAGGTTGGTTTCCCGTTGTGCCCGGTACTTCCTTTTCGCCCCTTCTCGCGGATAAATTAAAAATTAGAGGCTCCTCGGCAGTAAGTAGCTGAAGATTCTTGGCTCTCTGGCTTTAACCGCGGAAAGTTTTCGGCAAGAACGATGAACTGTTCGAGAACGGTACCCGCCAGGAATCCTGAGGATCCACGAAATTTAGCTTAGATTTCGCTCGCGTTTGCCTCCCGTCGTTGTTGTTGTTGTTGTCGTCGTGTTGTTGAGGCGAGAATAGTTTCAGATTCGTTTCGAGAATGCGATACGCTCGCACCCGTTCGTATATCGCAGCTTAGGTTAATCAGTTTACGTGTCAGAGATTTCCCGCGGTTTCAGAATTTTACGCGAAAGCGTCTGATGCTTTGGCCGCGGACCATAACGAGATCCCGTTTTATTTAGATTTTGTTTGGTTGTGAACCGTGTTTGCACATCGTTGTATCTGCTGTATTTATATACCGCTTAATTGAAGTCTGTCACTCGATATTTCTCGTTTGTTCATTGATTTTTATTTACAATCACTTTATTTATAATTTTTATTACAGTAACTTTTATTTACAATTTTTATTATTATTTTATGTCACTACTTAGTCATCATTGTAGCACTTGATTGTGTTTGAATTTGTTATTTATTATTTTTCGGTTATTCATTAATCTTCATTTGTCATTTATAATTTTCTATTTCGTCATATTATATTGCTCAGTCATCGTTGTATCTATCATAGCATTTACATATTACTTAATTGTATTTAAGTTTATTTTAAGTTTTAAGTTTGTTATTTCTTGTTTACTCATCAATTATCATTTACAATTTTCAATTTCATTTTCATCGATTCGCATCGTTACTTGTTCGAGTAACTTCCTACTTTTGCGTCACTACAGAAATTTCATATCGTGGAAATGAAATGTAGAGCTTGATGAAAAAGCTCTTCACTGGGAAATAAGGGTGTGCGCAAATATTTTTTTGTAGCCACTGCATTTTATTAATCTTGGCGGGTATTGAATTATGATAAACTTTGCTCGTGAAAACTCTAAATACAGAAAAATCCGAAAATTGCTCTCGGCTGGAAGATTGAAGTAGCAAAAACAAAATTATGAAATTAATTTACCATCTTTCAATATTAACTCCTCATGTTATTGAATTTATTCAATTTATATCAAAGCTTAGTTTCAATCAGAATTTCAGCTTAAATTCCTCAGTAAGCTTTAATTCTTTATTTGAAAATGATTGTTAACTCATTGTTAATTATTCGTTACTTACAAATAATAAAAATTATTCTGTACAACAGTGCAGTAACGAATAATGAATCTAAAAGTTTAATTTTGTATTCTTAATTGGTTAATGTACACGTATATGTATACATATTATAGTACATATAATATGAAAATGTATAGTAAACGAAATTCGTGAAAATTTATTTCATCTGGAGATACGTTCAAATTACTTCTGCCATAAATTCCCTGTCGTATACGTCATCGTTAAAGTACCATTATAACACTTTCCAATTTCGCCGCCATTATTAGATAAATCCTATACTTCAACACTTAAAATAGACCAAACAGAATCACCGGCAATGAATTCGCCGGAATAATTTCACGTCGTGCACAAATGTTCACAAATCTTCCGAGGGCCAAGTGGTACATGTGTGCGACACGAATGTGAATATACCGAAGCCATAAATCGCTCTCGAGTATCAAAAAATTTACAAATTCTCGTTCCCGTTATCTAATTCACCTCTTTTGTCCTCACGGTTGCGCGTTTTTATTTTTCAAAGGACGTTCGATGTTGGAATTTGACAGTAATTTTCAGGTTAAATACCATAATAATGTCGATAATACCAAAATCATAAATCTCTCCCGGGTGTCAAAAAATTTACAAACCTTCCGTGCCATTATTTGACACACCCCTTTCGTTCCCATAGTCAAATTGGACATTCGATATTGAAGTTATAGAAGAATAATTTTCAGCTTAGATAATACTAATAATCCCAGGAGCATAAATCGCTCTCGAGTATCGAAAAATTTACAAATTTTCATCGCATTATCTGACACGCCCCTTTTGTCCTTGTAGTCATACATTTTTCTTTTTATTTTTCAAAGGACGTTCAATATTTAAAAGTTTCATAATAATCTTCAGTTAAATAATAATAACAATATCAGAGCCATATATCGCTATCGAGTATCGAAAAATTTACAAATTTTCATCGCATCGTCTGACACGATCCTTTCGTTTTCGCAGTTACACGTTTTCATTTTTCGAGGGACGTTCGATGCTGGAATTTTACAGTAAGTTTCAGGTCAAACGAAGCTCGTCGAACTATGTGTTAATTGGCAGCGCGAATAGACTGTCACGAAGATACTAAAACCGATATCATGAAAAATATATATATATTTTTTTTTTCGTCGGCGAATTAGCAACGTCCGGGCGTTGAATTCGCGCGTACGAAAGTTTCACGGCGAGATTATTTTCGTCGCTGGTTTGTTCGTAGGTGTTGGCTCGCTGTTTTGTCGATTCCCCGATATGATCAATACGCTGCTCTTTTTCATCCAAAAAACACACGGTGTGCACGAAAGTGTTCGAACACTCAGCGAAGAAAACTTTTGTGTACATGCGGTTTGAAACATTTTGAAATTTTATTAGTATTGTAGCGCAAAATACGAGAGTCGTGATTGTGTTTATCAGTCAGAGAATGTGTATAAAAGTAACGAGAAATTTATTACTTACATATTTATCACTGTAAAAAATTAATATTGAGCATGAATAGCTAATAATTAATATTAAGCATGTAGTCATTGAATATTGAGATTCGTAAATATAATAAATAACTTGTTAAATGTTATACATTTGTAATCTCTGCGAAAAAATATATTTCTACACTTGTTTCAGTGTAATCGTCAATCGATAACGAAACATTTTTATAATTCTGACATCCAAAGTCAATTTTATAAATATTCCCCTTATATTTCGCGATACTCTGTATTCCATTCGCGATGTGTTCCACCGTCCGTGGATTAATCCGAAATATTACGTTTCGTTAGCAAAAAGAAAAAAAAAAAAAAGAAAGAAAGAAAGAAGGAAGGAAAATGTTGCTAGTTATTCCCTTCTTTTCGACTTTATCCCCAGCTATTTTTCGTCCTCCTCTAATCTTTTTCGGGGAGAAGGATAGTTTCGGATTTTTTCCTCTTTTTTTTTTATTCCGTTTGTTCGTTGCGCGTCCATTGCACGCGCGACACTGGAACCATTTCGAAGTACGGAGAAATTACAAGTCGCATCGTATTCCATGGCGTGTCCTGTTTTTTCCTTTTTTCTTTTTCAACCATTTTTCTCCCTTTTTTCGTTTCACTTTTTTTTTGGTTTGATTTTTCTAGGCACTCGGAGAGTGATCGTAGGAATTTCACGATGGTTATGCTCTCCGCTGTTGTTTTCCCGCTACCATTCTTTTTTCGTCATTTTTTGAAAAACGACGTTGTTTCAACACACACACACACACGCACACAGTTTTATTTCCTTCGAGTGATTCTTTTATTCTTCCAATAATGAGCGAAATAACGAAGGGAACACGAAATGTCAGGTTTGGTTGATTCCCTTGACTCTCCAATTTAACGTCTCATTAAATTTTTCTCCGAGAAATCTCTTACGAAGTACGATTTAAGCGTTGTTTCTTGTTAATGAGTGTCAACCGTGCTGGAATTTATTTTTATTCAACTCATTCGGACTGGGAATTTTTCTAATTGTTTGGAATTCAAAAAAAAAAGAGAAAAAAGTGGAGCTTAGGTAGAAATTTGTTGTTTTCATTACTAAATTTTATGACAAGCACTCTACTTTCGATATTTTATCACTGAAGTGATTTTAACGGAGGTAACCTAGAAAATGCAACGCTAATGCAACGAATATTAGCGATTGGTTGATTTGGGTCACGTGATTCGTGAGGGGGCGTGGCGTTGTCTGATATTGATCGCGATCGCGCCTGTAATTTCGTATCGATTTAAATGTTTGCGTATCAATAAAATTGTATGGCAAAAATGTCGTCTTCGTTTCCTAGTCGGAACAATTGCTTCTGGGCCTTTCAGTGAGACGAATCGTACTGGGATACAAGTCGTGCAGTTTTTATATTTATATTTACATTATGTTGTGTTTAGTTTGTATATTTATACACTTTGTACGCTTTATATTCGCATCTTTTCTCATAAATGCATAATAATTCGCAATCTAATTATCACACACTCGTTCGTAGAATATACATAGATATGTAGAAAGGGGAACGTCAGTTTTCAATGAATTTTGAATTCAACATTTTTCCATATGCCCCTACTACGTGTGCTCCTCGTCGCACTGCAAATTAAAGTTTTCTAAGTTTTACATTTATTTTTACATTTTCACATGCATTGTGAGTTTCACATTTATTCCACGTAGACGAGAAAATACACAGGAAGTTGTTACACGTATTGAAAGATGAATTTTCATTTTCTGAGAAATGCTAGATATCCTCACTTTCTCTCGTATATTGCAAAACTGTCAAAATTGATTTACGACAGTTACCTTAATTCTTTAGGATCGTTTAGCATTATTCTTCAATAACGCAGACTAGCGTTAAAAACACGAAGAAATGCAATCTCTCTGACGTTCTTTCATTATTCATTGCTACCATAGCTGTTCCCTTTATTCTATTATAGACTTTGACCTCAGCTCGTGAAACTAACGCCCAAGTTAGTACAAAAGTTTCGTACAAATTAATTCACAATTCCTGTTCCAAATCCCGTTGATGTAACGTTATTACACCAAATACACTGCCTCAGTTCCAATTCCCCCCTCGCAACAACGAAATTAAACAGCTCCAGAACATTTCTTATCGTAGAACTGTGATCTGCATTTGTGAAATGTTTTATGCTAATTCGCACATCTCGCGCAAGTTAATTTACGTATTACGTGTTTATTTAATTTGCACATTGTCGCTTCGTGCAGATGTTTGATCTCCACTTACGATGCAATCTTACGTTAATTTAAATCTTCTTTATACGTAAATTAATTTAAACGCTCCACGCGTTTAATATATTTTTTTATTAGCGTGAACTCTTCTTACAAATTGAAATTGAAAAGACTTTTATATCGAGAGAAATTTAGAATTCATTCATAAATTAATTTAAATTAATTTGTATCGTAGATTTTCTTAACACAATTTCGACATAATTATGCTCAATGTTCTGAGTAACTAAGAAACGAGAGTTACGTTTCGAAGTTAGTATTCTTTAATAAATAAAATATGAAGCTGATTAGCATAACTCACTTTTGATTAAAAATACTTTTTGATCAACAGAACAACTCAGCCATAATCATCGTGTAATCACTATAATACAATTAATACGATATAACTACACTGTTTCATCAGCTGGACAGTTTTAGTGACTAAATAAATTATTATCATATACCAATCATATACCAATACCAAACACTATAGTAGTACAAATAATTAAAGTAAATTTGATTTATTCAAACATTAAAGTGTTTTCGTCCACACGATCATTTTGAATTTCTAAAAATACACCACAGAACGTCATCAGGTGTCAAAGAAATATCATTGCCTGATCGTTTCGATCACTTTGGCAGTGTTAACGTTAAAAGAGAGCTCTCCAGTTACCCCGAATGCTACCAATACGCGCCCACGTTTGCGAAACGCGTGGCGCGCATTTCAATCTCCAGTTATGACGAAGCGGATGCTCTTGGACGGCGCTTGCGGTTGATTTATCTTTCACTCGTCCCCCCTCCCCCCCAACCCCCTCCCCACCTCGTCCCACCACCTCAGCTCGATATTTGCAATTTAACTTGATATATCGCGCTTGGAATTCCCTGGATAGGAACGCGACGTGATCGTAGGTACAGCGACGAAACTCGGTCGGATCTTCGCTCGTGCTTCTTTCACTTTTCTTTTTCTTTTTCTTCTTCTTCTTCTTCTCTTCTTTTTTTTTTTTTTTTTTTTTCTTTGGTCGGCTTGCTTTCCCATGTCGCGACCGTCCGCTTCCTGCTCCTGTGATCCGGAAATCGTTTCCATCCTCCGATAGGAGAAGAAGATTCACGATCGATCGATCGATTTCCCTCGCGATGCTCGCCCTCCGATTCCCGCGTTATCGCGCGCCCGGGAATAATGATCCATCTCTCCCGCGTTCCTCTCGCTGATTTTAATTCCTTCCCCGGCAATTTTCTGCTCGATTATGCATACTTCTCGCCCGCTCGTTTCATTTTCCTTTCTTTTTGTTTATCTGGTATTCTTTTTTTTTTTATCTTTTTAGTTTCGCGTTTTAGCTGCGCGGTCGAGATTGTTTTTCACTGCGGAGAACGCATTTCTTTCCGTTTCGGCGCGCTTCGTAGTTGCGGAAATGAAAATGTTACAAGTGGAGAAGGTGTGCTTTTCTCGCTGAAAGAGCTTTTCGAGCAAAATTAAACGTTAATTTGTTAATCACGGGGAACAATGCTCGTTCGTAACGAGTGTAACTGGATCATTGTGCGTTCATGGAGAATTGAAAAGTTCTTTGTTCAAAGATGTTTTATAAAGTTACAATGTTGTACGATTCTCATTTGTAATGGACGATTCTTCATCGTTATTAGTTCAATTGTTATTGTTCAATTTAGTATCTCTTCAACATTCTCATAGTGTGTTCTCGAGTGTCACATTCGTCGTAAGTGAACGTATTCGATATACGTCCTTTGGTCGTTAGTCTCTTGCTCGTTTCTGCTCGTAATTAATTTATTAATTGGCGTCAGTTTCGTTTATGTTGAACGAAGGTTTAGCCTTTTAGGTGAGCAGCTCTATCCCGTTTGATTAAAATCAATTTTGCGGAATGACGTTCGAAATATTTACGTGTTAATTAAGAGCAACGTATGTTGCAAATTGAGAGCATGTTTGATTGGAAATATTAATTATAATTCGGGAAGAGGTGCAATCAATAAATTGAATTATAATTGAACGCGCTGCACCTCAGGGCATGTCCCATATTAAATGCATCTGATGAACCATTTTATTATCCTTTTCTTTGAAATGTCCAACTTGACATGGAAAGTATCTTGTTTTTCTTCCTGACCATGATCGATCAGCAAAGATTCTCATTAATAAAATTAAAAAAATATGTACGGAAAGAGCGACACGAAAATGACGTTAATTATCGATCGTAACAGATCGATAATTAATAAACTTGTAAGAAGTCACTCTGCAAGAGTGTATCCTCAGTTAATTTATATGTATTATACATATATATAATGTAATAATAGAATATATGTACATGATGTTATAATATTACGAAAACACACCTTAAGACATCAATAAATATTAATACAAGCAAAGGAAAATTGATCAGTCTTGTTAAAGAATTCACATAAATATAAAATATAATATATAAAATATAAATATAAAAAGAGGAACAGTGAAATCGTATTGATAGTGGCAATATCAAACAACAATGCGAGAAATTTATCGGGCACAGAGAGCAAGCCATTCATCTGATGAAGGTAAATGATGGATGAGATGGTGAAATAATACAATGCTAAATAAATAAATAAATAAGTAAATTTTAATCGAAACAATACACGCCTCTTCGTTATTTCCCTTCGCGACGTATTTTCCTGTATTTTTCCGTATTTTCCCCTCGCGACCATAATGGCGTAAAAAACACACGGAAGCGCGGAGAACGCCGCGACGTTTCGCGTGTGCACGCGTTTAATCCGTGGTATTGTGGTGAATATCGAGTGAAGGATAGACGAAATAACGGGGAGGAGCAGAAATAAAAAGTAAAGGTTCGAATAATTAATTCAATAATTATTATAAAATGTATTAGTAGTTTTGAGAAATTTAATGGGACTGAGTGTTTTAAAGAATTTATTGGAAAATTAATTAACAAATGTAAAAAAAGAGTCCTAATCATGGTGACAATGATAAAGATAAATTAAGCAACAAATGTCTTGTTAATGAAAAAAGAAATTTATAAATACAATAAAAATTATGACGAGTATCGAGAGAAGAATGAAGAAATAAGCAAAAGTAACAGGGAAAGGGAGGAGTTTCCAATAATTAATCTAATTTCTATAAAATGTATAATATATGTTCTGAAAAATTTAATGGGACTGAGTGTTTCAAAAAGTTTGCGTGAAAATTAATTAACAAATATAAAAAAAAGAGTCCTAATCATGATGATAATGATAAAGATAAATTGTTGGTGAAAAAATATAAGAAAATAATCTAAAAAAATTTATGAATACAATAAAAATTATATCGAGTGAACGAAGAAGCGAAATAACGGGAAAAAGCAGAGATAAAGAAGAAGAATGGGGATTGGAAGAAGGAAAGCACAGAGTGTTTTTTTTCTTTTTTTTTTTTTGTTTTCTTTAGTTTCCCGTCTTTTCGTTTCGTCTCGAAAGTTGAACGCAATGCCATCCACCTTTATCCGTTTCGTTCGTGGTGGCGGCGTCGAGAGTGCCTCTTGTCGACCGCGAGGGAAACAACGACACGCGTAATACTTCAATCGACAGTGGCGTGTTTGGCGAAGGGAAGACGGTACGTGCGTTCTTTGAAATTTATTTGAATCCCTTTGAAATGGATGTTGCACGGGCGAATGATTTTTCAGTCGATCGTTACTCGTAATGCGCGAGATATATTTTTTTTTTTATCGCCCGACACACGGATCCCAAAAATATTTTGTAGTCGGGGGCGCATAAAATAAATTGAACGACGAACGAACGAACGAACGAATAAAGTATTTTATTACGTTGTTTGTACGTTAAAAAACGCATTATTAACAATGAGACACGTATTCTGTTAACGGTCGTGAATCACGGAAACGTTCAATTTGAAGTGGACGAAAAATTTTCGAAGCTCGAGTCAACAAATGTCGAAGTTGGTATTGATTGAATTAATGACTAATGGTTAAACTCGTGTTTCACACCGGAATTAATTCATACGCTTTAGTCAGCATCCATTCATTCTAATCGTTGAATTATTCGTAGACACATGAGATATTTACTGGAAGTGAGCTCGTCCTCGGAAATGATTTTGACAACATTTTGAAACGTGAACGTCACTTCTGCTGTGAATAATTCTGTGAAATACCTTTGAGTGTTGGACATTCGCGAAACAATGAAACGAGTCATGAAACCGGATAACGATAATCCTATTAGCTACCTAACGTCGCGATCAGTCTTAGCTTTTCACGGCTCGTAATTACACGGGTTATGAAGTTGAAACTTTTTACAACTTTCTACTCTCTTTTTCCCCTTTTACGGGCTCTGTCTCTTTCGTTTATTTTTAATGACATCACATCGGAATTTCATTCAACCTGCTAAAACATTCCGCTGTGAAATTTTAAAGGGAGACGGAATTTACGAAATATCGCGACCCGTCGAAAAACACGGGGGTGAAACCGAATGAAAATAAAATTTTAGTGGAACATATTACGTCAATCTGAATCACGACGATACGTAGTCGGTTTGAGCGAAAAAAAAATCGACGTCAACAAAAATATCGAGAAGTCAAAATATCGAGAAGTGAAGGGGGAAATAACGACCACTGACGTAACTAAATCAGTCGACGATTTACGTCAAACTTCAAATCGAAATGGAGACTGGCTTCCGGTAGAGCATGTACTTTCATACTATTCTTAAACTGGAAATTATGTGTCTCAAAGTGTCAAAAGCAATTCTTTATTCAATGTTATTCTTGAGAAATATACGTCGATGTTAAAAATTGTGAAATTTCCATTTTTATCCGTTCCGAAGCATATTTTGAACTGCGATTTCTATTTCACAGTGATGAATATATAAATGAGAAAACGTTTCTCCTGTTTCTCTGAAAATCGCATCACGACTGCAGAAAAACATCAAATTTTTTATTTTATAATAATAATTGTAGGCAGAATTAAATGACGTTTGTTATAAAGGTTTTTCTTCTTTATGTATTCAATACTATGTATATAGACAAGGATATAAAACATAATTTGACAAAAAAAAAAAAAAGCGAAAGAGGTGAAACGAAGATGAAGCGAAAGAAACAAATTTTCGAATACAAATGTCAGTCCATTTTAAGCTCATGCTGGTTGATACACAGCTTGTCTCGTCACTGCATTCTGCCCCGAAAAAAATTGGAATTTTTTTTTGTGGAAAAAACTAAAAATCTCGTTCCAATAATTGGAAAGGTATTACATATTTTTTTTTTTTTTTGATGCGACGTCAGTTTGTAGCTCTTTGAATCGCAAGCGTGACTTTTACGCTTTTATCTGCAGAGGAGGTCGAATGGGAAGAGAGATTTTAAGGTAAACCATAAAGCGTGATGAATATGCTCCAAAGCGAATTTTATAGTAGCTTTATACTCTGATTATATATTTCTTTATGCTAAGGTTGCGTTCTTTCTCTTTTTACGAGTATCAACGCCGCTGTTTATCATGTACAGAATCATAAATTGCTACGACCTCGATATAACGAGTTTCCACCATGCGCAGTGACGATAATTTACGTACGACAGTAATTCTTGCCGAAACTCGTAGAGTTCCAAATGCATTCATTGGCCAATTATTTGAGTCGCACTGAAAACTGTGAAATTAACGCTGAAGATAAAAATATCCATCAATAATGATTCGATCCATTTCGCCAATATTGTCACTCGCAAGATTTTCAACAATCATCGTGGAAATTTCTAGTTGCAGTCATTTTTATACAAATGTTGGCACAAAGATATTTCGAGCGCTTGCTTATTCGAAAATATCACTATATTGCAGTAATCTACGAGCGACTTGAACGTAAACTTTGAGAAATGGAGGTAGTATAAGTAGTGTAACCCCGACCGTGGCGGACATTTAAGGGTTATACTACTAGAAGCGTTGGAATCTATACAACTTCTTCTGCCAGCATTTTTCATAACGTGTTCCCTCGTGTTTCAGTAATGTTTGTGAATTTTTTCTTTTTAAAGAAAGTCAACTAGTCAAAATTAACAATGTAAAAGTGACGAACAAACAGCGATGCAAGAAATTTCCTCTCGTTTTCGTGAAAGAAGATGGATCTCTCGCTTCTCTCGTATTCTTCGTGGATAGAAAAAAAAAAGAATTACAAAAAAACAAAATGATTTTGAATTGATTTTTTAGTGCCAATTAGAGCGGTAGGGTTTTTGAAGAAAACTTAGAAAGTCGTTCTTAATTCGAACACAAACACGCACATTATTTCGAATAACATCCCTCGCGAGAAAGGAAAGTAACAATAATGGGGAATCGATACCTTCGGAGTTCTGCAGTAGACTATACCCTTCGGACAAAATGTCACAGACATTTGTCAGTTTAATCGTAATTCCCAAATGGTTCGAAAGCGGGACTAAAAATTAAAAAGAGAGAGAGAAACGAAGACAAATAGACAAATCCCCCTATTTGAAATGCATTCGGAGGAAGAATACCGGTAAAAGCACTCAAGTTTAACGCAAACTTTGTCAAGCGTTTCGTCGCGCCAAAGGAGACATGAACAGAGGGGGAGGTGAAGGCGAGAGCGTCACGGTGGTAATTACCAGCGTCTTGGAAATTTATCTCGCAGCTGAGAACTGATTGCGAGCGTGTAACCCAGTCGCGGCAGCAAGCTGCGAAACAGAATGGCTAATTTTACGAGGTAATCGTCGTGCCGGAATGACGTTCAGTCGCCGAGCGTAGTTTCCGCGATGCGGACGGATATAAAACTCGACCGTTTCGCGCCCCAATAAATCATATTATTTTGCCGTGCTTCCGGTCCTCACATTGCGCACGCGCGCGCGCACACACACACACACACACACACACACATACACACATGTCCACGTGCAATACAACCACCGGTAATTTCTTTGATGAGAGAAAAAAAAAAATTAGAATCGTTCACTTTGTCTCGCGAAGATATTGGAAAGTTGATGATTGTCCCTAAAAACAAAATTATATCACGGAGTGAGTAATTCGAATTTCGGAGTAAATGACTGGAATTATTTCGGTGAATAGGGGATGATTTAGACTCGTTGACATACCTAATTCTCGGTCCACGAAAAATGTGAATCATTTTTCACCCGAATCAGGTAGAATTCCAAACTGATCGCTTACTCTTTGGCCTCGCCGAAAGCGCACGTCTGCCTTGTTACGATACGGCGGGTTGCGCGGATCCATTTCGCGAAATTCACTCCTCCAGCCTGGCATCCGTGAACCGTGAACATCATAATACGTCGCCGCGGTGCAACTAAACTTCCAAGCAAACAAGTTCAATCGTCGGAAACTCGATCGCCGATGGGGAAACTTCC
The DNA here is from genome assembly GCA_030673865.1 of Melipona bicolor. Lineage (NCBI taxonomy): Eukaryota > Metazoa > Arthropoda > Insecta > Hymenoptera > Apidae > Melipona > Melipona bicolor. The sequence continues at coordinate 4,937,408 of JAHYIQ010000004.1, read as the reverse complement.
GGCTCGATTCAGTCCCGTATCGAAGATAATTCGACTGTTTCTCTCTCTCTCTCTGTTACTCGCCATCTGGTCATCCGCGTCGTCGCGAAACGATCCAAATTAAATGGACACGCTCAAAAAATGGCCGTCGCGTTTCCAGCTCGCTAGACTCTTCGGTCCTTCGCGTCAATGTCGCTCGAAACTTTGCGAATATTGCCAGTTTAATTTTTGTGAAAGCTTCGTCGCGGCGTTGCACTAAAAATCTTCGTTGCAGATAAATCGACAGTGTAGGGAAGTGTTCCTTTAGGAAGGGACAAACGTTGCTCTTCGAGAATTGATTTCCGAGTTTCTAGCCGAGGGATCGACGAAACGGCAGAGCTAGATCGACTGAAGTGCTTTGAAAAGGTATCTTCGATTTCATAAATAGAAATTCGACGAGCCGAAACTCGCGAGAAGACGCGATTTATAAAAGTAGAAAAGGATGAGTGAAAGGGAAATAAATTGAAATTGTTGCTTCTAATTAACTATTTTCGTGCATTCAAAGTTGCAACAATGCACACGGTACAAACTGAGCAAAATATAGTGCTTTACACAACGTTCAATATACGCGAAACAATTTTTCTTCTTCTTTTTTAATAATATTGGCCTGTTTGCAAGTTCGCGGCTGTCATATACTGTACAATCTAACATTGTTTCTATACCATCGACTCGAACGTTCCTTTGAAAATAGAATTTCTCCTTTGGGAACAAATTGAATGCGATTCATTGCCTTGATACGTAATCAGGCTTTCCAGTTTCCAATTTCTATCACTTCTTCTCACCTTCCGCTCGCTCGTAATCAAAATTTCTTGGCATTTATACGCCAGTTCGCGTTTCCAATTTCGCTCGGAGCGTTCCCTCGCCAGTCTGCAGCTTACCCCTTTTCATCTCGCAACGCGAATTAACAGGGATCTTTAACAAGGAGAATTTTTCATCCCGATTCGCGTTCTTCCGTCAGTCTTCGATTTTTCCTTCTCTTGGTTGCCGAAAAATTCGCGAGAATACAGCCCTGTTCAAAAGTTTCAGGAGAACTGTATTTGACGCTGTATTTGTTTCAAATTTGGAAAAATTCAGTGATGAGAGAAAGTGAAGTAATCTACAGGGTGTCGATATATTAACAATTATATCCTTAAGTATTGTACAATGTAATTTGTATTAGATCAAAAAAAATTTTATTTTATTTTATCTTGTTTATTTTATTTTGTATTTTACGTCACAAAAGACTTTAAAGTAAAATAACTGTCTCTTAATTTATAGACAATTGAATCAAATTAAAAATTGTGAAATTGAGCAACGTGGAATCTAAAGTTTTGTGTCTCCCAGAACAAATTTATTTATTATGACACGCGAAACTTTGAGATTTTATTATTATACTACGAATGCTAGATATTCAAAATAAAAAGAAATGTCTTAAAATTCGAGACAGCCAATTTCATTTCGTAGTTTATACTCTCCTATACTAAAATTGAGTCAAATTGAAAATTCCAAAATTAAGCAAAGGCTCGATAAATTTTTATGGCTCTCAGTGTCCAATGATGGGAAATATATCACAAAACACGTAGGGAATTAAAGATTTTATTATCTACGACGAACACTAGATATTCAAACTAAAACGTGCCAAAATATTTTTGAACGAGAGTGTACGTTTTCCCCTCGGTTCGTACCGGAGCACCCTTCCACCTCAAGGGTTCTTATCCTCTTTCTTATTTGGGCAAATGTAATTTACCTGGCACCTGTTCCGCCAGTATCGCGTTCACCGCTCGGCAAGGGAGAAAGAGAACTCATCGATCGCGAAATCGCCCCTTTCCCTCCATTTTTCGCGGCTCGTTCAACCCTTTTGCTTCGAATAGGGTTTTGCCAACGCCTGTTAAAAAATTAACCGACGTGACAACGCCGGTGAAAAGTTTCCACGTATAGCCGAATCTTCTCCCAATACTTCACGTCTCCCGGTCTATTCGCTCCTCGAAAATTATATCCTCTTTGACAAAATGGTATTTCAATCGGTTCTATTATGTACCGTCGAAGATTTATACCGCGGTTATATGAGAATTGGGGAAAGAATGGAGGAATTAGGCGCGCGATAAATTTCGAGGCTTTTCACGAGAGTTGGTTCGCAATACTCTAAAGTTGTACTCAAGAATTTTGAATCACATGTCGTTCTACATATTTTCACAGTGAAAAATTTGAGTTTGGAATAAAAAGTTTTTTTGGTAGAAAAAAGAAAAGGAAAAATTTGTCAAATCGTAGAATTTTGGTGCGGGAGATTACGCACGATTATACGAGAGTCCTCTCTGGATTTTCTTTTCGTGAAATTCGACAGTATAGAGATTGTCGCAATAAACTAGATAACATACGAACGTACGATGTTAGATTCCAAGGATTTGAAACAATATTGGCTCTCGCGCAGACACGATTCACCGGTGGAAGTTCGAACTTTAGTGCGGAAGATTTCACGAAAAATATCAGTGAACCGAGTTAGATCACTTCCATTATTTCCATTTATCCTTTCTACCTATCCTACGTTACGTACATCTTCCATTTGTTATTCTAACTCAACCGCGTGAATCACGTTTTCACGTGGAGAATATCGATCCTAGAACCTATTATATAAAATCAATTAAAAATTCTCGGTTTTAATCCCGTTTTTAATTCCCTCACAAAGGAAACATATCAAAGTGTTAATCACTGACATTGATGAAATTTTATGGAACGCAATTTTCGAAAAAAATATTTGAAAAACAAAGGAAAAGAAAAAGAGAGAAAGAGAAAGAGAGAGAGAAAGAGAGAGAGAGTTATAAAATTAGTAGTCTCCGGTAATCCTTGTAATCTTGGCAAAATCATCGTCGAAATCCTCCCGCGGCCCTCTGAGCTCTTGGCCAAAGACAATATCGTCTTCGAGATCCAGTATAAACTAATATAAGACCGTGTCGTACGTCAAGCATCCCGGAAACTTCAGGTCATCCACCATCGAGTTCTGCAAGATTGATGTTGACTCTCGCCTCTGAGTTCTACATATCTGATACCATCCGCGAGACACATCCCCGGAGCTGTGGATGGCCTAGAATGCGCCCCTTCCTTTCAAGAACCGTCGCAATATAACGTACATATTCGTTCCCGTTCCTTGCGAAAACATTCCGAGCCTGGAATTGAAATTATACCGCGTCCCAAAACCGCGGCTTCGTTCTATTGAAATAACAAGACTACAATTCTGCGAGATCTTGCAGAGAACAAAAGAGAGAGAGAGAGAGAGAGAGAGAGAGAAGCGGAAATGATTGGATGTAAAATATTCATTCCGACTATGTGATTACAGAATTAACCCCTTGCGCTGGCAACTGGTTCGCGGACCATAACGAGTGACCGAACCGTATACAATCCATTCGTCGCTTTCTTTTTCTTTTGAACTCGTCGATATGATATCACTGGATAGAAATTGTTAAGAAGTAATAAACTTGTCATTTGTTTTGCCTGGGTTACATTTAAATATACTTAGAACTGAGAAAATGTTGCAATTTGGGACAAAAAATTGTCGACGTGCATGGCAAAAGGTTAATAGGCATTCTTCCTTATGATGCAAATGAATCAAATATTACATCAAACATTCCACTATTTCAATATTTCATATATCTCCACGTATCCGCGTGTATCTCTCTGCATTTTTCCATCCTTGATGGAATTTTGGATGCGCACAAATCCTCCGTCTAATTGTAATATTCACGGTCTTACGCATTATTCGTTCCCGAAAACTTCAAGACCTGTCCTTACGAAGTTTGGATCTTCATGTTATTCTTAAACTCGCGGCAATTTTGCACTCGGCCACAACGTGCGAATAGCATCGTAACAGATTTTTGATTCGCCTCGCGGCGAGATATAAATTTTCCGTGGTCCATCGTACGTGAGTGCGGAATAACACTTAAATGTATGCATCGAGGGTGAGTCGAAACGACACGCGCTACCGCGTATATTTATATTTTATCCCCGTATCTCCGATAGAGATACCGCCGGCTCGTATTTTATACATAGGCCGGTATAATGTCTACCGCGTTCTGTTATGTTACGATTCCCGCGTGAAATGTCCGCTCGGCTGTTGACTGTTGACTGTTTTTCATGTATAGTTCTATGGTCTCTCTCTCTCTCTGGTTTTGGGGATTTCGTTTTTTCACAATGGAATTCGCGACACGGATGATTGATTCGGCCTGTTGCAAATCTGGGCACAACAGATTTTTCTTTTTTTTTTTTTTTGTCATCCCTCTTTTGTGCTCTGTTTCCTTTGTCAAGCATAATATTTGGTACATTTTCGGGGAGTGTTTGATCGCGGGAAGAGGTATTAGAGACTAGATTGTGCATTTTTATTGCAAATTTGTATCCGAGTATGCGAGCGAAGCGTGAGCGATGGAATACAAGAAATAGAAGCTCGATGGAAAAATCGTTTTACGTCGCGTTGATTCAGACGCAATCTCGTCTGGTATTGTTATTATATACCTACGTTTGGTATTATTTTTAATACTTTTTCTTTTTTTTTTTATTGAAGGAGGAAATGGCATAAATTAGGCAAAAGAGAACAGTTGTGGTGAAAATTATGATTAGACTCGCGAATTCATATATATATTATAATAAAATATTACGTTCCTAGAGAATTGTTTCATGTATTAAATGTTAGACCCAATTTAAAACTTATAATTTAATTTAAAACTTATAATTGTTTCCTTTTGTCCGATCTAATGTTATTTCCTCCCCTCAACTGGAGAAAGAACAATGAACTACTTTCTTCGAGCGACTCGAATGTAACGTTTTTGTACAACGTTGAATTAATCGTTCTTGAGAAGGGAATATCGAATGTCCGGAAGGAAGAGCCGGAAATATCGAAGTCAGAAGAAAAGTCAAAGCGCGATAAGAGATACTCGATAGCTCAATAGGGTTCGGGTTCCAGAAACGGGTCAGTTATTTGAAATAGAATCAGCCGAGGAGTCTTTCCTTGAGAAAAGAACTCGCTTGTACTTATTCTAAAAATTTTAACGGAACTACGCGCTTCTTCTCTCATCGGCGTCTGCTGTTTCGCTTAACTTTGCGAAAAAAAGAGAAGTTCTCAAGAGAGCTGTGCAAGAATTTACTTGATTCTACAAACTCAACCGTGTTTCCTTTTTCCTTCTGTTTTATTCGACCCTTGAAATTTTTAAAATAGATTGAAATTCGCATTTAGAAGTTGTCTGAATTTTCGACTTCGTGGAATCTGGTTTGGAATCTATTTCGAATTTCATTCCTTCATTCGGATGTATCGATAGGAATTTTTATTTTTACGTATTTTCCTCTGTTACTAATATTTGATCTACATACATTAAAACTCGGTGTATTATTATCGGTTATTCAGATTATATTGTCTATTGTTCTTTTGTTCTCTATAATCGACATTCTACTGTTTTTAATCGTTTTTTTTTTTTACTGTATTTATTTTATTTCCTTCGCTGAATTTGAATATTTTATTTACCGGCACGCGGAGATCAGTATTTGCTTTTAGAACGCAAACGTTAAAAATGAAAATTAAATGCAAATGAAGGCAGTAATAATCAATGTTTTCTACGTTCCACGATCGGAAAGCTTTCAGCCGTGCAATTAAAAAATATGCTAGATGCCTATCTCCTGCTATCGAAAATCTCTTCGATCATATCCCTGACGTTTATATTCCCATTTACACATTTTAGAACGATTAAAATAAGATGGATATCGCCAACGAAAATGAATTTAAATGATATAAATAATCAGATGATACTATCAAATCAAAAATTATATAGTAACATAATATTTTATCCTATAGGCGAAACGCGCGAATTGCGTTGAATTAACTTCGATTTTTATGCAACTGTGTATTTTTATCAAACTACTGTAAACAGCCACAATATATTAAACTATGTTAAACTAAAAATATATATATGGAATTAAATATAAAATAAACTAAAAATATATAAAATAGTAAAAATATAGCTAAACTAAAAAATAAAGTAAAAATAATTATAGATATATTTATATACATATAGTTAATGCACATTGAAATAATTGCAATATATAAAATAATTAATGCACTAAGTTAAACTAAATTAAAAGCAAAAATATATATATCTATATATAATTGAGAAATGAAGATTACCAGTATATATGTAAAGTTATGTCCAACAAAACGTTCCACGAAGAAAATACAAGTACGCGAAAGTATGTTGTGTGTTCGCCGCATAATGAGACAGGGAATTTACTACTCGCGCGCGTATTACAGCACTCGAGGTGGGAAAGTTGGTGGCGGTAGTGGGACGATCGATTTTCAAGGCGGTCGAGGAATCCCGTTAATTTCCCTGGTGTGTGCATAAACAGGCGGGATGTGCCGCGTGCGGGCGATACCCGAGAAATTTAAAAGTCCCGCCACGATCCTCGTAAACTGCGCGCGTTTAATCGCGTTCCCCTTCCCCTCCCCCTTGGAGAAAAGTTCACGCCTGTCTCGACCTAGGGCCCAGGTGAATTTTATTCGTTATTACACGAATCGCGAGAATTATCGCTTTGTCGATCGATTATGTACCGACGCCGACTTTTCGTAAGCCTCGATAACGGCGCGCGCGAAATATACGGAACATGTATGCATTGTGTGTCCTCGTACGCCGGGGAGATACCCGTTCTCGCCATTTTTATACCGTCTCCGAGCCGGGATCGCTTGAAAATAGGATTACCAGGCGTATCTGGATAGATGAAATTAAACGATACGTATAGCGGATATTTCTTCTCGCAAGGGTGAAATTTTAAGCAGACGCGAACGTGGAGAAAGGGCCGCAGCAGTAGCTTTGTGAGCTTATGCGTATTTACGCGCGTAATTTTGTATCGGTGGAGGGATTTGGGGAATGATACAGTGGAATAACTTGGATTCATGCGAATCCCTTTCGAAGATTCTGTCGTCTCGTAGTAATACGACAACGTTTCGCGGCCGCAATAATTTCATACATTTTTGATTGTAATAATTTATACCCTTTTTTATGTAGATCATACTTTTACACGTGTCGTGATGTTTCTTCGATTCGATATATCATTATAATATAATTATAATTATTATTATTATATACATTTTTATATAATTTTTATATAATTTTATATACATATAATTATTATTATTATACATGTACACATATAATATATAATAATTCGTAGAATTAATAAATTTGTTCGCAAACTATTTTAGATTCATATCTTTGGAAATTTTGATGATAATAATTTATACTTTTATATGTAGATCATACTTATAATAACAACTATTATATACACATAATAACATATAATAATATATAATAATTTGTAGAATCAATAAATTTCTTTGCAAACTGTTATTGCGATCCTATCCGACACCATGACAATCATGATTTACAGTGATTCATAAGTTTTCTCAATTTTATTGTTAAATCGTTTCTTACTCTTCTATTAAACGACAGGTGTACAAGAACGAAAGTTTTCCTCGACGAGTGATTTAGTACGAACGTGTTCGTCTAATTTCATCGACCTCGGCGATCAAGTTGTATACTCCTGCATCGTGGAAGCTTCTGCACCGGTAGAAACAATAATTTTTTTTTCTTTTTTTTTTTTGCTTTTTCGAGGCAGCTACTTCATTTCGCGCGACACGAAATCCCATAAGATGTAAGGTCTATGCCGTGCCTCTCGTCTCTGATAATAGAAAGGGAGGCGTGCTCTCTCGATATTACTCTTGAAGGAAAAATCAATCGAGCGACGTTCCCTCTTATTTTCTCTTTCTCTTCCCCTTTCTCTTCCTCTCTCCCTCTCTTATCATTTCTCTCTTATCATCCCGTCGTCTCTGTTTATTCGATTGCTTTCTCCTCCATTCCGTTATTAATACCTTTACCTGTTCTGTCGCGCTTTTATTCCCCATCCCATTTCTCTCTCTCTCTCTCTCTCTCTCTTTCTGTCTCTCGCCCGACTCCTCCTCCTCCCGTTATTTTTCGCTTATGATAGGATTTCTCTTGTTATCGAGACTCGTCGTTTTTCTCTTTGTATCCCATTCCATTATTGGGCGGTTTTATCCTGCAATCTAGACTCCCCCGCTTTGTTCATTCCCCTCCCCCTCCTCCCGCCTCCCTTCTGCACTTCTCCTCCATTCTATTGTTTACTCGATACTTCGCGTCGGCATCCGCGTGACGTTTTTTACCTTTTCCATCCGTTTATCCCCTCTTTCTTCCGTCGCCTTTTCGCGAGACAGTTTCGCAACCAGTTCTCGTCCCTTCCGCCGAACTTTTTGCCACTTTTACTCGCGCTTTCGCCCGGTTCCTCGCAGTCTCTCTCTCTCTCTCTCCCCCTCTCTGTTGCCCGCTACTCTCGTTTATTTCCATTTCTCCTTACCCTCTGTCACCGTTACTTACTCCCCTCTGCCATTCGTCTCTGCTGTCTCCGTAAATTCTGATTTTTTACGCCGTGCGTGTTCCCCCTTTCCTCTTGCTGCTTTTGTTTTATATACGCGTGGTTTCGCTGTTGTCTTCGGAGAAGCGCGAATTTTTGTTCCACTCGCAGTTGTCCCGTTAATCCCCAGTATTTAGTTGGTCACTGTATCTAACTGAACGAACTGTTGAATTAGACACAGCAATGCCCACTTAGAGACGAAAATTGTATTTGAAACACGCTTGTACTTCACTCCTCTGCTTCTTTACTCAGATAAGAACGAAGAACACAAAGTCATTTTTAAGACTTTGTAATTTGTCGTCGTCGTCGAAAAATGCAAAGAAATAGGGCACGGATCGATTTACTGCACGAGTAATTGGTTATTTTGCGTCTAATTAATGAAAGAGAATCTTAGAAAAAAGAAAAAGAGAAGACACTTTACGTTGTAGCGAATCAACTGCTGTCATCTTTCCTCTTTTCTCCCATCGACGAGTGTTCAGCTCCGATGGCACGTTCACTGTCTAAAAACTGCACGACTTGTACCTCAGTACGATTCGTGTCATTGAAAGGCCCAGAAGCAGCTATTCTGACTAGAAAATGAAGACGACTTTTATTGATACGCAAACATTTGAATCGATAGAAAACAAATTACAGGCGCGATCGCTCAGTACCAGACAACGCCACTCCTACTCGAGGTCTACCCCATGCCCCCTCGCGAATCACGTGACCCAAGTCAACCAATCGCTAATTTTCGTTGCATTAGCGTTGCATCTGGAGAGGCCCGATTTTCTGGATTACCCCGCTAAAATCACTTTCAGTGGTAAAATGCAAGTGTTAATAAACACGGCGGTGGATCAGCGTTGCCTTTTGTTCCCATTAAAAAATCGCATTACGTTTGTTTTTTCTCGTCGGTGGAATCCGCGTCAGTGAGTTTTCATTGTTCCACGTTCGAATTTCTCTCTCCCCTCGTTCTCGTTTAATTCCGCGCTCGTTTTATTCCCTTACAGCCGGCTACAGGAAAATACGCGGTGCGACACCATAAGTCTTTCGTTCAACCGAACCTCGTTTCGCGATTTTGCGAACCTGCGCATCTTCCTCTTTTTGCAATCCGCTTCTCTTTCCGCTCGTAACTCGCGCGGGACCGCATAGCGCGAATTAAGCGTATCCCCCCTTCCCGTATTTTATAAATAACGCAGACGCGATGCACAGGATTCCAATGCTTCGACGGACCGCATCGATCTCTCTTTCTCTCTCTCTCTCGTGATTTTCCACTTGTTTTCGAATTACTCGGTCGAGGAATTATCATGCAATTGACCTGATCTCCTCTCCGTGGGGATTTTCATCCGCGATTCGAATTTCTTCGTTACTCGGTGATTCAAATTTGGCGATTTCAAGAATTGGTATTTCTAACGATCAGAGACTAGGTGTTTCAATATATAACGGTTACGGGGAATGGGACGCGAGGCAGTTAGCACGGGTGGTTAAAATAATCAACGCGGGATATATTGATACGGTATGCAGAGTGGGCGAGCGCACGTATCACCCCGTCATATTCCCCCGAGTGCCTGTTCGTGACTGCGCGAATCCGATCCTCCTTCTCCTTACCAGCCAAGTGATTTATCCTGTGCAAACGATTATAACTGTGCCAAGATTAACGTAAGTAACTTTGATTGAAATTGAAATTGAACGTCGACCGCCGAGATCCTTGAAAGAAACTGGTTTCCAATTTCTACAAATTACTGAAATCAAACGGTGATTTCAATTAATTGTACGTGTGGAAACACTTTATCTGCGTTTTAATATCTATTTTGGAAATCCTCGAATGACCTCGAACTTTGTAATCGTCCATTTGTTTTTAAATTGATTTTCTGGTTTTCTACGAACGTTGTCACGTTCATTGGAATTTTCTAAACTCATTCAATAGGTCTATCCAAAAGTTTCAACTTTAGTTAAATAATCGTCAAAGATATGATGGAATTTTATCCCATAGAATAAGAGAAAGTCTGTTCCATTTATTCTAAAAATCATTCACTTTAAAAATTATCTATACATTTTTAAATTAATTTTTGGTATTTCACACTGTTTATGAAAATCTTTTCAAATCACCCCTTTGAATTTCAATAAATTCATCTAAAAATCCCAACTTCAAGCCAATATAAACAGTCGTCGAAAATATGACAGAGCTCTGTAAAAAAGAAAGAAATCCAAATTATTTCAAACTATTTATTAATGCCATAAAATCTTCTCAAATCGTGCAACAAATCCTCCTAAGAATTCCAACTTTAGCCAGATGATCGTCAAAAACATGACAAAACTCCATCACGCGAAAACAAGAGAATGTCCCATCCGAAATATGTAACTTCGTTCACCGAATTATCACCGTGTCGAAATGAATATCTGACGTTCCGCCGAGCATTGTCGCGTTCACAGCGAGAATCCTCCTCAATTACCCTTTCGAATTGCAGCGCGACCACCCGAGAATTCCAAACATCGAGCAACCACCAGCTCGTCGAAACAGAAGAAAACAAAAACGCGTCCGACAGCCGCGGGAAAAACGAGGGACAACATCGAACGGCCCGGAATGAATTTCACGGCGTCTATCCGTGTCATTAACACGAGGGGGAGGGGTGGCACGCGGTCGATTTGCCCGGAAAACGGGTAATATATATATATATAAGTGCGCGTCGCGGCGGATAATTTTTCTTTTTTTTCCTTTTTTTTTCACCAAATTCAACCGCCCTGTAAAATATGTCTCTTTTCTGTGTGGACGCTAACGCCCGCACCCCGGAAAATAAATTCGACGATCGTGTCAACGAGGGGGCGGCGGCGGCTCAGCTTTTATCCCGGTTAGCCGCCATTAACGGCGCGCGCGCGCAACGCGAATAACGCGGCCAGAGCTTTATTTGGCCGAATATTTAAAACGCCCGATGCACCTGGCCGGATAACGAGCGTGCATCATCTTGCGGTGCTTTTTATCCTCGCGATTCATTAACAAAACGTGCCGTCCGAGTTTCGGCGTACGATACCATCGGTGGGAGAAGGGGGGGAGGAGATTCTGTTTTCCTGATATTGGCTGAGAATACATTTCTTTTTTATCACTGAAAGTGATTTTAGCGGGGGTAACCCAGAAAATCGGGCCTCTTCAGGTGCAACGCTGATGCAACGAAAATTAGCGATTGGTTGATTTGGGTCACGTGATTCGCGAGAGGGCGTGGGATAGACCTCGAGTGGGAGTGGCGTTGTCTGGTATTGAGCGATCGCGCATGTAATTTGTTTTGTATCGATTCAAATGTTTGCATATCGATAAAATTTTATGGTAAAAAAGTTGTCAGAACAGTTGCTTCTGGGTTTTTCAGTGAGAGGAATCGTACTGGGGTACAAGTCGTGCAGTTTTTTCTTTCTTTTTTTTTTGAGGAAAATACATTTCTTTCGTTCTCCGAGTTCTCATGGCGATTTCCTACGCGCTCTTTAGCCTCTTTAGCCCCCGGTAGGAGGGGGAGGTTCTTTCGATTTAACAAGCTTTTTTGTCTTCTATAATCCCTGCTTAATCCTTCTTTTTTTTCTCTCTCTCTCCCTCTCTTTCTCTCATTTCGCAACATTCGCTCCGTCTTCTGTAACCGCTTTTTAAGAGATCTCTTTTCGCCCTTTCTTCGTTTTTCACCCCCTTCTCTGTGATATTTCTTCTCCACTCTTGGAGGATTTTCGTTCCGTCTAATCCCCCTTTAATTACATGGCTCGTTCTTTCTCTGTCCCTCTCCGGGGACTCGGATTTCTTAATCGTTTCTGAAAATCATCGATTTTTCGTTCTTTAACCGGCACCTCTTTCAATTTTCTCTTCCTCGAACCTTTTAGGACTAAGGAGAACGAGTTACGCTTTCACAGAATTTTCATCTCAGTATTTCGAAATTTTTAAAATTGCAAATGCCCATAAAATTGTAACTAAAAAGTGTCGTTCATGGTCAGACGCGAAATATTATTCAGAGAAAACTGGAAAGGAAGCTTAACTTATTAAAAGACGATAAAACATTTTTAGAAAAGAATTTGATTTAACGAGAACAAATAACTTACTGTGTTAAGAAACACGTGACATTTAATAGATCGCGAGTTGACCCTCGTTATGTTGTTATTTGAAATTTCCCCGTCGGTTCTCATTGTCACGGAGCGAAGGACGGATTCCGCTTAATCGGTTGACGTAGTTGGTGAAAATCGACGCGTTAAATGGCGGGTAGGAAACGTTTGCAGCTGGTAAAATTGCCTGGCGTTGGACGAGGCACGGGGGCCGACTCGGGTCATTACAACGAAAACTCTGCACGGCGAGTTAATGGAAGATAACGGTCCATTAAGGCTCTGCTGCTGCCGTTAAATTGATTTGCAAATAAAAAACTTTTTCTCGGAAGCGGCCGCCCTTCCGTTACTCACATTTTCCGTTGATGGATACGCATAAGCCCCTGTTTAATCGTGCTCTATTTTGTTTCCGTTACAGCGTCACGTTTGTGCAGCGCTTTCCAGATGAAATAAATTTTTGCACACATTTTTATATATATATATAAATGTACTGTTGCGCACAAAAGGAAATTTTTGCATATACGTATTATGTAATATTATTAATAATATTCAACATAATATTTAAACGTTAAATATTCACTATATATTATATTATTATTATTATTATTATTTACATTTGTATTATTTTTATTATTATTTACAGTACATTATTTTCAATTATATCTAAAAGATTTTATTTTAAATGTATTACGTTGTAACATGTAAGATGTAAAATTTTACCTTCCATAGTTAGGAATTTTTCATTGATCTGTCGTCGTCTTTATTTTTAATTTTTTTCTTTTTAATGTAATGTAATACCTATTCTTGTCACTCTACATTATTTATATTATTTTGTTATTACTTTCGAAATTATTCTCTATTGTGGAAGTATATTTACCTTCATCTTTATTATGTAATTACATCCAAGTTTATTTAATAATCCGTATTTATCGAGAATCTGCGCGTCTATTTTAATCATAAATAAACAAGCCTAACGAGACTTCGATCGAACTTCCGATATTCCAGTAATGAAGCTAATCAGCGTCAAAATAAACGAAACACGTCGCGAGAGCCATCAGAGCGGCAACAGTTTAATTTCCACAAGCCAGAAAGGCTTTTTTTACTTTTATTCATCTTTAATTTGACCGCGGCGGCGCATCGTGTGCTCGTCGTTGAAACGTTGCAATTATTATTTCCCCGGTTGTTCCCCCGTTTCCAATCCATCAACCATGAGAAACCATCGACTTTTGAAAACCGCAGGACGCAAATTGAACAGAAAGAGAGACAGAGAGAAAGAGAGAGGAGGAGAGAATAGAGGTACCAGCCAGAATGGAAAATTACATGAACGATTAAACACATTTCCCCGGTAATTAAGGAGCAATCGAGCAGAGCTTCCCATTTAACCCGACAACTCGATTTGATCGGTAATGAACCCGTCAGATTCCACGAGTTTAATCGAATTACCCGACGATTCGGCAAAAATGGCGGCCGCCGGAGGTCGATGACCGGACGTCAAGACACGCGACGACGGAATTGGCCGGGACAGCTTGACGAGCAAATGACGAAAATAAATTCGAAGGGCGAACCTCGTTAAATAGGCAACGTATTTACGCGGGCTAACGTGTCTCGTGGATCGATTCCCGCCGATTCGCGTGAATCGTCGTTGGCTCGTAATTAAAATGCACTCTGCTCGAAAGAGGCGGAAACGCGGTGAGGGTGTTGTCTGATAGTCAAAACTAAGTCACCACATGTCTGTTTGACAAGTTCGAATTGTGAAAAATTTTTGAGCAGCAAAGATTTGTTATCGATAGAATTGTGAACAATTTTTGAGAAGTGAAGTTTTGTTGTTTTACTCTTCAATTTGTTATTAATAGAATATATCATGTATTTATAAGTTAATTGATTTTTAAAGGAAAGATTGACTTATTAAAAGGAAAGAACTGTTGTTGAGATAGTGTGTCTGGGATGCAAGGGTTCTGAATTTTCAATTAATTTGTACATATACGTGATATTTTCCTCTTACTTAACAAAATAGATAATTTGATTTCAATTTGCATTAATAGAAAACAATCATCACTATTTCGTATATTAATTTTATACCAATTATTAAACTTTACAAAATGCTGACTATAAAATTTTTTAATTTTACACTAATTTTTCTTTCATCCATTTTTATTTTGCATTGACGAGTCAATTTCGTGTAATTTTGTTTATTCGTTGCAAATTTTCTCCCCTCCACTGAAAAGCTTCGACCAAACGATACATGCAAGTGCAATAACATAACAAGTAAAAGTTCTTCCGTGCCAAGCGTTCGAACAATTTCACGGGGGTTGTTGTGTCTGCTCTTCTTTCCCTGTTTTCGTTTTTCGTTAAATGGCAGCAGGGAGAAAAAAAATTGGGGAACGGATCGCGTCGATCAAATAACGCTGACGCGCGAGCCCACGGAAATGACGACGGTCAAACACGCTCGGTCAGTTTGCACGGGGACCCGAAACGTTTCGTTGAATCAACAAAATAATCCGAGCCGCATTGAGCCACCGATGACGGACCATGAACTGGAACATCGTAATTCGCGCGTTCGATTATTATTAATCGACGAGACCTCGCCAAATTCACGCGTGGTTCGCCATCGTGAAAGGGGGGCTGTTTCGCGGCTTCGCTGTGTTATAAAACACAATTGGAACGAGCCGCGCCGTTGAAACGAGTATTTATCGCCCGGTGGAAAACGCCGATGGTTAGTTGAAGTTCTTTCTGCGAGTTTTGCTAAAGTATTGATCGCTGCGATTCTCTTGAATCGCGTACTTCATACGCGTATAATTCATAGCGAGTCTAGCAATTTTGGCGACACCTTTGTGAAATAAATTTCCAGTTTAATGCATAATTTCACTTGCCAGTTTATGATTAAAACAAGAAATCAGTCGGGGGAGGTTGAAAGAATTATTGTTATTAAGAAAAAAAAAAACTGTAGCGAAATAGTCAAAGTTGGAAAAAGCCGCTAAATTAGAAATTTATCTTTTATAGAAAAAAACAAATGGTAAATCTGTGAAAAATCTGCATAAATAGTTCACTATATGATACACCAGGAATTTTCAATAACGAGCTGTACAACAATAACAGAAGAAATACAAAAATTCGAGAGCGAAGAACTTGTAATTTCAGAGTTGTTACAAAAATTGCAAAATATCCTTTTGTGAATATTGGAATGTTATCGAATGATACATTGTCTTTAAACCATTGAAAATATTTTATATTCTGTTCAAAAAAATGTTGACTCTCGAATTTTATATCATTGTATAACTCATTATTGGAAATTACTCTTGTATGTAGTCGATTATTTGTGGAAACAGATCTCGTCAATGTATCGTTTGTTTTTACAGAAAATGTTGCGCGAAAACCAATGTTGTGTCGATACTTTTTTAATCCACTTATTTTGTCGATTAAACTTCGTGTAAAATACTGCTTCGCTAGAATATCGGTTATTTTTAAAATCTTCTTGATTTTTGGATATTTTACGTTGAAAAAGCATCATTAATAAACTGCGAGTTTTCATCCTTTCAAAAGTATTTAAATTCGAAAATATAAACATTTGAAGCAAAGTGGTTGTTGAACATAATTAAATTAAAAGAGAACATCTTTATGCGCGTTCCATTTGTTAAATCATGGTGGGTGACAGATGACCAAAATATTAAAATTCATGTTAGATTTTTCTATAGAAATTTTAGAGACGATTATATTATTATTAGCAAATTTTAAATGAAATTAAAACCACTCTTCCAATGACGCAGCTGTAAAAATCATCAGTCTAATTGTTTCAAACGATTTATCTCGAATTCTCGGCATCGCGATTATTTCAATCCTTTTGATCCTTGGCGCTATATGCACGAGTGATTTCGTTGGGTTGATTAAAGGTTGCTTCGTTAATAATACTCTGTTGAAAGGAGTTTCGGAATTCCGCCGCAGAACATACAAAGGCCGTGCAATCAATTTGAGTGGCTTCTGCAACGAGTGACGACATAGGTGCGTAATAAAGCAAAATCCAACATGGTTTGATTTAACAATGAATGTCACGCCGAGTCGATCGTTTATTTCGGCTTTCGTTACACGTTCATATTGTTTGTCTGGGAAACGTTTTTCACGTGAAGAGCAGATAGAAAAAAAACAAAAACAAAAAAAAAGAGAAGAAAAAAGAAGAGGGGGGGTGGGGGGACATCATTGAAAGTGATATCAATTGATTCTGTATCTCGATTTCGTCAACAGCACTCGTTTATTTTGCTCTTCGTTCGACGGCGGATAGCTTATTTCTCTCTTTCATTTGCTTCTCAAATACTGTATCCGCGCTTTATCTTTGCATCGCCATTTTATCGCAAGAATGGATATTTCGTTGTAACTGAAAGCGAGACGCGAAAGGGGACAAAAATGCTCCGAACAAATCTATTTATTGCCAATTTGACGCGTCCGGGAAGTCCTTTGTTTACTCGTTCTCGCCCTTTGGAATATTTCGAAAAATTCATAAAAACCGACGTGTATCCCGATTGAAAATATTCGGACACATTGGAATTTCGGTAGAAATGACTTCGTCTTCTCTGGCGAATAAATGTAAATACTTTATTCGCAACATTATCTTTTCACACTATTGAAATTTTAATCCCTTGTATTTAATGAACAATTACAACGCAGTGTATAATTAATTATATTACAATAGTTTACCATATTCTATTCGTAATATCTAATTAATCGTATTAACTCTTCATATCAATTTTAATTAATTATATTTAATTAATTATATTCAAAGTTGTAACTCTAACATACACGTACTTGTGTCTCAGAATAATATATTAAACAGTTTGTTTCATTTGAGAAATAAAGAATGCTCCAAATTTTGACCAAATCAATTACAACGTAGTATATAATTAATTACATTACAACAGTTTACCATATTCTACTCGCAATATGTAATTAATCGTATCAACTCTTCAATTTTAATTAATCATATTTAAAGGTCAAAGTGGTAACTCTAACATACACATACTTGTGCCTCAGAATAATATATTTAAGGAATAAAGCTCCAAACTCTTGACCAAAGGTGACAAAAATCACCTCGCCAATCTAACGTTCGTTTAAACTCTTCGTTTCGTTTCGTCAGTCCCAAAATTGCAGCCCTGTAACTCTCCGTCACGAGCGCAAGAACGCGCAAAATTTCAGAGAGCGTCATTGATCCGCATGTTTCACCAACATTCGCCGCACTGTTACCACAAATCAGCCGGAATACCCAGACGCATAAAGACGATACAATAAACAAGATTCACTGTGGCAATATCTTTGACCGATCAATTAACCCCGTTCACGGACCAACGCGACTCGAACTTCTCTAAAACGCATGAACCTCGGGGTCGGGCCAGCCCACACGCCTCGGTAGATCACCAGGAATACCTCCGCGCCTGGTCGTGCTCGTCGACCATCGCGGAATAAATTGGCCAAGGCTGGATCTAATTCTCATATTTCATCCTGTCGCTGTTGCACCGCGTAACCAGCCAACCCCTTCGAAGAGAGACCAGCGACAGAGACAGAGACAGAGGGAGAGAGAGAGAGAGAGAGAGAGATTCCGGAAGGGTTCGATCACGCGACTTCCGATTTCACTCTTTTCCACCCTACCACGGACGACGTAAACACCGACGCGCATCATTCAAATGAAACGTTGCCCTTAACAGACCGTACACGCGTCTGCATCCACGAACCGCGCGGGTTCTCGGGACATTTTTGAGAGTGCAGCCACTCTCGCAGTGTTCTTTCTTTTCATCTTATTCCTTTCTTTTTTTTTTTATCACTGAAAGTGATTTTAGCGGGGGTAACCTAGAAAATCGGGCCTCTTCAGGTGCAACGCTGATGCAACGAAAATTAGCGATTGGTTGGTTTGGGTCACGTGATTCGTGAGGGGGCGTGGAGTAGACCTCGAGTAGGAGTGGCGTTGTCTGGTACTGAGCGTTCGCGCCTGTAATTTGTTTTGTACGTAAAATTGAATCAAACAAAATTAAATAAGTCTAATTTGTTATGATACTGGATAATAATTAAACGAGTCGAAAACAGTCGCGTGACATCAGTTAATAATTAAATTTCGATACAACTTGTATCAAGTCGAAAGGAAGTTAAAAAAACAGAAAGAAAAATAAACTGAAATATAACTGAAAATGATGAAAAATCGGCATTCGTCGAATACCCTCTCCGTTCCATTTTCATTTTCTCTCCTTTTCCACCACTGCGAAATCCTTCGTAACGACGAGTGGACAGAAGATATCGTGACCGCGATCTGGCAATCTCAGTCCTTGATCAAATGACCGGATCGTTGGCAAATTGCGGGAGATTATTCGAAGAGAAATGGGGATTGATTTTGTCGATTTTTTCTCTGTTGACGGAGGGTTGGAGAGATGATGGGATTTCGGTAAGTAGATAAGGCACAGGGGTCGGAAGAGTGATTGTAGAGTGATGAGTGTAGCTAGTTGTTTGATGTAAATGGAGGCGGTTTCGCTAGTGATTTATTGATGGCGAGAGGTCTCGGATCGTTTGGACAAAGTATCGGGTGGTCTGGGAATATTTTCTTTTACGAAAGAAACTTGAAAAGTAGTAGTTTCTCCGATCCACGAAAAATCCACGCGGTCGTATAACGATAAATAGCACAGAACGTGAAAATTTTTAACAATAAAACTCGAGACGATAGAAGATTCGTTCGTGTCATTTTAATTTGTGTATATTTAGTGTTTATATTTTTCATAATTAATCAGAGTGTCATATAAATGAGAGATCAGTCTTTCAAACTCACAACTCTACTTCTTTGTTAAGAATATACAAATGATATATTTCTAAAATTTTTCTAATAACTAGCAACCAGTTTAATCTTTGTCTCATTTTACACCATCTTAAAGCTGTGGATTTCCTCCTTCGTATATAATTTCAGTGGTTTTAATACAAAGTACGAATGGTTTGAAATAAAATGAAGAACGTGTAATATTAAATGCATAAAATACATAAAATTATAGTTCTATTTCTCGTGAAAATGCATGAAATTATCATTTTATATCTCGCTAAAGGTACATATACTTTATACTGTTAAAATGTTCTTCTTCGAGCGAACCAGAGATAGAGACTGCGAAATAAATCTAGGCGCCTGTTAATTGTAAATACATAAATCACGGGAGAAATTTACATCGAGATTATCCTTTTTATGCAATAACTTGCCGTTATCTTCTCGGTCGGTAGACATTGAAAAATGTGCGTAACTTATTACGCGACACTCTGATAAGGTGAACTGGATCGCGATAACAGAGGGTAATATCAAGCAGCAGTTCATATTTATCGAAATTTAATTTCCATTTGATTAAAATTTATACCGCACTTTCGGAGGAAAGAACGCGATTTCTTTTCTTTCTCTTTCTTCTTTTTTTTTTCAAAAATTACTCGTGAAAAAGTTCGTCGTTAGTTTCAACCAGCGCCATTATTTTAACAAACTTCTCTTGTAAAGGTAGGTTCGCCGAAAGAAATAAAGAAAAGGAGAAACGTAACAAAGAGGGCAGGAGAACGAAACATTTCTGATATAATCACGGATGAAATTATAACCATCGTGCTGTCGTAATTGCACTAATTACGCGAGTAATGCTCATAATTTCTCATTAAATTATTATGGTTGATTAAACTAATTTAGCAGAAAGTGTCGGGGAGTGAATCGGCGGGTGAAATGAAGGTTGAACAATCCTCGTTCCAGAAAGGAAAAATGTGATTCGCGTGCGTGAAGGAAACGTTCCGAAAAGTCTAACTATATTTTAAATTTCGCGAGCGTCGGCAAAGAATTGAAGTAATTTAATAAGAGGCGATAAGGGGGAGGGGAGGAACGAGTTGACTCTTTCTGTTGAAACAGGATACAAAAACGCGCGGCACAGAGAAGAAATTTCTGCATAGAGGAGAGAAATTTGAAGGTCCCAATCTGACTGTATCACAAATAGGACGAAAGAACTTTTTATCGTTTGAAAGATAGGGGAACCGGACAAAAAATTGCGTAGAAGAACTTTTAGCAGAATATTTCGAGAAGTGAATTGACTGAAATGAAATACGAGCAGAACGAACTTCGTAAAGGAAAGCCGATATTTGAAACGATCTGGAAATCCTAACCTTCTCGAGTCAAGTAAATGTTCCTCTTCTGAGGGGTGAGAGGAGAATGAATTAGAAAATAATTAATAAAAACGAAGGGGAAGACCAGCCCTGAAGTGAACGAACAAACGCGTTTCCTCAGAACCAATAATTTATCGCGATATAAATATATAATATAATATAAATAATAAATTACAGGACAGATGGAAGATATGGTAATGGAAAAATATTAAAGGAATTCCTTTTCACAATTAAAAAATTGAAATTTAACAACAGAAATTAATTGAAAAGAATTGTGTGTGAATAAGAGGAATGTGTCTTCTAAATCATCTTTGGTCCAAGTTTCTTTAAAAATTCTAAAGAATAATTTTTTTAAAATCAGAACGGAAGATAGTACAATGTCAATGTGCGATCAATTAGAAATTTTCTACGATTAAAAGGGAAAACAATATAATCGACGTCGACGTACATCTCAATTTTAATTAAAAAAAAAAAAAAACAGAACCCTTCTTTCATATTTTTTAGAAAAGAAAAGAACTCGAGGTACGAGGCAGTATTAAACAAGAATGAAAAATCGCGAAGTTAGCGGTTTGAAATGAGTAGTGGCGTTCAGCCTGACGCGTTCACCCCTTTCGGAAGCGCGACGATAACGTTTGAAGCGGATGTCGGGTGTCGCTGGCAGCACGCTCTGCGTTCCGCCCGTCAAAGTCGCCTCTATCAATGGGAAATGTAAATTTACTGTAAATGACAGAAGGCCTGATAGTCAGCCGATGATAATTATAGCCGCCGACGACGCCACGAACCGCCCATGCAATTTCACTCGACCTGCAATCCATTAAAATTATCCGGCGACGCGATCGGCCGCGCTTTCGCGTGTTAAGCCCCTCGTGTTTCTTCATCGATGGTCAATTGCACATAAAACGGCGCGCAAATTAAAATACGTGCTTCGTGTGTCTTGGAGAGGACATTATCGGCGACAAATTTCACGAGGAATTCGCGATTCGAGGGTGTAATTGTTTGGGGTTGTTCGAGGGTGTTTGATGGTATTTGAAATATTAGTTTCGTCTGGAAGAAGTAGTTTAATTGTCGAATTCTTAGCGTTGAAGAAATTTTAGATTTGAGAATTTGTAGAATCCGTGGTTCGAGTATATTGATCGAGTTTGAGAGTTGTTACTGGAGTTTCATTAATTTTCTTTCAAGATTTTCGCAGAAAGAGGAGTAACTGTTGAATTTTTAATTGATTAATTTGATTAACTCTCAGGTTCTTTAATTTAAATTTAGGAAGAGACTAAAGAAATATTAATACCTACAATATTAATTTCGACGTCCAAGTTTATCATACGATAATAATCGATCATTCTACATGTTCCAACTAACAAATTACAATATATTCGTATATTCGAATTAGTAAAGAATATTAAATACCTGTACCAAATTCTTACTACTTTTGATTCATCGAAGAATAAATAGAAAAAAAATAATAGAGAACAGTGTTTAATTTCCGAATATAAAGATTGGAAATATTTTTAAAAAGAGGAGTATAGATAGTCGGCCATTAGGAGCAATTAAACGGCAGCTATCACGGGAAAATTTCACTTGTTCCCAAACGGAACGGCTCGAAGGGGGTTGTCTTATTTTGCAGAATTAATTAAGCATCAAGAGGCGAAGGAGATACGATGGGCTCGGGGCTCATTGCCGCGCGAAAATTAAAGCAGCGCCGAGAATTCTTGAACCGATTGCCCCGTGTGTTTCTTCCTGTTTCATTACATTAACGCGTTGGACGCCGTTCTCTCTGCTCCGCGGCGTTTAAACACGTCGTATTTTTACTTGAAAGATGCCGGTCCATTGTTCTTTCAACCCTTTCGCTACTAAAGCCTGCTCGCTGGAGGGAGAACCGGCCCTTTGATGTTGCCCATTTTCTCTGGCTTTTCTCGATTGTGGCCCCAACCACGCGATGAAACGCGTGTAATTAGTCTCAACAATCTGTCGTCCTAATGGGAATTTTGTTGGCGATTTCCTTTTTTTGTTTTGATTAAATATTCATTGGTACTTTTAGTCATAAAAGGGTTCGTCTTTCATGAGAGACAGGTGAATCCGATCATCGATCTTTTGGACAGAAATTGTCCGTTTTCTTTTTTTTTCAAAGATAAATTATAACATATTTGTTATATAAATTATAACAATTATAACATATTCTTACAGACCAAATTTTCGCAGTTTGAAATTTTATTTCCGCGATAATACGCGAGATACAGATACTTGTACGAATATTGCTCATTCGCAATAATAGAAAGAAATTGAAAACAATATTATCAACTTGAGAACATTATATACTATAATGTATACTATAATGTATTTTATTATTAATTTTAGGAACTGTAATTAACAAGTATTATTTCCCAGTTTGTTAAAATATCCAGCCCAGGATAAAAATTGGAAGGTCGGAATTTTTTCGAGTTGGAGGGAAATTCCTTGACGCTTAGGAATAATAATAATACAAGAGTAACGCGCTTCTCATTAATTCTGCTTCGTCGATGGCCTTTGCGTGTCATTCGCGAGGGCAATTTCACTTGCTCCTTTTGCAGGGAAAATTACAAAATAATTACTCTCCGGACCGTGAATTTTACGAATTTTTTCGTACGTCACCGACTGTGTGTAACTTTTTCAGCCATGTTCAATTGCGACGTTTTAACTGATACGAAATTAAATAGCCGGACTTTGCTTCGAAATGTAATTCAAAGGACAATGCGACAGGAACGGATGTTAAAAATGAATACCGATTAATCTAAAGTGTTTAGCAATGCGAACGACAGCTTCTTTCTCTTAATTAATAAATTTCAAATGAAGAGAAGCGTTCAGCAATTATCTCAAGCTGTTGTTCTGAAAATTTCGCTCCGGACGGAAAATAAAACGAGAATTCCGCCCTCAGTTAAATATTAAACGCGAAAATAAGGACCGCGTTAGAAGCGTTGGAACAGCGTCCGCTCTAATTGTCGCGGCTCGATACGAACCGGAAAGCGAGAACCGGCTACTGTCTCGTTTCGGCTCTTGTCTTGTCCCCGGACTAAATTGTTATTAGCGCGCGCGTTTGAAATTTACGACAGGGGGGAGCTCATTCTTCCGGCAATCAGCATGCAATGCTAAGTAAGACGTAGCTACCGCCGCGACGTTTTCCACTCGCCAAGTTCGCGGTAATAAAGTTAGCAAAGTTTAAGCTTCGCTAGCCTGAAGTTTTCTCGTTTGTCTGTCGTAGAAAAAAAAAGGAAAGAGCGTTATTGTTAGCCGTTATCTCTCTCTTTCTCTTGTACGAGTTATTGCAAAAAAAAAAGAAGAAGAAGGAGAAGAGGATAAAAAAATAAATTTCTGACGAACGAGAATAATTCAGAAATAAGTAGATACATTTCCGAGGGACGGCAATTTGTGACGTCGTAAAAATATCAGAAGCAAGAGAAGTTGCAAATGGAAAGAAGATTACTGCTTGTAGATGTTTGAATCAGAATCACTCACAAGTTTTTAGAGCAA
The DNA here is from genome assembly GCA_030673865.1 of Melipona bicolor. Classification (NCBI taxonomy): domain Eukaryota; kingdom Metazoa; phylum Arthropoda; class Insecta; order Hymenoptera; family Apidae; genus Melipona; species Melipona bicolor. Next base: position 4,913,276 of record JAHYIQ010000004.1, on the reverse strand, counting down.
CTGCAGGCTCTGAATGCAGTTTAATAACAATATTTTGTTAATTGTTTAAGTATACACGTAAATGCACGTTGTGTGAACTTATAGTGCATACAATGTTGTAGATATATTACAGTGTACACTATAATAATGATGTTTGCTTTTTTAAGCAAATACTTCACAATTCAAGCTCCAATAACATTTTTGATAATTTTCTCAATCGCTTATCTCTCATACTAACTAAGATCACTAGATTGATTTATCACTAGATTGTAGATTTTTATAAATTTCTCAAAATTCATATTTTCGAAAGTATCACAGAAATTGAAAGTGTAGAATCTCGATAGAAAATTGTTTCGTGCACCGTCATAGAAATTACTGTAACACTATTGTTATAAATTAGTAACAATATTTTAACTACACTTGCTGTGTAAATTTCCTAAAAAAAAAGTGCATAAAAATCCGCTAGTCTATTTATTACGAGAATTTTGTCTTTCTCGCCCTATAAATATTTAGTAACAAATAACGGTGCAGTAATTGCAGTATAATTACTGTGCGGTAATACATAAATTATTAATACGTTGCATTGTAATACTTAACAAAGTTTGTAATTAAATTCCGTTCAATCCCGTTCAATTTAAAACCTTGAAAGTTCCGATTCACTGGCCAGAAACTACACATTACAATTTCAAATTAGAGCTCCATTATATTATATATTTAGTACCGAACCGTATATGAGCTATATATCGTCGTAATACGTATTTTATCATTGTTCCAAAATATTCAAACGTCAAATACGTTTTCTCGTAACTAGGTTCATTGTTGTTTCGAAGATGGAAATCTCCCCTTGTACGACTTTGTTTCTCATCACTTTATTGAACGTTGAGTTCAAACGACAATAATTCAAAAATCTGATCTCAATATTCAGAGTTCAATGAAATGCAAGTTTTGAGAAATTCGATTTCTCTGACTTTGTCAAACGCAACACCGTTGAACCGATCGTAAACAGTCGTCAGACAGGAACCTGCTCTGGCCAGCGTCGTGGAACGAATAAAAAACTAATTATACTTGTAGCGGCCTAGGATTCCCTCAACTACGAACTTTCGAACACTGACTAGCACAAGCCGCAAATGGCTACGCGCCTAGCGTCGATGTCCTGCCGATCTCCGACGTTAAGCAAAGCAGTGTACGGAACCCCGCTAGGATGGGTGATCGGGCCAGCCTTAGCGGGTAAAATAGTTACAATAACAAGCGTTCTGGGGTAAGGAGTCGCTGCCATCAGCCCCACTGATGAGTCTTAGGCAGTAACTCCGAGACGAAACGCAAACCTTCTCTCTCTCTATCTCTCATGACCCCAATTCCATTCGTCCTTCCATCATGCATCCATCACCGAACCTTAAACACTTTCATACTTACACGCAGGAGATTATGTAATTTTTAATTAGATTCAAACTTCACCGCGTGTGTGGAAACTCCGATTTCGTGCTTCATTCGATACGGTTCCGGAGTTTGTCGTATCGGTAGAGCGATCGTGTGTGTGCGCGCCGGACGCCACCCCTCTCCCGGTGGAGATTCTGATTGAATACGGCGCAACAAAGTTGGATAAATGGCTTAAATGGTAATGACGAAGGATACCGAGGGCTGCTAAAGTTCAATAAATCCTGAAACAGCCACCGGCCGTCTAATGTTCGATCGATCGATCGCTCTGCATCCAGGAGCGAGATAAATTTCCGTCGCTCGCTCGCTCGGCTCCTCAAGATTTACGCGTCACGTTTTCTTGCTGAAATACAATATCGCTCGGAGAATTGGAAGGCTGCTCGTTCGGCTGCCGCGTCGATGAAATTCATTTCGACGGAAAGTAATTCGAACATTTACGAACCGAACGGTTATACCTGAACCGACGCATAGCGTCTTTCATCTACTTTTATTTCGATTCTGTTCTTCCTTTTCTTTTTCGCGATTCTGTTCTTCCTTTTCTTTTAAACCGGGTTGAAGTTTGACAGCACGCTGTCAGGAAATTTCATTTCTCGCGAGGCGAATTCATCCCGTTGGCCAAATTATTTCTTGACCAAAGGTTTCTATAGTTTTGTAGAGCTAATGAAGGCGAATTGACTTTGATTTGCTTTCAATGGAAATGGCACCAAGTTGCAGAAAATAGAAATTATTATATTCGAAAAAATGGGATTAGAAACATAAAAGTTATTGTAATCAAGAGATTCGGATTTAGATTAATAATTATGTAATGCAAATGAAGTTTAGAAATTTTTTATTCGTCCAAAAATAATATTATACGTTAAATAATTACTTGGAAGCAATGGAAATCTCAGAATTGAAATTTTAATACTTGGGGAAAGAAATCTAAAAAGAAGTTAGGAGATTTAATAAATATACAAAAATAAAACAATAAGAACAATAAAAAGAAATGAGAGCTTCGAAGACCTCAATTAATAATTGGGATTAATAACTGCATAATGTATAAGATGAAGTTTAAAAATCCTTTGATTAAATCCAAAGATAATATTATAGTGTAATAGTTAAGCTATAGTATAATAGCTTAACTGTTGTACTATAATAGCTCAACTATCTGTAACAGTTACTATAATAGCTAAGCTAATATATAATAATTTTAGTGTAATAGTTAAGCTATAGTATTATAGTATAATAGCTTTTCTATTGTATATTATAGTATACTATAATATAGTATATAATAATATAGTATATAATAATTTTAGTGTAATAGTTAAGCTATAGTATTATAGTGTAATAGCTTAACTATTGTACTATAATAGCTCAACTATTACACTAAAATTATTATATACTATTTTGTAATCTAAATATCTGTAAGAGTTACTATAATAGCTAAGCTAATATAGTATATAGTAATTTTGGTATAATAAGCTAGAAAACAAAAAGGAGAAATAGAGATAGTAAGAAAATAAGAGGGATGAGATACAAGATGCGATTAAGATAATTCGAGAACGATGTAGTAATTCTGATTCTGATGTTTAGCGTTCCGTTTAAACGGAATTCATTCGAATATTTGCTAGTTTCTAAAAGCCAACCTGTTCCCCGTCGATCTTAATCTGCATTCGGTCTGGCTATGCGAATTGTTGGAATGTTTTGATGCCACTTTAGTGGCGTATAACAGCGACCTCGAACTTCCAAGAACGTGGTTGATCCCTCTGCACAGCTTCCTATGTATGTATATATCTCTACAGAGTATTCCATTACTGATTACCTTCTTTAGCCAACGCTAAACTGGACGCAATAGTTGAAATTTTTCTTCGAAATTTTCTCGATACGAATCTCCCAATTCTATTGTAGACAATTCTATTAAAGACGCAACTATTGTGAAAGTACATAAATTTCAGCGAGAATTTTCGGTAAAAGAAACTTAAATTTGTATTTAAAGTAGAAAAATGTTTAACAGCAAATGTTTAACTACATCAAGTTAAACTTCTTTCGATGAAAATAAAAATTCAGAGAGAAATGAATTCGTCGCTTTCTTTTTTTCTCTCTTTTTTTTCTTAAATTTCCTTTCTAGGAAATAAAAGGTACTTCAGTTTAAAATAGAATAATTGTATCAGATAACACGTAATGGAATGTTTAGCTAACAGAATAATAGAGCAATCTAGCGAAGCTACAGCTAATGAAAGTCCAGATAACGGAAGTTCTACTGTGCGTAATAGATTCTGCCGGACGACCTACTAGCAACGTTGCACATTGCCTCGACACGTTCAGATCTTATCGTAAGGGCAAACCTTAATAACCCAGTGGAACATTGAGAAAGCTTATCTCGTGGTCCGGTAAAATTACCGTTGATGTTTAAATATCCAATTTAAAAAAAACAATTTTACTCCTCCATTTTCGCAGTACTATTTATCAACATCGCGAGTTTTGCATTAGCGTGGAAATAAATTTCAGTGTTTCGGAAATTTTCTATAATTTTTTACAATTTGCGATTAGAACATTGGAACTTTTATAATCTTTGATTCTTGAGAAATTGAATTCTTAGAATTACATTTAGGAACATTCGCATCTCCTCATTTAGTATTAATATCAAGAGGATTCGAGTGAAAGATAATTATCCAATGCGTGGGCGTTTGCCGAAAATTAATTTTTCAAAAGTTACTTTTCTAGTAGAACTCACTGTTATTCTAACATGAAAAAGTATCTCAAGGGACAAGGAACAACTCCTCCCGTTGCAATGACATTTACACGAATCGAATCGTGACAAGCTAGCATCCAGTTTTACTACAAAATTCCCACTTGGAGACCTTGAAACTTAATTTTAAGCTCGCGTAATCGTAAGCCGATCGTAATATAATAAATTTTCATACGACGCCCGGGAATTTTCAGATGATCTACACACAAACACATACACAAACACATACACACACACACACACACACACACGGGAGACGCCATCGAGCGTGCTCATAATTGAGCAGTAAACAGCGGGGGCGACATTTAAATCCATCCGGGGGGGATGAAGTGCCCGGCCACTTTGTACATTCTGTCCCACTCGAGCAACCGTGATCGTTGAATAATAAGCTGCGCCTCGGCTGCCACTCAAACCGACGGCAGTCTTAGAGTTATTAGAGCCACTCGAGGATAGACTAAATGAACGGTGGCCTATCTCTCTCTGTCTCTTGTTCAAAAACCCTCTATTGAGCCTCTTTCACCGGCGATCATGCCGCTTTTCTGTTCTCCAAACAGAGGCGGATCTCTCACTGTCACTCGTTTGCCTCTCCTTTCCCTTTTTTTTTTTTCTCGATAACATGGGAAAAATGGTGCACGTGAGAATGTTTTGAAAGATTAGGATCGACAAGCCCTCGGAGAAACCGATCTCGTGCCCTTTTGGGAGGAGAAGCATACTTTTTGGTTGGAGAGAATTTTCTGGTTATTCTTTGGAATTTGGATGAAGCAGCAATTCGTGGAAGTAGTTACAAAACAGGCCTGTGTAATCTTGTTTCTGGCAATTAAGAAATTTTTCTGCTTTGAGGAATGTTTTTGTTTGAGAACGGGGTGGAATGTATTTTCGTTTAACTGGGAAGGTTGACATTTTGGTGGAATTTATATTTTGGAGAGGTTGATGATCATCAGCTCTATCGACAAGATGAAAAACAAGTACGACATTCGAGCAATTTCACGAGATCACGCACTCTTACGTATGTTAATTCTTTCGAAAGAATCACGCAAGAGAAAGAGAAACACCAGTGCGAAGCAAAATTCCAAACCAAACTCGCGATGACAAAATCCTCTCTCAAAATAATTTTCCAAGCCCCCCAAAATTACGGAGGAGTTTCAAAAAAATAGAACATAAGAATAAGCAACAATGTCAAAATACCAAATCACGAGTTCGCGACGCAAATCTGTCGTTCGATTCCTCTCAGCCGGATTCCAAATAAGGATGATCCTTTGCGCAATACGCAAGATCGTTTACCGATTCTCCTTCGGCTCCGCCCTTTCCCTTTCACTTTTTCCTCTTTTCTTCTGAATCTCATTCAATCTCTCTCTCTTCCTCTCGTTCGCATCTCTGTTTCTCGGTTTCTTTCTCGTTCAGCGACTCCTTCGCCGCGGCTTGTTCTTCGGCCCATTCACTCGTTCTCCCATTCAACCTGTTATTCATCGTTCCTCGCCATTACCATCGTGGATCTTTCTTTTTCTCTCTCTCTCTCTCTCTCTCTTTCACCTCGAAGCAAGGTTAGTTTCGGATGCAAGGTACCTGCGTGGTACAGGTGCAGAAACGGAGGCCTGCAATTAGCCCAGTCGGCCCCGCGTCTTGTAATTAGAAAAGTTCGTCCGTCATAACTTAATTGATATCCCTCGTTTACGAGAGAGATCGCGATACGATCTTCGAGGCTGTCTTTTTTAATCGTCGCGAAGAACACCGAAGGACGAACGTCCCCCGAGGAAGAATACTGAAGCAGAACGCTGATCTATGACTTGACTGATCAGTAATATGCCTCAGGAAATTTTGCGCGAAATCTCTTGTTCTCAGTCATGCAATTAACAACCAACCAAAAATCTGTCATTTTAAAAAGATTGTGATGTTAACATTTGCTAATAATATTTAAAGTATTCACTGTATATACTATATGAAAAGAATATTTTGAAGAACACGAGAATGTTTAATTTATTGTAATAGGTGTATTGTTATAAATAATTGTAATTATAATGATTATAATTATTAACTAATTTTTAATATAATATTATATAATGATTGCGCGATGTATACTATTTATTTTACTTGTGTATATACTATAGTTTTTCGCAATTTTGGTAGGTTGATTTGATTCATTATATTAATCACGAGCTTGTTTACAATTTCTCTGTATATCATTCTTGATGTCTCTTATTGCATTTTTTATCACTAAAAGTGATTTTAGCGATAGTAACCCAGAAAATCGAGCTTCCTCAGGTGCAACGCTAATGCAACGAAAATTAGCGATTGGTTGATTTGGGTCACGTGATTCGCGAGGGGGCGTGGGATAAATCTCGAGTAGGAGTGGCGTTGTCTGGTACTGAGCGATTGCGCCTGTAATTTGTTTTGTATCGATTCAAATGTTTGCATTTCAATAAAATTTTATGGCAAAAAAGTCGTCTTCATTTCCTTGGGCCTTTCAGTGAGACGAATCGTAGGATAGGAGTCGTGCAGTTTTTTTTCTCCGTCTCTTATTTTCACTATTTCTCAGCTATCCTGTCGTGCTTTTTGTTGCGAGTTTCTAACGAAATTCCCGATGGACCGCAAGCACCGATCGATGTTCCAAATCCACTCTCTATAGACACGGAATAGGTGCCCGGGAGAGCCAGTGTCATAAGGCTTAGACAAACTATCCTGCACAGGCGACGGTGCTTAGAGATTGCATCGGCGATGTTCGCTGCGTCGAAACGCGTCGCGTCCTCCTCCACAGCCACCAAATACATTTCCCGAAGATGGGTTATAGCGGAGTCGCTTACGGTGCAAACATCTTACATAATGGAATTGCATTAAATATTCAATATAGGTAGCTATATTTATTATTACTAGAAATTACGTGCATCGCTGTTACAAATTTCTGCTAGTTTTTCCATTCTCTGGAAATTACGAAAAATTCCACAAGGTGTGAAATAGAATTTTTATCATAATAGTCGCTATCACTCGAATATTTTTAATTAGTTCATCAATTCAAAATTCTCCCAAAATTTGTAGTTAACATAGTTAGAAAAAGAAAAATTAAATAACAATTTTTCCTCTTTCTCTCTTGCTGCTAAATATCTGTGTTCCGTTCCACCTAATTTGTCAAAAATAAAATAAATTTCCGAATTGTAACCTAATTAATCCCACGCTCATTTGCGCTTGTCTCTTCATTTTCTTTAGCCTCGTTTCAATTTTTCTTTTTTTATCTCTCGTCTATTTTTCACCGTAATGGCGAATAGTTTCGAGCCACCGCCGGTTTTAATCAACTGCGTCCGATCTATCGCGTGATTATTCGTAACGGAGGATCACGGCAGTTTCCGGTCCGTGCAATCAACGGTGGCGCAGATCTAGTGTGAAATTAAGCGGGGGAGGGTTTACGATTATTAACGTGGCTGAACGTACATTCTCTCCCCGAATTCTCGTGCAGATCAGGTTTCACAAATCAGTGACCCAAGACGCGATCCCGGAACGCTATCTCGTTGTCTACTGTTTTTCTTTTTTTCCTTTTTTCTTTTCCTTCCTCTTCAAAAAACCTATCTACCTATCTTTCCAAAAACTCGTTAATCCAACGAGGATTAAAACTTACCAGGAAACAACGCGTTAATACGATATTATCGTAATTAAAATTTGAACGCGATGTGAAATTTTTCGCACGAGTGAAATTAAGTAAATTAATTAACGTGTAAAATATGAAAAAAAAAGAAAATACTCACTATGAATTTAACTCTTTATTTTATAATCTACGCTCGAAATGAGACTAATTTTATGGCGGTTCTAGAAATAAATTTTATCGCTTTCTTTTTTTCTTTTTTTTTTTTCTTTTTTCACTGTATTCGCACAGTTGAATTTTGTACTCTTTGTCGTACAATATCGATGCTTTTATTTTTTCATTCGCGGTAATTCAACTCCACAATTAAATGCACGTGTTTGAAACAATTAAAAAAAAATAATAATAATGAAAACGTGTAATAAAAATTGATAGAATAATTCATAATGAAACAATGTACAGGTTAATGCAATAATTATTCCATCGAGATTTACATTCGCCCCTGCCAAAAGAGTCGCCTTTTGTTTTTCCCATCGTTCGCCTCGTCTCAAACGTATTAATCAACAAAAATCACACGATTGAAAAAACAAAAGCGCAACGCGGAACGCGACGGAATAATTCGCGATGAAACAGCACGTGAAACAGCAAATATATACAATGATCGTTTCATTACTACAATGATTGAATTCCATTGAAATTTACGTTCGTTCTTGCGAAAGCAATCCGCAAGATTTTAATTTTTTTCTTCTCTCCTCTTTATCGCTCGCGCGTTAAATCCGCGCTTCGATCGATGAAAATCGGCCAAGATATCTTTCTTTCCGACGAACTGCATCCCGTTCTCTGCACAGTCAGAACACATCACAAATACCTTTCCAACCCAATTAGCAATTAACGAATTGCGGAGCGGCTAATTCCACAGCCCATTCGCTATCCTGATCTGGCAGTTATTCTTGCGGAGTATCGAACGTTTCGGATTATCTATATACGTGTACGTACGTAGGGTGTCCCACTTGAAACATCCCACGTGATTACATCCTAAAAACATTCTAAATTATTGTAATTATATCCTAAAAGTATCCCGGACTACCGTATGAGTTGTAAAAAAAGATAGTTTCGAATAATGCTTGCTTTGTTTCGACGGGGACATCTTACAGTGGTCTTAACGTTTCAGGGCACGCAATTTTAAAGAAAAAAGAAACTCTATCTGCACGGAATTTTTTTTAATATAAAAAAAGAGAAAGAAACGTTTATTTCAATTATCAAATATAAAATATTTCTTAAAATGAAAAACGTCGATGACTTTGAAAAATCTAAAAAAAGAAACGATCTCCAAGAAGAGAAAAACAATTCTCCCGCAGAATATCGGCCACTTAACACGTACACACATTATCTATGAAATATTTTTCTGCGTTCTCGCAAAGAAAAATAAAAAAAACAAAAACTGCATGACTTGTACCCCAGTACGATTCATCGATCAAGACGACATTTTTGCCATAAAATTTTATTGATACGCAAACATTTGACACAAAACAAATTACAAGCGCGATCGCTCAGTACCAGACAACGCCACTCCTACTCGAGGTTTACGCCACGCCCCCTCACGAGTCACGTGACCCAAATCAACCAATCGCTAATTTTCGTTGCATTAGCGTTGCACCTGAAGAGACCGGATTTTCTGAAATCACCCCCGCTAAAATCACTTTCAGTAATAAAAAAAAGAAAGACAGCTAAATGAGACACCCTGTATACACACGTACAAGCCACATCAAAAGCGTTCCGCGTCATATTCGAGACGACGAGTGAACTTTGATTTAACTTTCGTCGCGATTGCCAACCACCGACAATTTCAAGTTCCTCTTGTCTTGCAACTATCCTCTCCGTTGTTGGCCGAATACCACCCCACTCCCTGCTTGCCTTCTACGGATCATCTGCGGTGAGATTGACGATACCACCGGACGTTATTTCGTATATTTTAAAGCGGAAGACGGGAGCACAGTGCTCTTTCGACCGGCCACTTTGTTGCAAAGGCAACAAGCGCGGCTGGATTTCGCGTTTTCACAGAGGGTAGATAGATCTCGCGCTTGCCCGAGATAGATATACAGGGATTGATCGACAAAAGCGGCTACAGACGGATGATCGTTAAGAAAGGATATGATGCTCGTGCCATTTGCGTTTGTGATGGTCCGGCTAGTTTCGACGAAAAGGAATTCGAAGGATTGCGAACGTGAATGCGTCTTTTTGTTGAATATTTCCTTATATAAGGTGGCCACTGAAGAACTGAAAGGTTTGAAAAAGTCATAATGTCATTTCAGTATTATAATATATATTATATTAATATCATTTTACATGTGTTTGTAAAAGTTATTTTTGTTTTATATCATTCAGTCTTTCAGTGACCACCTTTTGTTTGAAAGGCCACCCCATAGAATTTCCTTATTCCCTTCTTATTGAAAGGTTTAGTTTCATTGTGAAAAGTGTTCGAAGTTCGAGTTGTGGGTTTGTCAGCTCTATTGCGCTTCTTTCATTGGTAACATTGCAAAATGTGGAATTAAATACTCAATCAAATATAATACGTAAGCCGCAATTATAATGTTATATAACATGACAAATATTATCACTATTATATAAACACAAAGTTTCTACTGTATGCAATTTCTTCAAAACATGAAATATTTGTATGAATATTTAATTTTATATTATATACAGTAAAAACTATAATAACGAATATTATTAATATCATATAGACACGAAGTTTCTGCTTTATGCAATTTTAATATTTAATTTTGTATTATATATTATATCATATGATACGATAATATTTAAATAATTTAGAAACTTTGTGTTTTATTCTAAATCTCTCTAATATTGTTTAGAAGATACATTTGCTTGAATAATTATATTCGATGAATGAATGAATATTAATTATTATCACGATAAGTTATTGTGAGATAATATTGATTAATTAATATGACATCATTAAATTATAATGCAATATTATAATATTTCACGTTCCAAAGAAACTGCGTTGGTATAATTTTCTTCGTTACATTAATATCGCAATATGTACACGTATTATTATTATTATTATTTGCTATATTAATACCGTATCGTTTAAAAGATATACCTGTCCATTCCTATTGTATAGGTGTATCTCGTTTGAGAAAGCCTTGATAATTTAACAAAAACCTTGAACGACCTTCCTCTCTTCTTCCTTTTGTGTTCCCGTATAATCGCGTAAGAATGAAAATCCAAGTGGTTATTCGTGCTTTAGTTTCATGAAGTTCATGGCAGAGCACGGCGCTCACGCTCGAGTGCAAAGTTCAAGGCAGTCCGTGTAAAATTGAACGAAGCCTGAAAAAGTTTCCAGAACAATCATAGCACGTATGGTAACGTAATTATCTCCCTCGGAAAGTTTCTCGGAAGGGAATCACGAAGTTGGGCGGCACGGTGAAGCTAATATCAATTTAAAATCTTCGAACAATTGTCGCAGCTTCTTCACTTCTGTCCAACAGAGTTAGGATACAGTCTCGAGGTTCCTTTAATCACCGTGCAGAAAAACTTGAAATCCTTTTCTCTACTGGTCGTATTTTTTTTCGATATTTTTCGAGCACAACGTGCAATATAACCTTTGCGATAAGAAGAAATATCATTCTAAACGTTCGATCAAAATTCAGAAAACAGAGCGAAGGCTATTCGAAATTCCGTGAGCAAATCGGAAACTGAATCTGAACGAGAAACGAAGAGAAAGGGGATTAAAATAAATTTGCGCGAAAAATTTCAATTTAACCTCGCTGAAGAGAGAGGTAAACTTTATTGCATAAACGTCGAACGTAAAAATCACTCTTGGAACCGAGCTGAAATGAAAATAAATCGAGATCGTAGATTCGAGAGATAGAAATAAATTCAGCTGCGAGCGTATAGCGTTCAACCGAGCGCGTGAATCTAAATGTAAAAGCGGATTCGTCAAAATGTATTTTTCGACACGATCCCCCGATACGTTATACTCTCCCCGCGGTATTCAGTCGTATCTTGTCTCTCGATTTTTCAAGAAATCGCGAGATCCCATTCTTTCTCGATCGCCTCTCAGAAACGCAAATTAAGCCGGGCAATGCAACAACTTGGTTTGTGAAAACACCCCGCTGGTAAATTTCGGCACATGCCATTTTATAAATCGAGCCATGGTGGTGTGCGCCTCGCCGTTTGATTTGTTAAAATTAAACACCGCGAGTCGATAACAGGTTTTCGACGACGAAAGAGACTGCCAAAGGCCACGGAGGGTTTGGATTTCTGACGAATTTGCGCTTTCGGAGCACCTTGAAAAACCGGAGCGAGTTTCCTTTCTCTTTTTCCTCTTTTTCTTTCTTTTTCTTTCTTTTTCTTTCCAGTTTTTCCTAATAATAACTCTCGCGTTTTTTTTTTCGAGGCACTTTTATACGCGTTTCTTTCGGTACAACGAATGCTTTATACTCTGTTAGCGATATTTTATTTGTCTTCAGTTATTACTGGGAAGGGTGGTTTTTTTCTTCTTCTTCTTCTCTTTGTTTCTTCTTTTTTCCTTCGTCTGGCGGAGTTCCGTGAAAACAGGGAAATAAGAACGGTATTTTTTTGCCTGGTTTTGTAAAATACAGTGGCACGTGTGTAAATATACCTGGGAGAAATGTGAAATTCATGGTTTCCCTCTGTACACGGAAGGGGTAGTTGGAAACAGAAATTGTTCTTCGCTGTACCGCAGGTTCAAATTTTCGTGGTTTGCACATCAATCAGCGAATTCTTTTCAACTCCTTTCAAACTGTGTATTTCTTTCTCGAAGTACTATTTTAATTCTGAACATTCTAAGAACAGGTACAAAATGCATCGCTTTCTACATTTTTTAAAAGAAATCAGTATTTTATTTTATTTTATTTTATTTTACTTTTATTTTATTTTATTTTATTTTAATTCTGCGTTTTGAGTATTGCGAATGAAATACTCAAACATCAATTTCCTTTTAAATTATAATTATGATTCGTCAATCTCCAAATGTTCTCATCAACATAACGCGTTCCAAATTTTGATTTATACTTAATTTATTACTTAAAATTACTTTAAAATTATTTCAAATTACATACAATTATTATTTACTTATTACTTTGAAGTTACTTTACAAAATTCTCTTCTAATCACTCAAAATGTACGTACTCTTTTTAATTATTACCATCACCACGATTATAACGATTTGCACGTATCCATTCCAGTATCAAACAAAGAACTCGAAAGTCTCACCAAGTAAAGAAATTTTCGATTGCAAAGAAACAAGGGCAGAACGTGGAAAACCGACCGAGAGAGATTAAACACTGTCAGCTTTCCTCCGTCGCAGAATCGCGAGCAAAAATCACTGCAACACACGCTGTCCACCATTCTCTTCGAGTCCTCTCGATCTGGAATCCGGTTGAACGGAGGCTACATCGGTGAAAAGCGGCGCCTGCCAGTCGATCCAGACGATTAATGACAAACTTGAACGGTCGATCGTCCGCGATCTTGGCGGATCCGCGCGTGGCAACGATCGTCCGTGTGTCTGCCGGTGACACGCCTGTCATCGGGGCGCCGCGTGAAATTTATTAAATCGCTTTCTGATCGTACGTCACGTCGAATCGTACCTCCCACGCGCCATATAACTCAGTTTCGTCGACTTTTTCGCCCTTCGATTCACGCGGCAGCCCTTTGCCCGGCCGTTAGTTGTTTATTTTCTTCCCGAGCGAGTTCGAACGGAATGAAGACTGTACTCACGAGTTTCGCAACGTTACTTAATTCTGAGTCTTTTTTAGAATTTTTCTACGAATCGTTTAGAAATCATACTGATCAACTGATCGTGAATTGAGAACTAGAGAAAAACTGCACGAAACAACTGTTCTGACTAGGAAATGAAGACGACTTTTTTGCCATAAAATTTTATCGACATGCAAACATTTGAATCGATAGAAAATAAATTACAGGCGCGATTGCTCAGTACCAGACAACGCCACTCCTACTCGAAGTCTACCCTACGCCTCTTCACGAATCACGTGACCCACATCAACCAATTGCTAATTTTCGTTGCATTAACGTTGCACCTGAAGAAATCCGATTTTCTGGCTTACCCTCGCTAAAATCACTTTTAGTGATAAAATGATATAAGGTTTCTAGAATTCGGACTCGGTGTTCTTTGGTTTGATTTCGGAATATATATTTTCGGGATTCAGACTCTGATTTTAGATCTAGAAAATTTACAGAATCATTTTTACTTTTATTTTAGATATTTGGGATTTTGGTAGATTTTTAAATTTAAATTTGTGTCGCAGACTTATATAATAAAGTTTAAGTTTTTCATTTTTTTTTGGAAACTGAATGATTAATTGTATAATATCATTTAATGAAATTGATCATGAGATAGCTTTGTATCCAAATATTCAATTCTAAATTACATTTCTGAAATTTTTTATAAAAGGTGTCAAGTGCCAAATTAAAAACTTCGCATCTCTATTCGGTCGCGACAGAAATTTTTTCTGGAAGGAGGTTAAATTTTCGCAGCATCTTCGCTGCAACTTAAACTGATTTGAAAGCAAAGTTAAAAGCGAGTTGTACTCTGAAATATTTTTCTGAAACGTTCTTCAACGAATTTACAAGTTCATCCCTTGTAAAGTTCCGAACTTCTACTGAAAGCTTCTACAGTTTTGATGCAAGAATTTTAACGTGCATCTCAATTCTGCTAGAATTATTGCATAAAAATTTGATCTTGTTAACTGATTCTGTCTTAAATATACTACTACCAACTACTGAAATCATAAATCAACCACTAAAAATGGCATCAAACGTTCCGGAAAATTGGAAACTCGTCAAGTGTTCCTTTTCCTGATGATTTCAGGATATCAGAGTTACAAAGTATAAAACTTCCTTCTAAAATTAACATTTCTATCAAAAATAATTACAAATCCAATATCGCTAAAATCTTCTCTGACATGAAATACGATTCTCTCTCTTCTGATTTCCAACCTTTTTAAAACACAACTTGTTAAAATTAGCAACAATCTTCAACCAACCAGAGAAAACGATACCAAACGTTACTAAAATCTCTTCCATCATGAAGTATGATTCTGATTAAAACTCACCCCCTTAAAATTAATAGCAAAACTCTCTCCAATCTCCACCAAATCACTGCCAAACTTTTTAGTCAACCAGGGGAAACAACACCAAACGTTACTAAAATCTCTTCCATCATGAAGTATGATTCTGATTAAAACTCACGCCCTTAAAATTAATAACAAAACTTTCTCCAATCTCCATCGAATCATTGCTATAATCTTCAGTCAACCAGAGGAAACGACACCAAACACGTCGCTGAAATCTTTGCCAACGTGAAGTCTCGGATTGGCCGCGAGGACTGTCAACGTTCGCGCGCGTGGTGAAGCAACCGAGGGGTTGAAACGACGATAAGAGGGACCGCGTGTCAATTTTCCGCGCGGACTGTGAGGACGCGCGTGAACGCGGACCGCATTACTCGGTCTTTTTGTCCATCAATTAACGCGGCAAGTAAATAAAGCGAAATTAACGATGTTATGAACGGAGGCGGCAACATCGACAGGCACCGGCTAACGAAATGCGCGGTAACGAAGCTGAAATGCTCGGCCTGGAAAAACGAGAGGGCCGGGAAAGGGTGCGTCTAGTATCCTGTTGATAATGAGACTAACGAAGTCACGCCGGCCTTAAAACCCAC
Source organism: Melipona bicolor (assembly GCA_030673865.1). Classification (NCBI taxonomy): domain Eukaryota; kingdom Metazoa; phylum Arthropoda; class Insecta; order Hymenoptera; family Apidae; genus Melipona; species Melipona bicolor. Next base: position 4,897,841 of record JAHYIQ010000004.1, on the reverse strand, counting down.
CCTCGCCTCTCGAAAAATCTCTCCTTTTTTTCGTATCAGTGGAATATTTTTCGCCGCGTCCTTTTCTTTTTCTTTTTCTCGATTTTTCTCTCCTCCGTGGAGAATGACGTTAATAGTATCGGTAGCCTATGCTTCAAAATCTCCTTCTCACTCCTTTCCCTTTCTGATTCTTTTCTCTCGTGTCACCAAAGAGTCTCTCACCGTGTTTTCTTTTTTTTTTCATCGAAAATCGGGTTAATAGTATCGATAGCCCGCCGATACTATAACCTTCTCCTCTCGAGGAAATCTCTCTCCTTTTTTTCTCTGTTGAATCTCCTTCTTCCCTTTCCTTTTCGTAAAATCGGTGAACTATTTCTCGCCGCGTTTTCTTCGCGGGAAACCGTGTTAATAGTACCCGATAGCTTATGCTTTAAAATCCATTCTGTCCTCTCGAAAAGTCTCCTCTTTGCTTCTCTCCTTCTCCTCCTTCTCTCTCCTGGAAAATCTCTCTTCCCCTTCTCTCTCTCGGGTGCTTGCTCTTCTCCCTTTCTTCTATTTTCTTTGTAAACCCTATCCTCTCTTGGAAAATCCCTTCTCCCCACCTCTTCTCGCTCCTTTCTTTCTACCATTTTCTTTTTCTCCCCTTTTTTCCCACTCCCGTATCATCGAGGGATCTTGCGCCGTGTCTCTTCGTGGGAAATCGCGTTAGCAGTATCGATGGCGGAATTCCGTTGGAAAGTAGCTGTCGCTTGTGCACAACGAACGTCCTCGCTTCGAGTAAAGATCTTGCTCCGGTAGTTGAGAAACGTTTGACGAGGGAAAATTGTCAATCAATAAAGTTAGTTAGGGATCAAAGGTTCAAAGTGTAGAATCGATGATTCGGATAATCTGTTCTATTCTTTCTGTTTGCTTCGATGTTCTTTCACGAACCATGTTATCATCGGACCTTGCGATCTATCGTGCGAATTTTTGCGCAAGTTTGCGATTTAAAAAATAGGACTCCGATGGAAAATTATTTTGGATATTACAGAGAGCACTTTTAACATTCCACACGTTTTTTCATGCGACGTGCGCTCTGTGCAGGTTTGAATTTTGCATGAAATATTCTGCTTGTCATGGAAAGTTTTTATACATTTTATAATGTTATTAATACAGTTTTTATTAGTACAATTTTAGTAATATTTTATTCTGCAGTACAATTTTATTAGCACCGTAATTCTATTCTTTTGTGGTTCTGTTTGTTGCGAATTTTGCATGCAAGTTCATAATTTAAAAAATTAGACTTGGATAGTAAATTGTTTCAGATACTAAATATTATAGGGAGCACCGTATTTTGAACATTTCACTGTATTTTGAATGTTTTTTCGTGCAAATTTAAACTTTGTATAAAAATCATAATTATCGTGGAAAATCTTTATATCTGTATCGTCCATCTAAAATATTTCGAAGTTTTAGTAGTATTGTGAACGCGAGTGAACTACTGAAATTCTTACGCGTTATTGCGGTGAAGTGTTTTAAAATGACAAAGCTCTGCACTGTCTTTAACGTAAAAGGTTCTTTCTTATCGACGCATATTTCCAAATGCTAAAATATAAAAAACTGACAGTACGAGACAGTAAGAGACCAAACGTGGAAGTTCAACGACGATGGCAAAATTTCAACTCCGATATTATGCAAATATTAATCGGACAAATTACAATTAGCATAAGAAGATACAACTAACTCTCTTGTTTAATTAATCATACAGTTCCATCTTTTGGCGCACTCCGAGGATTTAAGATAATTTTCCACCTCCGCGCTTATCACGGGAAAACCATTTACATTAATACGGCATATTTCGCCAGCGAATTCATTTTTTCAAGCTCAAATATTCTTCCTCGATCTCTTTAAGAAAAATACAAAAAATTGTTACCCTGAACATTACCCTCAGCCTTGATGCATTTAAAACAATTTCTTTAGTTTTTTATAATATACTGTTGTAAATTGTTTTGTTCATTCTTCTAATACAAATTTTATATTTCAATAATTTTCAATAATATCAGCATTAAGATAATACTTCACATTACACGAAAGATGTAAACCCAAGTAACGAATGCAAAACTCAAGGAAAGAAGGAAAGCTAATTCAGTAATTTAAATAATCTATGAAGTATCCAATTTTTCGAATAAATACAGCGAAGATCTTTTTTTACGATGTCTGTCGATAATTTTTGATATTCGTCGCTTTGAAACTGAAAAATTCCCCCTTCGCTTTATAATTTCGTAACATCTACAAATTAATCTTCCAAGGACTCGACGAGATACACCAATCGTTGAAACTTTCGATATTCCATCTTTATCTTTACGTGATGTCTCTCGTAAGAACAAACATCCCTTGAAATCAAAATGATACACCCCCGGCTTTATCTGAAATTGCACCGCATTAATTTTTAACTCGTATATAAAAAGAAGAAGAAGAAGGAGAAGAGGTGGAAGATATGTACACCGTCTAAGAGTTGCATCAACGGTTATTAATGTTTCAAGATTGCCATCTCTTTGAGGGTGCTTTTCTCGTCGCAGTGTGGAACAGCGGTAAATTTCTGTTCGAGACAATTTCAGCGGAAGCTGTGCAATCCTCTGGCCGAAATACGTGCAACGTGGGTAAATACAACCGGAAGGAAGTATTTCCAGGCCGGGGAGGCGCGGGACGTCGATTAAAATTACTTATGCTTCGGAGGTGGTGTTTCCACCCTTGTCCCTTTCACGTCTCGTCGAGATACGTTGTCCCGGAAGTTTTGCAAAATTCGTCCGCAATCTCGCTGTACGAGAATGTAGTTACAAACGTATCAACAACTTGGCGAATATTTAAATTAATCGAATCGGCAGATTACTCCGTTCTCTTGTGATTTTTCCTTTTCGATTTCATTTCACTGTCTTGAATTTTTCCTTCTCTACGTCGTGATTTGCGTGTGAATTCGAAGCACTCATTTTCTATTTCATTTATTTTATTTTTATATTATCACTGAAAGTGATTTTAACGAGGGTAACCCAGAAAATCGGGCCTCTTCAGGTGCAACGCTGATGCAACGAAAATTAGCGATTGGTTGATTTGGGTCACGTGATTCGCGAGGGGGCGTGGCGTTGTCTGGTACTGAGCGATCGCGCCTGTAATTTGTTTTGCATATCAATAAAATTTTACGGCAAAAAAGTCGTCTTCATTTCCTAGTCAGAATAGTTGCTTCTGGGCCTTTCAGTAAGACGAATCGTACTCGGGTACCATTCATGCAGTTTTTTTTAGATTTATCTCGTATTTATATTTTATTTTTAATCGTTATCTTATAATTTCACGAAATTTCTACGTGGAAGGTGCAAAAGATACTTTGTTAATGTTCGAACGATGAAGTTTTGCAAAATTATACGTACAATTCGAGGAAAATTTTAATTAATCGAATCGAGAGATCGTTCATTCGATTCAGCAAATACTCTTTTATCGTAATTTTTGTTTTTCCAGTTGATTTGCAAGTTACTTTTTCTACATTGAGATTATGAATTTGAAGAATTAATTTCATATATTTTCAATCGCTATTTATTCGTTCATTCGGATCCTACGATTTCGTGAAATTTCTACGTAAAACGAAAAAAATATTCTATTGGAATCTGAATTATGAAATTCGACATGCAACTCGCGAAAGATCTTAATTGAATTAATTAGTCATTTGAATTTTCGAACGTTAATATCGTTCTCGTCGAGAATTCTGCTTTCTCACGTTGTGATTGCTAATTTGATTTAATTTCCTTTTTCCTACCTTGCGTTCGTCTGCAATATCATAAAACTTTCGCCGAGAATGCGAGAGGTGTTTTATTAATTAAGTCAACAGGAGCCAACGTTGTTGTAACGCAACACTTCGTGCTCAACATTTCCTCCGGTCAATTTACGTAATTATGTTACGTTTACGGAAGAAAATCCCAAGAATTTCCATCGTTACGAAGTTCGGAGAGATTGAAGTATTTGTAATACCATAACATCAACAACTATTTTATTCCCCCAGACCGCAGAAATTAATTTACCATTAAATAATTTAAACGCAAGCAAATATTCACGTTCCCTTCGAAACCCAAAATTCTCGGAATTTGCAACTTTCAACGAATTTCACAAATTTCACTGAAAAATATTAATTTTCGCCTGTTGATATTTTTCTCTCTAAAATCAAAAGAATAAGTGTTCAAAAATTATCGTTATTATTTTGAAAATAATCTCATCAGTGTCGGAAAGCAACAGTCGCGCGATAAGTTACGTCTCAATAAACGGATAGAATGTCCAATTACTCGGCAACGCGAGCGCCACTCGGGATTTTTAATTATCCACTTTCGTGCGCGTTGACCGTGCTGTTGTAACGATCGGCTAATCGTTATTCTTCTAACCTCATCAATTACACTGGAGAACGCGAGGAATCTCGCGTCCGCGACGTTTAAAATCCGCCCGTGGCCGGTGGTCCGTCCAAGAAAAAAAAAAAAAAAAGGAAAAAAAACTGACTATCATTTCCCTTAAAAATATCCTTAACGTCAGTGATGGGATTTTAATAGCGGATCGTCGTCTTAACGACGCCCCGGCTAATTTCGTTAGCTTCGTTATTATCCCGATCTCCTTCACGGCAGCCAACTTTTCTTATTCTGCGTTCAACTTCCACGTTATTGCATTCCTTTCGCCCTTCCATTAACAAGCTTATTGTTATTTTCCTCCCCCTACCCTTGTCCGCCACTTTCTTTCTTTCTTTCACCAGAAAGCGTTCGAGATCGAATCGATCGATCGTCGATCTCGCGATCGCAACTCTTGCGTACAGTGAATATTTGGACGGAGGAATTTTGGAATTTTCAAGTTTCAAGTGTCGAGGTTTTGGAACTTTTACAATCAGGACACTGAACGTTCGATTAGAAAAATTTTTGTTAACTTCAATTTCCGTGTTTCGTACACATGTGTTCGCTGAGTATTTAATCAAGATAATTTTGGAATTCTTACATACGGAATGCTGAATATTTGATCGGAGAAATTTTTGAATTTTTAAATTTTGACGTTTCAAGCGCGTTAGTTGGGCAAAGGGATTTTAGAATGTTCACTTTCAGTTTCAATTTTCAATTTTGAAATTTTTACTTTATTCTAATATTTAGAGTAGTAAATATTTTGTCAGACACAAATGGTCTAAAGAATTTTTGAATTTTTACGGAGAACACTGAACGTTTGAGCAGAGAAATTTTCAAATTTGAATTTTGACGTTCTCGAATACTGAACATTTGATCGAATTTTTGAATTTCAAACATTGAACATCCGTGGAAAGAAATATTCGATCGAATGGGCTATCTGAACATTGAGACGATGGTTTTAAATATTAAATAAAAATAACGTTTCATTCTTCGCGTTTCAAACATTTGACGAATAACCAACGGGGGAAATTAAGTTTTTGCCAACTTCAGACGCAATTTTTGGCACAGCATTTGCTAAATGGGTACGTCGGGAAAGCGTCAAACAAAGGAAAACTCGCTGTTGCGGTTGCAAAAGTTCGAAAAAGAATTTGCCTCGCGTATAATTATGGCGAAAACATACTTAAAAGCAGCGTCGATTCAAGGAAGTAATAAATTTAAAAGTGTATCATTGAGATTTTTATTCAAGTTGAAAAGAGTTTGCTGTATGTATAATTAATCGTGAAAACGTAGTTAACAGCAACTTTAACTTGAAAAAGCAATTACCCTGGAGCCAAAAATTTTTGCGCGCAGTCTAATTAATTCTCCAGTTTCTTGCAGTTTATTGCCAAGCTCATTACTAAGGACAATTTGTAATTGCAAAAGAGTATTATTAACTATAAAATAACTAAGAATCATAAAGAATTACTGTTATTAATAATAAAAAAATTCTACAATATGTCCTTTCTTTTACTCTAAAAGTTTTAGTAGGATGTTTTTTTATTTTACTTCAAATAATTATTGTTGTTGATTGGTGGTATAATTAGATTATTTTTCTTTTTTCTTGAGAAATGTTTAAAATTCGATAGCCAAAATTAAAGACAAGTATATAAATAACAACTGTTTCATTCTCATGAAAACATTCCCCTGTCCCACAAAAGATTTCATAGTTCATTGAAAATCAATGGATCGTTCAAGGCCAGCGAAAAATCGAATCCTCACCTCTCCGTATATCCACTCAGTGGTTTCATCCCTTGTCTTTTCCACCCCTCGTTCTCAAATTTATTCACCAGTCCCTTTATAAATAACAAATTTAAACAGATATTGGAACATTTGTAGATATCTTTCATGAATATATTACACATTTGATAGAAATTATTTTGCAGAAATTAGAAAAATATTACACTCGAGCAATATCGTAGATAACTATATTAATTTGTGTGAAATACAACTTATCACATTAGATCACTAAAATTTATTTGATTTTATTTGACATTTACTTTACACTCGCCATAATAAGAAATTCCCAAATTATGCAATTCGCCTTTAAATTATTACGTTTCTTATGGTTCTTTTAATGATCCCAGATATGAATTGAACAATCAGTACATTTTCAAATTAGTATCATTAGACACTTAATTGGTATCATCAGACATTCAAAGCTATAAAAATTTTGCAATTCTGAATTATATATTATATATATTATATAATATTATATATTAAATTTTATATATATACATTCAGTTAACAGCATATATATGTATTCGCATTGTGACAAAGTTTCGCGAGGCTGGGCGCAGAAACGACTCGAGAAACAGTGGAAGCGAGGCGTAGCTCTTCTCTCAAAAGAAAGATCCACACGGGCACGTCCGTTTCGCGCTTCCTGCAAACGATCCACGCTGGCGTTTCTCCCCGTTTCTCCAAGCATCGCGTGTGCCACGGCATAAAGAAGAAACGGCCCGCTTACATCGTTCTTAATACGCGTATCTATGACGCGGGTCTCGCGTTACCGTGGACAGAGTCGAGGAGACTTTCTTTTCTCTCGTCCGGGGAAAAAAACCGGGTTGAGAGAGCCGGAGAGCTGGAGACCTCGTGTATCCTGTACAGAGGTCGAGAGAAAAGAGGAAATGCTGCAGAGAAAAGGACGAGGAGCGCGCGAGAGAAATGAGAGGGATGAGACCGAGAGAATTCACGGGGGCAAGTGGGTGGAGCTGGGGACAAAGATGAGAACACAGGGAAGTTGGAAAGCTTTCGGGACTACAAAAGTCAGGGGCGGATGCGTGAACGATGATTGCGATGAAAATGTGGAGATAAGTGTTATTAATTGAATGGTACCTAAGATATCCTTTTAGCCTCTCCTTTTCTTCTTCCGTGTAATTATTAGAAAAGTACGAATCAATTTGGGTATTTGTGGTGTAAATGGTAACCAAGGATGAACGAATTTCAATATCCATCTTTGGATTTGATAATGACAATTTGATAATGACGCAAGATGCTATTATCTTTAAAGTGTTATTATATATATAAATATTAATAAAAGTATTATATATAAATTTAAATACTTTTAGGGTAAATGGCAATGGATGAGAGAATTTCAATTATTCCATCTGATACAAGATGTTATTTTTGAAGTTAACTACTCTTTTTTTTGTTTTTCTCTCTTAATTATTATGAAAACAAAAGTATCAGAGAATTTTAAACATTTGTAGCGCAAGGGTGAAAGAATTTCAATAATTGTTTTGTCACCTCTTTCTCTTTTTTCTTCCTTTTCATTCCAACACTAAAAGAGGAAGTTGGTGAGTAACAAATTTAGAAAATTGCAGTGTAATTAGTAACAGAAAGGAATAAATTTGGTGTAGGAAAATATCAGAGAGAGATTTTTTGCTTATTTCTAAAATAGTTATTTAACAGTCATTCTTGAAGAATACTTGAGTATCTGCATCTGTTACTCAATTAAATAAGTGTAGTGTGCTCGTTAGATACTAGACTAGTGTAGTGAATTTATTAAATACAGTAGTGTATACAATGGAAATGAATTTATTAGAGGATGAAAAATTCCAACGATTGTTTTTCTAAAAATAAAGTTTAACATTAAAATAATTATCAAATTTATCAACAGAGTGTAAATAAACCAATAAAACAAAATTGTAAAAAAGAGCAGAAAGAACAGATAAAGATAGAAGAAATAGAAAAAGCACCACTAAAAGAAGAAGTGTCTAAAAACAGAATCCTTTCGGATTCGCTCAAGCCAGCAGTGTGTTAAATTCATACATTTCCAAGCCTTCGCGGCAAGAGTGTAAAAAAGAGCCACGATAGAAGGATAGAACGATATACAAATAACTGAAAATATTAGGAGAAATCTGGACGGGGAGGGGGAGAGAAGTTCCAACGCTTTCAAGAGAGAACAATGTTCCGAAGAATGTGCCGGCTGAGACGCGGCGCGAATATTAATTAAAGCGGAAGTAAATGCAGAGTGAAAATAATTAACGTGTTAATGAAGAATTAAAAATTAACAAAGGGAAATAATTGGTTCTTGCCTTTGTGTGCGCATAGTCGTTGCGAACAGGATGAAACAAATTGTTCCGGTTGAAGAAGAAAAAAAGGGAAAAGGAAAGAAAGAAAGAAAAGGGGGGGACAGCTTGTAACGGACTTTAAATTAATACTTTCCAATCAACGGTTTGAAGAAAGGATGCAAACACAACGAAACGTAAAAACGTAGAAACGTTGCGTAAAAGACGATGACTATTAGAAACGACGAGATGTGTGTGTATGTCTGTGGAATTTCGACGGTAAAATAAACAGAGCAACGGCTGACGAAATAAAAGCTAGAAGAATAACGACGTATGAAGTTGAAGAAATGAAAGAGTATAGTAGGAACAAACATGTACACAGGTTCGCGGGGAGCAGAAATAAAAGCCGAAATGAAAAAGCGTTAGACAAGCGTTGCAAACCGATGCAAACGAAATGTAAAAAAAAAAAGAGGAGAGGGAAATAAAATAAAATTGTACCGCGAAAAGTTACAAAACTGAGAGGGAAGGCAATTGAAAATATCGTAGTAAACACAACTATCTGAAATACCGATCAACATCGAACGTGAAAAAAGGACCAAGTGGAAAAGCAATAAATGTTTCATGTTTGGAAAAATTTTTCTTACTCGAACGATAGATGATGATCTTCGATTTTCTACAGGAAGAAGAAATAAATAATATTGTGGGAGCAAGAATAGAGATAAATAATAACACGGGTTTAGCAAAAGCAGGAGAAAACGATAAAATCAACTTTCAGCGAAAATGAGAACGTATCTTAAAAGCGAAATTTCAGTAAAGAAGAAAATCCAAGAAAAGATCGAGAAAAATGAATAGAGAAATGAGTCTGCAAAAGCTAGACCGTAGTCGAAAGAAAAATATCAGAAATATCGAGGGAAACGAGAGTGAAATCAGAAAAAGGAAAAACGATGTATTCTCGACTGAAGAAGCGAAACGCTAGGGAAAGGTGGAGCCGAAAACTACGAGCGAACTATAGGTGAAGCCGGATGGCGAATAAAAGGGCGGAGCGTGTACGAGCGGATAAGAAAGAGGTGGAGGAGAGAAATAAATTGCAAGCCGGCATCTGGTGATAACTGGGAAAGTTATCACACGTGCCGCCTCCTCATCGGCAGCCGCACGTTCCACGTCCGAATTCTTCGCCACTTCCGCGCAACTTCCCTCTCGTTGTTCGTCCCGCTTGACACCGGTCATAGAAGGGGGGTGGAGAGGGGGTGGGGGTGAGAGAAAGAGAGAGAGCTCTCGAATGCTGGACAAATCTCCCGCCGATGGAAACGTTCGCCTCGAGTGCCCGCGAGGGGAAACAGTGGGAGAGGTTGGAGGGAAAAACCATGGTCACCGACGAGGAAAAACAGGAAGAAGGAGAGAGAGTTCCTCTCCGGTTGTGATTTCACTGGGAACAAGATTCGGTTTGCACACCGCCGGTGTATTTTGGAAAGTACGGAGAGGTTGTCTTGTATAGGTGAGCGGAGATGCGGCTTCGATAGGGTTGAAAGAGGGAGGAAATTGCAAAACCAGGGAAAATTCACCGCTCTTATTGTTCGCTAGCTGCATTGTATCTCTCCTCTTTTTCTTTTTTCTTTTTTTTTTGGTTCCTTCTCTCTCTGCATTATTGCTTCTTTATTTTCCACGGGACGTGCTCCATATATTTCTTCGCTCCTTTTTTCTCCCCCTCTCTCCGCCTCCCTCGATAAAGGGATCGGGGTGAAGCTTCTTTTTATCGTTGGTGGAATTTACGCGATAAGGTTGAATTGTTACTTCGCACGAGCTGGGTTAGATGCGTGTTGCGAATTAATTTATAGAGTTGCTTCGAGATTCTCCTCTCGAGTGATTTGGAACTTCGAAGACGAGGTGTCAGACTAGTGGTGATCAACGATGAAAATTTTCGAGTCAAGTGTTAGTAAAAATTTCAAAGAAATTAATTCCGTGTTAATTTAAGTTACTAACGTCGAAAATTCTAAATTTTCACTGCTTAGCAATAAAAAACACCAGAGTGAACGAAACGATCAATTCCGTAGAAATTCTGTAGAATGACAATCCTTATTTTCATTTCCTTATTATCACTGAAAGTGATTTTAGAGGGGGTAATCCAGAAAATCGGGCCTTCAGATGCAACGCTAATGCAACGAAAATTAGCGATTGGTTGATTTGGGTCACGTGATTCGTGAGAGGGCGTGGGGTAGACCTCGAGTAAGAGTAGCGTTGTCTGGTACAGAGCGATCGCGCCTGTAATTTGTTTTCTATCGATTCAAATGGTTGCATATCGATAAAATTTTATGGCAAAAAAGTCGTCTTCATTTCCTAGTCAGAACAGTTGTTTCTGGAGTACAAATCGTGCAACTTTTTTGATATTTTTCACTTCTTTGCCAAAGTTAGACTCCCATTGACTTTAAAAATTTATAAATATAATTTATAAAATTTATAAAAACAAAAACTTATTCTTCGTTTTTTCTATCGTTCTTCCCTGCATTATATTATAAACTACTTCTTACCCCTTACGCGCCTCAAACTTCTCTAATACAAGTTTTATACTTTGATCGTTCCCAGTTTATATCCTCGACGAATCTTAATCTTCTTAAATAGCACGCGACAAAGGTATCGATAACAGTGACGATTTCTCTCCTTTCTTCGGTATCCTTTCTCCGCCGGTCTCTTCCTCCGTTCTCAGCGAGAAGAGTAAAATATGGAAGATTGGTGAATTCCCGGTTCGGCGAGGGGGACGCTCTATTTCAAGGGAGAGAAAGTTGGAGTTTTTCACGCGTTGCGCAAAGTTGTTCGTATCGAGAGAGAGAGAGAGAGAGAGATGATTTATGAATTTGGTTTTTCCCCAGTTGTGGCCGCAAGTGTATCTTCCCCATGTGGAAAGTGCTTCGGGTGCACGCGAGTACCAGCCACCCCTCGTGAAGATGAATGAAAACCCCGGTGGAAAAGTTCGAACCGTTAGAGATAATGGACAAGCGATGGATTAATGAATCGATCGCTCAAGGAGGCTTCTTTGTGAGGTTTGTTTTAGAAAATTGACCCGCCCCTCCCACCTCTCATCCCTTCGTTTTTCTTTCCGCCGTGAAAGTGAGTTGACGGCACTTCGAAAGGGATTTCGCGAATCCGCACGGTCGAACCATTATAAAAATGAAGTTGGCTCTCTCGATTGTTCGATATTTTGTTATTCGACGAAAGTGGAACTATTCTTCGAACAACGAAGAATTCTTCTACTTTTAATTTAAATGTTATCTATTATATCGTATAATTTATGTTACATATTACGTTCACAGTTATATTTTATATTATTCCCGCAGGTAAACTCAACCAGCCAGGAAATACGATATGAAAATGAGATTAGATATCCCGACACGTTGAAATTAAAACTACCCCTCAGACAACGGGGGATTTTTGGATCAAATTCAACATTAGAAAAATAAACTGATGCACATTCGTATTTTATTTGTGCAAGTGAATCGAGCGTTAGAAAAAACACGATGTTATGAAAATGAAATTGGACCTGCGGCTCTTTAAATGTTTTATTACTCGCTGGAGCTGAAACTATTTTTCGAACGACGAAGAACTCTCTCGCATATCATGTTACATTTAATATCGTATTAAAAGTGGAATTCTCACGGGGTTATTAGACACCGTGCCATTTATTGAAACTAAAAGCCGTCTTTTAAATAACGAGGTCTGTCCGTCTCTCGAGATTAAATTCGATATCGTCGTCGAAACTAGGGGAATAATATTTTTTTACACTGCACGTTTTATACGCGTTACAGATAAAAAAAAAGAAAGAAAAACTTTACTACTCGCGCGATATTTTATGATAATTTTACGACAAAACTTGCGGCGAATTTTTATGGATCACGACCTTTACGTCATTATAAAAACGAAGTGGGATTTCTGGATTTTCACTCGTTCCAGCAGTTTCGTCCGAAACAGAGAATTTTTTACAACACGTGCCAACAGCGAAATTATTTTGTCTGTTTCAGGTAAGTCCGCCACCATCGATGCTAACAACTCGTTGAGTAAGTAACTTCCAAAACAAGAAATTGTCAGACTTACACATTTTACAAAGAAGAGGCCAACGATGAAAATTCGGCCGAGTGACAGGGAGAGGAGGAGAGATACAAAAGGAGGGTGCGAAACGTAATGACGAAACTAGCAACACCCCTTTTGAAATCGTTAGAAGCTCGCTAACTCAAAAGACCCGGTAACGTTATTTCTCTTTGCCACTGGCGAACTATGCTCATTCTAAAATTCGCGGCACTGCTTACAAACACACACAGACGCGCGTGCAAAAAACGCACACTAGATCAAAAGACGGGGGGCCCCGCGGTGTATGAATGTAAAAATATGAATATGAGAACGGAATAGAGAGATACGTGTAAGAGTTTCAAAATGTTTGAGTTAGCCGCTGCCTGACGTACAGCCGCGTACATCCGCGAGGATTACAACCATTATATTCGTTTATAAACGCTACGATCCCCGTGTTCGTCGCATCGTTTCGTTCTTTCTGTTGGTTCAGTATATGCGTTGTTGCTGTTAAATATAATACTACCGTGTACCTCTTGGTTCTCGCATTTTCTGCTAAAATCATTACGCCATCGCGCGAACATACCGTATCAAACGACGTATGTACGTATTCCAACTTTCACGCGTTACGCTGCGAAAGAGAGAAAGAGAGGAGGGAGGAACGAAACGGCGCGAGTAGTTTGTAATTACGTTCGGTTATTTTATTCTTACGCTTTCTCAGTTATTTTCCTGTTATTTTTCTGCGTCGTTCCTTTATATTCTTCGATCGATCTCCTTCGTTCAAACGAGAATCGTTTCACTTCCCATTTACATTTACGAATTAATGATCGCAGTTAAATACTGAAATCGTTTGCGCTTCGTAAATTTATTCGTTCGAATGTTCCTAATTTCCCGTTTTATTCATTAAAAACCGTCATTAAAGCATTAAAATTTGTAATTTAATCGAGATCGATTTATCGGTTCGGTTTCTATTAATTGCAACGCGATTGCCGTTCCCTCGGAAATATCGAAATCTGCGATCGAAAAAAAAGAAAAACTCAAACACGTGAATTTCAGAATATTCACAGTTCAAATTCGCGTTTGTAGTTCCCGTACTTTTAACTTACATGAATTAATCTCGCAATTTTCTTGTTTTTAATTTCTATAAATTAACATTTATGGCTAACACATTTTGAATCACCATCGTTCTCATGAAAATTGCAAGAAAATTAAAAACGTTTCGCGGGTGAATTTGCAGAATCACAGTTTCCCGTAAAGTTTCCAGTTCTTTGATTTTCTCTCGCAGTCAGGCTTTTCGACAAATTTCAAATTCTTCAATCCCACGCCAATAATCATCACCGTAAATCAGCTGATCCAGCCCACGAAGAACACATTAAATTGCCATCGATCAGAAAAGTGTTCGAAAGATCATAAAATTGTTACTCGAGATGTAAATTCAGTTTGCTGGTTTCACCACCATGAAAATTAGTTTCCACTCTGTTTCGGGCCATACAAACTTTTCCTATCTTCCTTTAATTTCGACAGCTACAGTAAAAAAAAAAAAATATATTTATATGCACACATGTATGTCTAATGCAAGTATTGTGGCCGCGATACTTTCGACGGAGTGGGGAGATCGGTGCAGTGGAGGGGATAGCGCCAGCGAAGTGGGGACAAGGGCCGCCAGTTAGCCACCTCTGCCTTAAAATATTCAAAATCATGCGATTTTAAACTTTCGTTGGACCAGTCAAATCCAAAGTCAAAATCACGAAACGTTTAAAGCCTTGAAACGACGTTCTTACTCCTCGGCGACGAATATCTGCAAGGTTCAATAAAAGTCGGCGACAATACGGAAACCGGAGAATGCCGTAAATTCGACGCTCGTAAAATAATCATCGATGTTCGACGCCGTGTCCCACTCGGTCCTTTACGATCAGATTATGTCTGCAAGGATCAAGTCGGACCTCCACGCACGTGTCGCTCGTCTGTCAAACGGGGATTTGTCAGGATTCGACTCGTGTCAACTTCGACGGTGATAAAACGTACCTTCGAACGAACAACAAGAAACGTTTTTCAGCCTGAAGAAACCTGTTTTGTGAACTGGTGGGAAGATGTAGCTTTTATCGTAAGCAGCAAATTGACATTTATATCCTTGTTTGTGTAGATTCGAAAATTTTGTTGATTTATTCATTGAGTATACTGTAAATAAACGTTGTAGCATGCATAATTGATATATGTAGAAGGTTTCACTATGCAGGATCATATTTCCAAGAATAGAATTGAATCTTGCCTTACATAGAAAATATTACAGAGACCATTGTATTTTCGATATTTATATTTTTGCAATTTTACACATCTATTAAAAAAAAAGAAAGTGTCAATTACTTTTTGAGCATCTACAATTTATTCAGAAATGAAATCCAAAGATTTTCTTCCATCCCTTTCTTCATCTCCAAAGCGAACTCGAGATCCGTGTATCCTCCAGCCAAGTAACAAAAATGCCAATCTTCGACTCTCGTCTAATATCCTTGCATCCACCTCCCCAAATAAGTCCACAATCTCGAAATTTCCTGCCCAGTTTCCAATATTTCCCCCCATCGCGGAGGGGGGCGAATATCAAGAATATTCAGTCAGCGATCCAGGAATATTCACATCGACCCTCGAGGATTCCCAAGAATCATCGAGGATTCCATAAATCGAACGGGTTACGAACGACGGGTCGCTCCTCTTTCCCCTCCTCCTCCTCCGCTGAACCCCCTCAGCTGTTTTACACGACACGGCTTTACACGTCGAAGTTCGTTCGACGAGCACGTAATCGGTCGTTCGCGCGTCGGGTTCCAAGCTTCGCGCTGGCTCGCAGCGATTTTTAAGCTGCACGCGCGATTGGATTCGCGAGACGAGGGAATTGCTGTCAGCTCGGCCGGCGTTTCCCTGATTTATGCGCCGGGTTATTGCGCGAATTATTGGCGAATGAAGCGAGAGGGTGGCGAAGGTATTGCTGCGGGGACGTCGAGGGTTGCACGGGGAATAGAGAGTATCGGCTACGCGTTCTTTCTCCGGGTTATGCATGTAACGTCTTCCCTTCCCCCTCCTCTTCCCTCGCGTTTCTTTTCCTCTTGCCATTGGGTTCCTTGGTTTGCTGATTTTCCCTTGTTCCCCCTCTTTCAGTTCTTTCTCTTCTTATCGAGTCTCGAGTTTGTTTTCTTCTTTTTATTCCCAGAGAAAAAGAGAGAGAGAGAGAGAGAGAGTTGTTTGCTCTCTGCATTATGCACGCAATGTGCTTCTTCCAAGTACACACTTCGTTTGTCATCCGGGGTTTTTCCTCCCGTCTTCTTCATTTTTTCTTTTCTTCGTTGATTTTAATTATATTATTTCTTGGTGATCTTCTCACTTTTCCTTGCAAGTCCTCTATTTTTTTAAACTGTGCGCGTTTTCGTTTTTCCTGTTTCCTTTTTCGCTTTTCTTTCTCCTTCGAGCGTTTTTTTCCAGTAAAGAGTGGAACACGTTACGCGTGCAGCCCTCTTTTGTCCATTGTTCTTTCTCGTGCTGTTGAACCCATTCGTTGCTCCTTGCTGTTTTTGTTCCCTTTTCTTCTCAGAGGTATTCCATCGTGTATCACAATATTCTCTCGGTTTGTTACTTTCCTTAATTATCGAAGACTTTCTTTTATTTAGAGCGTTGTACTTGACACTCGTTCCAGTCTCTTACTTATTTTATAGATAAAAAAGATTAGGAGAGATTTTCGAATCACGCGAAAAGAACAAATTCTATTATATAAATTTCTTTCGTCGTTTATCTCTCTTTCTCACTGAATTCAAACTAACCTCGACCAAAAATCACAAAATGGTACTTCAACCCTCTTTCAATTTCAACGATTGAAGGGTAATAGGATTCTCCTTTTTTAATAGAAAAATTCCTGAAGTTTTCTGGAACTAAACTACAACCAGAACTTTGATCAAAGGCAACGATTTCACGATTTTATTTTTTTTCCTCTTTAATAAAACATTGGAAGAAATTTTCAATTTCCAATACTTCATTCTTCGTTCGTCCTCCTAAAATTCCAACCAATCTTGAAGAAAATTCCCTGAAACTCTGACACTCAACTTCAACCCCCGAAACAACGATTTCACGATCGAAGGTTTCTTAATCAAAAAATTCCTGAACTTTCTTAGAACCCTGAAAATAGTCCTGAAGCCCTGAAACTTCAGCCTGAAGCAACGACTGCAGAATGACATTTTTTTCTCTTTTAATAAAACACTGGAAGAAACTTTCAATTGCATACATAAAACTATGAAAGAAGAAGAAAGTACTCCATCCTTCGTTTATCTTCCTAAAATTCCAACTAACCTTGACCAAAATTCCTTGAAATCCTGAACTTCAACTCGACGATTCCACGAGACCGACGCGGGTGATATTTCTCGGAGCCAGTCAGGAGAAACTGTTTTACACGTTGGAAAGAAAGGGGGCGAGCCAGCTGGGGTGAGACGATCGGGTAAGTGTCATAATTCCGTCTGGCAAGGGTCGAAAGGTGCGGACATGATTACAGATTTATCGACTTAATTTTTCCCATGGAGCCAGCCGTCCAAGTTTCTGCGTTTGTCGGCCGACAAGCCGAACAAACGAACGAACAGCCGTTTCCACGGAGGTGGAAAGCTTTTAAAAGTAGCAGTGGAGTCACCGGGCACCGATTGACGTACCGGATGTCGGGAGTTTCTTCTCTCTCTCTCTCTCACTTTCTTCTCGTGTTTTAAACGGTTCAACGAGCGGCCGTTCCTCGGAACGAAGGATGGCCGACAAGGGAGAGGAATGGTGGTGGAATGACCGGCGGAATAAGAAGGTTCGTAGATTGGTGGAAGGATCAATGGACATATTGCGGGGAGATGGAAGAGGTCGGTGGAAGATTTACGGAAGGTGGCGGGGGGATGTTTCGAAAGCAGAATCGTGTGGCCATCTGATAATTTAATGGAGTATTTTCCATTTATTTTCGTAGTCGAATAAAGCTGTGGAGTGAAAGTTGATTTAAGCGAGGATAATGAGATTGACATTGTAGAAGTCGATTTTCTTTAACATTTTTATGCGTTGCTAACGTAATAGTTATGCAGATTTTTTGGGATTGTAAATAGGGGATTATTTTACAATCAGGACAAATAAAGTGAAGATTCGAGTAAATTTCAAAAATAATGAAAACTGTAGTACATTTTATAAATATACTTGACACATTCGGAAAGTCTTATAATTATTATTTTGTTATTTTTTTTTTATCCGTAATTTGTGTTTGAACATATAGTTTTCAGATGTTCAAGAAAATTTATTAACTATATTTATTTACTCTGGGAAAACTTATGAAGAGTACGGTTTCTAAATATACTGTTCAAACAAAAGATTTTTTTGCAAACATCCACGCTAGTTTCATCAATTCAGATAAACACGGTATTTCCAATAATTTCCGAGATATTTGACAAAATATATTCCGCACTCCCAACACAAATCTCTTCAACATTGACGATTGCTGATAAAAAAAAAATACGGATCAAATATTTTTTGGAAAACTACCTTTATCGGTGATTCACACTTCGCAACTATATATATGTTCTGCAAGTACCAACTACCGAAAGAAATTCACGAAGAGACGTATGTAAACTTGTTCAAAGAGCACACTCGAGAGAGAACGAGGGGGTGGTAGGGGGATGTTTATGGGGAAACATAGCGGGGGTTGTGGCGTAAAGGCGCCAGCTTGCGTCCGACTCGCATAATTGATGGCGCTGGAGTATCGATGAGGGTCGATTCGCAAAGAACCGGCGTGTTTTTCGCAAGTGGCGCACGCGAGAGGAGGTCCATTGACTCCTTTCAGCCGACCCGGCTGTCCATTTCCATCGTTACGAGGAGTCCTCCTCCGAGTAAGAAACCACTCAAGATTATGGGACTTTTCTTCCCCCCCTTTCACCCTCCTTGTTGCGCTCGTCTCTGTCGCAGCAAGCCGCGAGCATTAATTTCGTCTCTCCACCCCCGCCGCCGCTCCACAGTTTTCGCGGTTTCACTTCGGATAATTCTCGCGTTCCTCGCGATTGATGCGCCTCAGAAGATGCTCTGACCCCCTCCCCCCTTCCTCTTTTTTCTACGCGACTCACTCTTTATCTTCTGTTTTCCCCTCTTCCAGCCAAACTTCCAAGCCGCGCCACTCTTTTTACCAACCACGAACCCTCTTTGTTCCACTCGCCGACAAAAAGCCTCTCAGGAGTATGAAGCCGAGTTTTTCCACCCGGAGCCACGTACTAATTCCACTTTCCGCGATGGAACGCCACGGAACCCGTCGATGGCACTGACGAAATTTTTTCACGCTGCGGGAGATCACGCGGCGAATTTCCATCGCGGTGTGGAGACGACTGAGAGTTCTACGGGGGATGATTCCGCCTTGAATATTTTGTGATACGCTGCAGGAATTTATTTTTATCAATTATTCTTGTGGTGTAAGAACTCGTGTGTTGCTTTGACTGTCGTTTTCGTTTCTATTTTATCACTGAAAGTAATTTTAGCGAGGGTAAGCCAGAAAATCGGGCCTCTTCAGATGCAACGCTAGTGCAACGAAAATTAGCGATTGGTTGATTTGGGTCACGTGATTCGTGGGATAGACCTTTGTAACATGAAGTTAAAGTCAGTTTTATCAAAAACAGACGTATACTTAATTTTATAAACTGAGAAACTCATTTAAAAAAGAGTTATGTACTACCCCTTTCGATCAAACCTCAAATATTCAATTGCTATCTTCGAAATATAAAATACCATTGCACTTACTCGACGTATATAGAAAAGTTAAATTAACGATTTCAATTCAATCTGCGAGTACGAAAGATCTCGCCATCTCTGAGAATACTTTCAAATACTTGCATTCGATCGAGAACTTTTCACTTAGACAGGAGTAGTGTTTAACAATCTATCATCCTTCAAGTTTAAAGCTTCCAGAGATCTTTTCTTGACTTTTCAGTATCTTGACAAAGTCCAAGATTGATAAAATCATCTTCCAAGTGTTCTCCTATATTTTCCTCGAAAATAAACGTCTAGACAGTCGTCTCGAGGAAGTTCGCGTAGGCTACGGAGCACCCAGCCTCCCTTTCTTCCACTGTCTTTTTATCCCGTCCACCGCGATATCGAGTGACATAATTCATGGCAAACAAACGCGATTTTTCTCGCGCGCGTCAGACACGAGAAAAGGGAAGTGCCATCGTGCGTTCTGTCATCATCGTCTTCGGGTGCTTTGCCAGACAGAAAAAAAAGCCTCTTCCTCGCACTCGGAATTGAAAGCCTCACTCAGCCGGTAAGTAACTAGAAAACACGGTTTAATTTCACCGCTTCGCCGACTGTTCTGGTCATTAAGCGAGGTGATACGCGACGTACAAGCACTTTCTTTTTTTTTTCTTTTTGCTCCCACGCCATGCTACATGTAGGAAACTCTATTGACTTTTTTCCACTCTCTTCGTTCTCCATCTCTGACCCTGCTCTTGTTTCGTGCCGCTTTATCCGTCTCTGTTTCTTTCCGATTTCTATCTAGTTAACCCCTCGGTAGGTTTTTGCCTGTCTCTATCTCGTCCTCTTCGTTCGTTCCTCCCGACCTCTTGACCTTCTTCCTTCCTCTGACTTTCAGCTTCGTGTGATACACGTCTGACTTTGGAACGGTGAAACGAAGCCCAGAATTGTTCACTCTGGGCTTGGAAGAGTCAGAGACTCGAGAGTCTGAGAGATCGACTGATTTAATAATTTGGAGGTTTCGAGATCAGAGAATTCAGGATGATTGACTGTTTGAAAGTTCAAAATTAAAGATTTGGATATTTAAGGCTTCCGTACATTTATCACACGATGAAAATGAAAATTAATGTACAGCTAAATTTGAAAGTTAAATTTTGTTTCGCGTAGTTTTTCTCTGAATATTAATTTAACATTCTATGCTTTTACAATGAAATTATGGAATGAAAAGTTTTTAAAAGTTGATCAATTTGACTTTTAAACATGAAAAAATTTGGAGATCTCCCAGTTGCTATCGAATATTAATTTAATAATAGCCCTACACCCATATAACAAAGTCAGGAAATTAATAAAAACGAGAGCTGATCAATTTCGTTCCTAGAGACCCTTAGTTTTGACTGAATATTAATTCAATGTTAATCCTGCTTATTTAAATCGGGAAACTAACAAAAATCAATTTGACTTTTAGAAACGAAACACTCCAGAGATCCCCTAATTTTCACTGAACATTAATTCGATATTAATCCTGCACTTACACAACGAACTCGGGAAACTAACAAAAAGCAAAGTTGATCAGTTTTTTTCTCTTAACCCGTTTCGACGTTTAAGTCGTGACGAGAAAATGGCTTTTCTTTGACGACGAGTATACTCATGCACTGAAAAAACAAATTTGCACTTCAAAGCAAAATGTAGGCAAAAACAAAAAACAATTATTCGTCATTTTAACAGGTTCTGGAGACATTTTAGAACAAAAAGTGATATTATAAATAATTAATTTTAATTAAATCTCATACTTGATTCTTTATAATAAAATACGATTTTTAAAAAAAGAATTCTGCCGTTTCATTGTAAATTTGTTTCAATTTCAAACGCGGTTGCTCTCGTCGCGGCACGCGAACGAGGCGAAACAAAGCTCAAAGCTTCGTTCAAGAACGATCGAAACTACACACATACACACACACACACACACCTACTCTCCTGTCTCTCCGTGAACCTCGTTTTCACGGGACTCGCTCGGTGGTGTCCGAGAGATCGTTCACGGTGGAAGTACGTTAACAGTGAGAAATGAAATCGGGCTGGAGAAAGAATCTGTAACTCGTGGCAGATTTTTCACGGTGGCGTCGGATCGGACAGGGAGGCGAAAGAGAGAGGAATAAAGCACCAGAGAGGGAGAGAGAAAGAGAGAGAGAGACACAGAGGGAAGCTTGTCAGGCCGTGAGGAAGATACGTGAGGGTGAAAACAAAGAGGCGAGATGAATGGCGCTTTCCGCGTGACACTCGCGAAAAAACGTTTGTCCGCTCGCGTTCGCGCGCGCGATTCTTGCGGCGCTCGTAAAAATTTCAACAAGAACAACCTGTTCCGGTGTGGAACGCCTGTTCCAATGATTCGAGCCTCCTCCTGCGCGCTCCGTCCGCCTGGCCGAATAGAGCAAACAAGATCGTTATCGTCCAGAAGGAACTGGGAATACGTCCTCGTGTCGGTAGAACTCGTAATGGTCCTCGTAAAGTCGCCCGATTGTTCAAGTAAACGCGTTATCGACGTTTGACCTCTCGCGCTCCGAGCACCATTCGATTGAAATATATAGGCACGGAGGTCTAAAAATGGGTACCAAGTGTGTCCAAGTGTTTTTGTTTCACGGCAAAAGTGCGCGGCATTTTTCATACTGCTGTCGGTTCTTTTCGCTTGAGATCGAAATTTTGTTTGCGTGTTTTTCAGTTTCGAGCAAATAAATTGAAGCCTTTTGAACTTTTCCGGGGGAGAGTTTTCGAGGAAAGATTTTTCAAAGAATAAACATCGATAATAATAATAATAAAAATTATTAAATTAGTAAATAATAATAAAATTCATAAATAATAATGATACTTTATATATATATGATAATATATAATAATATAGTGTAATATGTGATATGTGTACAATATATTATACATATTGTATATAATAATAATAATGTAACATATAATATATATGACACAATAGTAATATATAATAATATAATATGATAATAATATAATACGTATGCAATATATCATACATATTACACAATAGTAATAATATTATAAATAATAATGCTATTATAATGCTATTATATAATAATTTGAGGCAATACATAATACATATTATATAGCAGCTAACAAGTGAAAAAGGAATTTCAAGCCTGGCCAGGATGGATTTCAGCATGATTGGGCGAAAATGCAAGCGTTCTGAGCTATTATCTGCGAGCGTTATCGATTACGGGGGGGGAGGGGAAGGGGAGGCAAAAACTGATCCGTCGGGTACACAAGTGGCGTCGAATCGAAGACAGCAGCCGGAAACAAGCCGCAAAGATTAATGACGCGTTCGCGCAAAGATAATCGCTCACGATGAATTCGAATTTTTCGCGTTTCACGTGCTAAGTAGATGCATCCATCGCACGATAGAAGAACCAGTGACGAAGCTTCCGTCGAAACCGGTATTCCCAACGATGACGTAGGTTAATTTTATCCCGATTCGTCGTGGAAATTCAACGAAATATACAGGGTGATTCGCATAACTCGCACACTCGAAGTAACTTTTAAATTGTGCGTCTAATGAAAAATTGTTTAATACAAAAATCGTATGATTGTTAAAGGGGACAAAACATGGCGTGTAGAGGAGTTTCGAAATTTCCAAGGTCATCTTTATCTTTTTCTTTCTTTTTTTTAATCGAACCATATATATTATCGTGATAAATCGAAAGAATATTAAATTCCACGCCACATTGGAATCGAATAAACTTGAGAAAATTGAAACTCTTTCGTGTCTTTGTTTCTCTCGAAATGAAACAAGAACGAGAAAGCTAGGTCCAAAGACTTTTTTCTTTAATTTATCGCTTTTCTATACTTTCTATACTGTTCAAGCTTTGATATTTAAACTTTGAACATCCTGTGTCATCGTGAATCGAAGACGAAGGAAGAGCAACGTAATTTCCATAATTGAAGTCTCTGTCTCTGTCTCCGAAATATTTTTATAGCAAGCGAAACGACGCGAGCTAAAAGCGCAAGTAAGATCGTGAAGCGCGTTCGATGTATTTTTGACGGCAGACTGACTGTTCCGGTGAAATTGACAGTTTCAGCCACGGTGGCTGCCAGTTCTGAATAGTTCTCCGCGGAAAACCGCAGAACGAATACCGGCACGGTTACGATCGCTGCATCAGTTCCCCAGAAATGTACTTCCGGCACGTCCTTCCGGTTAATCGGACAGTTTCGAAATTCGTTCCAAATAGTTGTCGAAGAGTTTCGCGGGTCACGGCACACCCCTCTCTCTCTCTCTCTCTCTCTCTGAGCCACCCGGCGGAGGATTTTCTAAAATCGAGCCGGGCGAAAATGGCGCACGAACCCGCTCCTGTTCCCCGGGACACTTACGGAACTTCGTTCGGACCGATTATCGTTCAGCAAAATTTCGCGAATAGTTAGACGAGAAACGTTTGTCACAGATTACTATTACGACACGTCGTTCGTTGTCGAAACTTTTCTTTTTCAAGTGATTTCTTTTCTTTTCTTTTAGAAATTGAATCAATTTTAAGTAACAATCGTCGATGCAAGACGATGGATATCTATTTATGTAGAATTTTTTAATTAAGACACTGGAATTCTTGTAACTCGATGGATAAAAATTTGAAAACTTGAGGCTATCTTAAGCATATTTACGTGTTCATCATTTCATGTTCGTACAAGATACATAATTCCAAGTTGCAGATAAAAGTGATCGAGATAATTTACAACATTTTTCAATGTAATGACGCTCGACACTGAATACTTATAATCCGATGGATAAAAATTTGAAAACCATTTTGTGATTACGGTATTTAACTAACCACTTTACAATTAACAATTTCGTACTAAATTATTATATAGTACGAAATATAGTAATAAACTAGTATACAATAGTATAAAATATAGAATTCTATACTATAGTATGGAATATATTGTAGATTATACTATGGTATATTCTCATGTTCGTTCAAAACTAGTAACGTTAAATTACAGGAAAGGATCGAGATAATTTATTACATTCTCCGGACATGATTCTATTTAGATCCATAAGATTCGTGAAACCTGTCGTCGGATCGATCGAGAAGCTCGTTTCGTTTTACGGACGGCGCAAAGTCAGATTACGACTAGAAAACACGACGACGACGAAGGCAGGGAAAAGAGACGAGACTCTTGGTTTCTGTCAGGCGTCGCTTTAATTTCGTAAAAAAAAAAAAAAAAAAAAAAAATAATAATAATAATAAATTTCCATACCACGACGTGGTTACATTCCAAATTTTTGTTTCTCCTGTAGAAACTCTCTGGAGAAACCTTTCTCATTAGACGTCTGCTCCAGACAAGAAATGAAACGTCGATCGCCGATTTCGAACACACTCGGGCGCTGGACTTTTTGCATTAATCGCCGAACTAATCGCCGATCTGACGCTAGGGAAATAACGCTGGCGCCGGGTACCGGTTCCCAGGTGCGAATAATGCGTTTTCTTTTTGCCTCGGACCAGCATGCGAGACACTCGATAACTTGGATTCTAATCTCAAGCTACTGTATAATTTTTTCTGCCGTGTTAGGAAAATTTCTGCAGATTGATAACTCGTATCCTTCAGCTTTCTTTTGTCGCCGTGAAAGTTTTTCTCGTATGAAATCCGGAAAATTTCGCGATCACTAGAATTTTGTCAATCCTTCTCTGCCTCGCTGCGAAGTATGTAAAATTATAGTACGTACGAATAAGACGGAATCAAATTGTGAAATAAAATGCTAAAGTAGATAACCGATGATTTGACCACCTCGTCAAGTCCCTTTCGCTCTTCGAAAGTTAAAATATAAATTGACTTCGATTAAACCTGGAAGACTTAATTAATAAAATAAACGCAAACTCAGGTAGTCAAATTACCTGTTATTTCGAGTTGACAAAATTCGAGTTGACCACGGTCGCGTCAGAACGATTGAATTTTAAATTTAAACTCGCTCGAAATTTAATCTACCTCGAAATTATCAAGACTCGACTGTGGTCGCAGCTGACGATTGAATCTGGTGATCGTTTGGTGAATTCTCTCTGGTTATGGTTGAGTAGTCGTGGATGGCGTGAGTCGAAGAATGCGTAAGATATAATTGATAGTTCCGCGTTGGGGAAATTATTATAACGGTTATTAATCTCAAGTGTTGCGAAACGTGATACTTGAGAGTAAGGTGTGAGAAGAGAAACAACCGTAAGAGGTACGATCAAAAATAAAATTGACGAGAAAGAGACAGTGATTAGGGGGGAGAGTCGTAGAAACGTTATAGCGTGAAATATAATATAAAGTTGTCACGAAGGAAATATATAATAAAATATAATATTTGAATTTTATATTTATAATTGAATTGTAATATGTAATATATTCTATTGGAACGAATCTTTATTTATCGTAACCAAAATATTACAAATTTTATACAGCAAATTTTCATACATTTGTGACAAACTTGATGATAATCTGGCAAATCTATGTAAGATGTAAGTAAAGTTAAATTATTAGAATATAATTAGTATTATTAGAAAATTTAAAATCTCAAGAAAATTGGAGAATTCGTGAAAACGTAGTATGGTTGTCACGAATGAAACGATATCGGAATGTTTTCGGTCTGAATTTAAGTAAAGAGCGTGCGATTAAGTACGTTTGAAACGGAGCCAACGACAAGAATTGTCTCGAGTAACCCGGTGGAAGCGATGTATGTAGAAGTGGCAGGGAATAGATGAGCGTAATAAAAGCCTCGAGTGTATTGGATATGTCGTAAATTAATCGAGCAAAAGTAAATTAAACGGTCTTAAATGAAACGGTCTTGTACAGAAGCGGAGTAACCTCAAACGAGACAGTTGCAAGTAGGGACGTTGAACACGCGGTGATCTATCTCGTAAAGTGGCGAGAATTTTGACAGTTTATTATTGCGAAAAGAGAAAATTTTCGAAACCTCAGATCTATAGGTTTCGCTACAGATGAAATCTTGAATTCCTTCAATTTCTCCGATTCATTCATTTCCGAATTTTCTTTTAAATTTTCAATCTCCTTTCATCTTTTTAATTTTTTAATTCTCCTTTAAAAATTTTTAAGCTCCTAATTTTTTTTTGATTTTCCAACATCTAAATTTTCATTTCTTTTTTTTTTTTAATTCTTAAACGGATCGAGTCTTCAAACTTCTAGCTCTTGTAATCTCCAAATTGTCCGAATTTTCAAACTTTTAATTTCTCCGACCTTCGGACGTCTAAATTTCCAATCCTTTTATTTTTTTCTGATTTTTAAATTGTCCGAATCTTCGAACAGTTCAGAATTGTTCGAATTGTCAAATTCTTCGAACGTCTAAATTTTCAATTCTTTTATTTTCCTAATTTCCAGATTTTCAAACTTCTGACCTCTTCTAATCTCTAAATTTCCAAGCTTTTCAACCTTTTTAATCGCCAAATTGTCCGGATTCTCAAGCTTTCGGCTCTTTTCATCTCCACGCAACGTCGGAATTTTCAAACCTGCAGAAAAGTTTTTCGCTCCGGCAGTTTTTTCAAAATTTCGAACGTAGGTTTAAAATCTTTGGATTTCCAAATGTATCAAGTTTCACGTTTCTTGAATCGTCGAATGTCCAACCTCGCGGAATCGCTTAATCGTTATCTTAAATTTGCAGCTTAAATACGCGATAATTCGTTTGGTTATTGCAGTGCACGTTTATTAACTAGTAATCGTAATCGTAATTGCAATTGTAATTTTCAAGAAATTCTTCCTGCAGGGAAATGAATTTAATGAATTGCTAACGATCGAACGAGCCCCGGTTGAAATATCCCCGTTTCTTTAACGCCGGTATTTATTCGACGTCCGGAAAGAGCAGCTCAAATATTCAGCATCAATTATAAAAGCAAAATCGAAACATTTATTAATGCCTTCTGTTATAACGGGGAACACGACGTACGACGTACGTTTATCATCGAATAACATCCACGATAATTAACGCCATTCCTTTCTCATCGAAAGATCCCCGACAGCGATCAAATAAACGACGAAAAATTCAGATAACGAGCTTCTGTTTCAGCAAATAAAATCACGAACTACGATCTACGCGAAAATGTTGGTATTTCATAGTCAAGCGTAGAAATATCTCGGAAATCCAGGGAAATCTGACTAATTTTTAAACAATTTTTCTAAAAAAAAAAAAAAATTAGTTTTTAACTAGAAACTGTTTGTAAAAAAATTAGTTTTTAACTGGAAACTATTTTAGTTGAATTTGGAAATATCTCGCTATCCTTGGTAACAAGTTTTCAATCGAACGCATTTTTTATTTTCATTTTTTTTCTTTTTTTTTTTAAAAAATTGAAATTTTTAAGCTGTGAAATATCATCGCGTCTGTTTGAAATATGGGAAACTGGAATTAATGATTTCGATTTGGATTTTCTTACGCGTGGAGGATTTCAGTATTTTTTTAAATACGTTCGAGTGTTGGATCGAAAAACTTTCTGCCTTCAGAGGTAGTAGTTTACAAAGTAAAAATCGACGTACACGATGTTTCTAACCTCTCTCTCAAGTCTCTCCTTTTTAATGTGTTGTTAAGGAGAATTCTCTTTCGGAAAAGTTGAAATTAAAATGAAACTGGGGTGTTTATCTATTTAATGGGAAAAGCACGCGCAAGGAAAGACTGATAACAGCAGAATAAAACAATGCAAAGCAGACAACAAATATTGACAAATGTTAGAAAAAATATTATGCCACGTTTGCGAAAGATGCATTCTTTTCATGCATTTTATGCCTGAGATTGAAAGTTGTAATACGACATTTGCAACAATTTAACAATTATTCTAAAGGGATTTTTAACGTAATTATACAAATATTTAATGTATTGATAGAATCATTGGAACGAAGTTCAACAAAAGCTCGCCGACTAAAATCACTATTCTTTGTGGCACACTGGTGATGTCTATTCAGAAACGGGATCGCCATATATCGGGGTGGCCTTTATGCAAATTACGACGAACGTCAAACGCACACCGCTATAGAAACGAGAGTAGCACGCTGAAATCGAGGTTTATCGATGGTCCGCGATAATACTCGGGAACGAGAAGCCACACGCCAATTCCAGCCAATTAAAAACGACACATCGCCCATCGATTCGAATATTTATGCGTCGTTTTGCAATCGCGAACTTAGCCGTGCAGCCCAGCGATCCCCTACGCTGCGCAACGTGATTCCGTGATTTTCACCATTTGTTTCGTCAATCAACGCGAACACGAAGATATCACTCGGATTTTCTGTGCGAGATACCTCCAATTTCAAATGAAATGCTTTCTTCGAGATTTCGAAACAATATTTCCTGAGAATGATTTCGAATGAATATTTTATGTTTAAAATAATTATTCGAATATACATTTTCATTTCTCGAATATTTTATCTGGATATTCTTGTTTCCTTATTAATCTATCGTTTATTTATTTTTAGAAAAATATTGCACTTATTATTCTCCTTAAATCTCTAATAAGTACTTCATGATTACTTTAAAACACGTGTTTTTTTAATTTTTTATTATTTTATTTGGAAATATAATTAATAGATATTTTTCAGTATTTTTTTCTATAACCTACAAAAAAGGATTGAAACTGAACAAATTATGATTTTTTTCAAACCCTTCAGTTTTTCAGTGGCCATCCTGTATATAATATATTGGTCTCTTTAAATCTCTAATAAGATCTCTAGAATACCCAATTTACTTTAGTATTGATTATAAAATTATCCGCACGCTACTCTGTCACAAACTCTATCGCTCAAAGAGTCAAAGAACCGGCCACTTCAAATATCGAAAATTCGAAACGACGCGACCGCCAGTTATTTCGTTCTCTCAACGATCCATTATACGCGCTTACACGCGTCGTGAATTTATTCACGCGGCTGGATTTCTCCCGCCGTTTCGCACTTCCGCGATTTTGATTTTTTTTTTTTTTCTCCCCAGCGGTTCCTCGCCGATCACCGCGTCGGAAATCAATGAAAGGAACAGAGCGCGTTTTTAAGCGCAGATGAACACCGCGCGGATGAAACTTGGCCAGGCGTTTACAGTCCCGGCGGAATTTTCATTTCGAGCCCGAAATCGGGACAATTGCTCTCTTTTATTTCCTGCGGATACAGTCGGTAAACAATCCTCGTCCCGGTCGTCGTGTCGGGGAAAACTATCGGCCATTAAAACGGGGAACTCGTTGAAATAAAATTGGAAGCTCGTTCGCGGAGCCTTTTTCACCGGCGTTACGAAGGCTTGATTTCGATCAGAGATGCCTCACGGAATCGTGGATGTACTTGAAGACGATCTTTATCGTTTTGTACCTTTCCTACACCGATTAGTAATTGTATCACTGAAAGTGATTTTAGTGGGGGTAAAGAGAAGCCCAGAAAATCGGGCCTGTTCAGGTGCAACGCTAATGCAACGAAAATTAGCGATTGGTTGATTGGAGTCACGTGATTCGTGAGGGGGCGTGGCATAGACCTCGAGTAGGAGTGGCGTTGTCTGCTACTGAGCGATCGCGCCTGTAATTTGTTTTCTATCGATTCAAATGTTTGTATATCAATAAAATTTTATGGCAAAAAAGTCGTCTTCATCGTACTGGGGTACGAGTCGTGCAATTTGTATTATATATCGGATTTTACATTTGATGCTTCTGTAATGGTTACCAAAAAATACGTTTCGAATCTCCAATTTGAAGCTTCAAGTTTCGTTCCTTCAGTCGTATGAAATTATTAATTCACGTGATTGATACAGCTTCGATCTTTCAAATACTGTAATCGTGAAACGGTTTTCCGATATTCCCTTCGAGGCATATAGACAGATTTATTACAGTACGAAATTATTAATTAAAGTTCTTGATACAATCTCTGTCTTCAACTACTGTGATCGTAAAATGATTCTCATTAGTTTTACACATCAAGTATAATAGGGATTCTAGTATCGAGTAAATTAGTTTGATCACCTTTGTCTGTAATTCAAAGCTGTTCATCTCGAATGAACGTAAAATGATTGGCACTTGACTTAATTCGTAATCAGTGTCAGATTTAACATCCTGCAATAAGTATACGGTACAGATGCAGAATAAATGAATAAAATTCATGCCATCTCGGTTACGATGAAGTGAAATTAAATTAAATAAAAGAAAATAATTTCTCTCTGCTATAAACAAATGAGAAGAACGCGCGAATTCGAGTCCCTGTTCTCAAGAATTTATCTAACAGTTCGAGTTTTAAGGTTAAAGACTCGCAATTCCTCTATCTCGACTGTCTGAAATCCCCGCGAAAGTAACAACCGCGAATTCTCGGTGCCCCGGGGCCGTGCAGAAAAATTCTCGTACGCGCGGCTTCGTTCCTTCATGGACGGAGTAACATTTATCACTGGCTGGGGGTAGTTGCGAGGTGGGTAGCATTAAAGCTGGAAAATTTCCGAAAAATGCACTCTCCGAAATGATCCATGAACGCGTTAGCAACGCGAAGGGAACCAGAGAGCCAGCTACGAAATCCCATCCACCGTGGTCGCGTTTGCGCTTTCCGGCATTCACCGCGGCGTTTTATCGTTCGTGGCGATTCGTCGTGAGTTACAGGCAATTTCGTTTCCGACCGCCTTTGCCCCGACGAAAGAAACGGCCGACGGGGAGAAAGGATGTATGCATTAGATTCGTAAAAAAGAAAAGTAATCGAGATTTTCTTCTCAATAGATAAATACACACGTACAAAATAATAGAGACGCCTCGTTTACTTAGAACAGAGATGGCGAACTGGCGGCCCGTGCCCCCACTCTACCGCTCGTATCCCCTCCATTTTAGCTTTGGCTTGGCTAAGTTAACACTAGAACTAAAGTATAATGTTTGTAAGAAGGAAATTAAAATGCCAGGTACGAGAAAAGGAACATAAGCTTCTGTTGATATGTTTTATTAAAAATCACTCGAGTATCTAAAAATATACTGTTGTAAACATAGAAAATTTCCATAGAAAATTATAAATTTCATCAAAGTGACTAATTTATAATTTTTGTTAAATACTTTACAGACGTAATAACAGTTTAAAGTCCTTGCTCTGTACTGTAAATTGTACGGCTGACTCGAATAATTAAATCAAAAACTCTCTGTTTCAATGCAAATATCTAAATATCACGATAAACCCTTCCTCTGAAGTTTCCACCGAGTTTTTACGAGCTCGGCCTCGACGAATATCCGCGAGAGAAAAATTACTATACCCGTACGCTATGCGCCCCGGTGTCTGTGTACTACTCTTTTTGCTACAAACCACATGTTAGAAACCACCGTAACGTAATAACAAGTTAATCTCTCTGGCTGAGAATCCTAGCGGCGCGGTTCGGCGAAAAGGAGTCGCGAAAACGTCGCCGGCACACGGGCAACAGCCAGTGGCAAGGGTTTCGCGTGGTCAGTGACATTATTCCCCAGGGATACGGGAGCTTTCGCGTTAGTTAAGATCACAGAGTTGACTAGGGGATTAACGCGAAGTCCCGCTGGTTCCTCTGCGCTTTGAGTCTCGTGGAAAACTTGCGTGGAACAAGCACGCTAAGCCGACCGGATGAACCGATCCGCGAGGTACATCGGGGGGGAGGTCGGGATCGATGCCCGACTTCCGGAGACTTTAATGCACGGC
The DNA here is from genome assembly GCA_030673865.1 of Melipona bicolor. Taxonomy (NCBI): domain Eukaryota; kingdom Metazoa; phylum Arthropoda; class Insecta; order Hymenoptera; family Apidae; genus Melipona; species Melipona bicolor. The sequence goes on along the minus strand of JAHYIQ010000004.1, from coordinate 4,866,013 downwards.
GAATTCTCGCTGCGCTCGGACAGACGGGTCACCCGATCGCTCGCGATCGTTGCGCGATAAATATTTATGAACGATTATTTCTCGAGATAAGGCGATAGGTATTCGATCGTTGTACAGATACACCGCGATTTTTCTTGCTTCTGCATCGACAGGAAGACTTGATCGGACCTAGTCAATTTTTAACATTATGTAGAAATATTCGAACATCATGTAGAAATATCCGGTTAAATTGAAGTAATTAAAGTAATTAGAAAAATTAAAATAATTTTGTAGCTTCGCAGAAAATTTTATTAGGAATTTATATATTTATATATGGATGACTTTGCGATAAATAATACAGATAAGAGAAAGATTGAAGAAACTGTGACGCGAGATAACGAATGGATTTAACATTATTAATTTTTGTACACGTAGATAGAAATTTATTAATATTCGATGACAAATAATTTTCAATATTCTTCGATGTAATTTCATTATCTATGGGAATCTTATTTTGTAGGAAGCTACGACATTTTTGTCGGAATTGCGCACGAATAAGGTATACGGGATATGGAATGTGAAGGAGTACGGATTTTGTCAATACTCGTTCTGTAATTCAGTTGTTAGCAATTCGGGATATATACGACAAGCAGTACGATTTGAAAAATGTTTTTACATTATGTACGAAGTATGCGTTTCTCCTTGTACATTTTGCTACACTTTTCGTTTCTCTTTTGCCAAGTTAATGCGCGTGGACAACACGAGGAATTACATTTAACCTGCAGTTAAAATACCGTGCAATTTTTACTTAATCTTACGTCGTTATCTTGCATCATTAGCCCTCCGGCTAGCCATTATATCATTTCGGTAAACCAGCTTCTGAACGTTCCCAAGAATTCCTAAAAAAAACTTCGCAAAAGAGTGCCGATCTAAAAAAAAAAAAAAATGTGGAACACGAGGCGTAATGACTCGACGTTGCAGCTACAAGTAAAGCGCGTAAAGAGTATCTCGCGAAAGTAGAACAAAACGAAATTAAAGTTAAACAAAGTGAGATAAAATTCACACCACTTCTGCAGCGTAGAATTTATTCTCCTCTGACCTTACTGAGCCACAATTCTAAAACGTGTACCAAAGAAATAGAAAAAAAACTGCACGACTTGTACGATTCGTCTCACTGAAAAGCCCAGAAGCAATTGTTCTGACTAGGAAACGAAGACGACTTTTTTTACCATAAAATTTTATCGATATGCAAACATTTGAATCGATACAAAACGAATTACAGGCGCGATCGCTCAGTACCAGACAACGCCACTCCCACTCGAGGTCTAGACCACGCCCCCTCACGAATCACGTGACCCAAATCAACCAATCGCTAATTTTCGTTGCATCAGCGTTGCACCTGAAGAGGCCCGATTTTCTGAATTACTCCCGCTAAAATCACTTTCAGTGATAAAAAGAAGAACAAAGACAGGAAAGAAAAATGAAATAAATTTCATCCATCCAAGAAATTTACCAAAGGAAAAGTCACTCGACCCTGAAAAATCAAAGTTTCCAAAAATCCAAGAACTACTTACTGCAAAGATATCCCAGTGATATCGATACACAAATTCTATCCCAATCACCCTTCACCGGCTCGTATCAATTACCGGCGTTCAGGTTCATCATCGTTCGCGCGGACGCGTTTTCCGTCATAAATTTAGCGCGATATCGCGAACGACGAGCATCGGGGCCGGGAGCTGGCTCGCCTAATTGCGCAATAAGGAGCGCCGGTCGCGCGTAAATTAGGATAATAAAGCGGGATACCTGGTGGACACTCGCTTTGTAATTACACGGAGAAGGGCAAATTTCTGAATTAGTCGAGGCTCGAGCGTAGTTTCGGCCCAGTTGCGAATTACAGACCGGCTCTTCTCTCTGAATTCTTCCTCTTGTCTCGTTTCAGCGATCGCGCCCCGGTGCTCGGACGATCGATCGATCGTGCCTGTCCTGCGTAAAGACCTGTAGGAAGGCACCGAGTGGAAAGAAAAATTTGTCCGTGGATGGAATTCTACAACTTTGATTGTTTACGTGGAAGTACGTGTAAAGAACCTGTCGCAAAACTGATTTCCGAGAACAAAATTGGATTTCAAGGTCGAAAGATTCTTTTCTGCATTGTACTCCACTCGTCACGAGGGTAAAACTTTTTAGAATACAATGGAAAAAAATTTTTTTGATCTCGAAATTCCATTTTCTTCTTGAAGATCGATTTTGCGACGGGTTGTTTCCGTCAGATCGAAAGTGTAGAATTCGTCTGTAACTTTTCTTTCAACTCTGTGCATAACGAGCATCGCTCGATGAGAGGCTATCGATAGCCCTTCGTGAAAAGAATCTCTCAGCAATTTTTAAAAGATCGTCTTTAGCATCATGGTGGATTCAGTTATGAAAAGAATTTTGTTTTCTTCGTGATGTGTTCGTAAGGACGCTTGAATTTGCAAAACGTTCAGGGGGAGGGGGAGTGTGTTTACCTACCCCATTTCAAAGCGTAATTTTATCTCGTGTAGAAATATTTTTAAAAGAGACGAGAAGCTACGCGTCGCGAATGTAGAGGCTTCGCGCTTTAAAATCAAGCTCAGTCGGATTATCCTGCGATTTTTTTCTCGCGAAGTTGTGACAATTTAAATTCAAAGTATCGACGGTCTTCTCGTGCTCGACGAAAAATTGTAGAAAAACGTTTCGCAACAGCCACAATTTCGCAAGAGAGCAAAGAATTTAACCTGAAATCGTTTTAAAAACGATCCGCGAAGGTTATATTAATTTAATAATTTCAATTTCGAAAGATCACATTTTATCGCGGATAAATAAAAATTAATGCTTCAGACGGATGAGCAAAAGTGGAACGTTCGTGGAAGAAGAACGGCTTTATTTCGACCATAAAGGCTCGCCGTTTGATCAAACGCACCGCGTAAATTTCCCAGTTTAAACGTTTAATCCAGTGATTCTTGTGATCTGGAAGCATCGACTCGTAAAAACAACCGGACACGGCCGAAGGAAAGAGATTTCGCCGGGTTAATTCGTTCGCCGGCTGAATCCACGATTATGGCGCTGTCTGTGAATTTACCTCCCCCTAGCTAGCTCGTAGCTCGTGTGTGGAGGTCGTCGTTCTGAACCGAGACATAAATTTAGGTTGGTAGGGACCTTCGGGAATTTTATAGCCGAGGGTCAGTTTTATCGTCACACTCGAGGTATCGTTGCCTTTTATCGAGATGTTGCCGTGACTGTTATTTCGTTGTAATCGAGTTGGAAGGTTCTGATTTATTCGCCAGACACGTCGTTCTTTTCTGACGAAACAGTAGAACAGTATCACTAAGTATGTCTTTTTGTTTGATATTCCCCAAGATTTCAATTCTTTCTTTTTTTTTTTTTTTTTTAATATTTCTATACTGCAAAAGTTCGCCAACAGGATAAAAAATTAACTTACAGAGATTATATTTATATTTTAGAGCTTAGATTATATCATAAAAGTTTATATTTTTGATACAGTTTATATTTTGATATTTATTTTTTAATAATTGCGATCTCTGTTTTGTGTACTTTTTAAATAATTTTTACATCGAAAGAGCCACCCTTATAACGATTAGCCACTCGAATAGCCACTCACTAAGTGTGTATTTTAATTTAAATAAGATTGTTATGCCGTGATAATTGAAATGCTCGAAAATTTCGCGGAAACGCGCAAAATCTGTTGCAAGTGTCGGTGCAGCAAAATTCTGCGCGCCGGTGTAATTGGAATATTGAACGAAGTGTTGCATGCAGTTAGATCGGGCTGTACCCCGTAATTATTGGTTTACATTGCCGTGCTATAACTCCGAGTTTGCTGGCTGGTAGTTGGGGCCAATGTACCTAACGCAACTGCTACTTTGTTGCTAATGTTAGATTTGAGTTAGAGTTCCCTCGAATTTGGTTGATTGTTGCGTTCTAAGAGCAAGAAATTCTTTATCGGCAATGCTAACGATAAGTGTTCGCTGACACGCGAGCCAGCTGGGTGTTGCGCATTTAGCATAAAATTTGGAAGCGAGAATGCGAGAAATTTTCGATTAAAACGAGACGAGATTGCACGTTGCGTAATGATACGCTAAATGATAATTATACTCGTTGTTGACAGTTAAAATTAATCTCCGGCATTGTGTCGTAAAACTCTCAATTTCCATTTCTATGAGAAACGTGAGATCGCATACTTATACGCACGTTATATAATCAGACACAATTATAATTATACACATTATAATTGCGTTCGTTGTGTTGTTGATAATTAAAAATTATGAGCATCGGTAATGAGCATCGCCTTAGAGCATTGTAATTAAGACCATCGTGTCGTAAAATTTTCACTTTCCATTTTTGTGAGAAATATCAAATTGCGTACTTACATGCACGTATAATTAACAACACAAAATTATAATTACACTCATTTTACTGTTACACGGTAATTAACAAAATTAACCGTATAGTCAGTATCGTAATTGAAGTCATGTTGTGAGTAAATTTTCACTCTTCATTCTCCATTTCTACGAGTTTATTTGTAAAGTAATATTTAAAATAAACAATAGTTCTCTCTTCTTTCCTTCTATCATGCAATTATGTGTCGTTGCTGTAGATATGATGAGCATTTGCAATGTAACGTGCATAATTTCATGGACGATGCACTGATATTAAATTCATAACCTAAATCTAATCTAAACCTAACCTAAACCTAAACCTAACCTAAACCCTTCGAATGACGCCTGACATTGATGATCATTTCCCAGTTGCAGATTTCAATCACATCAATAATGATAGTTAGACAGGTTCAATAATAATTCTCGTAAGCTGTAAATGCTCGCGCTATGATTTTGTTCGTGTATAATTATAAAATTTATTATTGAGAATTAGTACGACGCACAGTAGGGGTTAAATTCGCATAAAAAAAATTGTCACACCAGAATAGAAACGCGCGTGTTTGTTGAAAATTATTCGAAATTAATCACGAAGCGAAGAAGAAAAGCCACGATGTCAAGAATATCTCCGTTATCCATTCGATGACACCCAATAGCTACTTGTACCTGATAACAACTTCCAACTTCGCGTTTGCTACCGGTGTAACGCAACAATTAATTAACCGCAATTTCCTTACAACATACTAATTGATACCCGCCGCCTAACAAAATTACACCACCATCGAGTAGATAACACTTTGCAAAAGTAATTTCCTCGCCGACCGTGGAGCACTCTATCGCATCGTATGTTGAACGTTCGACGAAAATTTTCCACTCGCACGCACCGAACACCGTAATTCACCTCGCAATCGCCCCCATAGTCCGCTGCACTTATCTCTCGCCAACAAAAAGGAGAACTCGACGACAACGACGACGACGACGACGACGAAGAGGGGAAAGCAAAGGAAGAAAGAAAAAAGGAGGGAAAAGGAAAATAACGTTCTACCCAGCGCGTCAGCACGAAGCAATCTCCGATCGGCGAAAACGCCACGAAAAATACATCCCCTGCTCGCGCGAAACGCTCGCGCGTCAGGGTCGCGATCGTTAACCCTCCGAATTTGGCTTGAAAACGCGCAAACAGGAATACATAGGAGTACATGGCCGTGTGCGTGAAAAAAGTTTCTGGCTTGTTCCGTACTTCGTATATGGAAACGTAAAATGAGTAAAACAAAATAAATGCATAAATAAATAAAAACGTACATGTAAAATAAAATAAAATATGTAAATAAATAAAATGAAAAATTATAAAATGTTGCGTTATGGTTGAACGATATTCTTCTCGGATGCTAATGGAAAATCCATTTGGCCGGGAATATTCGTATTATTTTCGCTTCGAATTTATTTATTCAGAGAATCGTCTTAAAAGTATTTAGTTTTCTCCCGAGTCAACTGCGTACAATGGTGTCGACGTTCGAAGCAATTCTATGGATCATATTCTGCAACGTTGTTTCATCTTTTCCGATACTTTTTACGATGAAAAATAAATTTTTTGACGTTGAAGCATACTGATGTTTATTACATTGCAATACATATTATATTCATAAACATACTGATTTTTATGTATCAAAAACTGTTTCTGAATCTATTGTCCTGGTTCGAAAATTCGTTTCGTCCGATTCCATCTTCTATCTACTTGTATCGAACGATTGAATTGAATTTCAATTGATTGAATGTTAATTTTTGATTGATCGAATATTACCGCTATATTCGATCAAAACATTATTTGTAACTTTTTACAAAACTGTCTCCCTCCAATCTTTATTTTTGAGTTGTAATATTTTCCTTCTTGCAAATTGATGTGAAATACAAGATATACATGTATTCGTAAGCTGAACGTGTTAAAAAAAAAAAAAAATGTACTCCAGATATTTCGCGAGCGGTGAAATCGATCGACAGCGACCCGCACGGGGAACAATCGATTAGGGGGTGAAATAAACAATCCCGGAAGCTGGAAGCTTGCGGGGGATGCAATGCAAACAATCATCGAGTGCCTGGAACACCGCTTAATCCCGAGTAATCCCCGATTCCGGTCACGCGACCCGGCTCCCCGACATAAAATACTATCGTGCGTTGTAATTCACGCGAACGAGATAGTTGTAAGGTTCCGGCATGGCAGATTAGAAAATATAAATCGTGCCTCGCTACCCTCTATTTCTGACTCGAACCTGTACCCCGAAAATTTATCCATGACTCACCTTTTCTTTCTTTCTTTTCTTCAATCGTAAAGATTAATTTTATTTACTCACGAGAGGCAACGTGAAGTTTCGTGTAGTGGAACCCTGATTGTGCGAACTAATTTTGATAAATTTTAAACAAATAATAATAAATATTCCAAAGTATGAATGAAAATCAGTCGGATGTAAGATTATTCGTTCACTGTCTAGGTCTTGAGCGTAAATTTTATTTAAATCTGGCAAATTAAAATGTTTCATACTAACAATGTTTCACGTTATTCGTTTCATTTCATTTCACAATATTTATTTCACAATTTGTTTCACAATATTTCTTAAATAAAATTCATTCACATTGCATATATCAAAAACTGCATCAACACCGTGCATCGCACATGGTGCACGGGACAGTGAACGTGTTAAAAGACCAAGCGATGCATATTCACACTATTTTACAATTGGAAATAAAATTTTAAAATTTCTTTGCGAAATTGGTATTGGTACGCGTACGAATGAGCGAAAATCATAGTGATGTAAATACAAATCTCTGTAATTTGAGTTAATGATGGTTTTCAAGTGTTGAAGACTTTGTATGCTTAATTTCACGGCCAATTGTCATCGTGTGAAAAATTTTTGAGAAATGTACTCCATTTTCAGCACATAACTGAGAAACACCATAAGAATAACTTATACCATTACGATTTTCAGTTTTTCATACTGGAAGATTTCAAAGTTTATTATAAAATAGTTTATTATAGAATATTTAGAGATTTCAAAGTTTATTATAAAATAGTATATTATAAAAAGTTTATTATAAAATAGTTTATTATAGAATATTTAGAGATTTCAAAGTTTATTATAAAATAATATATTATGGAAAATTTATTATAAAATAGTATATTATAGAAAGTCTATTATAAAATATTATAAAATATTTGTTTATTATTAAATATTTGAAAAGTTGATCATAAAATATTATTATACAAATTGTAGTTTGAGAAATTTATTATGAAACATTATTACGTAAATTTTGTTTTTTAAAGAAACATTTTGCATAAACGAATTCGTTTTCGAAAAATCTCATTGGAAAAACATTGTCGAGATATTTTCAACAGCGTCGAACGTGTATTTTGAATCATTTCCCTTTGAAATATTATTTTAACAATTAGTTAAATAACTCCGCTCCGGACTAAAATAAAATCCTCCAGTGATATTAATATTTTTATTGCGGGAAAATTATGGTTCTCGTACGATGAAATAGTAGTTGAATTTGTAAACAATGGCGCGCGCGGAAAATAATTACATTTGTGTAAATTGTAAGACTCATACATAAAACGGTTTCGAATAACGTGCAATCAATTAACCGTGTTGTTTGAGAGTTTCCTGTACTCTATTGTACATTTCAGTTGTATCATATTATTTCGATATCGGTGGAAAGTACACGCTCGTGTTAGTGATTAATTGATACTTTCGAGTACTTTTGATTAATTAACATCGGCAAAAATCGATACTCTGTGCCCTCTGTGCGGACGAACGTTAAATGAAATCTGATATAATATCCGCTCCTACGAATTATGAAACCTTTTACAAACACTTTTGCTCTTTTCTTTTGAAAATTAAAACAAATTTCCACGTCCACTTAGAGTCGCGACTTGAAAATGAAAACATGGAACAATGTAATGGAGATTCCCGAGTCTGAAATTTATTTTTTTAACATTATCTTACTTTCATTCTGCTCTTCGCTTATTTTTAAAACTCGACTATTATTATTTCCACGCTTTGCTGATTTGTAATGAGATTTATCACGTAATATAATTTATACAAGTTCTTTGGAAAGGAAAGCTACAAGCAGCATATTTATTTGTAAAAACTTTGTAAAATCGAAATTAAAGTCACAATATAATTAACTATAAAATTTTATCTCAACAGAATATGACATTTCTTTATTTTCTATGTTTCTGTACGTTCTAAAATCCTTCGTGACATTTTACAGAGCATTTACTTGTTTTATAATCATTCATGCTTATTTATTTGTATAATAAATCGATGAATGTTAAATTCTTGAGATTCGAGAAAATTTATCAATTTGTATTAATCCTTTTCATGATATTCAAAGTATAATTTGTAGTGCAAGAAGCTCATCATCGCCATTTTCTAATGTAACATTAAACTCATAAAATTCGCACAGTGTTAAATTCTTGAGATTTGCTCATTTTCAAATATAATTTTTATTAATCCTTTTCGTAACATTTTAGATATAATTTATAACCTGAGCAGCTTGTCGTTAATATCAAATGCATAAAATTCACATGGCAGTCAACGTATTAAATTCTTAAGATCTGAGATCTCAACTTTTATTATATACTTTTTGTCACGTTTTAAGTATGATTTATATTATAGCACGTAGTTCATCGTCACTGTCTCTTAACGTAACATTAAACGTGCAAAATTCAACGCGCGAAGCTCCATGGAATTTTATTTCGTCGAAGCACAACCTTCCTTTATCCTGCACGATTCCGTACGAGCCAAAATCATCGAATCCCTCCGTGAAATACCCTGCACGACTTGCTAACCCCTCTCACGGCGAGTCGAACGCCACCTAGCACGGAATATTTTCAACGTGCGGGAAACAATTTTCAGGAGAATTCCCCGCTCGTGTCCGGAAATATAGAAATACAGTAGAATTTCGTGTATCCCCCTTAAGAATCTCCTGGAAACCGATATCCAACGTCGTCGAACGTTCTCGACCGATTCTGCGATCCGCGTACAATCCGCTCGCACTGGAATTTCAATGAGAGACCGAACGAAATCGAGGGGAGAGAGAGAGAAAAACCCTCCCCCGCTTTTGTTCGACGCGCCTGCATCGTTCTATACGCTATCCAACGGCGATAAGAACGGACAGCTTCGTTGAGAATACTGCTTAACAAATTCGGCACCGGGTCTGATTACAAATTACCGACTCAATCGGGTATCGGACGATCGGCTGGTTAACTTTGGATTTTCTTCGTCCGTGCGTACTGATTGCAGCTTATTTCATTATCTTCCGATCTTTGCAAATGTATTCAAACTCGTTCGTTCTGTAATTATGTAGTACACTTCATACTTACGCACGCACTCGTCTCTCTTTATTTAATTTAATTTAATTTAAATTTTTATTTTATTTCATTTCTGTACTCAATTTTATTTAATTTAATTTTTCCTTTCGTTTCAACAGCGAGAGAAAGAAATTTTTTTTTTTTTTTTTTTAGTTTACTTGCAACGGTAGAAAGTGTGCCTCTATACGTAAAACACAAATTTCTTTTTATCAAAAATATTATTTTAATATTAAGCTGATCTATTATATTGAAATTCAGTCTCTAAATATTCGTAATTTTTCAAAAATGCAGTTCCTCGTCTGTGAAATGAGATACAAGATCTATTGTATAATAGGTCTCGTCGTTATGATACTTGGATCGCATGAAATGAAACATAAACGTGTAAAAAGTAAAAGATGGAGATCGTACATATTGAGAAAGAAAGAAAGAAACTGGATGGAATTTACAAGCGTTAATGCAGAGAGATCGCACGATACTGAATTATGGCCTACAGTTACACCGATAAAGCGGATTTTTAAAATGGAATTGACACTATACTTTTACATCTTCGTGCGTCGTCTGAATGGGATATATATATATATATATATATATATATATATATATACATCACAGATCGTATTATCCCCTTCTATAAGAGTAAATGGAACTAGACAAGAAATAAGCTTGCCTTATCTTATCCAGTTCTCATAAGTGTCTTAGCAGTTTCGGCCCGAATTCGATGAAATAAAATTGGAATCGTCCGAAATGGAAAGATATCTCTGGCTTCATCCCCTCCTCTAATAGAAACTGAACTTCAGCCTTCCGTATTTCGCCTCGAGCACCTTTTATTTTCCAAAAAAATTTGTAATCTTGTAAGATGGACCATTTTTAATTATGTCATACACAGATATTTAATTAATATATATTATAACATAACATATTGAATATAATGTATATTCTATCATATTATTATCGTATTAATTATAAAATAGAACAGTGTACCTGATTTATCTAGTATATTAAAATTTTAATATATTATATTATACACTACACTACACTGCACTACACTGCACTACACTGCACTACACTGCACTACACTGCACTACACTGCACTACACTGCACTACACTGCACTACACTGCACTACACTGCACTACACTGCACTACACTGCACTACACTGCACTACACTGCACTACACTGCACTACACTGCACTACACTGCACTACACTGCACTACACTGCACTACACTGCACTACACTGCACTACACTGCACTACACTGCACTACACTGCACTACACTGCACTACACTGCACTACACTGCACTACACTGCACTACACTGCACTACACTGCACTACACTGCACTACACTGCACTACACTGCACTACACTGCACTACACTGCACTACACTGCACTACACTGCACTACACTGCACTACACTGCACTACACTGCACTACACTGCACTACACTGCACTACACTGCACTACACTGCACTACACTGCACTACACTGCACTACACTGCACTACACTGCACTACACTGCACTACACTGCACTACACTGCACTACACTGCACTACACTGCACTACACTGCACTACACTGCACTACACTGCACTACACTGCACTACACTGCACTACACTGCACTACACTGCACTACACTGCACTACACTGCACTACACTGCACTACACTGCACTACACTGCACTACACTGCACTACACTGCACTACACTGCACTACACTGCACTACACTGCACTACACTGCACTACACTGCACTACACTGCACTACACTGCACTACACTGCACTACACTGCACTACACTGCACTACACTGCACTACACTGCACTACACTGCACTACACTGCACTACACTGCACTACACTGCACTACACTGCACTACACTGCACTACACTGCACTACACTGCACTACACTGCACTACACTGCACTACACGAAAAAAGACGAAAAATTGTGAGAGCGAAGGTTGGTTAAAAAGTAGTCAGGTCCCACGGTGGATGTCAAAGGCAAAAACCTTAATTATCGTGTGCATCTAACGTTATCGTGCGTTCAGTCCTCGAGTTTTTCGCCACGGTTTTTCATCCCTTTCCCCCCTCCCCACTTGTTCATCGTTTCTGTCGCGCGAGTTTTTTCGGGACTTATATTCGAGATCGATGAGTTTGGACAGATCGTGAAGCAAGAGACGTGATTATCCTACTCATTCCCGAATGAGAGATCAAGAAACATCCATCATTTTCGTTCAAAAGATTTCATAAAGCAATAACCACAATCTTTGTAATTTTGGCTCTTGCAGAATTCGCCCTCAAAATGCGAAGTCTGGAGGACTTGAAATAAAAAATATACATAATACTACAATAACTGAAGTATTCGTGGTTAAAACCTTCTCTCGCTCTCGAAACAAGATAAAATTCACGCCAAATTTCATTCTGCATCCCTCTTAAACCCAAACATACAATCCTTCTATGCCCCGATTGTACAATTATCAACCACTTTTCTCGACTACCCCTTAAAAGTCCCACATAACAAATTAAAGAATCATACATCCATCATTCACTTTCAAAAAATTTCACAAAGCAACAATCGCTATTTTCTGTAATTTCGTGCAACTCACCCTCAAAGTGCAAAGCCTGGATGGCTCAAAATTGCAAATACTCGCGAATACTCGCGACAACTGAAGTATTCACGGTACAAATTTTCCCTCGCACAAAGGACAAGATAAAATTTCCCACGCCCCTTTGAAACCGCTTTCAAGATATTTTGTCCCTCTCAAAGAATTCTCCTCGTAAAATTACAAAAATTGGGGAACACGCACAATCCCTCTGTACCCAGAATTGTGCATTAATCAACGACTTCGAGAGAGAAGAAGCACCCTCAATTCCGTTCAACGAATGCCGCGAAGCAACAAGAATCAATCTCAAGCGTCTGCAGTGACGATTCTCTTCAATCCGCTCCCGGTGCTCCGTCGTGAAGACTCGAGGGTGCAAATTATTGCGCGGCTCGCCCTCGAACGCTCGATGCACAAACCAGCCTGCACACGTATCGGTGTAGTGTAGTGTAGTGTAGTGTAGTGTAGTGTACAGAGAGTTTCGTAGGAACTGCAACTGCCGTCGAATAGAGAAAGTTCCGACGCGGAACTTTCGTCGGACGGCCTTTTGTCGCCGGTGTTCTACCCCCCCTCCCCCTCCCCAGGCCCTGTAGCAGCACCCCCTCTCTGCGTTTTCCTCTCGCAGCCTCTCGTCATCATCATGGAGGGAAAATCGTAGAGCTTTATTAAATCGGACTACGGGGTAGTCGTGTAAGTAGGCTGGTAGGTGGAGCGTGCCGCCGACGCAACGAGACTAATTACCACGGATGTATGTGCCCTTGCCGGATACTTGCTTCAGCTTTGCGGGCCACGTTCCAGCGCAACCCTCTCCAGCGAAGCTGCGCTACGGTCTACCGTCTTCGGTGTCTTCAGTCAGCGAATTTACGAGTTTCTCTCCTCTGCCTTTTTTTTTTTTATTTTCGTTCTTCTTGTTTCTGTCCCGCTTGTTTCCTTTCCTCTTCTAAATCGTACGTATGTACGCTGTTCTCGCGCGTATTTGGAATTAAATTTTGTATCAAATTCATCTTGTTGACAGTGGTAAGAAGTTACATGTACACAAGACGTGTGTAATTGTGTCGTTACGTCGTTTATCTTCGATACTAATTTATCGAAACGTTTTGTTGACTTTTTCATTGACGTTAGACGTACATTTGTTAATTTAAGGAATATCAATGATTAAACCGTTCCATTTGGGTATTATTAAAATTACACGCATGAGTGTTCGTAAACGACTTCAATCCTTTGTGCAAAACTTTTCCAAAATGTTCAACCCTTTGCTAAAATACCAGAAAATTATCTTGTAATATTAATATTACGCGATTAAGATATAATGCGGATTTTACGAATGTCAGTAAAGAAATAGAACCTAAAAGGAATTGTTTTATCTCAGTAGATTATAATATATTCTATTTTGTGTCGTGCAACCCCCAACGTTCCACAAATGCATAAAATCCGCAATCCACTTGTAATCAACAATAAAATATTACATATTCATATTAAAATATATCGAATAAATATCCACAACCTCTAGATTTTTGACAATTTTAAACACAACAACAGACGTTGATAATAGTAGCACCCACTATGTACATGGATTTAGAAAAATGACAAATCTCCAACGTACATCTTGTTTCTCTCGTACGTACTCTCGTACGTTCATGCGAGTGGGAGAAGAGTGGCTCTCTTTTTCTCTCGGCAAAGCGCGAGAGTATCTTGAGAGACGCGTTTGTCTGGAGGAGAGAGACGACAAATGGAAGTCATGCCATTATGTTTGTAAGAGTGGAGAGAAGGGAGGAAAAAACTAGCCGGGTAAATGAGAGACTGGCGGTTTGCGGATGGTGGCAGTTTTGTGTCGTAGGATGGTTTTCTTTGTTTCTGCCGGATATGAAGGTGCTCAAGAGGTTGCTCGTCCAACCCCCCCCCCCCTCCCCCCATGAGTGTCGACGAGCCTCCTGAATTTTGGAAAATATATTTTGCTCGCGGAGCAAATTGTGCGCCATATGGAGTGACAAATTCGGACGTGCGAGAGGTTATCGATTCTTTTCTAGATGATAAATAAACAAAGCACCTGAATAAAATACAAATACGTTTGATTCCTGCAAAATTTACCTTTTTTTTAGCTTAATAATATCTAACTTGATAATACCTAATAATAAATAACTTAATAATACTTAAGAATACCCAAGTTCCTCAGATAGCTAAATAAAAAATGAACATTTCTTAAGTCTGATTTAATAATACCTAAGCTCACTTAAACTACTTAAATAATAACTAACTTGATAATAACTTAATAGTAACTAATAACTAACTTAATAATAATTTAATAGTAACTAACTTAATAATAATAACTTAATAGTAACTAATAACTAACTTAATAACAATTTAATAGTAACTAACTTAATAATAACTTAATAGTAACTAATAACTAACTTAATAATAACTCAATAATAACTATTATCTAACTTAATAATTACTTAATAGTAACTAATAACTAACTTAATAATAACTTAATAGTAACTAATAACTAACTTAATAATACCTGAACCAAACTTAATAACCTAAAATCACTCGAGATACTTGAATAGAAAATGACACTCTTTACTTAAGAAATTTGCCGAACTAAATTTTAATTATGAATAATAAAAAAAAAATTCTGGTTTCCCTTTCTATCGTCAAACAGAATTTTTTCTTTTTTTTTTTCTTTCCTTACGTTCAAACATTGTGCATCTCGAACAAACTGACGGTATAACTAATCGAGGAGAGGGGTACAAAGTCGATGGCGATCGGCATCGAGGCGAGGTCACGGGGAACGGTGAACCCAGGAGGTTCCATTAAAGTTTCAGGCCTGCGGAAAATGATCGTCGTCGTTCCGCTGCCGCATAAATTACACGTTCGATTTTCGTAGCAGCCGGCGAAATTCACGAGCCGAAGGACGTCGATAAATTTTCGAAGGTTAGGCCACGCGCGGTTCCGGGTAGCTTGGCTCCGGGGTAATTTGCGACCCCGATTCTTGCCCCGATCGTCGAATTTAAGAACTTCATAATCGAGCGGTGATTTGAATCTATTTATCGAGCGGAACGCGTCGCTCGTTCAAACACGAGAGAGATTGTTATCTCTATAAATTTTATTTCATTCGTTCAATTTGCGCGAGTTTTCAAATGTGAAATTTGAGCTGGAAACTCGGGTAATTAAAATACGTCGGCCGATCGATATTCCAACGAAATATGTATAACAATCTGCGTTTGGATTAATTATGGAAAGAGGGGAGGGAAGGGGGCACAACCTCGATGATAATCGACGTCACGATTAATCGATGCTATAAATTGGTCAGACGTTATGTTAATTTTTCTGAGAAGAACCAAACATTTTGCAACATGCTCTTAAAATTCACCGTGTGATTTTTTCTCGCCATTTTATTGAAGTATTAAACTTGAATATCGAGACAAAAATTTGAAGAGATATTTCGTCTTTTAAAGTACAAAATTCGTTAAAATGGCGAGAAAGAATCATACTGCAAGATTTAAAGGGTCGATGTAAAAAGAGGAGACATTGATCTTCAAGATCGTTCAGGCATGAATCAGAAAAGATTTGAATTTTTAAAATATTCGAGAATAAAGGTATCCTTACTACACGAAATATACGAAAAGTTATATAAAATCAAATAATGAATATTTTTCTCTGTTCAGTTTTACGTTAAATTCAAATATGACGAATTGTATAAATTACAATATTACGTTCTCCTTTTCAGTCATAATTTTTATATTGAAGCTCCACTGTAAATTAACTAAACTAAATTACCTGGAAAATACATATTACGCGATATTATGGTTGAAATGTTTCATCTCGAGTACACCAATATTTAATCTAAGATCGATACGAATATTTTATAAATCAAGATTAAATTACTATTAATTGAACAATACAACAAATTAAATTATTTATTAATTGAATTAGGTGCAGTCGAACTTTCATCACGTAAATATAAATACAGTTATTGTAAACCTGCAAAAATGTTATAAATTCACGAGTGTGCGTAGTAATGCAACGTCGTGCGCGAATTGTTTTTTCTTCACAATTAAATAACACGAAACAGAATTAGCGGGAATATTTCTATTAGCTAATTGTGCGAGATACGATCGTGAAAACGTTGTAGGAGATACGAGATCTTCCAGACGAACGTTTGAAAACAAATTTAAAATCGCTCGATTGTTGTCAATGTGAATAATTGTACCATTTTTTGGAAGGTGAAGGGGGGAGAGGGAAATTGCTGCTTCCGAGAAATCTAAATTAAGCACGAAGAAAACAAATATATTCCACGGATCCAATTTTCCCTGTAATTTCGCGTCGCGTGTATTTATTAAATGTTTCATATTTTCCACTCGAAATATTTTCGCGTCCCATTTTATTAGAACGTTAAATTAATTTCTCTTTAATATATGTATCTATATCCGCATTCTTTGGCCGACGATATTTTTCAATTTCGGAGCGACATAAAATTGCTCAAACGACGCACTGCGCCCACTGTGTTTTCGTTTTTTTTATTTCGAAAACTCAGCAGTCGCGCCGAGCGCACCGCCGCGCAATCCGGCGCTTGCAATTCCTTGTTTTCATTGGTGCGTGCAATTGCTTTCAGAACAACCGGTACTATTTTCATTACATCGCAATCAAATATTTATATTTGAAAGGCTTCGTACGAACTGCGCTTTTGATGCTGCGAACAACAAAAAAAGAAAAAGAAAAAAATTCGGAATGAATAATATATTTTTGCAATTTTTTTGTAAATGCTCGAGCGAACGGCCTGATAAAACAAAACAAGGCAGCTTTCGGTAATGCGTTGAGCATCGAGTTCTAAACTTCGAAAACGTTGCTTGCTCCCACAGTCTGAGGTTCATCTAACTTCCATTTCTTTTTTTTTTTTTCTTTTCTGAATATTATTCGGAAAATTACTTACTCGCGAGACGAGCCAATGAAATTTCATGCTCCTTTCATAAAACTTTTCAGCGGTAACTGTTCAAACAGCTCCCGCGATCCAATATACGCGAGACCATCTGAAGCCCGACGACGTCGCTCACACACCGCGATAATTTCATTCGTTTTCCCGCGGAACGATTCGCCGGGATCCACCGGAGCTGCCGAACGGTTGCACGCGGTTTCTTATTTAACCAATGGCTGGCACACGGTGGAACGAAGAAGCCAGTCTAGGACAATCTGAAACGATCGCTCATGAATAAAACAAATCATCACGTACAAATTGCCGGGCCAATAGGACGGCGCGCCATAAATTTTCATAAGCTCATCTTTATTAAACCGCGCACGAGCCACGTCGACGTCGACAAAGTGGCTTATTCCACGCTCGTGGAAACGCGAGCGAGCGTGCGCGAACCTTTACCAATGTTTAGAGAACATGATTCGCTACCACGCGAGTATAGATTCGAATCTTTTGAACAGCTTGTAACTCGTGAACACGACGAATGAATACGTTGTACAGAGTGGAAAGAAAAGTTTGGATTTCAAAATTGTTTCCTACACATCACGAAGGAACCATAGATCGCAGCTTAATATTTAATATAAATTATTTAATATAAATTAAATTCAATATTTAATAAATGTATACTAAAATTTAAATCGTCTGCGTTTCAATTTTCCAATAGTTCTTTTGAAGAATGGCAGAAAAAGTTTCTTAATCGTTCAACACTGCGGACACGTGCGTTCTAACAGCGACTTTATGGTTCTGGACGCGTGGATGTCCGTTTTACGTAATTTTCGTATTAGGTTTCATTAACGTTTGATTTGTCATAGTTGTAGCGAGACTAAGTAATCAATTGATAAAACTAACTGTTGACATTATTCGAAATGTTATATAGACATCTAGTCCAGAACCATAAAGTCGCTGTTAGCACGCACGCGTCTGATTAAGAAACTTCTTTGCTATTTTCTTAAAAAACTATTACATTACAGGTTACAACCTATGGTTTCTTGGAAAAGTTTTACCATTTCGTAATGAGTAGAATGCAAAAAAAAATTTTTTTTTACCTAGAAATTCAAGAGTCAATTTCAATTTTGCGACAGGTTCTTTGCATGTATTTCCATCAAATCGAAGGACAAACTTTTCTTTCCACCCTGTATATGTCGTAACTCGTGAAAAGATTGTACGTATTCATCGAGTATTCGTTGCAGTAAAAGATGAATATTGCCGAATGAATGTACTGTACCGATACATTGTAATTTGTAATTTGTGAGTGTATTATAAAAATGAATTTCAATAAATAAATACACTGTGTACGTTCTATACTGTATATAAAATAAGTAGATTGTACGTATTCATTCGAAATGTTGTAATTCACGAATGTATTGTACGAATGAATATCAATGAACGAATACAGTGTACACATTGTATATTATGTATAAAATGCATTGCACGTATTCGTCGAATGCATTGTAACTCATGAATTTTACATATCAGTTCATTCATACATTGTATGTATTCATTGAACACGTAATTCGTAAATACATGGTGCATCGCACATCGTCTGCAAAACAACTACATCGCAACAACAATTTTAATTTCGAACGAAACGAAACTCGACTCGGTTTCGTAAATACGCGCACATCCGACTCGATTCCATCCCTATCGATATTGCGTTTACCGAACGCCGCGAGGCAAGTTTCCACGAATCGTCGCGATGTCGACAACCAGATTCCACCAAGAGAATCGAACGCCACTGATCGAAGTTCTGCTGGAGTGCACGTTTCCACGAATCGTGGAATTTTCCAAAGTCTTGCCAGATTAGGTTTTGCATAACGACCTTTGCTCGCCAGGCATGCACGAGGAAAATGAAGACGTTGCCTTTCGTTCGATAGTTCGATCGTTCATTTGTTACGTTGGTCTCTGTTATCTGATTCTCTCTCTCGTCTTTTGAGAGAGGGATTTTGAAGTTTAGAAGACGTTGGTTATAATGGAAACTCTCTCGTGCAAATTTCTATTTTTCAGCTATTTTAACGCTGCGGCGATTATTTATTACACGGTGCAATTTTCAGTCATCAGTTCAGTGACTGAAACGTCGTGCAATTTAAAAACATTAATGATCAGTAATTAATTATTACATCACGTGTAATAATTTTTAGCGCTTCTAATTTTACCGATTACCAACGATTTTACCAATACAAATTACTTTCCCTGTCTTTCTTCAACTTTGAGAACTACAATAAAGAAAACAATTTATATGTATATACCTAATTAATAGTATTGTGGCCGTGATACTCTCAACGCAGTGGAGGGGATAGCGCTAGCGGTGAGGAAAGTAGGGGCAAGGGCCGCCAGTTAGCCACCTCTGCTGTTAACAAAACGGAGGATTTCGTTTATAGGAACCAGCTTCAGACATACAAAATCACGATTGATCGATTTCTGTTATCCTTATTTTATATAATCTCTTATTACACAAACAAGAGTAGGATATAGAGAAAATAACAGAGCCTCTTCGGTTTCGTTCCTCGACGCGTTTTGATAAACGAAGTTCTACCATACAGTAATCACAACAACTAAATTATTGTCAGAGGAGTCTAATCGATCTCAATGGAAGCGGCTAATTAACTCGTCACGTTGTCTTCTTCGTTCGTTTCCTTTTCACACGAATCGCCGATCTCACACTGGAAATTAATAGCCATCCGATAAAAACCGAGCGTTTGAGCGCGTCGTTCATTCACAAAGAACTGGCCGAAACACTCGGACAGAGAGACAACAGCGTGGCTGCGGTGAGCCGATAAAAATTCGACAACCGCGCATCCGAACCGCTTAATCCGCGACCGTGTCGATTGATAAACCGTAATATACGAGAGTCGCGTTGGGAAAATTGAGCCAAGGGATAGGAATCGAGAAAGAGAGAGAGAAAAAGAGAGAACGAAAATATCGCGACGCAACGCGGAGTCGCCTGGCGGAACACTCAACCGATCTCTGTCGTGCGTTAACAGACTTCCAACGTATAAAACTCAATTTTTCGATCGCGCTTTTTCTCCTCTACGAAAACCCTTCAAACAGCGAAAAATTTCATTTGGCCACGTCCGTTTTGGCAATTAAAAGGCGGAATAACCGGGCGCATTAAACCGATGACGCGACAAGGATTGCAACAAATCTGTGTAAGCGGTTTCGCGTATCGCTTGTAGGCTGGATCGGTGTCATTTCGCTGTATTTCTTTCTTTCCTTTTTCTTTTTATGATCAATCTTTGGAATGTTCAAAATTTGGAAATTGATAACGGCAACTTGTTCATGACACATTGGTGGGTGATTGAGATTAGATTGTCACTGTGTGATACTCGAGAATTTCGTATGTTGGATGTTAGATGGAGAATTTTTAATAAAAACTTTGTTAAAAACTACCGTGACAAATCGTAATATTTGTACAATTATGTTTAATACTATTGATCGAATTTTAATCTAAACCTAACCTAAATCTAACCTAAACCTAACCTAAACCTAACCTAAACTTTATATTATTCTTACCTATATCACTACCTTATATTATTCTTTAGTAAAAAAGAATGAATGAAGAAAATGTAGAATAAAATTATTAAAAGCGTGCGATCAAAAAGCTCCTATAAATTTATTATATACATTATAAGTACAAATACATTTATATGAACACAAGGATTTTAAAAATTTATTTCTGCGAAAAGAAGCGAGAAGAAATTGCATAAAGTCGTAAGCTTGCCGTTAACCAAACATTTTAAGAGGTTTAATTGAAATGAAACGGTTATGGTATGAAATTAAAATGCACAAGGCGCATGAACAATGTATAAAAATCAACGCGTTTGAAAAGAGTTACCGCAGCTGTATAAAAATTTGATACGGCAATGTCGCGAAATTGGATTTGAAATTTTTTTTATAAAAATTACGTTCACAGAAGGTCGCCTGTCAAACGTCGGACAGCTTCTGTAAATACGTTGTAACCTAATAAAAAAATATATATTATATACACACATATATATATATATATATATATATATAATAGCGCGCTGGTGCACACGTTACGCGAGCAAATGTTGTTTGAATATTGTTTCAAGCTCGAAACCCGGACTAGTAATCTTTCGTCGGGAATTTAAAAGGCTACGCGATAAAGTCGTGACAATATATTTCCACGCGCCCGTTCAAATCGATTTTTTACCGTTTAAACCTATAAATGAATCTGTGATAAAAGGAATCAATTTGTTTTTCGTTTCTGATTACTTCAACTTTTTTTAAATCGAAGAACTAACACAAATCAATGTCCGGAGAGAGGTGAAAAATAAACGCAAACAAGATTTTTTAACCGGCTTCGATACTTCGATTCTCGAATACCTTTCGAGTCTCGCGAAAGAAACCAAATCTATCGTTTTAATCAACATTTCGCAAAAACGTGTACAAGCGGGCAAGTTCAACGCGAAACCCGCTATCGATTAATAACGAGACGCGCCATCGGTTAATAACCGCGAATCGAAATTGAAGTTCAAACTCGCTCGTTCATTTCCCCCTGATAAATTATCATTCAAATGCCGCCAGACGCGACGTGATTAATTAAACATTTGGATACCGAAGATTTTGTGAAATGAGCACGGCACGTGCTTGTAATAATCATAATCCCCATCGGGCGAGTTATTAGTAAATGAAAATCGAGGAATTCGTAAGGAAATTTTCAATAAATTTTCAAAGGTCTGCGAGAACGATCGTCTAATCAAAATCGAAGATTTAAGATTTAAAATTAAAATTCATGACAAACTTTATAACTTACAGTTCTCGCGTTGAAGTTTATAGTTTATAGCATATCATTTTACCAAGGGTAAACTACTTTCAAAAATGATCGTAATTTAATTTAATTAGAATCAAAGATTTAAGATCTGAAATTAAAATTCATGACAAACTTTATAACTTACAGTTCATAGTCGATATTTTATAGTTTATCATTTTCAAAGATTAGAAATCGAAAATCAAGTTCCAGTTAAAGTTAAAATATAGTCAAAACCGATATTGATCAAAGTTACTCGGTATCGAAGTATACTCGGAAATATCTGTCACGTGAATTTTCAGAATGTTAAGAACTGTCCTTGAAACATCTTACATTGTGGATCGTTATTTCAATCACGGACGTTCCCTCGCTAATGATCAGCGCTGATTCTTCAAGAGTAACGAGCAATTTCGACGATAGCTGGATGACTGATCACGAGAACGCATTGAATGGGGCATTAAACGACAAAACAGGAGTCGGTGGGTAGGAAATGATCGACTTGATCGAGCTGCGATCCACGGCACACGTGGAATACCTGTGGTTAACCGTGATTCGATGGTACCCCATGGATGCTGTTTCGACCGCGATTTAAGGCAGATTTGCATAATGAGGTATTCGTGTCGCTCGTCCCCCCAACCGTACGAACGCGACGAAATGGGATCGCATATCCTGCGAGTTTCTTTTTTTCTGATATGTAACACGTGTTACCTCTATTTTCTCGTTCCTTTTATACTTCTCAAGTATTCAATTATTTGACTGCGGATGATCTTTGTACGTTTGTGGGAAATTCAGTGACCAATTGTGGGAAATGCTATTTCAAATATAGCAAGTATTGGTATCACGTGACCCAAATCAACCAATCGCTAATTTTCGTTGCATCAGCGTTGCACCTGAAGATGTCCGATTTTCTGGGTTACCCCCGCTAAAATCACTTTCAGTGATAATAAAATAGGTAACTCTACTACGTCAACTAACGGCAAGTGCTAAAAAGAAGTGAAAAGTACCAAACGTATCGAGTCTGAAATAGCAACGATAACACGTCACGCACACCTGTCGAGTCTCGCCTAATCACACGTTCGGAATAAAAAAGATCGCGAGGCCAGGTCCCGAAAATTTCTCTCTCTTTCTCTCGATCCCGAGATGTTAGAAGGAATGGATCGTGGCACGGTGAACGCAATTACGATGTCAAAGAAGACGCGGGACCCTTGGCCGAGCGAGAAGAAGAAGTCCCGTAGAAGCAGCGCGGTGAGGAAATAAAAGAGGAGCCCGAGCACGGAAGTTGGACGTTGTCGCGGAGGAAACGGCTCGCAGAACTTTCATTAGGCGAATCAGAGCTGGTTTCCTCGCCGCGTTTCCCACTGGAAAGTTTGGGGAATTTTGATGGAGGCCGGCTGGCTGAAAAGTGCCGGCACAATGAGAACGAAAATGTAATCGGCGAACGGGCGAGATCCGCGAAAGAATTTCGATTTAGGTTTAAACTCGAATCGGGCCGATCCTTTCTCTTTTACTTTTTTTTTCTTTCCTCCCTCCCTCTTTTCTCTCTTCTATTTTTCTCTTTTTTTTACACCGATAAATCGATTCGAGTCGTAACCAGACGAAAACATCGATGGAATGTTTTTTTTTTAACTTTCATTCGTCAAATTTCATTGCAGTATCTTTTATGAGTAAAAAGTTGTTCACAAGTGTCCTGTGAATTCTCAGGCGGGGAGAACGCGACGCGTAAGATTTTAAATTTTCAAACGAGGTGGACTCGTCCTCGACCAACTATTCATAAACGCGTGACCATCGTGTTCCTTTCTTCATTAATTCGCCAAGTTGCGACTCCATCGAGATCTCTCTAAGAAGCAATGAAACTCGAGCGAAAGAAAGTCGTTCCACGGGGGAAAGACTTGGCATTTGCATGGAAAGGGCGGGAGAAACCGCGTCCGATGGCTTCTCTGGCACATCGGAAGAAAACTAGCGAGAGAAAGAACGAGAAGGGGCAGAAAGAATGAAAAAAAAAAAAAGAAAAAAGAAAGAAGAGCATTCGTGTCATTCTCAACGAACGAGAACGAATAATAGCCTAATCGCCAATCTCTGTTGCGAGATTGCATTCGTCGGTAGTCACGGAGCAAATCCATTCCGAGAACCGGCTGTCCAAGTATCCGGTAAAAGGGGCAAAGAGTGGCGGATGAGACGGATTTCGTGTCGGTTGAATTTCCTGACGCTATTCGCGGATTGCGGCTATCGAGAGGCTGAATGGCAACGAACAGCTTCTTCGAGAAGTCCCGGTTCAATCGACTTTCCTGGTCGCTCCGCACTGTTTCAGCGAGAAACGCGTCGCCTTCGCGGCCATGTTCCGTAATCCCCAACTCCTTCTCGTTGGATAATGCAGGAATACGGTACGCGTGAGCCTGTAATTCTCGAGTCTCTATAAGTCTTATTGTCAAAGGGATCCGCGCTCGTGCTTTCCGTTAGTAAATAATTTAATTTGTTTCAGATGTCGAATTTATCGTCATACGTTGTTGTATTACTTGTCTTTATTGTTACGTATATTATTATATTATATTATATTTATTATTATTTACATCGCTGGCAGTGAATTATGTAAAATAATTATTCAAATATATTTTTAGATTAATTGTAAATCTAACATCCTAATTTAGTATCCAAAATACCCAAAACAAAAAAAATATATATAGAGAGTGGTACAAATTCTTTGATCTGACTGCGAACGCGTGCGTGCTAACAGCGACTTTATGATTCCGGATTAAGTTTCACTAACATTTGCTTTATCATAGTTGTACTCTGGATTTAAATAATCAAATAATAAAATTAACACCAGTCGAAATATAAACATTACATCGACGCGTCCAGAACTATAAAGTCGCTGTTAGAACTCACGCGTCCGCAGTGTTAAATGATTGAGAAACTTTCTTGTCATTTTTCAAGAGAGCTCTATTAGGTTGCGATCTATGGTTCCTTGAGTGAGAGTTTTACTTTCATGATGAGTAGAATACAATGCAAGAAAAAAATATTTTTTGATCTTTGAAATTCAAGACCAAGATCAATTTTGCGGCAGATTCTTTACGCGTATTTCCATCAAATCAAAGGTGTAGAGTTCATCTATGCTAGCCACGGACAAACTTTCACCCTGTACATCCCTTAAAAACTAAATATTATCATCGTTTGAGAACCAACCGAACAAATATTTCTCCACCAAACTGAATAAATGCTTGAGCCATAAATCCGACTGATTATTTCCCCGCTCGAACGTCGCGTTAACGTCACGTTTCGAATCGGTCTCGAACCGGTCGCCTCGAAAATCGCTCGGCACCGATGAAAATCCTGGCGCTGAATCGCCGATAATTACGGGATAGGACGAATTAACCGGGCGAATTAGTCCGGGTGACAATCGTCGGATAATAGATGGCCAGGTCGAATGATTCGCGACTAATTCGACGGCATGAAATTTCGTTGCTGCGAGGCCGCGTGGGCGGATCTTCTTCCCGCGGGGAAAATTGCTGCCAACGAGGGTGGGAGAGTGTTGGAGGGGGAAAATTAACCGGCGCGATCGCGCGTAACGAGTTAATTTTATTAGACGGAGGAAAAAAAAAAGATTAAAAGGCCGCGCGCCTCTCTCGTAGTAAATTGAAACGCTCAGTATCGAGAGGCCGTGAAACGTATTGCTGGCGCGGAGCGCGACGCGTTTTGGCGCGAGCAATTTCCGCGGAACATTTAACGCCCGCGTATTCTTCATTAGGATAATGGGACCGCTGAATCGGCCCGTGTTTATCGTTCCCGTTTTAATTAGTTCCTCCGAATGGCGAAATTAACAGCCTGCTAACTGTTTCCTGGTTACTTGTTCTTTCGATTCGTTCTCGCCGCTCTACTCGTGGCCAATGCTGGTCGAAACGAGTGTTTTTGGTTTATTGGTTAAACTTTGGATCGGATGATTCAATTTTTCAGGAACTCGTGTATTCGTATGGTCAACTTAGAGCTTAGACACTTGAGACACAGGATTCAGAAGCATTGTTCTTTCAGAATTTCAGAATTCGATAGAGATCAATTTCGAATTCGTTCGATAAAAAAATTTCATCTTCAAAATTTCAATTTCAACTGAGAATTTTTTCTTTCCAGTTTCCGATCTTTTCTGGTATTCAATCAAGTGTATGTTGCGTGTTACAATCTACAATTGAAGCAAGTAATGGAGAATTTTATAATGATTGCAGAATTATTAAATCGGGCGCAGATTGACTGTTTTATAGTAATTGTAGAATGATTAAAACAGTGAATTATACAAGAGATGACATTTATCAAATTAACACGGAACAATTGTTATCAACATCATAAACACCGCCATCGTTATTCTTCGCCCGACCCCCTACCCTCTCCAAACAAACCAAGGGCCATTGTATTTACCAATCGTGCATTCATTGTGCAACAATGGTCCTAAAATACGTGACAAATGCCATGAGTATCGAGTGCATAATTCCATCCGGTCATTATCACGTACGTCAATATATCATTCTTGAATATTTTGTATTCTAGCTTCTCTTCAGCTTTTGTATTTTAGCTTCTCTTCCTAAAGTTGTTATTTTAGGGCTTTGAGTCGTTTTAGTATTTACACAATACGCAGTAAATTCTCACAATTATATTTCTCGTTTATTGAATTTATTCTAGTAAAATTCTACACCTGTACTGTATTGTACTAACTAACGTTTCACGCATATATGCATTTTATGGAAAACTCGAAATTATAAAATTGCACACGATGCGTATAACGTGAAAAAATATATCGGAAATATAGTTGTAGCTGGATATTCTTCTGTGAATACGGTGTAATATTTTTCCTATGACATTTTCTCACACTCTGTGCTCCTCTAAATTTCAGCGATACGATCCTCCATCTTTTCAACCCTTTGAGTACTTATTTCGTACTTGGAGGATTATTATAATAATCAGTAATAAAATGATTGATTTACTTATTAAAGGCCCAAGAGAGGTAATATGTAATACTACAATATGAATTGAATAAATATATCGTAAAAGTAGGAATTCTTAATTTTTAAACTTCTTGCAATTTCAAGCACCGATAAACACTCTCAAAAATATAAATTTACTAAAAATCTACTAAAGTCCACTAACAACCTGCTCGCTGATTAAATTAAAAATTAAACAATTTACCAATTTTATTTTATTCCACACCCTCGCAATTTCTATTTTTCTCGAGCAGTCTCGTTCCACCATCGTCCATCGAGGATGGACGAGCACCCCAACTCACCTCGAACATCACTTTCATATAAGAACGAGAGGATTTAGAGACGCTGTGTCGGGTATCCATCACAGTGACGAGGACACGACACGCTCGCGTGTTGCTAGATACGTACGCGGGTCGATTATAATTGCGGCGAGTGAACTAACCAGCAAATTAGTCGGCTGACAAGCGTCGGGTAATAGATGCAGGAGGAAACTGAAACCGGATGATTCATGCTTGATTGGACGACGCGAGACGCTTGGTTGGCCGCCACCAACAATAGACTGCATAATTCCCTTCGAATGAGATATGCCGTGTTTCAATGGATTCGAAGGCTTCGTTCCGCGATGATACCACACACGCCGGCGCCATTCACACCGCTCATATCCACCCGGGCCAATTATTTCGAAAAGAACCGAGGCCCGAGGTGGATATGACGACGAGTTCTCTGATCGGCCCTCTGCCCTTTCGATAATCACCAACATTGTTCGACGATCGACGACCGTCAGCCATCCGCCTGGAAATCAAGCTGGAAACAAGCGAAGACGCTAATGACGCCGACAGACGTTCGCTGGTACCTAATGGTTTTGTGACTTGTTGACTTTGTCGGACACAGTGGTGCGAAATTGCAGTTGTTGAAGAGTGATATCAGCAGATATATGTGAATTTTACGCATTTATAGGAAACGGGAGAGTTGCAAAGATGGATGTAATATGCGAAAATATTTTATCATCCGGTTTTTCACTAACGCATCCCCTCGCCTAATTTCTCACTGCTTTGAGCGTTAAGAAGACTCGAAGAAATTCTTATTTATTATAGTTTTTAATTTAATATATAAACGAAGCTCCGGCCATATTTTTTTGCAGTGAGAATTCAGAGGTACTTGTTAATAAAAAGATATTGATAAAAGATATAAATTCTATGGTCTCTGATTTAATATAGAAATGAAGCTTCGGACGAAATTCTGAGGTGGTTATTGATAGAAAGATATTAATTAAAAATATTAATTCTGAGTCACTAATTTTTTTATACAAATGAAACTTTAGTCATTTGACATAAAAATGAAATTTATCCACTCAATATAAGAATGACAAAATTTCTAGCAATTAGTATCTTACTTTCAAAGATCTGACAAAATTCTCAGATACTAATTTAATACATAAATGAAGCTTTGTATGTTAAAATCTTTTTAGATTTCTTCAACCATGTTCGTACAAATTTCAAGATGAAAAGTGATTGGCCACGACTTGCTTTTTTTTTGTTGATTGTACAATCGATCGCTCGCGAAGGACGACCCAGAGAGGATCGATTGATTTCGATGAACTTGTGGTTGGAGTATCGTGGCTCTGTGATGAGATTAGATGGGACGTTTGGTTGAACGAAAGTGATATCGTTGGACCCTAAATTGGGATCTGATGTTCGAAAGGTGTGTACGGATATATCGCGGTTTTGTGTTATCGATAGTGGTTGAAAAAAATAAAATTTCAGTCCCCGCGAGTGCAAGTAAGCCGGTTGGAAATGTAAACGGATAAATAGAAAATATAAACGGGCAAATTGGAAATGTAAGGGAAACAAGCCTGCAGTGGCAAATGAACAGTACGAGGATGCAAACAAAAACAGTAACACGGGAAAACGAAAAACGAAAAACGAAAAACGAAAAAGAGATCGAAAGTTAATAATACAGCCGATAATATGTAAATGAATGGCTCGAATAGCTATAAGCACCTTTGGAATAACAAATTATACTCCAAACGAGTATACAAACGAGTACAAAACGTTATACTTGTTTAATTCAAATATTCGTCGTTATGGTCAAAACGAAAAATTACCAGATTTTCTGTGAAATTTAAAATAAAATTCGTTTCCCGTGACGTGCGAATTATTTCGAATATTTTGTAACAATTTTGCAAATAATTCTGCACCTTTGAATTTCACACGAATGAAATAATTGATGAAAATAATTGCAATAATTCATCAACCTTAAGAATAAATAAAACAGTATTTACTACAAATATTTCAATATCTCAAAAATTCCGAAAATTATGAAATCCAACCGAAAGAAAAATTAATGAACGAATCTCTCGCCCCTCAGTCCTGATATTAAAAAAAAAAAAAAAAAAAAATGACGATACAAATTGAACGAGACGAGTGACGAACGAAATGCTGCGTTGAGGTTCGTGCTTAACGAGTAAAAGAAATTCTCGATTGGTCATCGAGCCGTGGACCGAGTATCGAGCAAACGGGAAACTGGAAATAAAGAAGACCGAAACAGATCTCTCCGTTGCTATTCTGTTTCTATTCGATTTTCAATTTCATCCCCCGCGATTGTTATCGAATCAGCCAGGAAGGACAGAAGAGACGAAAAGAAAGCAAAAAAAAAAGAGAGAGAGAGAGACTGTGGTCGAGGACAGTTATACGCACGAGGGACACGTTGTTCTGTGGCTGACTCGCGCCAAGAATCGGTAATATCGTTGGTGTATAACCGTCTGGACCTGGTGGTGGCCCTCCGCGTGGACCGTTTTCGTAATCGAATGTGGCCTGGACATGTGGAGAAACAGGGGGGAGGGGGCTTCTGTTTGTACGGAAAATCGCGAATTACAGCGGCGAACAGGAGGCTGTTCCAGAGATCGGTGTACAGCCACAGAAAATGGAAGAATAATGGATACGCCGGTGGATTGTGGCTGAGATCTCTGAGAGTATTAACCATTTCGCGAAAGGCCAATAGAAAATATCGACGCACTCGTTTTCCGCTTTTCAAAAAAATCCTACATTTTATTTCTAACCTTTTGTCTAACCATTCTATCGTTATTTTATTTTTTAGATAATTTAAAATAGTCCTTTGAACTCCTTTGGAAGACTATAGAATCCAAACGGGAAGAAAAAACTCTGTAACATTTTTAGAATTTAATAGAATTTATAAATGATTCGAAGATACTTTTATTTTTAAAAAAATCAGATTCTATATTTCATTTTCGTGGTTTACTTTCTCAATTTTTTCTAGCTACGCGAAAATATCATTGTTAAATGCTATTGGAAAATATTCGAATCTCTGACTCTTGTGTTCAGAGCAGTGTTCATCATTATCACCATGTTTCTATATATTCTGCGATTTGTTGTCACGATAAGAAGCATTGACAGGTTAGCGGGATTCGTGGCGAGGAGGTTAACTCGTTTGCCATACGATAAAAATTTCGAATATCAAACGCGGCTTGCGTTCGCCACGATACGGGCTGAATTTACGACACGGACGTGACTTCGTCCCTGTTATTGAGATTTAGAACTTGCGTGTCCCTTTTCCTTGGACCTTCCCAGAGGCAATTATTCACCAGCGGGAATAGCCACAAATTTCAACTCGGATCTGAAATTAAATTACTTAAACAGCTCGGTTCTCCTTTACTCTCGCGGATAAAAAGTAACGACAATGGTTCTTCTTGCGGCATAGAGAAAAAAAAAATATATTTGTAATGTTCAAGTCTTATTTGATTTTTCTTCAATTAAAATTTTAAAACATTGTGGAATCTGATTAACTGATTACTGAAAAAACGTTCTTCTCATGATAATCTTTAAATCTTATTCAGTTGTGAAATCCGATCAACCTGTCAACTAGTTAATTGATAGGTTAAAGAAACACGAATAAAATGTATTATTATTCTGCGAGGAAAAGAGAGAATTTCTACAATTTCAGAGAAAGATATTTTATCGTAACGTAAAATAAATATTTCAATCTTTTGAACTTCTTTGGAGGAAATAGTAGAATGTAAATGAAAACTGAAATGAAGATTGAAACGAGCAAGAACGGTAAGAGAAAGAATGTGAATTTCACAGAATTTAAAAATGTGAATTGACTAAAAGGAAATTACGAATGAAACTCTGTGTCAACGTGAAAGTCGATTCTTGATAGATAAACGGGCGTGTCTTTGTAATTAATGTATTATAGCTGACTGTTGTATTTTCATGTACAAAACGAAAGAAGCGTGTTGCAATAAATAAAAATAAATGTTGCTGAGAATAGAGATATTTCTGGCGAAAAAAAATGCTCTCGAGGTGAGGTGGCTGTATTTTACTACCGTACATGCCAACTGAGGTGAAAGTAGGTTAACGATCCAGTGAGGTTCTGGGGACAGTAAGAAATTTAAATAAAGAGACTATAATTACAAGGCTGAACTCGATTAAAATTCACTGACAATTGGGACAGTCGTATATATCGTCAAAAATAATTAAAAGATCGTTGCTGTAAACAACAAATAGAGTACAAAAAGACAGATTCATATCTTGTCACATTATGATGAAAATTCAGGAACAGTCGTCAAAGGCAAAATATTTGACCATTCTTCATTTTTTATCACAACACTGTTTCGAAACAGTGATACTTTTAAGAAATATACAAACTTTTAAGAAATATTAAAATACAAAATAATTAATAAGTTAATTTTACAAAATTTTAAGAAATATACAAAATATATAAAGAACGAGCAGAGTGACTAAAACACAAAATGACGACACAACGTCTCCAAAAATACCCATAACATCTGAATTATTCCAGAACAGATCCAAAGCAGCGATCAATGATTGACAAAATGGTAAAGAGTACGATAAAACGCTCTCGAAGAATAAAAGAGCGCCATTGTCGTAAAAATTCCGAATAGAAAGTACCGCAGCTTCCATTTCAATTCAGTGACTTGGCTAAAAACCACGATTCGAAATCGACGCTGTCTCGCCAAAGGAGCGACGAGACAGAGAGTGAGAGAGAAGGAAAAAGAAAGAAAGAAAGAAAGAACGCGTTATGACACGGTAGATAATCTTCCATTTCCCGGCAGCCACCAGTCAAAAGCAAACTTCATCTGCCCGAATAATCCAGAGGGAAGACTTGGCTGCCTCTTTTCCGGTAAGCCATTGCAATCAGCCCGCAGCTTTGCGTGGCGCGAAACTTTATACCGGGGACGGTTAACGTCACGGACCGACTGGCCCGTGCAAAGACACCGGTAACAACCGGTATTCACCTCGTTTCGTCGAGTCGATGTCGCGTGGAAACCCCGCAGTGTTGCGTTTCTCCCATCCAAGAGACTATACAGGGGGTTTCACGTGAAAGCAAATGGGTTATATCATTTCCACGTGGGCTCCTATCACCTCGGGGACCATCACTTTACGTGACCGCATCTAACCATTATGATCCTTCGTTGCATACTTCTCTAAACCGCTTTTCGGTTGATTCTCTCGAGACCCTTCGTTCATTCAACTGGACTTTCCTTCTCTGGTTGATTTTCGTTTGCCAGTGGTGTTTGTTACTTATAATGGTTGATTTTTAGTGTTGACGTCACCTTTCAACGTTTGCTCGAACGTCGTTCTAATTTAGTTACATTGGATGACAGGGCTGTTATAAATGCATATGTGTATTATGATATAAATAGATAAATCCACCCCTTTGATTATTACGTCATTTCAAACAATAAAGTAATTCATAAAAGAAAAGTTTAATATCATTTGAAGTGGAACCTAACCTAAATTGCTTCCATTAAATAATGTAATAATAATGTAAGAAATAAAAGGAATTAATAAATTCGTGTTGTCCATTTCTCCCTGTTATTCAGAAGATCTCAAAGTTTACTACCATTTTAATTTTTTGAGAAGTAGAATGGTAGTAAACTGTTTTATCTACTAAATATTATAGTAGAAAACTGTAGAAAACTGTTTCATCTACTGAATGTTACAGAAAGCATCATATTTTTTCACATTGTATTATATGTCACGTCCGATATATTACTGCGTTGTATCACTTTTTCACATTGTATTACATCATTTTCTACGGCAAGAAACTTTGTTCGACTTTATTATGCTTAATAATTCCCAACGAGTAGCCGATTTTATTTAAAAATTGTACATCTAAAATCTAAAATAGCTTTAAATTTCTCTTTAATTTGCATGCGTGTTACTGCTACCTTACCAACCTGGATATCCACAAGCTACATTGCTCTTTTTCCATCATTAATTCTTCTGCATACCCTGCGTACTCACATCTCGGCAGCCCTAATTTACACTGTGAGACTTGTTTACCATCGTTTCTGGCCCGCTTCATCCACTCTCTCGCGAACCCAGCAAAGAGTGTGTTCGCCTTTTCGGAACAGTCTGCCCATTTTGTTTTTTCGTCGTCAATGTATAAATCCTCCGCTGTGTTCTCTTTCGCCGCGTGGTGATCCCGCGCACTTCAGCCACCCCCTCGAGCCATCTCTCGCCCAACACCCTTTTATTTCTGCGATCAATCTTCGTTTTTGCCTCCGCCAAGTCGAAGAATCGACTTGGAAAACTTTCTTTTTTTCTCCTTCTTCTTCTTCTTCTTCTTCTTCTTCTTTTTCTTTGCCTCTGGAAAGTCGCGATTTGCTTCATCGAGCGTGCGCGTCGAAACGCATTCGTCGAAGCGCGTGTCACGTTCGCCTCGTAAATCCCGGATTTTTGCGGTTACACCGTGATTGCACGTCCGAGTACCGCAAGGAAACCCTGATTCTTCGTTTGCGCACAGCTTTACACTATACTTTATAGTTTATACTTTACACACGGCTCTATACTATATTTTACATCACGCGTTAGAAATTTATTTTAATAAACTGTGTTTAAAGCCGTACGTCGTGAGAAATTATTATGCCACACACACAAATTGTATTCCCTGTCTGTTTATATGTTGAGCGAATTGATTTTCACTTCGAGTTGTCCCTCTATACTCGAAACGACTAATTAATTACTCGATTAATTGATATTCCGCGAAGTGTTTGTAATGCTTCGAATTTCTGAATTCTATGCATTATTCAGAATATAATAGTTAATTGAATTTATGAGGAAGTGGAACCATTATTTCGCTACAAATTTTCTATTGAAGAAAAAGAGGAAAGATTTACAGAGAAACAGTATTCCACCAATAATACCAAGAAATCTCTGTTCGTTCTTCGCACAAAGTTTACTTTGTTCCGTTCCCGTTGCACGCTTCTTCAATATTCCAAGAATCAAATACTTCTCGTTCCACTCTATCTACTCCCTGCCTCCCCCTTTCATCGTTGCTCGTTACATTTTCCACTCGTGCTTCCACCCTCGTTCACTCAATATCCATATTATTTTTCATTTCTTCGAATTACTTTCTTCGTCGCGTCTTCGTCGTCCCTTCTTGTCCCTACCACGTCGCTCACTGTTTCCTCCCTTCTTATCGTCCCGATGAAATAGCAGGAGCTTTTACTTACTTTCACTGCAAGTGAAAATAAGAGAAAAATATCACACGTGGTGTGTGACTTGAAGGGGTTCGTTAATTTCCAGATAGCAGACGGTTTCATATTTTATCACAGTGATGGCTGATACGAGTCAAATTTGGTAGTACAATAATTATATTTTTATTCAATGTTCCAGTTCCTTTTCTTTTTAACATCTTCACATTAGATTTTTCCTTTGTTAAATATTTATCAGCCCTTCGATTATGCTTACATGTGTCAGATTTTTCTTTTATTGGATACTCTAGGTTTTTCTAAATTATTCTATATTGCATAAACTATACTTGGAAATATTATAAGATGTGTTTTAAAATAGCAAATGATAGTAGGTAATTTCTACTGCTTCTCTTTTATTTTATCTTCTTTGGGACATGGTAACGTTGAAGAGAAAAATATATTTCTCACGTATGTCGCGAAAGGGTTTTGTTTCTTCGTTGTAGACTGGCTAGAGAATGGTTGGCGTAAACAGGAGGGGCACATCGAACGACTCGCCAGCATGTGCAGGCGTTGCGGATAACGCTTAAACGCGACGAAGGCGTCGTTGAGACGCCGAGCTATACAAGCTCTGTATAACTACCCTCTTCACCGTTCCATCCCGGCCGCTGTCTCGCTTATTTTTATTTTCTGTCAACCTGTATTCCCATGGAAATCCACATACTTTTCATACCTGCTCTGTCAAGCGTTCCCCTTTACAATGTTTCAACCTGTATTTCTTTTCTCTTTCCACCGACAGCGTTCTCTCTCTCTCTTGTATATTTTCTTGGTGAAAAAAGAAAGAAAAAATCGCGTCGAGTGTTCACTCTTGAATTTCTTGTTTTTAACCATTGGTATTCGAAATAGACAAAGAAAATAGCAGCGTTGTAAAATGAAGGAATTGACGCGTTGTTCCAAATATATATTAAATTCCCCTAGATAAAGCAGTCTTTAAATTAAACCCATTTTTATCGACTAAGATATATAAGACGTCCCTGTTTTTTTTTCAGTATAATTTTGTTCAGTAGATTTTATGAGCGAAAGTGAGCAAAAAATGTCATATTAATGTATAGTTAAAAATTCTTCGTTGAGGAACTCCAACGAAAATTCGAAATAAGAGTCGACGATATTTAACTTCCATTTCAAAGTGTTGTCCTCCATTTTTACAAGTACAGGTTTGACATCTATCAAAAAATTGAATTTGTTACATTTCGAATTCCTAGTCTATTTGCTTTCATTTCGTTAAACGCATTATAAATTTTCCACGCGCGTTATTATTTATTATTTCAACTATACGTATGTACGATATTTTTTCTTTATTTTCACTTGAAAAATCTACCGACAAAAGTAGAGACACCCTGTGTGCAATATAATTCCACAAACCAAACGAACTCGTATACATAAGCATATCTTCGTAGCCAAAACCCACATCCGCGATGGCACGGCGATTTCTCAAAAACATTATGCAGCGGTAAATGAAATATTTATGATCCGAAAAAACGAAAAAACGTTTCTGCGTTCCCCTTTATGCGAAACTCTCGCGCTCCAAAGACGAGCGGAATACGAAAAATTTGGCCGGCTATTTCCAAAGCGGAGCTCTGGAACAGGAGAAGCCACGGTGAGCCGTGAGACTTACGTTAAGAGACAAGAGAGAAAGAGAGGGAGCACGCATTGTGGCTGGTATTTAATGTGACCGAGGCGTCCCTCGGAGACGTCGCTTTATACATATCTAACTACCCTTCTCTGTAACCTGTCTCTCCGCGCTGGTTATCTGTGTCCTTTCTCTCACCTTTCTCCTCCTTTCTTCGCTACTCAGTCACCGATTCGGGCGCGACTGTAAGGTCGACTTGATTTTCCTAGATATCAGACTCTGAGACGTGAAAGCAAGGCCATCTTCTTCTCGCGATGATGTTCGTCTTCGGACCGTTGTTAGCGTTTCTCTTATTCGCTGTGCACTTTTACTGCTCTTCTTCTCTTTCTTTTTTCTTTAGGTTTTTCTTTCCTCGTTGTGCGTTTACTTTCAATTGCGAGATTCTTTCGCTCGTAACCCTCTGTCAGGCCGAATCCTTTTCATCAGACCACGCAGTAACATGGTTCAACTGTTATTGGCCTGTTCACGGGTCCTTCTTTCCCTCTTTGTTTTCTTCTCTGCCTGTCTATCCATTTTTCTATCTTTTTTCTTTGGTCTCTGTCCGTTTCTTTTCCTTTTCTCTTATTTTCTATCTACTATTTACCTGTCCTTCTATAAGTGTCTTCCTATTTCTCTATGTCTGTTTATTTGTCTGTTTTCTTTTCTTTTTCGTACCTCTCTGTCTATCTATTTATCTGTCTTTTTCTATGTCTTCCTGTGTCTGTCTGTTTTTCTTTTTCTTTAGTGTCTGTCCGTTTCCTTTTCTCTTCTCTTATTTTCTATCTATTTATCTGTCCTTCTATAAATGTCTTTCTATCTCTCTATGTCTGTTTCCGTCTGTTTATTTGTCTGCCTTCTTTTCTTCCCCCTATCTTTCTGTCTATCCGTTTATCTGTCTTTTTTCTTTATCTTTCTGTCTTTTCTCTCTACTTTTTTTTCTAATTTCTGTCCCGTGTCTTTCTATATCCTTCAGTCTTTCTATCTGTCTTCCTCCGTTTTTTGTCCATCTACGTTGTTTTCTCTTCTACGGTTTCTGCTTCTGTGTCTATTCTCCATCTACCGTCTATCTGTCTTTGACTTTCAATCTGTCCGTCTCTCCTCTCCGTTTTTCCGTCTACCAATCTTCTTCTACCCCTTTCTTGTCCTCCCTCGAACATGCAGGAACTTGAAACATCGTCGTCTCCACTCCGCTCGACCGCGTTCTTTTTTTCCTACAATTACACCGAAGCCTGATATCCCTCTGTCCCGCTTCTTCTTTTTCCTCGCTCGTCCAAGCCCAAGCGGCAGCCTCCTCCCTGGTTCAACTCCGACGTATCCAACGGTTTTATTCGACGAACGCTTCCGAGTTTACACGGACACTTTCCTTTTTTACTTCCGCTCTCGCCGCCACCGTCGCCGTCGAATTATTGTCCGTTGTCCCTCCCTTTTTATTATCCTTCCCAACGCTGACAGTTTACGTTCAGCCTCGTCGTAACTCTCCTCCCTTCTCGTCCTTTTTTCTCTCCTTCCGTCTCCGTCGACTTTCACCGTTTCCTCCCGGAACGTGTGCGCGTTTCCTCGGCCACTGTGTGCCTCTATTGGCAATATTCGTCGTTTCTCTCGCGCGTAAAATCGCGGACGACTATTTTTTTTTTTTTTTTTTTTATCACTAAAAGTGATTTTAGCGGAGGTAACTCAGAAAATCGGGCCTCTTCAGGTGCAACGCTGATGCAACGAAAATTAGCGATTGGTTGATTTTGGTCACGTGATTCGTGAGGGGGCGTGGCGTAGACCTCGAGTAGGAGTGGAGTTGTCTGGTATTGAGCGATCGCGCCTATAATTTGTATCGATTCAAATGTTTGCATATCGATAAAATTTTATGGAAAAAAAGTCGTCTTCGTTTCCTAGTCAAAACAATTGCTTCTAGGCTTTTCAGTGACACGAATCTTTGCTCGATCGTCTCTCGAACCATGCTCACGCCACCTCACGGTTGAACAAACACCATCCCAACGAGGATGAACGACGCGAGGGTTGCGAAACTCGAGTTTCGGCGAAATGGCTGAAAGGAAATGGTCGTGGAGACACTTTTGGCGTGGCTTTCAACGGCGAATGAAAAGGTTCGGGTGTCTACTAGAAGTATACTACGTAATACTTCTTCGTAAGTATTAGGACACCTGCTGGTGTGGTTATCTTGTAGATAACGCGCGATACTTGACCTCGATCGTCGGACGAACGATAAATCGATCAGAATTTTATGCCTGCGTTGGACGACCTGCTCGGGGGAGAGTTCTAACTCTTGAAAAGCTAGAAAAGCACGAAAAGACGAAGAATTTTTCTTCGCAGTGTTTCAGAGATATAAAAATTTAAATCTGTAGGTGTAAAAAAAAAATAACCGAGAAAATTGCATGTAGGTCCAGAAAATTGAAGTGATTACATATTATTAATTGCAATTACAAGATAATTAGTTACTATTGAAAGTAGCTAATAACGTTATTTCAATACGGAGCAATATAAAATATTTTCCTGAAAAATTCGGGAATTATACAATTTGTAGCAAGAATACTAGAAAAATTCTCGCGATTGTGATTTTTAGGAAATATGTACATTGCACGGTGTTTAAATATAATAGTAATCGAATAATGAAACTCGCAACAGAATATCTTTCGTCTCGATAGAACGCATTCAGAGTAGAATGATGGTTTACACGGTAAACGAAACTCGCGAACTCGCTCGAAGGGGCGAAAAATAACCGGAGCAAAAGTTGTTAAAGCGGGCCGATGCATTCAACCCCTGGAGCTATTCCCTTTCCGTTGATTATTCATTATGCGTCCATCTTCCTCATCGCTGCGCACATTTTTTTTTTTCCCCCCGTTACACTCCGCGTTTAGTGCTTCCCACTGCCATTTCTTTGCCAGTGTAGCGTTTAATTTCCTTGCGGATTGGTTTCCACCGTTCTCCACTCGAGTCCTACTCGCCGTTTTCCAACCGCCTGTTACTTCGTTTCTATTAAACTTTACCTCGCACTTTACTTTTGTCTCGCTTCTTTCTCAAAATTTTTCTTTCTATTTTTAAAAATTCTTTTTTCGGACAAACTTGAGACGGGATTCTCTTCGTCTCTTGCAAAGAGTCTTGGATATCTCTGCGAATATGCTTCGCCTTATTCTATTTAATTCTATTTTTACTCTGTTTCCGAAATTTTAGTAAATTCCAAGCGAAATTTCACTTTGTAGTTTTTTTTTATTGTAACAACTGTTTCCCTCTACTATCTTCATCACCGCCTCCCCTGTTCCCTCGCTCTTTATCTACTGTCCAATTCTTTTTTTTACCTCTCCCTTCCTTTTC
The DNA here is from genome assembly GCA_030673865.1 of Melipona bicolor. Lineage (NCBI taxonomy): Eukaryota > Metazoa > Arthropoda > Insecta > Hymenoptera > Apidae > Melipona > Melipona bicolor. The sequence continues at coordinate 4,826,525 of JAHYIQ010000004.1, read as the reverse complement.
TCTTTATTTCCCACCGTTTCACGCGTGATTCTTCCTCTCTCTCTCTGTTCTCCATCCGTTGGCCATAGCTCCCGAAGACACGCACAGAGAGACGAAGAGAGCAGGGAATATTATTCAAAGTAAGATTTACATTTTTACGACGCCACCATTTTCCACCGAAGCCACCGAGACGAGAATAGGAATTAGATTCATTTACATATATACGCGGGAGAGCCGGTGTGCCTCCCCGCGTAAAGGAGATTAATGCCTTGATTAGTTCGTTTTCCGCGACTTATCGCTCGCCGAGGACTCCCCTCTCTCGCAGTTTCACCTTTCTCCTCTTCGTTATACCGCCAGACATTCTCGCCGAGTCACCTCGAGTCACGCCGTTCCGGTTTACCTTTTTCACTCGGTCGCACGTACGATCCACTCGCGGCAATTCGCTAAGCCGTGATCTATTAGGCCTGCAGTCCATTTCCACCCTCTTTCATCCCCCTCCCCTCTTCGTCCTTTATCTTTTTTTCCTTCTTTTATTACTCTTTCGTGAGTGAGAGACAACTGGCTTTGTCACTCTCCTCTTTCTTTCTTCTTCAAATATACGGACAACAAACCTTGGAAAGATTCTTTTCAATTTCAAATTTAAACACCAGCAGCGAGTGATTCCCCCGCGAGTCGAAATCAAAATTTAGCACCGATCAGCGTCGACTATCTAATATTACTGAATTTTAAATTTCCTTCTCTCAATGTACGGCGTCATTTCACGTTTTAAATTAATTTCATTCGGTGTCTTCTTTGATTCTAAATTAACTCCCTCGGCGCGTTCTAATTCCCAAAGGAAATACCGGGAAACGAATGAAACGTAAACGTATTACTGCGTGATTCAGTTTGGTTTATTCGAGCGCGCTTGTTCGTACAGCTTAGCCAGCCATGAAAACGGATGTGCCTGTCTTTTGTGCTCCATGCTCCGGATTGATTTACCAAGGCTTTTCCGTATCGTATCAAAGATTTCCGATAACTGGCTGGTCGTTAAAGCTCTGTGCCTACCACTTCTTGCATCAGTTCCTGATCCGGTTACAAAATACCTTTTCCGCTAAATCCTCGGCTGTTCTCGTTTCAGATAAAGCCCCTCGTTGTCAACTATTGTTTCCTTTCCAATTTCCCTCCGCCCAGGTCTTTTGTCACTTCTCTCGCTAGAATGACGAAATCATCTCTCTCGCGCGAATGACGAAAGATTCATTCAAAGGCAAAGAAAGTTTTTCGTTGCTTGTTTCGTTTCTTTTCTTTTTCTTTTTTTTTTTTTTTAATAAATAAAGCTCAAAGTTTAAATTTTAGTTCTTGAATCCGAATCGAATAACATCTTCGTCCCGTTTAGTTTACTTTCGGTAGTTTGTTTCAGCGATATCGTTTTTACCGTATTAGTACAACGAAGCAGGAACGAGAGCGTAAACTCGACGGGAAATTTCCCGAGGAGGAGCATCGCGGTGGAACGCGTTTTCCCCCGTGAAAATTCAACGTAAATATTCGTTTGTTCAAAAATTTCAATGCCTCGTACTGTACACATGCCACGCGTCATGCGTTTACAGCTGAAATTATTTTACATCAGGGCGGAGAGATCTTCCCTGAAAATTGTAGATGCAAATACTTTAATCCGAGTACACGAGTCCATTACGTCTGGAGCGGGGGGGCTTGAATTATTTCGCGTCGAGGCAAAACACCTCTGGCAAAAATCGCGGGTAAATATTCATCGCGTTACACTCGCGCGGAAATAATTTTCTTACCATTCGCAATTGGACGCTCTTTGTAATTTCGAAAAATCTCTTCTCCCGCAATTACGCGTAAATAGCGCGCCGCGTTCGTTCGAGCGTTCTTGTCGCTTGATTAACAAAACGGATGAATAGAAATTCGAAAATGCAGATCACGAAGAGTCCCGGTCGCGAAGGGAAGCTTCTTCTTGCTCTGCGGCAACAGTTTCTTAAATATTAAAACAGAAGAAATCAAGGAGAAAGAAAAAAGAAAGAAAGAGAATGGCTACGAAAGTTCGATCGTTGCTGCGCTGCTCGACGACTTCGCAGAAGGAAAGTTCCTTTCTCTCAGGAGCTTCTCCCTCCCAAAGAGAGGCAGTTGCATTATTTATCGCAAGCAGGAAAATGGGTCAAGATAATTACATCCTTGGACAATTTTCTTTTTAGAGCTCTTAATTACTTTCTTCCGGACGATCTTGCATAATTAATGCAGACGTGCTCGGCGAATGTTTCTTTCAACGTTTTCTTGATTAAACCTTCTTGTGGATCTCCTCTCGTTTCACGCTTTACCTCTGTCTTTGCCCTTCACTTTGACTATTCTCAAATATGTTTCAATCATTCAGCACCCTTTTTGCTTCATTTTTTCCTTTCGTTTCTTCTTCGTACGTTTTGCGTTACTCTGCCCTGACTTAAACTGCGTTAAGACCACATTTCTTTGCTTTAAACTTCTTCTTCTTTGGTTTACCTCTGTCTGCATTCTTGATCGATTTATCGTCAAATGTTTTTGTATAGTTTCAATTTTTACGATAATTTTGTTCTTTGAATTTTTCTTTATTTTCATTTATTTTTGTCTCCACTCTTAATTGACCTGCGACTACACTTAAATATTCACACGATATTGTCAAATATTATTATTAATAAATATCACGACTTAATACTATATTTAGACCACATTTCTTTGTTTTATTTTTACGACAATTTTCTTCTTTAAATTTCTTCTTCTTTGGTTTATCTCTGTCTGCATTCTTGATCGATTTATTATCAAATAATTTCTACGATAATCTTCTTTGAATTTTTCTTTATTTATATTCATTTTTGTCTTCATTCTTAATTAACTTACGACTGAAATATTCACACGACACTGCAATGTTATCCGATATTTTCAAATATATTTCTCTCGCTGTCCTTTGAATTTCTCCGTATTTCAATCTCCACTTTTGATCAACTTTCGACTACTCTTGAACATTCTCACTCTTCCTCCGAAGATTTGCAAATCCAACGTGACTTGGATGCCCCATTTAAGAGGCTGTAAATTAACCAAATTTGCAGAGAACTTGCAATTCTCGGGGATTAACGGAGTTGATCGAGTTAAAGTTTCCAGGTAGGAAACACCGGGAAATATCATTTTGGAAAAATGACTGCATCCCGCGGGGAGGAGTACCACTCGCATTAACTGCCTAGTGGATGGCCATTTGTTTCCGGCAGAAATTTCGTCGTTTATTAGTATGCGTTGTTGCACGCCACTAGTACGCGAACAGGAATCCCTACAAATTCGCATTCATTAAAATTACATTAAATCAACGATCCGCGCGCGGTTGCAGGATTACACCGTTGCTAAACGCGCGAAAGCCCCCGCTAATCTTGTAACCTCGTTTCTACGCGGGCTTTCAGCTGTATTAGCCGCGCGGAACACCTCGATCGTTCGTTGTTTGATTTAATTCGATTCGATCCGAATCGACTTCGAAAATTTCTGGAAAGCAGCCGTAGAGGTGAAACCCGATTGAAAACTCGAATTCTGTTACGGCCATGATCGAACGAACAACACGCGTCTCTTTATACTTTCCATTCCGACGGAAAATAACGTTTGAGCTTTATTCGATGTTTAATAACACGGTGGTTTGGCGTCTTTTTTTTTTGGCTAGAGAGAAAAATATTTGCTTCGAATTTTTAGCGGAGACATTTCTCCCTTCATATTTAATTTTTCATCGTTACGCTATGTCAATTTTTCCTTTTTCTTTTTTTTTTTTAAACTTCACGTTTCGAAGTGTACAATTCATTTGCAAGATTATCTTCTGCGATGAATGTGTTACAAGTTACTTGCTGATGTAAAAGTGACATCGATTGTAAATTGAAAAATTATAAATTGTAAATTGATTACAAAAAATTACATATTGAATTACGTAAATTGAGACGAGTTCGAATAAAATATTCAAATGTTCAAATATTTGATGGTAAAATAAACGTAGCTTTCCAAGCGTAGCAATTTCTCGAGATTGTATAAAATCGTAGAGTGTAATTTAATTGTAATTAATTTTTCATTGCAATTTTAATCTTCTATTCTATTCGTAGCAATTTGTAAAATTGCAATTATAAAATTACGAAATATAAAGCAACGCATGCTGCGAATTTTGAGTCGTCAATTTCTTAATATTATTAAATAATTGATCGGGTGATATTTGATCCTTCCGTTCGGAGTGTCTCGCAGTAACATGTTCCGATTTAACTACGCCTCGCTGCCGATGCAGCCACTCTTTTATGCGAAACAGGTGTGCCTATTGGAACGAGTTCCGATACAAAAGTCGCCTGCAGTTTCCTAGCGAGTTCTTTCAGGCTCATTAGCCACTTTGATTAGCTAATCTTCCTCTCCAAGTCGACGATATTTTAATTCTAGTCCCGTTTCGACCGTGTATTAACGTATCAGCCGAATCTTCTCTCGATGTTCGACTGAATCTCGCTTCGCTTCTACTCTTAAAGAGATTTTTTTACACCTATTGGAATTATAGAAGAAACGGAGCAGAGCGTTTATCCAAATTTCAATCGACTCTAATCATTATTAATTTATTCATTTCGTTAATTTATCTGTTCCTTTTGAAATGAAACTCATTTTCTTGAGTTTATTAGAGATGGCATAAACAGTGAAAAATTTCAAGATAGAAATATCCCGAGTTTGAGCGAACTGTAATAGAACATGTAGTTGAAGAGTCAAACATGAAATACATTGTAATCTCCTTCTGAAAGTGAAACCCACTGTAGAAGAAATATAGAATTACAGAAGATTATAAGAATGAAACAGAATGTTCATGCAAATTTTTATTAATTTATTCGCTATTATCTGTTAATTTATTAATTCCCTCGAGAAGTGAAACTTTTCTTATTTCCAAGTTTATTCGTCGTAGAAAAACAACACGAACAGTGAAAAATTCCAAGATAGAAATATCTCGACTCTGACTATAATGGAATATGCAGATGAAGACCGAAACGTGAAAAATATTACAATCTCCTTCTAAAAGTGAAACCCGTAAAAGTGTAGGTTACAGCATGATAACAAAGACTTTCCTTACTGCACTCTTCACGTCTTTGCCTCAGTAGGCTATTTCGTTTTACACCCGACTATCGACGAAGAACAGATTTACGACATGGGTTTTATTTCATGTTACAGAAACGCGTGTGAAAGTAACACGAATTTTAGTAGAAAATAACTCGCCTACGAATAGATAAAAGAATAATCATGTCCATCACTTGTTCATAACTTGAAGATCTAAAAATTACATACGTACGATTAGAAAAATAGAGAAACAGAAAAAACTGTACGACTCGTATTTCGGTACGATTCGTCTCACTGAAAAGCCCAGAATCAATTGTTCTAACTAGGAAACAAAGACGACTTTTTTGCCATAAAATTTTATTGATACGATCGCTCAGTACCAGACAATGCCACGCCTACTCAAGGTCTATCCCACGCTCCCTCACGAATCACGTGACCCAAATGAACCAATCGCTAATTTTCGTTGCATTAGCGTTGCACCTGAAGAGGCCCGATTTTCTGAGTTACCTCCGCTAAAATCACTTTCAGTGATAATACAGAAAGAGAGAATCACCCTAGTAGCCTATCTAACGATAAGAACAAATTTCTCAGAAAGAAAAAATGACGCGAGGAGGAATTAAAAGAGATTCAGACGAAAGACGCGCGACTTGCAGAATCAAAAGGAGTCGAATTGCTTGCTTCGTCTGTGGATAAGAAATTTCACTGTTTGCGTTGCATGAACACTCGCTGATTTTTGAACTTTTCGCTGTGCCCGAACTTCCCAAATCCGTCCAAGTTCCTCGAGATTACGGAAGTTCACGGCGCGGCCGTGATGGAATTTCAGATAGTTGCGCGAATTCGAAATCTCATGGGTTTTCGCGGGTTGCCGAGTACTCCGAGCTAATCCGTGCGAACGTTCATAAACCGACGATGCTTCGAACCGAATGCTCTCCCGAATTCCGCTTACGTTACGATTCCACTTGAATCCTCGAAATTCTTGGAGCTCTTGTGAACCTCTGGATCCTTCAAAATTTCTGGAATAAGTCCCAACTCGCGTAATTCAGTAAGAATTTTATAATTCGAGTAATTTTAACTATGAATGTTCATGATGTCTTTTTTGGGGAGTATTTGTATTTACGTATGTTTTTCCCGTGTAAAGAATAAATTTTGAAAAATACTTCGTATTGCCACTATCTGTATCGAATCAAACGTTAATGAACTGATTTCTAAAAAAACAAGCTCGGTGTTTTTATTAAAAATTCTCGTATTTTCTTAATTAATTTAAATAATATGTTTTTCTAAACAATGTATTGTTTCACTATAAAATTGTTTTAATATCCTTATAAATAATACAGGTTACGTTGAATTGATAAAGAGATACGTAAACTATTTGCGGCCTTTGATAAATATTTATTGAGGCCAACAGAAGATCTAAAAGGTTGGACACTTATGTTCTAGAACTTCCGAAAGCTCCGCAATCCTTTCGAAAATTCCCACTTGAATCAATGGGAATTTCCAAGATCCTTGGACACGTTGCGGGTACACGTCCAGAGGCTTCGTTAAAATCTTCGAAAGCCACGACATAAAGTTAAGCTCGTCTGTGTTCAATTGAAAAAATAAAGGGAATTTCAAAAGAAGGTTTGAATAACTGTCCTTCGAATCGAGCAATTGATTTTTAAAGAGGAAGAAGCTCGTTACATGTTTTGAAAGTTTTAAAAGTTCCACAAAGGCTGAGACTTTTTCTGATATAAACCGTGGCCCTGATGTCTGACTATGACTGATGAATCTACTGACAAAAGACGCGGTTTCTCGCTGTCTTCCAATTATTTCGTCTCTTTCTGTCCATTTTTTAGTATCAGAATCTCGAGTCTAACAAATTGCCGAATCACACGATTTCTTGTATTAAATTTTCTATATTTATCGTCTACATGATTGTTCCACATCTGTTTCTCAAAGCCGTTGCGTTCACTTCCAGTGTTCCAAGATTAATTACACGCGTAATGTGACGTTTCCGCTTCGTAGAATTTCAGTGGAATTTTACTGAAATTCTACTGAAATCTGCTGAAGTCACGTGCTCAATTCGTAATGTCACCGGTACGTCGCGTAGCCCAACTTCTAACGTACCGTTTGCAACAGAGAATTCAACAACTTACTACATCTATCTCTCAAATTAATTACAGCAACTTCTGTCGCACGTGTGTGCATGTATATATATATGAGATTACTTTTTTATGAACGTGTCTCTTCAAAATTGTCATTCCCCCCCTTTTTTTTTAGAAAGGAACAAATTTAAAAAAAGAAAATAATTTTCTGTATGTTTTCCATTTTTGCAGATTAAAATGTGTCTTTGTGGGAGTTGAGAAAAGGATTGATCGACGATTAACGATGAAATTTTTTTACGACAATAAATTCCATCGGAATTAATGATTACGTTATATCATTTGTATGAAATTATAATCAAATTCGACGTAATAGATAACGACTGATAATTGACGATCTTTTTCCGACGATTAAATCAACCGCCAATTTTTCGACAATTTCGAGATTTTTCATCAATACAATTTATTCGTTGATTTATTTCATCCTAATTTTATTAAGACGATTTTATCGATCGTGAAAACTAACAGAGTATGTTTCTTAATCCTGAAGCTTTATTATATTTCCAAAGAATACCCTCAATTTATATAAAATTGCACGCAATATCTAATGATAATTGATAATTGACGATTTTTCATCAATACAATTCATTTTATCTTCTACCTGTTAATTTATTTTAAAACGATCTCGTAGATCGTGAACACTAAAAATCCCAATCAGTTAATGTCCAACATCGTCATAAATTTATCAAAAGAAAAGAAAAGAGAAATAAATAAATACAGACAAGTCAATGTCTCGAATGACGTTCCGTATTGAAATCCGTAAAATTAACCTCTGCCGGAGGATCATCTTCCGGCGATAGAGGCACGGACACGCGCGCATCAGCCACGCTCGCTAATTCCATTATCCGCCTAAACAACTGCCAGTTACAAATCCTCTTTCATCGTTCTAACGTGTAATCCACAAGCCATCCTAGGAAATTAATCGCAACGACAAATTTCACCGTGCTGCCGCTGTTGTTGTTGTTGTTGTTGTTGCTGCTGCTGCTGCCTCAACGTGGCAAAGTTGAACCGGCGGAGAATCGCACGTTGAGAATCGATCGGATCGCCGCCGGTCGTTTCCACTCGACGTCAATCTCCGCTGCTTGGAAATTAGTCCGCGGCTCGTAACTAAGCGGTCTGACCACCGTTCCCGTTCCATGCCACCAGCTTTGGCCGAGTAGTAGCTTTATTTATGGGCTTCTTGGCTAGCCGGCGCTCGTTAGAAGCGCAATATCGGGAAACGCGCGTGTCGCGGAAATTGCATCGCGAATTCGCCGTGGACTACCGTCCGTTGGAATTAGTTTGCCGCGATCGCGGCCATTTTACTCGTATTTATGCTCGTACGTTTCCACGAAAGTGTGTGTAATTGAGAATTGAAAGGTAGAAACGAACTTGGGTCTTTGACGAAACCGTACCAACGACGATGAAAAGTTCGTCGTAATTATTATTTGATAATCCAGACTTGGTCTCATTTTGAAGTGAAACTTTATTATACTTCGGTCTACAGTCGCGAGTTCATTTTTCTTTTTTTCTTTTCCTCTCTCTTTCGCGGTGAAGTTTGTTCGATCAACTTTTCTGTCGAAAATTATAAATATTCGAATGCTTAAAATTTTTCTCGTGATCAGAACTGTCATCATTTTGGAGATTGTGAAGCCTCCCTTCTCGCAAGACACTCCTTAAAACTTGTGAAAAATTTTTTTCGTCATTTCGTTGAACGTTCAATATACGATTTCCTTTCTTTACGAAATTATATCAGTTTAAATTATCGAGAATTTTTCACTGACAATGGTCAATCAGTCACAATTGCAATTTAAATAATCAAAATACAAATAATTTGGACAATTATTCTTCCCTCGAAACAGAAGTCGATATTAATTTTAACATCAATGTCCGTATCTTTTCAGCAGTTGTAAAAAAAAAAAAAGGAAAAAGAAAATCCAATGTTAAAAAGCATTCTCGCCATCTCTCGTTCGATTCCTTAAAATGCGCGGAATAATTAATGAAAAATTTGCAGAAATTTTAAGACGTACCTTAAAACTTCGTCCCTTAAAACTGCTCTTATTAAATTCGTTAATAACAATTTCGTTCCCCGTTGTGATTATTATTATACGCGTGCAGCGTGGAATATAAATTGGCGTTTACAGCGCCGGCGTATAAGTTTCAAAAATCTTCCACGGGAACGGCTTAATTATTTCAAAACTTCTTCATCCCCCCGGGGGGGATGGGAGAGCAGGGGGAGTGGTTATTTAATTTCTCGGTTCCAACACACACATAAAAAGAACTTGCCCGCTAAGCCGATAGAAAGACCACGGGCGAATTAATTCAAGCAGTGTTGCTGCAGTATTAACTTTCGCGCGCCGTTCCACGCGAACAGTTCATTTGCATATCCTCTGCATCCTCGGTCACGTGGTGATTACCAGCAGGAACTCACAAAATATCCCACAGCAACGAAAATTACATCAAACAGCGACTGTCTCGGTGGAGTCCTTCAATCAGAAGAGATACACTCTCCGTGTGTACGTTCTTGAATCTACAGGGTGTCTCGATTGTCTGTACAGTCGCCAATAAAACGATTGGGCGTGAAAAACCAAAATAATACCGAAAATAGAATATAGAATATAACTATATTCCGTATTCTATTTAATATATATAATAAATATAATTTTTGAATTATATTAATCAGTCAGATTATATTAATTTTACATGTTTGATTTATTTTTCGGCAGACAGAACAAAATGACGAGACGACGTAACATTTTTCCTACGATTCTTGAATATTCATTGTGTCGTTACATAATTCAATGTGATTATTAACGTAATAAATTATTAATGTATTAATTAATTATTGAATTGTAATAAATTCTCACTCCGCGTTTTCGATTTGTTTCTCACCGAGAAGAACAAAATGAAGACGTATCAATTAGACGTATCGTTACAATTAATCTTGAGGTATTCGAACGCTCGCTGTAAGATGTACAAACTCTTTTGATCTTGTCGATCGCGTCGGAATAACCGCGACATCCTATGTGCAACGCGTATAACGAAAAAGCGCGACTCCTCGCGAATCCCTCGCTTTCTTTCCTTCGCAGCGAGGTTAATTGCGCTCTTTCAGTCGGAGCCCGACGTCGATTGAAATTTAACGCGAATTCACACCGGCCAGCGGAGACCGACAATCCGGTCCAACCAGTCGTTTACATACATTATGAGCTTTTTCACGCGTTCCTGACACGATTTCCATCGGACACAAAGCCAGCTCTCGCCAACGTTGATAAAAGAAGAGCTTTCCCTCTCCCTCCTCTTTCTCTTTTTTGCTCTTTCCCCCCTGCTTTTTTACCCTTGCACGAGCAGCTCTTCAAGTCGAGTGTCGGAGTCGAGTGAGCGAACGAACGAAAGAGAGAAAGAGAGAGAGAGAGAGAGAGATAAGAGGTAAACGTTTTCGGAATCTTGCAGCCCTTGTTCACCGAGGTGCAAAGCTCCTCTTCTGCACGCGGGCTCCTTCAGAAAGGGACCGAGCACTGCCTGACGGAAACATAAATTTCAGATCTACTTTCTTCTCTCTTCCTTCTTGCTTCTTTTTTTCCACCCTTGTTTTTCTACCTCTTTCTCTTTCACTTTCCCGAAGATGGGACCCTTTTCTAGCTAGCCGGCTCGAATTTTTCGTCGCGACGCATTGTCCGACATTGCGCGAGACCGGAGGTGAGGCTTGATTTACGAGACGTTCGCGAGGAGGATCTTCCTACCGAAAATGGGTGGAAATCGACTGGGCAGGCTAGTTGCGGAGATTTCTGGCGACGAAGTGCGATATTGTAAGGAAAGTCGGCAGCACGATAAAATTCATATTAAAGGAAAAACGTGAAACAGGCACGAAGGATCTTCGAACCTTCTAGGACCCGTGAAATCCCTAGTAAGGGAGTAAGATACTTGAAGACTGTAAAGGTCGAATTGTACAAGTATATAATTGTATAAAAATATATATATTATGTTATATAATGTTATATAACTAAAATTCAGACGGCAGATCAAATTATTAAATAATTTGCACGAGAAAAAAATATATAATATTATATAGATGCAATATATATTATGATTTCAATGTCACTGCATCTAACATTAATTAATAATTGATAATTTGACGAATCAACTATTCTCCTAGGTATATATATATATATATATCTTCTGAGCTACTGCAGCATTATTCCACTGCATCGTGCAAAAGAAAAAGGGAAACGAAAGGCAAGGAAGAAAATGGCCCCGGTACGTCTCTGGTTTAGTTGCGTTATCATAAGCATCATTTCGTAAGGCGAGCTGCTCGAGAGATCTCGGGGTAGGGAATTTGCCTCTTGTTCCGCTTGCTACTCCAGTCCAGTTTCCTCTCCTGCTCCCGTTCGAAACACGCGCCAACCCCCGATATAAAGCACGGTTGTTCATAATCCGGCTGAAAGCTGTGGCGCGACAAAATGGCCGTCCAACTCGAATGAAACAGGTGGCCGGCCGTTATCGTCCTCTCTTCCGTATATTATTATACATTACGGGAAGGTCGGCGAGATCGCGCGATACACGTTTCTTCTCTCGATGACGACGTCGCGAGACAATGCCCCCTGTATTCTTCTTAACGCCCTCTGCTTTCGATTTTTCGCCTGGGGCACCGAGATTGGGTCGAGAAAATTCGAGCGAATGATCTTTCGGTATAATACTTTCTTCTTATTACTTGCACTCGGTTGTGTAATACTTTCTTTTTATCAACTCGTTTGGGTTATAAACATTTGGGTTGTTTCAGAATAAGAATTTTTTAGAAGGGAAAATTTTCTTGAAAATATCTTTTGAAATTAATGGGAATTCAGAGTGTGAATGTTTATTTTTTGCTATTCAAAGGCCATCTCTGTTCACTTTTATATTTATTCCAATTATTTTCGAAAAAAGCAATTAATGCACATTCTTCCTGAAGCCAGAAGACTGCACTCTGTTCATAAAGACGTTAACTTATTTAGAAACACAACTGAATAATTACTTGAATCTAATATAGTAATTATACACGAAAATGATCGGAAAAATACTATTTAATCTAGATTAAATTAACATATGAATGAATACGAAGCTAATAAATATTAAATAAATATTATATCGTTTATCTTTCTGTTCGCAGGTACGTACATTCGTTCGCGGCAATTCATTCACCAACCAAAAACTGTCGCGCAAAGCCAAACCTCGTTTGTGAGTACACTAAAAGAATTACTCTGTGCGATTATCAAAAGTATCGTATAAAGAAACGTCCGTCAAAATACGAGAATCCGCCTGGTGCTTTTGTTTCCCTTCCTTTTTCCTCCCGCCAGTCGAAAGTTTCGGCGGTTCGCTGCAAAGAGTTTGTTTGAATTTCGCGACAAGCTTCTGGTTAACCAAATACCAAAAGGAGAAGCGAGCTTTGTACGGCTGCTTTTTCTCGAGTAAAATAGGGAAAGAAAAATAAAACGAGAGGAGAAACGAGGGGAACGAGTTAAAACGAGAGTAAACTTATTAACGAACTTCGAAAAACTTCATTGTTCCCACTGGTTTTGTCATCGTTCCCTTCCACCGGGGCGGCTTCGATCTTCTATTTTTGCGCCGTGAATTCCAACGAAACGCGAATTTTCGCTTTATCCCCATGAAATTTTAGTTTTCTTTACGTACACTGAAAGTTTCATAAATCTCTTCTTTATTCTGTTTCTTTCTTTTCTGGAATTCATTATTGTTCGTGCAACTCTTTGTCTGGTTCAGTCGTTAGTAATTTTTCAATGATTTATTGCAACTTGAATTTTATACCTATAAATTTTTCACCTACTTACTTTCCTTAGGTGAGGAAATTAACGTGATTTTGACGACTTTAAAATAGTTTTGAGCGTCAACATCGATCCATTGATTTTACAATTTTAATAATTGAATCAAATTGATCGCCTTTGTCAAAAGTTTACGCTGGTAATACGTGCTTTGTAGTTAGTAACTTTCTTCTGGCCCACTTTCTTGCAGAACGTCCAATAAAATTCGCAGCAGAATAATTTCTCGAAACGGTTCTTTCTTACTGCGACCCTATTTCCATCTCTGACGGTACAATTTCCCTTCTGTCTGATGACTTTTGTCCCTCGCTAACTTTTCCAACCTTGTTTCATTCTTTCCTCCCCTCTCGAAAAGTCACGCAAAATTAAGTCGTAGACATGCAAATTGACTCATCCGATTCAATTGATCGATTCATCGTTGCCGCTGCGTCGAACATGCAAACGAGCTGGTTCGAGGTCGGAGGCAATGCCGCAGAACACCTCCGATGGCTGAAGAAACCGATTAACGAACGTTTCGCTCGGAAGTTTCGAGCAACCGGCACGCGTTCGCCTCCACTTTTATCCGTCTCTCTCCGAAATTGCCATTTTCTTCGTCTCTTTCACCGTTTAGAAAGGGAAACAAAGGTCTTCAGTTTCTCCTCACTTTAGCTCCTTTGGCAAAAAAGTAAGTAAGATGGGAAAATTCTTGCGGTACAGTAGACTCTTTTAAATTGTTCTAAATTATTCGACAGTCAAGATTATCCATCATTTCTTAATACTCACGAATTGTAAAAATCTATTACGAATGGAATAAAATTTATTTTCACAACATTCTACGTGGGAATTCTACCTGAGAATCTTCATTATTATTCTCTTGATTGTTAAACAGATTTAAAGTTTAATTGCTCAAATTTAATTTTCCTGCTCTCGCAAAGAATCTCTGTCTTACAAAGGGCGTAAAATTGAAATTTTACCTGAAATTTTAGTAATCTATCTGCGAATTTATATTTCAAGCAACGAAATTTAGAAATGAAATACCGCTTTCAACTTCAAATTCTGCAACAAATATATATTTGTTTTATAAAATTTGCTTTGTATAATTAAGTATACACATATTTGTATTTTGGGTATTCCACGTATCTCTTCATTCTATAACACATGTTCGCGGTTTTAAATTTTGGATAAAACAGACAAACGTCCGCAGTCTGGAAACAACCGAGAATCTTAAATAAAGAATCTTGTACGGTGCTTGTGAAACGAGAGGATTCTTCGTACGTAAAAATTTTCGAATCAAGGCTGCATAAACGTTCACACGATCGCAAATCGCTTTCCATCCTGTCTCTCGTGTTGCTTCCTTTCCGCGTGTCTCTTCCCATTGTTTCTGCTTCTCATTCCGAGTCCAGGCTCGAACACGACGTCAACATAAATTTTGAATTTCGAGACCTTCCCTTCTTCGCAAACAACGCGACAAATATTGCACTTGACTGAGGATTCTGCGAGGATTCCACATTCTGTTCAATATTTCGATGTCATTTACAGTCCTTCTTCATTTTTCCGTGCTTCAAGTGACACTGTATTTTAACAAATTGCTAAATAATTAAATTTCAATGAGATAGGTACAATATATGATTTCAAATTCGCTGCATCTAACGTTAATAATTGATAATTCTCTGTTAATTAATCGGCGAATCAAATTATATTCCTGCAATCCAAATAATATAATAATACCTTTATTATTTAATAATTGACGAAAGGAAATATTTCTAAAAATCATTTCTACAATACATATGTTTTTATTATTATATTACGTAATTATGAACATAATATGACGAATAAAAATATTTTCTCACAGCTTAAATTTTTCTCACAGTCCTTCCAAATCAACGAAACTTCACTTTCGTTTATTAAATGAGTAATTTCATTAAATAGCAATAAATATATCCTACAGAAAAAAATCCCACCCATTTGCAATTTTATCACTAATCTCTGAAAAATCGAGAGAGTGGAATCGATAACTCTAAATGTAATCCTTTAAATTAACGAAACTTCATTTTTGTTTATCAGATGAATAATTTCATTAAATAAGTTTAAAACAAATGTAGAAATTAGAAAAAAAGAAAAAAATCTCATTCAACCATCCTTGAAACTTTATCTCTGATCTTCCAATTCGTTAGCTGATGAGGAAGAAAAAAAGTCGAGGGGGTGAAATCGACAACGCTAAGTGTAATCCTCTAAATCAACGAAACTTTACTTTCGTTCAACAGATGTACAGTTTCATTGAATAACGACAAATGTAGAAATTAGAAAAAATAATGAAATCTCATTCACTCTTCTTCCAACTACCGATGAGGAAGAAGAACTTTATCGAGAAAAAAAAATCGACAACGCTAAGTGTAACCGAAACCTCACTTTCGTTTACCAGATGTACAATTTCATTAAATAACGACATGTAGAATTTAGAAAAAAAAAAAAAAAGGAAATTGCATTCACTCTTGCAACTTCATCTCTGACCTTCCAGCTCGTTGGTTTATACGACGAGGAAGGAGAACTCTTTCGAAGAAAAATCGAGGGAGTGGAATCGACGCTAAATGTAACCCGGTCCCACGATTCTCGCCCCGGGAAAATATGAACGCGAATCTTTCTACCTTTAACTTACTTCCCTTCCCCCCCGCACGTTTTATCTACCCCCTTTCGGTTGTCCCTGGTTTGCCACCGATCTGCCTCGTCAGTATTCAACGCGGAAGGAGCATAAATTTCGAATTTTTTAGACGTCAGCCATCTCCCGTGGCACGACCCGTTTTTTCGGTCAGATTTTTCCATTTTTTTTTTTTTTTTTTTTTTTTGACCCCGCCGTCGCAACACGGCACGTAGCGAAGGAAAATCGGCACCGCGAGACGCTTGTGTCCGCGTTCTCGTTGTCCTTGACAAAGATTAAATTGCTCCTACGATGAGGAAGCACCGGGGAAGATTCGCCTGGTGAGAGGAACCGGAAGTTGGCGAAGATTCCCCCTTCGTTGAATTTGGTGGTGTTCGATTTGAGAAACGAGCCGCGATATTTCATCGATATTTTCGTAGAAAACTCGTTGGAGATTGATTTTTTGTGATTCTGGGATTCGGTAGTGACTCGGATCTTTCGTGTAGTTTTTTTTTCCTTTTAACAGAATTAGTAGGATCTTCGAGAGATATTTCGGCAATTTTTTAACGAAACGGCGGTGAATTTCGATATTTGGATTTCAGATGTGGATATTTCGTTACTTTATTCCGAAGA
Source organism: Melipona bicolor (assembly GCA_030673865.1). Classification (NCBI taxonomy): domain Eukaryota; kingdom Metazoa; phylum Arthropoda; class Insecta; order Hymenoptera; family Apidae; genus Melipona; species Melipona bicolor. The sequence continues at coordinate 4,810,308 of JAHYIQ010000004.1, read as the reverse complement.
TCGTAGAGTTTAAATTTTTATAACAGCGATAGATTTCTCATTCAAAAATTGTATAAAAATTTTAGACTTTCGGAAAAGGCATTGAATTTCTAATTCGTCGTCAAGAAATTCAAAATTATGTTCCAGCGCGAAATTTAAAGTTACTTTTATTCACATTCTGTGTCGCTGATATACGAGAAAAAAAAAACACAGAGACACGCATCGTATCAGTATCTTCCAATAAATACTGAAAAAGAACTGAAAAATTTAATACACAGAGCAACAAAAAAGTAATTTAACGAGAAGACAAAGCAAGAAAATGTTCGAATCGTAAGGTTCACGTTATCAATCATTTTAACAATCTTGGATCGTTCTTGCTCACCGCGTAACTCATCGTAATAACATTCCACCGGGTGGCCGATACAAAAACAAAAAGAAAAAGGAAAAAAAATGTATGGAACGCGAAACGAAGGAAATTCGCGCGATAAATATCGGCGAAAGTTTCTTCGAGGGGGGTGATTTCGTGTCGAAGCACGAATGCTTCTGGCCGCAGCTTTCCCTCCTCTCGACGAGGCAACTTGTTCCAAATGCAACTCGATTCTCGATGCATCGCGTAACCTGTTCGATTGATCGTCGCTCGTATCTACTCGTTTCAATGCTTCAAGATTCTTTCCTTCGAATTCCACGTACTGCGGCAGGCTATATTTTTCGTTTATGAGCGTGGTTGATTATTTGTTGTTGTCGTTTCTTTCTCTCTTTACGCAGAGAAGATACGAGGGTACCGTGGGTGAAATACAAAGGCCGAATGTAGTGCAGTGGTCGTAAACAGTGTTCGCGAAACATTTTTTTTATCAGGCTCTACATTTCATTTCCGTGGTACGAGATTTTTACAGTCGTACGAAAGTACTGTTAAATGATACGAAATCTAACACGATGATGAATATTATTGTAATTCGTGGTCCGTACGTGTGGATAAATAAATTTGAGAGTTGTTTTCGTTGTATCGCTGCAAACAGATAAAAAGAAAAAAAATAGGGAAAATATATAGTGATTTCAAATGTTACGTGCTATTTTATATACTTATTTATACATATTTGTGTACTTGCTAATGAATTAATTCCGAGTGTATTAAATTTCATATCGCGTGGCTACGAAAATTTGAAGCGATGGAAATAAAATGAGGCGAAACTTGCTTCTCGTGAAAATTATTTAGTAATTTGATCTGCCGTTTGAATTTTAATATATAAAATGAATTTTAGTTGTATTTTATAAAATGAAAATGATGGTAATCTTTATTCGATGTTTAATGTATGTGACCACAATTATCATTTAATTAAAGAACTTCTCTGATATTTGCATTACACACACAAAAACCGCAACGGCCGTTCTGCAGAAGAATTCACGTGAAAAAAATGCTGGTTAATGGAACCAAAGGGATGTAAGAGGAAAATGTGAAAAATATTTTGTACGATAGGATTTTAATTATTTAAAGAGATAAAGAGATCAAAGGAATTTTAACAATGTTTATGCCCTCTCAAAAAAGAAGATTAAAAATTAACTCGGGATAATTTCAACAGCTGTTCTCGAACAACGATCGCAACCAACTCTGAATATCGTCCAGAATCAGTTTTAAAATGTATTCAAAAAATTAAACGAAACTAGAATTTGCAGTCTGCTGAAAACAGATTCGAAAATTTTAATGTAGAATCCCTTGGTACAGAATCAAATTAACACAAGCTAATTCCAACAGCTGGTCTCGATTACCCAGATTTTCGTTAAAATTTTCGAATTAAACAAACTCGAGATACTGAAAAATCCTAAAAATTTCTAAAATATTCGTTTTTTTCCAAAGACTTGTACGATTCGTCTCACTGAAAGACCCAGAAGATTTCTGATTAGGAAATGAAGACGACTTTTTTGCCATAAAATTTGATTGATATGCAAACATTTGAATCGATAGAAAACAAATTATAGGCGCAATCGTTCAGTACCAGACAACGCCAATCCTACTCGAGGTCTATACCACGCCCCCTCACGAATCACGTGACCCAAACCAACCAATCGCTAATTTTCGCTGCATCAGCGTTGCACCTGAAGAGGCCCGATTTTCTGGGTTACCCCTGCTAAAATCACTTTCAGTGATAAAAGCACGTACGAAATATATTTCGCGGGATTAAAAGAAATTAAGAATTCGAGAACGGTTCGAAGCCCGGTCGAATTAACTCGCGGTAATTCCAACAACTGTTCTCGAGTTTACGAACGAATTCCCATCGAATTCCCGGACGAAGAGAGATCGGTATTGACGGCGTGTTGGTGCGGAATCAAAGCCAGCAGACGAACAATATCGGCCGGATTCAATTTGCCAGCGAACGACCGAGAAGCGGTCGGAGGGGGTGTGGGTTAGGCGAGCGGTAGATTTTCACAATTTCCCAAAACTTTAGATTATGTAGACCATCGGATACAGGCTTCCTCCCTCTCCCCTCTCCCCCCTCCCCCCTCCACTCCCATCAGGGGTAGCGGAATCACGCGAAAGGGTAACTATGAAAATTCAAACTACGTCAGCGTAATAGACGACAGAGTTTGCCCCGGTGGATTATACGCCGCACGAGAGATCGCCGAGAGAGGGATGAAAGGGTAGGGAGGGGGTAGAGGGAGAAGTGAGTCTGCAAACAGCGACGCAAACGGCTTACGCGACCTTATAACCTGTTCGTCTTTTCACTTTACAATCCTCGACACGCGTGTGTGCCACGAGATGCTCCAGCCTCGTCGTCCATGCAACGGGTGTTTTAGAAAAACTTGCTTGAGAAATTAAACACCACCGCTGTGGAAGAGGGGGGAGGGGGGATGGTTGGTGAAAATGGACGTTAGATCATAGACACGCGGGACTGCGAAGTAGCTGGTGGATTTCAAGAGAAGGGAAGTTTCGGTTGTGTATGTAGGGAGACGAGTTTATGTTGGCTTGTGAGTTTATTACACTGGGTTTAAGTAAATTAAGCTTGGCTTAATGGGGAATTTTGGAAGATGCACGAGTTGGAGATTGTTCTCTGAAATTCGTTACGCCGCGAATCTTTCATACTTTCGGGTTGGCTGGGGAATTAATCTGTTAATTTTTTTTCTATTTTCTTTGAGAAAACGCAGAGTAGAACTTGGTTCAGTTGTGGTGAAAGGAATTACTCGAAGAAATGGAAAACTTTTTAATTAAGAGGTATGGGTACTTCTCGAGTACGATAATCTGCTGTATCAGTGAATTTTGTGAGTTATAAATTGCACACTGAGAGAACTGTATAGTGATTTATAAAAAACTTTTGTGAAATTTATTAATATTTACTGATATTTATATATCTTTGTAACTTGTAAAATTTCACTGCTACTTCGCACATAGTTGTATCGATTGTATCTCTGTAAAATTACTTTACTACAATTATACATTTTTTATACTCAAATCATTTAATACATTCCCAAAGAAACAAAAACAAAATATTTCATTAAAAATTAATAAATGTATTTAACAGGAAATGACACTCGAGAGACACAGATTCACCGAAAGGGAGATTCTGGAAGAACGAAAATGTTCAATCGATGTGAAACGGTAAAAATGAAATGAACTCGAATTTCTGAATATCGAGTAGCTTTAATTTCTACGTAAATATTATCTGTGAAATATGATCGATGAATTTCAAAGGGGAAAAATATCTTTCCTAAAAATATACAGTGAAGGCTGATACGAGGTGAACGTACTTTTATAAACTACATTTTTCTTCCAACACCCCTTCTAGAGAGAATATTTCACGTTTCTGTCGCTTCAACATAAATGAGACCTCCATAACGCAGAATTAAAATCCTATTCATTCGACGTCAGAATTTATTTTAATTTTCTACGGGGCATGTTCTCCGCCTCTGTCCGCCATGTTAACACGTACTTGAGAGGTCTTAATACAGAATTACGCGCTTTGTAAAGCACCGTACGATCCTCCGAAATTGTTTTTACAGGTACACCCTGTCCATACACACGTCGTATCTACGTCATTATGAATCAAAATGTCACAAGTGGAAATTTACGTGCAATTAAATTCTCTGTTTGAAAAATTAACAAGTTTGGAATCTAGTCCACGTTTCTGTGGAAATGAAACATTTTCTACCGACATTGCTGTCTCGCAGTCACAAAGGTTCGTTTACAATTTTTCTTGCAAAAGGACTTTTGTATTTTTCGAATGAAACATTTGACAGTGATCTCCTTGTATGATTTAATATAAAAAGTGCAATGACACTTTCTTTCGCAAATTGACGCAAAATTCGATAATTGGAGAATATAAAAAATAAATAAGAGAATAGAAGGCTTCAGCGTCGCTTGCAGATTTTAAACAGCCATTTGAAAATGAATCATCTTCCGTCACAGCGTTTTCACCAATTTCATTAATCCACCGCTTATATTTGCATTAACGCAAACTCTCTTCGATGTGAAATCAACGTGAACGTAAGCGAAGCTTTATTTTCATCAGTGAATTTTTCAATTTTTCAAACAGAAAAGTCCACCGTTAAAAATTATGTATTTCGAGATTGTAACACCAGAGTAGAAATTTAAAAATAATTACTTCATAAAAATCGCGTTAATTCAGCGTGGCGCACGAGCAGCGTTGCATAATTCATCAAATTACGCGATTACTGCGAACTGTGCTGTATTGTATCATCCAAATGATGAGTGGATACGTGAAACGCTATTTGTAAAAACGAAATTACAATTTTCCTTCCTTGTGATATATTTTCTGCTTCTTTCAATAATTTCGAGGTCTCTCCTTTTTACTTAGTGAGTGACTCTCGAATCTTTATTTTGATGCTTTAATAACTCAATGAATTAAAACTGAAGTCAAAGAAAGAATTTTTCTATGTTTTTCTCCCAAACTTTTAATATCTCTTTCTCGATGATTTTTAACAATCTTAATATTTCTTAAAATTTCTTGATTACAATTTGTAATTTGTAATTTTCGTGATAACTTATTTACAACTTGAAAATTATTTCGCGCTAAATTAAGAACAAGTTATCAACTAGAAACGGTTGTCCGTTTAGTCGCCTCTTACGACAGGCAGGACTTACCCGGGGCCTATTCTTGCACCCCCGTGCCCCGAGGGGGTATAAATCTGCAATTCTGACCTGACATCTCTCAACAATCCTTCAACAAGAGACAAAAATTCTAATCTAAAAATAATATCGCATACAGTTAAATTGACAGTGACTCCCCCCCCTCAAAAAAAAAAAAAAAGAAAGAAACACGAGTAAAAATTCGTTTTAACTTCCACGTTGATTAAGCGAATTTCTCTCCACCCGAAGACCAACGTAAATCCATTAAACTCCTGCATTTTTGATTCCTTTTCTCTTTTTTTTTTCACACACACACACACAATGTACTTTGTTCTTTCCGTTTAGAGACCACCCCCGGTGTAGCGCGGCAAACGCAGCGAGGCAATTTTAATACCTGGCGCGTTTCACCCGCGACGAAGCATACAAGATCGCGAGAACGCGCGCCGCTTTTTCCGGCGTTCAGCTGTTCAACCGCCGCAAACAATGCGCCGCTCGATCGCCCGCTTCGACTCGACGTTTTTCACTCTGATTTGCTCCCTCTTCTTCCCTTCTTTCTGCTCGTTTTTCTTTTTTTTTTTTCCTCCCTCTTCCCCTCCCCCACGCCGTGGCTCTTCTCTTCACTTAATAGCTGCACGCGTGTTTTCGAACACGCGTCCATTCGCAATTTCGTCGACTCACCCTTTCCATCCCCCAGCCCCCCTCCCCCCTCTCCCTCGCCCCACTGTTCGAATTCAGCGAACGTTCGCGGAAACGAGGCGGAAGCTGAGATCCTCCGGGAGCGCAAGAAGCGCAATCGACCTGGTTTATCGTGCACCGACGTTCGATCCTCCAAGAGCTGATGCCAGAAGGGGGTGGTTTTCAAGTCGTGCTACTTCCACGCGGCGCTTTTGTTTTGTCCAGCACGGAGCGGGCCGGGTTAACGAGACACGAGGATTAATTCTCCGCTCGCGTTTCTTAAGAAGAGCGTGTATTTCAAGCGAAGACTCGTTTCGAACGTGGTCTGTTAAAGATCTATGTTTTTCAAAACGGGCGTACACGTCTTTGTATTTATATTTAAGTATAATTTAGTGTGATTCAATATTTAAATATAATTATTTAAATATCCTTTAGTATATTTATGTATATTCTTTGTATATATTTTTATTTATTATATTCTTATTATCTAGAACATTATACTCTTTATTTATTATATTAGTATCTCTATTTGTATCATTTATTTATACATCTTCTAGTATATTTTTATATTTAGTATACATCTTCTAGTTCACAGAATCCTCAAATATCACACGTGAACAATCTTTAATCAGAGATTGTCGTCTGAGCAAAACATATCCCTGTATCCGTATTTCTCGACACACGATTTTACATTAAAATTCTTTTTGTGTCTTGAAAATATTGTAAAATCCTTTCTTTCCTGTATCAAAAAATTATTTCATAAATATTATTACACGAAATGCTTCGAATTTTCATTTTAATCACTTTGAACCAAACTGTATTTTTATATGGGTTGCACGTTTCGCATCATTTAATAAATTATATAATTTTACATATCGTTAATATAATAATTTCTTAAGGAAAGAATTGTCATTTCTCACCCACGTACATCTGGTAATTCTGTAATTGCAATTACGTTAAAAGATTAAAATTAAATCGAGATCGAAACTAATGATTAAAAATAAAGAATTTACAAGATCGTGTCGCAATATTAATTAATTAAGTATCGAGATCATTGTTCTAACGTCAAGTTAATCAAAGTCAAGTGCATTTGCAACTTTTTTCCAAAACCAAAGTATCTATTGAAGAAATATCCATCTCCACTGGATCGAAAGCACGCTGGTGTAACGCCCATAAAATATCATCCCGTGTCTCTCGTTATCGAGAGAAGACACCGAACAATCCCCGCGCCGAACATTTTTCCCCAGGCCAGAACGATGAATCGGGAGTAATTAGCCGCCGGCAGTCGTTTATCGATAATTTGCCGAGATTAATACGAAGTGGCCGACTACGTGACGAGCCGAAGGGGATCCGATTCCCGAGTGGTAGCTTCAATTTTCAGCATCGGCAATCAATCGGCTCGTCGGAACACGGGGCGAGAAAACGGCGCGAGACCCCGTTGATATTTCTAGATCCTTGTCCCGTTTTCTCCTCCTCGTTTCGTTTCGTTTCGTTCTCGGCTCTCGATCTCCTCTATTTTTCCTCCTCGCCTCTTAGCTCGATTCGTCGAAACCACTGGGGGGCTTTCGCGGTTCCCGTTGCATCGATTCGCTCGACGAATCGTTCTTTATTTTTCTTCTTCTTCTTCTCTAGCGTCTCTTTCTACGTTTCTCTTTCCTTTTCGTTCATTTCCTTTCGTTCCTCTCCCTTTTCGCCTCTTTTCGTAGCTTTTTCTCTCTTCTCTCATTCTCCATTTTTTCTCCCCTTGCTCTCTCGCGCAACTTCGAAAACGACACCGCACGCCGCGAGCGTAAATCGATAGGGGCAGAATTCATCGGTCGCCTCCGGGCTGGCGCCCTTTGGTAATTTGTTGAGAGACCCGAGCGCGGTACCGCCTGTCCCTGCTCGATGCGTGCACGTAGGTTACTAGATTTGTGTGCGGTGGAAACGCCGGGGAGTGGGGAGATTTCTCTGTCGTGGATGCGAACGCCACGCCGCATCCACCGTTTTCGTGCGTTCTTTTCCGGCCCGGCGCGTGAAAGCTGCCTGGCGCGTGGATGATGATCGATCGCCAGGCCAAGGAGCATGAATAATTTGCTGCTTACAAGGGCTTCTAAACTTGTATCTCACGGCTTTTCGTTGCGGGAAGTTTGTAAATTTGCGACAGGGATCATCTGAACGAAGAGAAACTAATATTCGCAGCATCTTTGTCGAGACCCATAATTTTCACTTTGAAACGATCAAACGCGTTCACTAGATTTCTAAAAACGTAGCTATTTTTATAAACGTAGCGGAGAGAATTTTTAAACGAACTGCGATTTAATTTTCAAAGGAACAGTAGTTTACAGTCGTGTGACAAAGTTGCCTTCAGATCGCGAATATCTTTTTTTTTTCCTACAGAAAACAATGAAAATTTAATTCTAGAGAATTAGTTGCAAAATGTATCACAAAATGACAAAACAATCTTTGGTCCCTACGATTGGATGCTCAAGATATCCACAAGAATCACTTTAATCTCCTCTGGGAAAGAAACAAAATAAAAAAGAGTTAGAAAAAAAAGAAAGAAACATTAACAAAAAATAACAAATTGGGAGCGATTGGCCCACGGCCAACCGAACGTTTCAGCTTAATTAGTTCATTATTCCCTGGATCCGTATCCCGATGTCGTTGAAATCACCAACGTTTCGAAACGCGATAGCGCTGCACCTCTATCGCGTCACGTTGGATATATATATATATATTTTTTCTTTTTTTCTTTTTTGAAATCCGCGTTTTCGAGATAGCCGACTGACACAATCGAGTAGATTTACGACGCGGAGCAAAATGAAGGGGGCCAAAAAATAAAATAAAAAAAAGAAAAGGGGAGAAATGGAGAAATAAAACAAAACCAGCGAGCACAGCGTTACAAAAGTCATATTTCGTAAGTTACAGCCCGTTTCGACGATGATGGGATTGCCTCGTGAAATTGCATGCGCGGTAAGGTGGAACGAAACAACGGGGCAAAATTTCGTCCCATTTTGTTCGTGACTTCTAGCAGAGAATCGAAAGTTGTCTTCCATAATGGTCTCAAGCTATTGAAATGCGAATTTGATCAATAAGCCTGTGAAAACGTTTACAGGTCGCTTAAAAATTATTCTTGTAAGCTTACTAATTTCTCGCGATTTTAATAATTTGTTCTTCGATTTCATTATCACTGAAAGTGATTTTAGCGGGGGTTAACCCAGAAAATCGGGCCTCTTCAGGTGCAACGCTGATGCAACGAAAATTAGCGATTGGTTAATTTGGGTCACGTGATTCGTGAGGGGGCGTGGGGTAGACCACGAGTAGGAGTGGCAGGACCCACTGTCTTTTTCTTAATTTGTCTTTTCGTGATTTCAACGATTTTTCTGACAAGAAAATACCTTTCCGAGTTGGAATTTACAAGTAAATTAGTAAGAACTACTTCAGAAAATATTCAATAAGAAGAATAATTATAGATCAATTATAATTAGAATGTTACGTAAATTTAAGAAATTTTAGAATTGTATTCCAAATTGTTGTTTCCTCGTCTTGAAAGAAACTTTAGCTACATCACGAAGATTCATCCGACAGAAACTAACACAAAGATGGAAATTTCTTTTCTCGTTGTTAAAAATTTATATATATAATATAATATAGTCGCGTGTTTTTGATTTTTTCGCAACACGAAACGCGTACGGAATCGGAATCGGAATCGGAAGAGCGCGTAATTCAATCGACTAAGAGATAACGAGCATAGCGAACAGTCGGATTCCGTTCACGTAGAGCCGAGAGTCGCGCGTTTCCAAAATACGACCGCGTCATGTTCCACCAGTTCCCATTAACGATATTCATATCGTTCAAAGAGGGGAACTGCTATCGGGGGTTCGTTTAAACGCCATATCGACCCCAAGAATTACAGCTACCCCGTGTATTATCAGAGGACCCCGGTTTTCTTTCATGGTCGCGCGCCGTGAAACCTAATGAGTCTCTCGGAATTCCGTTTCTCTGTACGTGTTCGTGTCTAAAAGGATATCCTTTCTGGTGGATGAGGCTGCAGGTTTCGTCTCTGTGGAGATTTTAGTCAGAGTGAATTTTGTGAAATTCGATCAGTGATTAGAGAATGAAATTGAATTGTTGTTGTTGTTGTTGTTACGTGTTGAGAAATATGTGGCACTCGATTTTATGCAAAGTTTCTTCCACAGAATGCCTGGTGTCTGCAGTGCAGACAGTGTGGGTGGCGCACGCATGCGCTACCAGAAAACGCTATTCACTGCGTTTATGCTGATCTTGCTGATTTCGCGTTGGATTCTATACGGCGAACATGATAATTCTTTGGTTTGTTTGAGATAAGTAAGATCGAGTGAAATTGGAGCGGCCGAAACGTGTAAAAGCAAAGAATCATTCCCGACTACTGACACAGTGACTGTTGGAAAGGGATTAACGAGCTCGGTTTGACATTTATAAATCGAATTGCATAACGCACGCTAAGTATTAAAATGAGATTAATGAACGTATCCGTTTGATGAATATTCTCGTCGTCATCTCTGTGATGTGTCGTGGATTTGAGGGTCGAGCTGAATTTTCTGAGTGAGACATAAACGAGACGAGAGGGAAAGGTTAGGGGAATGAATCGGAGTTTAATAGTTGACTTTGACGAACAAGTAGTTTTTGTCAATATGCATGTAAAATTCTACGAACTATAATGTAAAATTCTATCAGTTCAAACTGACGTTCTTTTTAAATGAACAGTAAAATATTTGAATGATTCCTCCTAAAAAAAATTAATAGCAACGCACATTATATTTTTGTATAACATAATATGTATAATATATAATATTATATAATATTATAACTATGACATAAAGATTCAGATCCAATATAATGTGACACAAAGATTGTTCGACGACGTCCAAACGTGATAAATTCTGAAAATTAGGACTTTACGAGGCAGCGGCCTCCTTTCCGACTGCATTTTATTTCCTAGCGGTTTCTCCCCATGCGAAATCGAATCTTCGACTTCTCTTTGTGCGTCGAATAAACTGTGTCTGCTCGGCTTGGTCGTTGCCAAGTCTGTTTTCCAATTTATAGAAAAAGGAGAAGCAACGCATTGCATGCATTCGTAGAATTCCAGAAAGTTTTCTGGCCGTGTTCTGCAAGCACGGGGTGGGAGGGGGGCGGGGGAAGTTTCAGAAATTCATTGGAACTCGCCACGGTCGGTTTGAAACGCACAATTTCTAAAGATAGTGCAGCCGTGTTGTTCCGCGGAAGCGTAATTACGTTATGCTGTTTGTGCACAATTAATTTCAGCGCAATTTTAGCGCAACTAGAAAATAACCGACTTTCGTATCTCTCTCTCTCTCTCTCTCTCTTTTTATTTACCACCGATTTTCGGTCGTCCAAATATTTAACTGCCATCGTGACCGTGTGACGATCGATGTTGTTTAATTATTGACAGAAATGTGTAATTCGAGTGATTAAAATATTAAAATTTTCGTTCATTAAAGTACGACGTGATCGAAATACTCATTTTGTTATTGGTATTATCTCTGTCTAAATTTCAGCACGTTGTTAAATTCATCAATATGGAAAATAATATTAAATCCGTAATACGTAAAATTCACCACCGCGACATTGTAACGAACAGGTTGTGTTAGATTCGTCAAAATTTCAATCGAGACGACTTTTCCCGAAAATAAAAATAGAGAAAAATAAAAAAAGAAAAACAAAACCTGACGTTTTTCCAGTCTCCCACCTGAGCTGCAATCAATTCACCTGCAAAGCTGAGACATAAAGTACGAATCCCGAAGGGGGGGAAAAAGGGAAATGGTGGGATCTTTATGACGTGGAAACAGGTCCGTGGATACACAGCAACAAAAGAGCGGTGGCTGCCGATAGCGCGATATTACATCAGCAGAACCGTGCTAATCCGACGACCCGATCGTCGACCTCCATTTTCTCACCCCTTTTATACGCCGCGACAGCCAGCGTATCTCGCTAAATACGAGCCTGAAGGAGAGACAGAGAGCAAAAACGGGGCGACTTAGAGGATTCGCGGTGTGTTCTATTGTGTCGCGACAATGGCCAGCACGATGTTCCGTGTGCTTTCTTTTCTGCTCCTCCGCTGCGCGAAATGGTAAATGTTGGAATTCATTTCGCCTCGATATATAGATATATAGCTGCACGGGTGAAACGTCGCGAGCGAAAGGGGCGAGCTTGCCAACTGGCGTAGATAACGCGGCGGCTTCGCGCACACAATCGCACAATACGCTGCTATACTACTTCGAATCGTCGAATGCCCGACCAGGGGATTCGCGATCAATTGTTACACGGATATCGAAAATACGCGGAGTTCTCATTAAGCGAGGAGGGGAGGGGGAGAGGTTGTTTATTCTGTCGAAAGGGGCGCGGAGCAATCTGGAAACTGTGTTTCGTATCTTAATCGTGGGTTAAGTGAAAATATTGCAGTTTGGTTATCGAACGAAAAATGATATTGAATTTGTAACGATATTAAAATTTTGTTAATATTAAGATCGTGAAACCGTGAACAGTAAATTGTGCTTATTACTTTGTTACAATGATATATTGCTTTCTAGTTGACTGTCTAAAGATACGTCTCGTCTTTCTGATAATTTTTGAGAAATTGTCGAAACACTTAGTTACAATTTTGTCTTATAAGATGTACTTTTTTAGGAGTAATATCTTTACTTTCAAAATGCGTTGTTCATTCTAGTTTTTACACTATTATGTAAAAAATGGACGAAGACATTTCTTTCTACTCAAAAATGCTACAACATTGAAAAATGTTTTTCGTAATTGAATCTACAATCTACGTAATTTGAAGACTGAAGTCTCTCTATACGATTTTTCTTTTCTCCTCAATTTGAATACCAAGTGAAACGATGAATTTTCGTCAGCTAAACCTAGCATTCAAAGTTCAATAAAAATGGCGGGGAAAAAATCATACATCAAGTTCTCTCAATGTTTTTGCATACTGTGACAATTTCTAAAATTTTCTTCGCCTTTAGAATAAAACGAATGATACATTTTCAACCGAGAACAAAATCAACACGCGCGTCACCACTTCGATACCACTTTCCAAATGAAATATCCCAACTCTAAGAAAACACAAAAGTCCCACGGTACGTGCCTCCGTTTCCACATTTTTCCCCCATTGAAATAATCCAAGTTCGAATAAGTGATTCACCAACTTTTCATCGCCAATGCGTATTGACGTTCCCCGTGCAGAGAGCAGCAAACAGATCGGCGAAAGGGAGCGGTACATGTCAACTTACCGGGGGAGGGTGAATCGCCGGATTACAGGAAACGTATGAACCGTTTTAAAACGTTGAAATGCACCGAGCCGTTCCTCTTGTTCCAAGTCCTCCAACGCCCCCTGACCTCCGAGTGCCGAGATGGCCAACCGGCAAACGAAACATTAAAAAAAGAAAAACAGGAAGAAAATATCTCGCGCACGGCCCCCTCCCCCGGTTTCGATCGAAATTAAAACGCGATATTATCGCTCGAACGCTCGGGAGCAGCGCTCGCAGCCAGCACAGCCCCGAGGAGTTTTTCCTCGAAAGAACGATCTGTGGAACTCGGGGGGGACGCCGCTCCCGTGGAGAATTCAAACCGGAGATTCGTATTATCTTGGATGCGTTTTTCGTTTACGCAAATCGCGCTTCGGGTATTTCTTTTGTTTTTTCGTTGTCTTTTTCTTTTTTTTTTTCTTTTTTTTGAAGTTGAATTATTGCCACGCTCCGAGCGAAGTTGCTCCGATATCGGTTCTGCAGAAGAGGGAAGAGGTTCTCTACTCTCTCAGAAAAGAAATTGCAGCCTGTGGAAATGGGTTTTCTAATGGTTTGCTTAGTTTTCAGTTGATTCAGCTTCATCAGCCTTTGTAGTTTCAATTTTTAGCAATTCCTCGACTCTGGCAACGAGATGATGATAGAGTGTGTTTTGATGTTTGAAAGTAATACACTATGCTCTTTGAGATGATTGAACAATTGACTTTGACGTTTTATTCAAATCTTTATTCTTAGTATATACTAGAACTATACGAGATTTGTTTGAATAAATAATATATTTCTAAATGAAATTTTTTGAAGAAGCAAGAATTACTTGGCACATGGCTACCTTCTTAATGAAACTGTTTCGAATATATATTTGGATAATTAACTTTGATCTTAGTAATTGATAACGGAGCTTCGAACGCAAACTGAATGTATCAATTTCCACACTTTTCTCGTGAAATTACTTGCAAACTTTTCCGTCTCGCAAAAATTGTCTCTCCATTTCCACCGCTAACGATTTATTTCCATTACAACGCAGTAGAAACTCGACAACTATGGCTCCGTTGAAGTTGCGGAGAAAACGGTACAAAGGCAGAGAAACTTTTGAGCCTTTGGATTACTGAATACCGAGCTTTGATCCGATTTACAAAGAATGTCCCTTAACGTTGTAATTAACTTCCGGCGGAATACTTTCTCCGCAAACAAGTCACGTTTTCGGCGTTCGTGCACCGCATTCAAATTCAACTCGGTATAAGTGGTTGCATCGTGAAATACGAGATCGGGTCAAAGCCGCCGGTGCTAAGATTAAAAATAAAGTTGACTCGGTTAACTCGCGTTACAGTGACAAATGTTTTCGATTCGGAAACTCGAGATTTATCGTAATAAATTTAATAAAAAAATGAAAAAACAAAATTCGTTTATAAACGATTCGATTAATTACATCGATCGTATGAAATGTATTAATATATTATACAAAACTGCAGTTTGGCTCTTCGAGCCAATTAATTCTTTGAAAGTATTCACGATACGAATGAATAATGTGAAAATTGGTCTTCGACGAATTGAACGTTAAAATAATCGTCGTTATAATTCAACCAAGTTTTAACCCCCCTCTCTCTCTGAAATTCGTATAGTCTTCTTTCAATCATAAATCACTTGTGGCATTAATTATAACAATCGAATTTCCTCTTCGAGCATGTTCCGTACGGGCAGAAAATTTTCGATCAAACACCCGTTCGAAAATATTCAAAAACAGCGAGGTCTTTCTTTCGAAGTTTCTGTCATTTAACACTGCGGACGCATGCGTGCTAACAGCGACTTTATGGTTTTGGATGTCTATGTTATGTAATGTTTATATTTCGAATAATGTTAATAATTAGCTTTATCGTTTGATTATTTAAACTCACACTGATGCTGCAACTGTGATAAATCAAGTGTTACTGAAATCTAATACGAAAATTATGTAAAATAGACGCGTCTAGAATCATAAAGTCGCTGTTAGCACGTACGTGTCAGCAGTGTCAAATGATTAAGAAACCTTTTTTGCCATTTTTTTGTTTAAAGAACTATCAAGTTGCGATCTATGGTTCCTTGGAAAAGTTTTACTCTTACGATGAGTAGAGTATACAATGCAAAAAAATTTGATCTTGAAATTTAGAGTCAAGGTTAGTTTTACGGCAAGTAGTCTTTAGACGTATTTCAATCAAATCGAAAGTGTAGAATTCATCCGTGACAGCCACGGCCAAACTTTTTCTTCCACCCTGTACGTACGTATAGCTATCGTCGATGATATCGACGATAATTTGAAGATCCGCAGCGGCGAAAAAAGAAAAAAACTCGAGGAAATTACTGCTAGGCGGATGACGGCGCGTTTTTACGGCGAGGATTTTCAAGCCCCGAGCCGATTGTTCGATTCGAAAGCACGCAGGGAATGATGGACGAGCACCGTGGCCCGTCCACGTCAGTTAAACAGGCGTGACAATGGCCCCCGGTCCCCTGTCATCGTGCGTTATTACGCATAAAGGTGACACGCATTCAGGGCCCGGCCGAGAAAAGAATTCACTGGAACGGCCCCACCGGCGCACGCCCCCTCCACCTCTCCCTCGAACCATTATTAAATTATAAACGCGTTTCGAACCTATCGCCAGGTTCCATCTAGCTCCCGGAACCGCGCTCTCATTTCCGTCACAGAATCATTCATAGAAATGGAAATCTCCACGGGGGACGTGGCTTCCTGCGAACGCCCAAGCGACACGGATCTTGTCGTTCTTGTCCTTTTTCATTCTTTTTTTTTTTTTTTTTTTTTTTTTGAGAAGTGTCTTTTTTCTTTTCCCTTTTTTTGAAATGGAACAAAGTTCGACTGACGTTCACGTTTATCGTGAACATGTCGAGCGATGCCTTCGTTCAAGTATTTTTGCTTTTGTGTCTTTTTTTTTTGTATGTGTGTGTGTGTGTGTGTCGGAATATGTTGGAGAGAAAACGTCAGTGGTGGACAGATCGAACAGATGATATAGTATATTATGGATATTCTATGTAGATATATTTCGTTTGTGGTCACAGTTTAGTTTTATCACGCGAGTGTATCTATCTACAGGGTGATTCACGCATCTTGCACACCTGAAATAACTTCTTAATTATACATCTAATGAAAAATTGTTTCATGCAAAAGTTCATCGTAATGGTGTATCAATTTTTTGTGTGTGTTGAGAGGTTTCGAAATTTTCAAGGTCACCTCTATTTTTTTAAATTAAACCATATATTTTTTCATTATAAAAATTCTAAGTAAAAAAGTGTTAACCCACATTGGTCCTAAACCTAATAGTTAGGAAGATATTTTACGGTAATATTGTCTCGAGAATGAAAATTACGTGGTATCGTCAAAAGTTTAGGTTAGAATTGCACATTCGGACGATTCACATATTCGATAATATTTGGTTTATTTTTACTTTCTTTTTCTTCCATCGTGTTATTATTTAAAAGAGACACACTGATTTCGTAATAATTGAAAATCATTTTCACACGGTAGATTGAATTTCCCTCTAACTCCATTGCTACACGGATATTACAAATTTAGAGATCTTTATTATTCACGAGCACTCGTCGTTAGTTAAGTAGCAAATTTAGAAGCAATCTTCTCAGGCTAAGAACAGTTTTGGTAAATCTTCTTTCGCGTGTATTTATCAGTTCGCGTGTTCCTCGTCATAGCAAGCGCAGATAATCTAAACACGAAAAACTATTAATTATTAAATATACTGAATATTGCTACTAATTATTAAATATTAAATATAGCTACTATTAATTATTAATTACCAAGTATATCTAACGTTCACAACGTTGTCTAATAAACTATCCTTCCTAGACCTTATCTTTTTGCAGATGCTTGCATCTACAATATTTACATAGTAATTTTCTCTTTAAAAAATATTCAATATTACTATTAAATATCGCTATCAATTTTTGAATATTAAATGTAGATCATACGATTAATTATTATAATATATATATATATATAACATTCACAACGCTGTCTAACAAACTATTCTTTTTAGATCTTATCCTTTTTGCAGACGCTTGCGTCTACAATATTTACATAGTAATTTTCTCTTTAAAAAATATTCAATATTAATCATTAAATATACTTAATATCCACAACGCCGTCTAATAAACTCCTTTCTATCACATCACAAAGAAGATTTTTCGCCAAATGCAATATTTCGACGCAATCTTCCCTTAAAGCACCAGATCTTCCAATAATGTCGCGGTTCGCCTAACATTTCACCACTACCTCGCCAGCTTCAAAAGTTAATCGACACTCGAGAAGAAACAAGGGACGAAAGGACAGCAATCGATCTAGCCGGGTGGTCTTTCGCTGTTTCAATTGCCGGTCTAATCACACGTTAAATGACGATCCCGGCTGAGAGAGAGAGAGAGAGAGATTTCACCCTCGGAAAATCGAAACTATTTCCAGACACCGTTCCCCGGCCTGTTGATTGAATACACGAACGAATCGTTGTTCCCTGATTTATTGGGCGCTTTAAGGGAGAACCGTGGAACCGATTACGTAGCTATTTCGGGCGCGAAGCGTACCCCGAAAGGAAGAGGGGGAAAGAAGCCGGGATCCGGAGGTGAGAAGCGATTGAAAAAGAGGGAGAGAGAGATGGTTGGAGCGCGCGAGAAAGGGGAACCGATCGATGGAATCGTTTGAAGGGGAGGCGAATTATTTGCCCGGTGCATCGTGCCACTGAACCTGACGGTCCTTTGACCGGGGCAAACTGAGCTTCCGGGAGACTATCGGGACGTCAGGATATAAAGTGCCGCCGCCGTTGCTTGCCCTTCAATCCTCCACCCGATATTTGGACAGCGAGTCCGGGCTTAAAATTTCATTACCCCTAAGAATTTTTATTGTTCACCGAGGCCTCTGGAGAAACCGTGGAGAGATCTTCTCCGGGTTACGATTCGAGAGATATCTGTGGTTCGCTGCGTTAACTCCGTTTTTCGGGATGGCAAGAGGTTTGTCGACTTAAAAATTCATATCTGTCGAAAAGGAAATTGCAATTCAATTTGATCAACTCGACTCTAAATAAATATAATGGAATATCAGAAATGCGAAACATTCGCTAGGACGTTACTTTCGTGATTTTTAATCATTATCGACGAATTTTCGACAGAATTTTCACTCAAACTGAAACGATCAGTAATCGAACGAAATCTAGATCTGTGTTTGCTTTAAATTGCTTACACTTGAAAAATTCACTGAAATCTGAAAAAAGTGAAATTTTTAGCTAAAATTGGCTACTGAATGAATCTTTGCTGTAGCGATCGTTCGATCGTACGATCGGTACGAATGAGAGACGAGAGAAGAGGAAAAGACGACACCGAGGGTGGATCAACATCGTGATGGGTTGCGTCGGATGACCGGCATATTTAGACGGGAATCGAATTTAGACGGCGCGCAGAGCAATTTGGCCGGAACAATATTCGTGGTCCGGTGCTTGGTCGCACTTGGGCGCAACGCCTGCGGGATACAAGCATGCGTTACAAAGCAGCTCTCTATAATTGCGCATCGACCAAATAATTTCATCTCGCTGCCCGTTCGAGCGGCCCATTGTTGCCTCATGCCAGGAGCTGTAACGGCTCCATAATGCCTCCCCTGCTATCCCTTAACCTGGTCTGACCTCGAGCACTTGTTCAATCACGCCCGACCGTCGCTTAATTAATCATGTAAGATCGAAGTTTATGGTTGACAGTGTGTCCTCCGCGACCCTCCACCCCTCTTATCTCTGCAATTTCGTGCGATTCGCGTTGATTCGACCTCGGGGTGAAGAAATTTCAGCGAGAAATCAGAGACGAATGTTTAGTTTTTGGCGACGATGAAACCGGATATTGACCATCGACAATTAAACTGCGAATTTTTACGCATTTATGGGGAAATTTTTATACAAAATGTATTATAACTGTAATATAAAAAATATAGTATAACGTTCTTCGTGATATTTGATAAAACAGTGTTTTCTTTAATTATATTATTATGAATTAAAACAGTGTTTTTTTTTTATGAATTTTTATAAAGATCCGCAGTTATTAATAATACATATTGTGCGTTAGAAACAGTGCGTTATGAAGATGATTTTAATGATTATTATATTTACCGTTAAAATAGTATATATTAGATTGTGACCATAAAGAGGATTTTAATAATATATTAAATTAATTTTATTTATTGTTATAACAAGTATATAACCGATTATATATATATTAGAAATTGACAATGATTACAAAGAGAATTTTCATTGGATGTGGTAACACATTCAAAATATATAGGTTTGAAACGTGTGTTAGGTTTTTACCTCGTATTTCAAAATCAATAATTTAAAGAAAAAATTACGTAATATCTTCTTGCACTAACGTGAAGTTTCAAAATCTACCTTTTGCACCCCGCTGGGATGTACATATAATCTTGACAAAATATTCGAGCAAGCCTCATAAATTTTCTATCGACATTTTAATTTCAGCTGCAAAATCATCTGTCAAAGTCAAAGTAAATAATATTCGTAGGTGTGTATTTTAACATCGAGTCTGACGAAACTCGAAGATCGAACAGCCTTGAATTCGCCGCTCCATTTCTCCCTTTCACTTTCCCCAACCTAGGAAACCAATTAGAATTTTAAATAAATCGATGACGTTACAGGCCAATGAGGGAAACGCGGGACAATGTGTGTTTCGAGGTCAATCAGCGTTTCGAAAGAGCCGAAATGAACGAGATGTTTCTGCGCCGTTGGATTTTAACTAATTGGCCTCTGATTGAAATCCTCATTAACGAATATCGACGCGTTGCGCCTCATATTTTAATTAACCAACTCCCGAAAGATTCGCGGGAAATCAATCGTTTACAATCGATTGTTATTCTTATTACGATGTCAATCCTCGACGGATAATTTATTCTGAAGTTTAAAAAAATTTCTAAATCTTGTAAATTTCATTTCTTTTCATTTCAGTTTCAAACGATAGTGGAGAAAATTCGGCAAGCTCCGCTGTTAGTTACTTTGTACAAAACTTCCCGGTGCCTTTGCGCAAAACAACGTGAAACGAAAGTTTTTTAAGTCGGTAATGAATAAATAACGGCGAAACTTTCGCATTTTCATACGATCTTCTGCAACTACAGTTCTAAACTTCCGATGGTATTGCGTGCGTGTGTGTATACTACTTGCGACGTCGATGCTAGAACCCTGCTGCTGTTTAATGCCCGATCGAATTTACGATTCCCTTTATACCTCTTTCATCGACTATACCGCTGCTGCAGGGGCCTGTACCGTATCTCGTGTCGAAATCAAATCTCGTAGTAATGTTCGCGAGAAGGAAGTTAAATCAAAACTGGCAGTCTTTAAACGTAATTGCGTTAGCAATCCTCCGACTGCTTCTTTCGGATCTACCAAGGACGTTCCTCTTTGAGGACAGACGTTTCCTCCCAAACTTTCGTTCCGTTTGAGTAAATATTTTATCAAAAATTTGTAGAAGTTGCAGTATTCGATTAGCTAGAGGTAAACGCTTGATCAAACTTTCAGGAGAACAGTGTGATACGCTGTAAAATATAATTTCGAGTCTTTGGACGTCGACTTGTCAATGTAAAACGAAACGGTGAGATTCGTTTCATTACCAAACAAGTAACAATCAAGATTTGCAAAGAATTCTAAAAATTCAAAGAATATCACCCTAAAGAGTCCCTCTAGAGAATCTTCCTCCAGAGTAAAATTTAAAATTCCGCCTTTGGATTAAAAATCCTGGAAACACGTAATAATAAACCCCATCTTCGATAATTGTTTCGAAAGTAGTTGTGCCAGAAACGCGCCCTCGAAGGTCTCTTCGACGTCGAAGAGCAGCTCGAAAACTTGGATCGTTGAACGCTCGTTTATAGGGTGTCGGTATGGGCTTCCGGTGGAGCGTGTCCGGCGTAACAAGACACGGCGCGCACCCCTCGAAAATTGGCACTTTTCGTGTACACTTAACCCCTTCCCCCTCCCCTCTCACCCCGCCCCCCTCGCTCGCGAGCCAGGAGGCAACGTTTGCACGTGCATAAAGGCAAAATGAGCGAGCGTACGATCCGTCAAGTGATGGTTGCCGCCGCATATGCCACCCCTTTTTTCGAGCCACCCTTTTCACTGGTCCCAACCAAGGTACCTCTCTCTCTCTCTCTCTCTCTCTCTCTCTCTCTCTCTCTCTTTTACCTTTCCATCTTCGACCGTCCTTCTCCCACATTCGAGGGCAGCCTTTACACCCCAGCCTCCCGCGAGCGATTCGACGCGATTCTTTGTTATCGAAAACGCGTCTGCGAACAGCAGCGTAAATAAAAAGCCGGCCAGGAGCGGCCAGGTGTTGGCCCCCTTCGACAATGCACGCCAGGCCTCGTTGTTGTAAATCGAAGTTGCGCGCCAGTTACACGCTCCTTCTCTTTTATTTACCCTCTCTCTTTCACGTGCCTCTGTCACCGATTATGCTCTCCCTAGCTCTCCCCTTTTGACACAAAAATGTCAATGCCCAAAGCTCTCCAGCTCCCTCTGTCGCGGTGGTGGTTGGGCTACACGTGCTCCCGGGGGACGCGCGTCACGTGGCCGGACACCGTGATTCCGCCACTGTTTGTCGAAATTTTCATGCGGTCGACGAGGGGACGAGGAAGGGGGCGCGCGAATTTCTATGGTTACGCGTGATTGACGCGATCTCGAGATAAGGACGATTGTCCGTGCTCGACGAGGGTTCGATTTAAGGGTGGTTTTGTTCCGACTTCTTGAGAAGTTGCGTGATGTAGTAATGTTCGTACATGCGTGTCCTTGTTAATTCGCACTCGTCGCGTTCGAATGCTATTGTTACAACGAGAAATTAATATACTTCCACGCTAGATTCAATTTCACTGTTCGTTCCGTGAAAAAGAGGGATGTTTTTTTAACGTTCGAAGAAAATCGTAAGATGAAATTGAAACGAATAACATATGAAAATTATTATCCAAACAATCAAATAATTGGTAAACGTCGTCAAATTTCGTTTACATCAATTCCATCTAATCGAAGAAAGTTCTCTGCCGGATTTGGGTTCTCAAAACTGAGTGGATAACGTAAATAAAGGCAAATTGCAATGAATTTAATCATTCTGCTTATAATCACCCGGTACAAATAAATTAACAAACAAACGAGTCGTCGTTACAACGAATTAATATCGTCTCGATATTATTAATTCGCATCGAAAATCATTCGTTGGCACACGACAGAAGGATACGATAGAAATTCCATCGGCTGTGAACGTGTTAATGTGGCGACGATACACGCGAAATATCGATATGCGGACTACTATCGTTTCACCTGGGGTCCAGAAACGGACGACCGATCGTTGGCAACGATATTTAAAGGACTGTTTTATACTTTATTCGCATAAAGTGAAATATTGGGAAATTAAATTGTTCGGTAATATCGAGCGAATGCAGGCGACGCAATGTTTCCAATGGTGAAAGTTTCCATGGTGGTGGTGGTGGAGTGATCGATCGCGTCGATACGTTCTTGCGGTTTCCGTCGAGGGGCGAATCCTTTTCAATTCTTTCTCTTTCTCTCCGTTTGTTTCTTTGTCGATCGAGCTGGAAGAGACTTCGAGGAGGAATTCACCACGTCTCGTTGCTGTCTCTTTTTGTTTCTTTTTTCCGCCCTTTTCTTTTCTCTCCTTCCTCCTCCTCTTTTTTTTTTATCTGATTTCGCTCTTTGTTGAATATTTCGTTCAAGCCGTGGCTGCTTCAACCGAGGTTCTTACCGGCGAAATGAATAGAGTGGATTTCGCTCGAATTCCATCGATTCTCTTCGGCACAGTTAAACAGAGTCTGTCCGATCCGTGTTCAGTCGCGAAAATGCCCGTGAAAATTTATATTTCCCCGTGATTACAGATCGACGAACGCGAACGCGAGCGTTCGATTAGAACGAACGACGAGAATTTTGTTTCATTCACTGCGCGAGGAACGTTTTCCACTTTTGGTCTGTTTTATATATATCATATGCATCCTTTAGTTTTGTTTCAAAATTTTCATTTTCCGCCCCACAAATTTTTCTTCAAATTGATACCTGCAAATTCAATCTCTAAGTGAATTTAATTTCACATCAATTAAAAGTTGAACACGACGCTTGATCTTTCGCTAGCACCTCGACAGTTTTTGATTCACAACCCTCCCCCCTTGTTTCATCTCCACGAAGATTTCATCGCGTTGAAAATGAATTTCCTGGGTAATGGACGTCGAAAGACTTTGAACGTTGCGGCGAAGAATGATACATATCCTCGTGTCATTCGTGGCTGCCGAGCTTGGTAAACGCAAGACGGAAGAGTGCTAAAGATAACTCCCCTCCCGTAAAAAGTTGCAGCGAGCAGAATTTATTACGAAGTTTTATGGGAGGCAGGCAAGTATGCATCAAGCGTTTAATCTTGATACATATTACAAGCACGCCGTATCACTGGGATTGTTCTTTATGGCGAAATATTGAGATAGATCCTTCGCTCTTCGATAATTAATTGCTATCTATCTTCTAGATACAAAGTATGGGATGGACCCGTATTTGAAGAAATAACAGGAAGGAGATAATTTTACGCCGATATACTGGTGCTGGAAATGATTCTACGTGAAAGAGCACGAGTCGAAAAGAAGGAATAAATTTTTTCGAGAAGATCGAGCTTGAAAATTGATCAAGTATACTCGAATTTCATTAATTCCACACACTGGTCCGATGCAAAAATAAGTAAGAGAAATGGGAAAAAATTTGTTTAGTTCAAAAATAAGAATAAAAATTGCGCTGGTACACGTCAAATTACGAATCGAAATTCATCCATTCACTGATTATTGAAATTGCTCGTCTTACATAGATATTTAAGATATTCAGCGGAAATTAATTCGCTATGAAATTAATCCGTATATCTGTGCTAGCTGCTCTGTGTCATCTTAAATGTTTCAATTTTTCACGAATGCAGGATAATATCTCGAAAATGAAGCACGAAACGCGGGAAAATCAAGATCGTACGTCTCGGAGCAGTTCGTAATCAAAAGATTTCTGGATAAAGCCTTCGTACGTCAAAGCAAATAGATCAAGAATAGATCCTAGACCGCGTAGACCTTAAAGCCATTGAACGAAACCCTTTGTGAACATGTCAAAACTCGAGGAGAGTCCTTGTACTTCCGTGAGTTCGAAGCTACGCGATAGAAATCTTCTCCGCGTTAAAGCAAATAGATCGAGAATGGTCGAATGCTCGGTGGATTAAAAAAGCTGCGCGATAGAAATGTCTTATATATCGGAGCGAAAAGGAGGGCAGGAAAGAAATTTTCAAAGGAGACCGTACTTATCAGACTGTATTTATCGAACTTCCCGTATGAATAATATACAGGAAGAACCATAGACTGCAAGATCCCTGATAGGGTTCGTTCGTGTTGGTGCAAACACTTTGAAAGTGGATTTAATAACCACCGTAAACCTAAACGCTGCTTCTAAAAAGTATTTTTAAATCATCAACTGGATCGTTTCTTAATTGTTTGTGGTTTTCTTCAGTTACGGAGTTAGAAAGAAATCGTTGAAAATCAAGTCCAATTTCCGTGAAGCAAAGAATAGAAACGATAATAAATCTACGAATGATAATAGTGAAATAAATTTCTGAGTTTATAAGATATATTATATAATGACGTAATGTGACGTTCACAGAATTTCCCAGAAGATCTACAACTAGATCGCGAAGGAAATTTAATGGAAAAAATTGTAATATAATGTAATATAATGATGTACAAATTTTTTTATTATTTTTCACAGTGAACAACAAACAGAAACAATCCTTTCACGAATATATAAAATCTCCACTTGTGATATTACCCGCAAGATTTATTTATTGTATTTATTATAACATATATATATATAACTAGATCGTTTATATGGAAAAAGAACGTTTGACAAAATCATCCTGAAACTCTAGGTATATTGTTCGTCAAACAATCTCAAACAGAAACATCTCCGTCCCACTTCGACGTTCTTCGCGCGAACAATTAAAATCTCGAAATCTATCGCGTCCAGAACGGGACGAATCTGGCAGCAGCTCAGGAAGCGCAGCTTAAACCCGGGGAACAACTCGTCGAAATTTTCCAAATACCCATTCGCGAATGCTCAGTGTTATTAGGAATTTCCTTGTCTCATTACAGACGCGTGCTTAAACACCTCTCGGTTTCCCCCAGCCATTCCGGTGAAATCAAGGCGCAGCTTGTCCCTTCAACACCCCCTACGCGTCGTTGTCTTCAACCAACCCCTCTCAATCTCCCTGTCTCTCTCTTTCTCTCTCTCTACCTTGCACTTTGTCTCTCGATGTCTCACGGCCTGGTAACTTACCTTGTACCTGCACTTAGAATCTCAACACCGCCTGCAATTCGAGGAATTAGGAAACTCTTGGCCCGTAACTCGATTGGAGTGCATTCGAATTCGCTCATTTCATCCCCTCACCCCTCCCACCCCCACCGCCAACCGAGTGCCTGTATTCCTGTTCACGCCGATGCGTCGCGTACACGAACGCGGAAAGATCAGGAACGATGCGTGTCGGGAACAGAGGCTGATCTTCCGCTAATTTTCACTGGTCGTCTCCAAACGTTCGGCTCTGCGTCTTATCGGAGAATGGACGAACGAGGAGTGAGTGTTTTGGCAACCGGGGTTTAATGGAATTCTTTCGTAGGTTTTATATATATATATATAATAGGATTCTCCACACTCTACAACATTGTACAACTTGAAACTAACATACACATTCCGAAAATATTCATTGCTTCAGCGTAATATTATTTCATCAATCAATCATCATTATTTCATTATTCATTATTTTATCACGACATTTTCATTCATTATTTCGCTACTACTAAAAATTTTCTGCTTGTACCAATTCAACTTTTCAATGTCTACCTAAACCTTTAATTTGAAGCAAATGGGTACAAAGAGTGGTAATTTTTTTTTTGTTTTTTGTTTTACTCTAGTAATTAAACGAAAATAAAGGGTTAATTAAACTTAAAACAGCAGCCAAGTACATCGAGTTCCTTTGAACGTACATACACCTCGCTGGTGAAGTCGGAATTCACGCTGGAATGTTACTCCCATGGGCATTGTAATTCTTTTCAACGTTCCAATGGCCAGCTTTGTGTGTTCATTTTGATACGAACGTAGTTAAGAGCGTATTTATCGTGCGAGCTCTATTGGATTTAACCCTTCAGCTGCAGCGAGTGTACGCGCGCAAACACATATCGGTGAGCGACTCAATGAGTTTGTTTCCCTCGTTTTGCGCTCGGCGGGTTCGCTTTAATTTTACAATTATATTAATTTTACAATAATAATTAGACAGCATATGAGTTTGTAGTTTGACATCGCGCACGCCGCGCGAAATGTGTGTATTTCCACAATTGCTGGTCGCGGAAAGTAAAAACCTCGAGATAAAATAGCGTCGATAGGAAAGTGCTTTTTAAACGAGAAATATTGGACGAATTATTAAATGAAGAAGCTTCGTCGTTAACGTACAGCGACATCATTGCACTCGAAGGCTCGGATTGATTTTCTTTTTTTGGTAGATTCTGCTGTTCGAACATATTGAAATTTGAAAGGTGGATCCATGCACTTGGAATCGAAATCTGTATTCGTCCGTTCGAATTGACAATATTAAATTAGGAATATATTATTAATTAAATTTTAAATTTTGAATTAATTAAATTTTAAATTAATTTAAATTGGCAGTACTCATACTATTAATTTAAATTATTAAAACTGAATACACTCAAAGTCGAATAATTGTGAATTTCGATACTTAACACGAGAACTACCGACTAAAGTGTAATATTTGTGGGAAAGAAATTAAAGTGCAAGGTACGAGAAAAAGTTAATAATACAATAAAGAACACAATTTTATCAAAAATCACTCGAGCATCTAAAAATACACTCTTTTTCCATAGAAAATTATAAATTGATCATTTTGACCACTTTGATAGTTCTAGTGTTAAATTCGAATGCAAAAGAAAACCAATTAACAATTCTAAATCAATCTCAATTATAAAAGTACCAGATACTGTGACTTTTATAAATTAATTCTCAGTGACAGTACTGTGACTTTTATAAATTAATTCTCCGAAAAAGAGAGAGAGAGAGTGTGTTAAACTTCCTTTTTTCTGCATCAAGAGTTCAAACTTTAAAAAATAGTTTTTAAGAAAACACGTAAAGTTTCGTTTAGAAAGTACGCAATTCCATGAAAAAAAAAAAAAAATGCTTTTATGTAGGAAAGAGAGAACTTTATTTTTGCGCAACAAATACGCAAACTAAAACTAAATGTTTTTCCGTCTACCTCATTTCGTTTATAAATAATATCTTAACTTGGGTAAATGTCGAACGAGAAATTAACGGGTTTCCCCTGTTTAAATTCCAAATATGCAAACAATCTACGCCATATAAAAATCCACCATATGAAAACACATTTTTCCTGCGACGCGTTCAGTTTCCACAGCACCCGTCGAAATAACAATTTTCACGATGCCAACTTCCATTTCATTCGTTTCAATTAAACATCGGCAGAATGTTTAATTAAACAATTAGCAGATGTGAATTAATTAAGAGTGTCTCGCGTAAAGAACCGTTCAAAAGAAGACGGTCAACGTCTTCTTACAATGTTCTCGGCGTGTTCCAATTTACACGAACGTCAAAGAACTCTGCGAAACGATAAAACTGATAAAATGTTAAATGAAATTCTATCTGTCTCCCAGTAAATTGAAAATAAATCATTAATTAAGAGCTTTCGCAACGAGGACTCGTTTGAAGAAATTCTCGCAAAGATCAAAGGAATTTCTGTAAAATCGAAACTAAATTTAAAATTCGCGAAATTGACGTAAATTTTTAAGCAAAAGTAGTTCGACGCTTCTCGCAAAGGCCGAAGCAATTTTTATCAAGTCGGAAAAATTAAATTTAAAATTCGCGAAACTGGCATAAATTTTTAAGCAAAAGTAGTTCGACGCTTCTCGCAGAGGTTGGAGCAACTTTTATCAAGTCGAAAAAATTAAATTTAAAATTGAAAGTAACTGACATAAATTTCCAACCAAAATTATTGTCAATTCTACAATAAACTTCTCGCGATCGAAACTAAATTTAAAATTCGCAAAAAATTCAAGTTAATTCGACACTTCTTGAAAAGGAGCAAAGCAATTTTTATAGAATCGAAACTCAAAAAACCTCAAAAAATCGAAATTCAAAAATTCGCCGAATTGAATCAAGATTTAACGAGAGAAATTTGCTTCGAACCGAATCAAGAATCAGTTACGATTTGATCGAACTTCAGTTCCAAGAACGCGAGAATATATTTTTTCAAGGAAATCCTCTTTTGATCGTCGCGTTCGGCATCGACGCGCTTGCGATTCGATCCCTGTATCGTCGCTTCGGATTAAAAATCGAGCGTAAATCAACAGACAGCCGAGCTGGCCAAGCACAAGGGAGTGTTCCGAGGAAAACATAATCAATTCTGTACACCGACGTAGTAACCGCTGCTCGAGAATCACACCTGCAAGCTGTTGTTGTCCCTGCAACGAACACCAGCCACACAGGCGAGCGCTGATCCGACAAGCAGTTATCGGCCAGCGTGTCGCGACGACGCCCATAAATCACGTTAACTCGATTTTACGACGCGTCGATGGTTATTAAGTAGTATCGAGCTGCAGATAAGCAGTCGCGCCGAGCTACCTTTTCTCAACCAATTTGCAACGGGATTCTTACGGTGGTCGTCGGTGGGATTACAGACTCTCGAATTAATTCCAAACGAGCGCAAACGTAGGATGTTTCTCAGTTTCAAGTCAAGGCGTCTAAATTGTTTATTTTTGTGACTAAAAGTGACCATGTACGTGTACAGAACTCGGAGAGATGATAGTGTAAGCAGGATAAACAGGGAAGAACGCAGAGGAAATGGAGAACGTAAATGAGGAAGCAGTGTGCAAATGCACAACTTAGGAGAGGAAGAAAACTTAAAGTACGAAATTAACAATAACCCAACTAAGATTGTTAGTACATCGAAAAAGAAATAAAACGAACAATACGAAAAGAAGAAATATGCTTGATTTGTGACGAACAAACAGAGAAGAGTACCTAAACCACATGATACTAGAGTACCCCAAGGAAGAAACGACCAACCAAAAAAGAAGCACTTGAACAGAACAGAAACAACAAAACAAACCCTTGCATAATAAAAACAATAAAAAACGAAAAAGACGTGAAAAGAATATTCGAGTACGTACAAGAGACCGTGAAATTAAGGACTTTCCACAGAGACAAGTGAAAAGGCAGATAACCTAAAGGAACTGGACCAGTATTCAAATGCAAGTATAAATGAAAATATATTTTATATAATAATAATATATTTTTAATTGTATATCTTTAATTATATAATATATTTTATCAAATATACGTATAAAATAATATATACATAAGATATTACATATTATAAAACAGGATTCCCAAATTACTAGGATTAAGCGCAGTAACCTAATATACAAATAAAATAAATCAATCAATAAAGTGACTATATAGGATTTAGATGGTTTCACGGCAATGAATGTTATTAAAAAAAAAAAAAATCCTATGAAAAGTTTTTTCAAAGTCATCGTATTTTTTGGGGTATTAACATGTATATTTTATAATACTGCGTCGTAGTCGATGTCGAGACGATTACGACACTATGAAAAGGTGAGTTTTACAGGATTTTTCTTTTAATAATATCAGATGCACGCCTTGAAACCATTTATGGAAGCATGTCTGCATCGGTGGAAAAATACTCGCGTATGCTGGAAGATTTCTCAAAGAGGAATTCGCAGCATTTTTAAATTAAAAGGGATCCCGAAGCGCGCCACGTGAAAGATATTTGCGTATGTGGGGCAGTTTTTAAAAGAATTCGTTGCTTATTGAAGCTGACACGTGGAATTTTTGGATCGGTTGGTTGAAAAGGAACTTCTCTTATATTGTTTTGCAGCGAATAAATGGAGAGATCGAGTCTGAAATATACACTCGGAGAAGATTCATACGATTCGCAATGTAAAGATTAAATTTAAAATGCGATATGCAATGGAGAGATTAAATTTGAAATGTCCGTCCGAAAGAGATTTCTCGAATACTTTGCAGATCAATGTACATCATCTGTAACCCCATCGAAACTCCAGAATGCATCGTTTCAACACCGAAACTACCAACGACCAAAGTACTACAAAGGAGAAATAAAAGTGTAAAAAATAGAAAAAAAAATTTAGAATTCACTAAAAATCACAAGCAGGAATACCATTCTCAAGATACTCAAAGCCAACAGCGATAGATCTAAGAAGTTTCTGTGAAAAATTGCCAAACGATAACCATTTCGGCCTAATACTCCAATAGAATTCAATTACAATTGTACAATCTAACGTTATACAAATATAAATATAAAATATAATCCAATTAAACACGTAACATTTTACAATTATAATCTAATTAAAGAATAATAATTAATTCAACGTCTCGCGACTGCGGAGAATCCGAAACGGCGAAAGAACTCGAAACTTCTTCCTCGTAGCACCTTCGTCGTAGAAAATGTTAATTAAAATCTTGATCAAAGTTGCATGGAAACTGAATGGGAAAGCGGAAGTTGGAATGGGCCGGCTAGCACATCCAATATCGTATTATACAGAGTGCACGCTAATCGTACGCGAAGTTCCAACCAAATCGCTGACCCAAACACCCACGCGATCCCGGAAACCGACACGGCACCAGCATGCACGCTTCCTTTCTCAACGCCGCTACCTAATGTACAGGATGGAAAGAAAAATTTATCCGTGACTGTCACAGATGAATTCTGCACCTTCGATTTGATGGAAATACACGTAAAGAACCTACCGCAAAATTCTACTCACCATAGAACCATAGTTCTTTTGTAAAATGGCAAAAAAGTTTCTTAATCATTTAACACTGCGGCCGCGTGCTAACAGCGACTTTATAGTTCTGGACGCGTGGATGTCTATTTCACGTAATTTTCGTATCAGATTTCACTAACATTTGATTCATCATAGTTGTAACATCAGTGTGAGTTTAAATGAACAAATGATAAAACTAACTGTTAACATTATTCGAAATATAAACATTATGCGATATAGACTAGACATCCACGCGTCCAGAACCATAAAGTCGCTGTTAGCACGCACGCGTCTTCAGTGTAAAATGAATAAGAAACTTTTTTGCCATTTTATAAAAGAATTATTAAGTTGCGATCTATGATTTCTTGGAAAAGTTTTACCTTCATGATGAGTAGAATATAATACAAAAAAAAAAATTCAAGGTCAAGGTGAATTTTGCAGTAGGTTCTTTACATGCATTTCCATCAAATCGAAGATGTAGAACTCGTCTATGATAGCCACGGACAAACTTTTCTTTCGTTTCGCGCCATCTATCTGCATCTGTCCGCAATTTTTCGTTTCCCGTCCAAATGTTCGAGAGGAACATCGCTGCGAGGAGGCAGCGATCAATCGCTAATGGGCGACGCGTGTTCCACGATCGATAAAGTTAAAGCTTAACGCGCGGATACACGATGGTTAATAATTATCGGTGGCACCGGCGCGTTCATTAATCGCTGGTCGCGAGCCTGGTGTGCGCTCGCGATTAACGATATCGTACGCGTGTATCTGACTGTACGTGTTTCCGTTTCCATTATTATAGATGAGTCGCCAAAACGATACTCGACTGGAGCATTGTACATCCTAATACTTTTTCAACTGCTTTTTGACAAGTGGGATGACGATTGAATTAATCATCAATTGCTCTCGAATGTTTAGAAAAAATTTGAGACTTTAAAAAAAGAAAAACAATGGATCGTCAAGAAATTCTAAACGACTTTTACAGAGTCCTTGACCGTGATTTCTAGGAAATTCCACTTTAGGATACAGAGAACTAATTAAATTCAAAGTTGTACTGTTGCACGAAATTGTACAATACTTTCGTGTGAGAAACTTTCTTTTTCACAGAATGGTGACGTACACCATTTCTAATTTAATTTTCTTCTGTCTTATACAGTTTCGCGAATATATCTTCCAAGAGGGATGCTTCCATCCCTAGGGCCGTTTCTCAAAAGAGATTGCACCACAATCGTACAAAGTTTCAAATTTTCAAAGTTTCGGAATATTCAGACAACATTAGGTTTTATTAATTATTTATGACAATTGGAAAATTTATTTCCATTTAATTACCGGGATAGCAACAATAGTTAATATTAATTATTATGTGTCGGTTGCGTTGTCGGTTGGTAATTTATTCGTGCATCAATTTAGCAATTAATTAATCAAACGTGACTAAATTTGGTGTACACTGAATCGAGCGAATGCAACGTGGCGTATTGGTGCGGTTATAGCGTCGAAATAATGAAAAACGTGAATACAATAATTAGACGGCACGAACGTCGAGTGTATCGTAGAATATTTATCAGACGCTCGAAGGTCGAATGTTTAAATTTCTCGCGCGTCGAGTTCAAACGTTTATAATTTGCAAGTTTAAACGTTTTGCAATTTACGATCCATAATGTAAAATTACGGCCGTGATAATTTACAATTTGTAATTTAAGGACTGATAAATCGAGGGCCGAGGAAATTTACGCGAGTTTATCACCTACGTAAACAATTTCATTTTACAGATTTCGTTTGCTTGCGTTTGCTTGCGTTTGACACTTTTTTCGCTGCAATTGTCATCGCAGTTCTCGATTCACGTGGCTCGTTAGGGCCAATTCTACCTGTTATTGCTCCTCCCCGATGAAGAAGAAGCAATGAGATGTTCGCACGCACTCTCGAGTGCGCAATTTTTAATTAAAACGCCGTAGAGTGCGCCTGAGAACTCGGAAGACGAGCTGGAGGAACGGTTAACAGAATTACCAGGAAACAGAATGGCGCTTCTGAATATCAACTTCTCGTCGAGAGCTGGAAATTTACCTAACTCCGTTAACTTCGCTTCGAAAGTCCTGCTCCCAGTTGCTGCTGATACTTTCGTCTTACATCTTGCAATAACAAATTAACCCCCTCCTCCCATGCGACTTGCACGACCATTCGTTGTTCCCTCTGAAAATTCTTTCGACCGAGATAACACCAGCTCGACGAATGTTCTTCTACGATCGTAGCGATCAGTTGATCGAAACTGTTCGATTAAAACTGTGTTTTATAATTAGATTTGAGTGTAATATTAAATAAAATTCGAACTCGTTTCGATTGACTGAAGAAAATGTGATTTTTATGTGACTATATCAAATTATATAATAATATATAATGATAATTCTGATAATTAATAATAATAATTTTAAAATATTTTTAGGACGAAACGAAAAATTGGAACATCCATTGACATTGATTAGTATAATGATTTTCAAATTTTGAATTTACCTTGCACTTCAAGTTTATATTTGTGTTGCACGTTGCAAAAAGTTGAACATTCAATCTGCCAAAGACCAACGTTGCATCGATGCAATTGATTTGTACATTTTTTTTCATTGAAATCTGTTTTTTTTAACATTTCCAAAAATTGGAATTCACTGTATCTGTGTGAAGTGTGAGTCGTTGCTCCTGCATTACAACAATCTTATGATTCTTGTAAACACTGATCCACACAACTGTATTGTTTCTTGAATGACTATTTCATCGTCATTTGACCAACGATACTCACCAATGACAAATAATCCAAAGTACACGCCTATTTCTCGTAACTCCCATTAAAATAAATATTTTTCTCGTTATAAAATTCCTTAAAACACGCGAAACAACGCCCTAGAAAAAGAAAAAGAAGAAAACTGACGTCCAAAATTTCAGCCAACTTTACCAACCGCCTCATACAAAACAAAAGCTGACCAGTTTCGATCTCGCATCCCTCGAACATCGAAACAATCTAACAAAAGCAAATAACCCGACGACGACGACGACGACGACGAGAAGGAGGAGCGAGCTCGTTTTCTAACATTTCAAGCAAGGTTTCGTACGAGGAGCCACGAATGGGAGCCGAGAAGACTGCAAGAATTTTACTTTTAGCGTCCGACACTGAACTCCTCCCAAAGAGAATGACGAGAGGCGGAAGGGAGTCGCTTTGTCGCGGGACGCGTCACGGTTTGGACGTTGGTACTTTCGCGAGCACAATATCCCGAGCGAAACGTTCCGGATACCGATGTCACTGACCGGCCCGCGGGGTCCTCCTCCGGTGATCACAGTCGTTTACGACTTTCCGAGGATTCCCTGTACTGGAACACGCTCCGATTCACCAAAGACGAACGAATTTATTCTGGAAGACGCCCAGTGCCAGTTCGTCGTCCGGTTCCAACCCGGGTGGGAGAGTTTCGAGATATTTGATTGAAAATCACGAGGTACGAGGGGGGACGATTCCTATGTTCTCCTTCCGTTCGATCTGCCCTTTCGAAGTTATTACTTCGCTTGCTAACGGCCCAAGTATTTGGCTTTGGAAGCTGCGTTGCGGTTTTCGCGCAAGAAATTTTCAATACACGCGCGTGGAATACAAAGAAACCAAAGTGTGAAAGCACAGTTAATTCAACAAGTGAAAAATTATCGGAGTGCTTTTGTAATTCCGCGAGAAAGAAAATCATATTACGATCTACTTGGTCTCGTTTTGAAAGGAGTGAAGCATTTTGACAGCGCTGAATTCGTTCTGTTTCATTTTCCAGGATGTTTTAACACGATGCAGCAAGTGGAAAAAGAGAAAGTTGCAGAAATTCACGCTGAAAAATTTTGTTTCGCGGCTGAGTCTATGATGAATTACTTGAAAATTGAAAGTTCCCCCTAAAACTTACTTACGATTTCTTTTTCATCGCGTTATTGAAATTTGAACATTAGAGTTAAACGAAGAATTCAAGAAATCTTGATATTTCGTCCAGCTTTAACGTTCAAAGTTCAACAAAATGCCGAAAAGGAATCCTACAGCAAGTTTCAAGGAATCGTTGTAAAGAAAACATTTTAATTTTCAAGACCATGTCACGAGAAAAATTTTTTTAATGTCTTCGCAGGTGTCTTTGTAGGAACATTTTCGAAAAAACTAACTTATGACAGTCGAAATAAAAGTTTCAAAGTTTAAAGCGAGACCAAGTGGTCGTACAATTTTCTTTTACAAAGTCTAGACTATCGACCATGTTTCATCATTATTCGTTCAATTATACTCCTTGCTGTAAACATTTGTTCCATGTATCATTATATGCAGGACTACTTTATTTAATTTAATTAATTTAATGTTTCACTAGAGAGAGAGAGAGAGAGAGAGAGAGAGAGAGAACGACGAATAAAAATTTTTCTATAAAAGCAAATACAATGGAGCTTCGTTTGTACGAATTTGTTGGGAGACAAGTTTGTATAATTGGAGCCCACTAATTCTCTCCTCTGCTAGTGATTTTTCCTTCGCACAATAGGAATTCAAACAGATTCAAACCAAGCAAGAGTTCGTTCAATTAAATTTAGTTCGCATAAATGGAGTTCCACTGCAACAGAATATAATAGGCTGTTTCTAGCACGGAATAGTTTTGAAACCGATATGAAATAATATTCGAAAGCAGCGATTGTAACTACACGCGCAAGAATCTTCATCCCCACAGAAATCTTAAGAATCCAAATAAATATCGTAATTGTTCTCAATTTCACAGCTCGTACGTAACAAAAAAAGTTTTACAAAAAAAAAAAAATCATCTTATTAATTTTATTATTACTAAATAATAAAACGTTTGGATTTGTATGAGTGACGCGACAAACGAGAAACACAGACGGCGGAGCAATTAAACGCGAGAACCTCTTGAAAGTACCTCTTTTCAGGCTTGGTCGTTCCGGTCGCGTTTATCAAGGGTTGTTTACCCCGATACGAGAAGGTGTCGCGAATGAAAGTTGGAGACGGATGTTACCGTTTTCCTTCTTTTGACGCCTTTCCCGGGGAAAGTCTGAATCTTATTAGGCCGAATCATGAGTAATTTCTGATTGGCAAACGGTGACGTGTTTGCCAGTCGACTTTTACCCGAGACCCATCCCCACGATGTCGCGACGCGAGTTCAACTTTCAAACGGGACGGCATTTATATAACGAATGCTGGTATTTAATGATCCCCTGTTTACACGATACCCGCCGTGTCTGGAAATTAGTAGCGCGTTCTTTCTCTTTGACTTTGGTCCTCTCCTCAAGTTCCTCGGGTCGTTGCTCGAGTTCAGTTTCAATTGTTGCTCTTTTCTCTTTCTCAGTTTAGAGCTAGTATTACTGTCCTTTTACCCCTACTTTTAATTTATTTTGTCGTCCTCTCGTTGATAAAAACGTACTGAAAGAAAGATTTTATAAATTTAATGGAAACGACACTTTGTCACTTTAACCTAAATCTAAACCTAACCTAAACCTTTAATATATAAGTTCTTCCCTTTAAGAACAGAAATATGAGAGAAATAAAGGAAATTTTCTGGCGATGGAGTGAAAAATTAGACAAATCGAGATCGTTTCGAACGAGAGAATTGAAGTGTGACGATCAAAGCATCGCTAAACGGCGTTAGAGCCGCATTTTAAAATTTACCGCGGCCAAAGGGATAATGATGGCGGGGTTCACGGGTCGAATGGCCGTACGACACACGTGTTGGCACATTTCGAAAGACGGTTCATCGGCTCTGAAACGATCGTGTCCCATCAAACGGCAATAAAACCGTAATTGCACCGATTTGAATAATAACGCGCCGTTTAATACGCGCGTCCGACGATGACGTTATGTTAATAACGCCGGCTAGTTGCCGTGTAATCCGCTTTCGAATTTCAGTTCTTTCGCGCGTGCTGACTGTTAATAAGGCGTACCGACGCGAAATTGCCAACGATTCGAATAATTGAGCCTATCGTCCGTGTCGGTTCTGTTAAATGTCACGAGCGTGCCACCGACCGGGCAAACCGTTGTACGCGCATCATTGCACGCTTTTCTGAAATCGCGAAATCACTCGCTTGATTAAATACACGGCCTCTTCATTTTCCTATTTGCACGTGTTATTATTTTCAATTAATTTTGCGAGACGTTTGTTTGTACATTGCACGAAATATCGACCTCCATCGTGTTTTGTAACTGCGGAATAATCACTCTTTTTCGAAACTATTGAGAAACCATTTTTCCTAAAAAAAAAAAAGGAAAATTTAATTTTACATTTTAAATTTATTTTCACAGTCCTGACGACTGTCTATTTGAAATTGGACGGAATTTTTGCATAACTTTCCAAGTGAAACTTTCGAGAGAAACTAATCTTGTTATCTTGAATTTTATTATTACAACACGAATCTAGGACCACGATGTTTACACGTGTGACACTTGACAATTACCATGAAACGTTTAGTGAGGCGAGACGTAAAAAACCCCGTGCCAAGTAAATGCAAATGCAATGTCACCGCGGCAAAGGCACGTCAAACGCTCGGGACGTAGTAATTGACTGGAAAAAATAGAGTCGACGAGCAAAGAAGTAATCGCAATCGTCGCGTCCCACCGCGGCTGTTAATGAACGAAACGTCTGCAGTTCTTGTACAACGTTATCGCGACCAATAAACGCGATAATTCGGCCGGCGCCCGCGTGACCAATTATCGGTTTCCGCGAAACTGATTATGTTCGCCAGTAATTCGACCTGCTCGGCATTATTCGATACCTGCGGCCAGGGAAAGCGTACACCCTCTCTCGTTCAAAATCTACACTGGGAAGGTTACTTGATTTTTATCGAGTTGTTTCCCACCTATTTTTTTTATTTTTTAATAATTTAATAAAACATCAAAATATAAAAAGAAACTAATTTTATTAGTTTAATCCGTTATTAATAAATTATGGATTTATTTTAGTGAAAAGTGATTTTTGGCCCACCGTATACTTATGTCGAATATCCATAAATTTTTGGAAAATTTAAGATCTTGCGGCTTTTAAAAGTATCTACATTGTCATTACACTCAGAGTATATGCAGCTGTAAAATTGAACTAAATTATAACACTAGTTTTTTCTTATGTTTTACAAAAAATGTAATTTTGTGTACTAATTAATACACTTTGAATACAAATATACAAAGAAGAAGAAAAAATCATAAATTCGTGGAATATTTTCATTTTTTCCTTTCTTTGCATAATATAATTGTTACTAAACGATATTTAGCATCTACAACTTCGATATGGGTCAAAAGTGACTCAGATCGTGATTCAAGAATTAAAATAGAATAATTGTTGCAACATTTGGTATATGAAGAAAATTTCGATTTAAATTCTATTTCTATTTAAATATACACTAATCATCAATACATATTAATGGTTTATTAATATAATAATATATCAGCTTATTTATTATTGCTGCTTTCTATATCTGCTGTACATGTCATTTATGCGCTAATGGATACGAATGAATAATCGATAGCTGTTGTATTCAACTAATATTTTAGTTGTATGTATTATTAATAATATCTATCGTTGCGTATCTTCAATAATATCTCTTTTGCTGTGTATCATTAATTAGTATCTATTTCTGTTGCAGGTGAGTACCTCCACAAAGATTCTCTTGGATAACGAAACTAACCCTTATTTGTTCCAAAATTTGTCTACTCGATAGGTACGTAAAGAATGTTAAACAAGAATTGCAACTTCACTTTTTAGATTATATAATAATTTTAGTTTACTTATAATAATTGACGAAAACAAGCTACGATGTAATTATTCCTCACGTGACTAGTGATACTTAAAAATCCGTCTCAGAATATGCCTCTCATTTTTCTTACATACATACTAATCGACTGATTTACTCTGAGACAAAAAACGAGAACTACTATTATTATATTACACTATATATATATATAGTATTATATAGTATTTTACGTACTGAAGTTTCAAATTATATACGTAATTTAATTGGCTGTTTTAATTGCCTTGAAAGAACTTCTTTTACTTGGAAGAAAGAACTTCTTTCACTTCCCCAATACCTTTATCATTTTCCATCGTTTTCGTAACGTGAACGTAATTGCCGTAAGTTCAGGTCACGTGAGATGTTCGTGTAACATCGCGTGATTTTTATACGCTTTAAACAGAGTTTGCGGTAAATTATGCAAGGACTTATCACTTACCCTGGTGTTATGGCAATTAAGTTAACGACGAAGGGATAATTGCAGGAAAAAAGAAATTTACTGTAATTGGTTGTCGATGAATAGTTTCCACCACAAGGGGAAGGAGAATTTCGTTATCGAGTACGTGATTAATGACGAAATAATTGGCCCTCGAGTTTGAAAATTTTCTCTAAGAGTTGGTTAGAACTCTTAAGGGTTCCGAGTAGTTAAAGCGAAGGGAACTCGTTAGGAGAGCGCAGAAGATTTTCCTTGGCCTGGCTTGTTTCTCCCGATTCTTGTTGTCTGTTTCGGAAACATAACGAGCTTTACGTTCAGCTTGAAAAACGGAACTCGCTTCCCTCGCTATTTACTCGAAGCGATTTCCCTTGTATCTTTCGATTCGTATTTTCAGTCGTAAATATATCCGTGCATGGTGACTTTGATCGATTTTCAAGCAGACGCTGTCAAGTTAAAAAAAATTTGGAACACAAATACGCAGTACGTTGTTCGAACGAAATTCAAATGAAAACTTTCTTACTAATTTAAACTTGAACTTCTCTGCAATATATATTTCAAGTATAACTTTACGTTGATTCAAATTCGAATTTCTCTCCGTTTAAATCCGCACTGACGTTGCGAAATCATTCATCGAGATTCGTGGAAAATTCGCGAAAGCCGCTCTTCTTGGAAACCTCTATATTTCGCAATCAGTCAGAACCTCTCGTTTTCTTGCGCCTCTCTTCTTACTCCGCCTGTCATTACGCCACCCTCTTTGCCTCAGATCCAGCGCCGCGAAACAACCCTTTCTACTCGCTCTGTCGCTCTGCCGCTCTGCCCTTGATTCTTCCCTCTAATACGATCCGACGAAAAACACTCATCCGTCAGTCAAACCCGGCCGATCACAACGAGCGATGCATTAAACCCCCGAGAAAGGGTCCATAATGTATCCTCCGCTGATCGTGCATCTTGCCAAGGCGAAGGGGTGACATATTTGCTGGGATTCGAGCGTCTCGAAGAAGGCGCGTCGTAAGATTTATGCACGGGCCGACGTTACATTCCTACATGCACACACTCATACGTCAAGGTGTCTGAGGCGGGTGAAGCAGGATGGGGAGATACAAGGGGTGACTGGGATGGAAAATGTCTGAATTTCACGGAGCAACCCCAAGCGCGATTCACAATGAGTCCTGCTACTCGTATCTTGTACTCGGATGATTGATGAACCCTTGTTTATGCACGTCTAGCGAACTTCATCTAGCTTCGCCATTCACTTCCTATTTCTCCTCCCTTCGTTCGATCGACGCACCCCTCCAGAACGAAGTGTAATGCGAACGTGTGAACTATGACGTACAAATTATATTTTGCTAACTTTCACTCGTTCTTTCGTTCTTGTTTGATTTGGATTTTGATACTTGAAAAAATTGAGAAAATTATCGTGGGCGTCTATTACGTTCTCGAGTTCCACTCGGAGCTGCTTTCAAAGAATTCGCCTGATTTTTCTACATTCGAAAACCGAGTGAACCAGTTTAGATACCAAATCGTGCAATCTTGAATCACTGTGGAAGTATGGCGCCTGAAGAAATTTGATTGCTTCTACTTTTATTTCCGCAATTCTCTCAATCTTTTCATTTCTGAGAACCAACTGAACCAAATGGAAGCGAATAGATTAATTTGAAAGTTAGTATTTAAATGTTATTCTAGTATCTAGACACTAAACTGTATAATCTTAAGTCACAGCGTCTGAAAAAATTTGATTGCTTCTGTCTTTATTTTTACAACTTTGATAACTAAATGAACCGCATTAGAAACCGAATGGCTCAATCTTAAGCTAGTATTCATAATCCTGTCAAACTACATAATCTTAAGTCGCCGTGTAAATTACAGTGTCTTCTTCAGTTTCATTTCAACCTTTTCATTTTCAAAGAATCAAAATGATCCCATATTGGAAGCCAAACAGATTAATCTTACGTTGGTATTCAAATTACATTGTCTGAAACGATCTGGCTCCTTCTATTTCAACTTACGAAGGATCCCCTTCGCTCGCTCCATATTCGTTTCATAACCTCAATCCCTCCATCTCTTTTATTTCTTCTTCTGCCTGTCCCTCTTTTATTTTTTTCTTCCACGTTCATCCCCACCGGGCGAAACCTTTTTCATCGGCCACGAGTAGAATTCTTATCGAATGTTCGCTTTTGCGCGTGTGTGTGTCTGTGTGTTACATCTCTTCACAAGCCCGGATGGAATGCATAATTAATTTCTCGCGCGGCGCTGTTTTTCCAGCGGCGTCATCATCGCCGACGATTCGCTTCGCTAAGAGCGTGTTCGATCGACGCGGATAATAAATTGATCGCGTGTGTTCGAGCCTGTTTTATTCACTCCGCGCGGACCCTTCTCCGCGGTGGTTATCAGCGTGTAATTAGTCGCTGCTTGTACGTCTGCCTTTTTGATCCGTTTGCCGCGACATAATCGCTTTGCAAACGTTTCTTTCTCGATTTCACGTGTATCTCTCCACGTACACACGTGTAATTTATAGTCCGCGTTTGCATGAATTTAAATTCCGCGGAGACACGAACGCGGGCCAGTTTCTGATCTCGTTAGAGTAAACGCGAAGGCGAAGAATTTTTTTTTTTTTCTTTTCATTGGAATAAATTTATATAATAAATTTAATTTCGTTACAATAACGTATTGAAATACTTTCATGTCACTGGTAC
Organism: Melipona bicolor; assembly: GCA_030673865.1. NCBI lineage: Eukaryota > Metazoa > Arthropoda > Insecta > Hymenoptera > Apidae > Melipona > Melipona bicolor. The sequence continues at coordinate 4,768,487 of JAHYIQ010000004.1, read as the reverse complement.
AACATTATTGATGTTCGGTTGAACTTTTATCGAGAAATTGTAGAACGCAAGTTGGAGAAACATTTGCAATAAAAGAAAAGTAATTTTAAATACAGTTATAAGGAAAAACTTGAATATTTTAATATCCAAGGTACCATTTCACGTAAAAAGTCATAAAAAGATGTCAACCTTCTCGTCGCAGTATTTAAAGACATGGTATATACGCTCTCAAATCATCGACTAAATTTTTTCGTTCATTTTTGAATATATAATAAATAATTGAAGAGGTATTTCAATATTCACTGTTTACACGAAGCAACAAAAACATTCCCGAAAACAACTATAATCAGGATGATGGCGCTCGTTAATTACTCATACCACGCGATAGAATCCTCGAGTGTGATCCCACCCCCCTTTTCCTCGGGTCTGCCCTTCCAATTCTAATTATGAGCCTTCGGGATGATTTGTTTTTGATTGAAAAAACACCGGTGGCCGGGTTGTTTCACCTTTGTGTTGGGCCAGGCCGCGCGAAGAAGGCTCTCGTTCCACGCTGCTTCTTAATTAATGCGGCTCCCCAGAGTGTAATCAATAGAGCGACCCGCCTCTGTAAATTTCCAGCGATTTATTTGAAAAGAAAACGAAGAGAGCGTCTCGACAAAAGAAGAAACATGGGATTTAATAAATTCGAGGCAGCGATTCTTTTTTTGTTTTTTTGTTTTTTTTAAATAAAGATTTTTCAAATTTTTTGCAAAGGGGATGAATAAAATATACTTTAAGCCTCGGGAGAAACGCATTCGTTTCTCAAAGAGAATTCAAAATAGTTCAAAAAGGGTGGATGGTAAACATCCAACGCTATTTAAGCTCTGTTCGTACTAATTTATACAGATGAAGATCAAAGTCAAGAGTTTAGCAGTCGGAAAGTTTAGTAGTCGAATTTTTTCAGCGAGTCGAATTTTTAAACATGACAGAGCGAAATTTAAAAATTTAAAGTTCGCCGCCGCTTTCGTGAATTTGAAAATTAAGAGACACGTTGTGCATATTGACCGCACGTTAATAATTGTTACGTCAATAATTAAATAACTATTAATATATTAATTAATAATTAAATAATTAAAATTCCTATTAACGGTTCACAGTAATAAGAAAAAACCGTGAAATAATCGTGAAATAAATCCTCTCTTTTCGTCGAAAAATAATAGTGTCCACTTCATGTACATTATTTTCTTCTTTCCTTTTAAATTTCTCTGCCGAAATGCACAAATTTGAATCCCCCAATAAACGCTTCGGTGCGAGGGAAACAATGGAATCGTCACACCATATGCATTAATAGCGGCAAATGTGTTAAACCGGTTTCGAATATTGCATATACACGCGGTAGTTAAAACTTTCGCTAAATTTTATTACACAATACTGCGACACGTGTACCGTGCGTGTTTGTGTAAGCGCAGTGGTACGCGTTTGTATTGTTTTGATCGTGAATTTTACATTCTGCTGAGTCCAGCGTCCGCCCGTTACTGTCGCGCCGGATTTTATTGCTCGAGCTCGTTTTAACTGAATTAACGCGATCGCGTAATTCGCAAAACGAACCGCAAAACAGGTAGAATTTAAATTTCTCGCTGAATATCGCGCGGCCAACCCTCTGTAAATAAACGATTAACAGGCTCGCGCGAAACAGCTCGCGGAGAAAACGAAAGAGACGACTCCTCGCGTAAATCGGTGTTTTCAACCTGTTCCAAAGATTTAAGCTTCGCGAAGAAACATTTCGGTGGAGGAAAAAGCTGATGAAATGAAAAGGGAAGGCTCGAGAGTAATTTACTATTAAAGTAATTCGAGCGATTCGTTTGCTGAAACAGAATAGAATTCGGATATTTTTATAGAATTTCTATTGTTTAATGTAATAGAATGCTTAGAATATATTATATAATAGATTTATACGTTATTATAATACTATAATATAATCTAGTTGTAAGAAATTATTTTGGGGACAAAAACTCTGCCCAAGAGTCTAATGTAACATGTAACAGCCCTCCGTAATTTCGAAATTGAAATTATCAAAGAGCAACAAATCTTGTTACATGTTCAAAGGTAACAACGAAAAATCACGAGCAAGTTTCATTAATTATTCATAAACGTGAATTTAACCTACAACCGATCGTAAACAAGAAGCCATAAGCATATTTCGTCATGAAACTCGTCTGTCTATTCCAACCCGCGGAATTAACCGGCGCGCAGTTTCTCAAGCCCGATCCACTTCGAAACCGAATTATTCCATAAACATGTACTCTCCTGTGGAAAATTTAAACAGCCACGCGAACAGGAAATATACACCGCGTTGCCTGGGAACTGGGTGGGTTCAATTCGCAACTAGAGAGAGAGAGAACGAGCGTCTAATTTAATCGAGGCAATTAAAATGCCATCCAGCCTGCGCGATTCACGCAGCCAGTGTCGAAATGGAACGGTTTTCAACCGCAAAGCAACTCCAAAGCGACACCAACTTTGGATCCTTTCGACGCTTCTTCTTCTTTCTACTACTTTTCTTTCTCCTCTTCATCTTGCTGATTTCACTTCGTCTCGCATCGCCTTTCCACCGTTGGCTCGCTTGCTTTCTTGCGCCGCTTGATGGAATGCATAATTAATTCGTCGAGTTGGGTGTCAAGCGCAGTCTTCTTCGCGAAATCGCCGCGATAAGAACCGGCGGATTACCGCGCGGGCGATGACACAACGTAAGCGCTACACTTCGGTCAATCTTGGCAAGGGTCCTCGAGAGAAGAGAACCCACGGTGGAACAACTAATTCGCTGGTTTGCTCTTTAAGCCTCGCTGTTATCCGAGGATTCGAGGGTGGAACGTCTTTTTTCTTTTTCTTTTTTTCTTTTTATATCTGTAACTGATGACTGTGATTTCTCTTCCGTTTTATTTGTCTTTTTTTCTTTCAATTGTTTCTTCTTCCATCTCTTTGCACTTTTCATTGGATTTCTAATTTCATTCGAAGAATGAAAATTTTCCTTTGAGAGTCACGTCGTAGCTTTAAACTTAAATTAGCAAAGCGCTCTTCATTAAATTGCTGAATTCTGTTTGCAACTGTATTTAAAATTGACGAAATTTCGTTAAAAAAATCATTCTTCAAAAACACGCTTGAATTTCCCTTTAATTTATCCAATTAAAATTTCAAGATTCGTCCCGCATGTATTCTGTACAAAGAAAACTCAATTCGGTCAATCGACTGGGTTTGAGCTAGTTCCATCCAATTCTGTTGGCTCCCCTCATCTTACATTCCACCATGAAAAATTCTTTTCGCCGAGTGGAGGCTCCTGCGCACCACAATTAATTGCACCTTGGAAAGAAGGTTCTTCACGAGGCGAGCTGGTTTACAGTTCACTTAGCACGATTAATCCATTATTTCCAATTATCCGGCGTTGCTTCTTAACCTCTTACGCTGGAATGACGTGCCACGCACGTCGGGAATTTTTTTGTCCCAAATTGCAACATTTTCTCAATTTTAAGTATATTTAAATGTAACCCAGGTAAAAAACGAATAATGAGTTTATTACCTCTCAATAATTTCTATCCAGTGATAACATACGAGTTCAAAAGAAAAAGAAAGCGAATTATTGTATGTCGGTTCGGTCACTCGTTATGGTCCGCGAACCAGCAGCCAGCGCAAGAAGTTAATCCGTCGCCCACAAGTCGACGGATGTGCGACGATACCTACCGACTTAATAAATTGAGGTGGAAACACTCATTTTGAACAAGTTATTAAGTTAATCCCGCGATACGATGTAATATTCAGTAATAGACTGGATTATCGGGTAGTCATTGGACGTTTAAAAAATTAACGCTCAATATTTATTTATTTATGTGGGGTGAGGGAATTATCTGGGAAATTGCTCGGAAATTCTTCTTTCGCCCCAAAACAATTGTCACAGTGAAGGCTATGTTTGTTTTAGTCGTCCAAGTTTAAAATATAAGGTTTTAACCTATTTGTATTATTCTTTCTTACATTTGTTTGTTCAAAATAGAAATAAATCAACGTTCGACATCGACAAATTGTCCATCGTTCAACGTGAAAAATGACTAAACGCTACTGAAAACATTCTAATCCGAACACGACAAAATACGCAAAACTAAGATGCAATAGATAATTGCATCTCAGCAACTACATATACTAGACTCAGCAAACTAGATTAGACTGCATACTAGACTAAACACAGTCACGATAACTTACACGTTTGCACGAAATTTCTCGGAATAAAATGGAACAAAATTCTGTTCCTTCTTTATAAATAAATGAATAAATAAAAAGGCGAGAAAACATGTACGTTCAGTCTGCGACTCGCAATTTTTCAAGGAACGTCAAAGGAAATTTAGAACGAGACCTGCCTCGCAGAGACGAAAGACGCGTTTCAACGTCTCTAGCCGGGAAATATCGTCAAACATCGTCTCAAAAAAAAAAAAAAAAAAAAAAAGAAAAAGAAGAAAAAGAGAGAGAAAAAAACCGCACTAATTAAAAGATTCTCACGTCGAGTCGAGCTGCGCTGCACGATGTCCCTTCAAAAGAGCGACGCGTTTTCACACAGCCTTTTCCACGGTCGGAGGAGGGAAAGTTTCACGCGAGACTCCCCAAACGAAGTTGGGTGAAAAAAGACAAAGAGATAGAGAGAGAGAGAGAGAGAGAGAGAGAGAGAGGGAGAGGCAGACACGAGGAAGAGAAGAATGGCGGTGCACTGGTGCTTCACGACGATCGAATTATTGATAATTAACCGGTAATCTCGGTTCTTAGGCGTGACGGGAATTATCGATGGGCTTGGTCGCGTGTGGAGAACGAGCTTCGATTAATCGACGCTATGGATTTCCATTGTAGCGGGGAAACTTCGTCCATGGGACACGGTCGAGTGGCTGTTGGCATTTTTTTTTTTTTTTGTTGGATTTTTTTCTCCCGCGAGTTCTGTTTCACGAGGTATCGAGTTTTCGAGAGTTCCTGTCGCGTGGATTGATACTCGATAGTCTTTTTCTATCTCTCTCTCTCTCTCTTTTTTTTTTTTGAATTAAACGTGATCGCGGGCGAAATAGTGATTGCGATTTGGGAATTGGAACGTCGCTTAAAATGATTCAGGTACTTGCAACTTGATGGTAATAATATAAAGATTTTTCAGCTTGAGAATTTCTTTTGAAGATTTTGATTTTGAAACTCAACGAAATTGTAAGGGTACACAGAACCTCAGTGATGAGCAGATTATGACTATATTTACGTACTCGTTTATGGGGAAATTTGAGCGTGCAAATTGTTCACACATGATACACAATATGTAAAAATATACGGGGTACGCGTAACATGTATATGCAAATATTCAAAATGAAACACTCCTTGTAACATTTAAATGTTGAACAAATTTCCATTCGAATTCCGTCCCTTTAGTTTATAAAAATATAAATTTACACGAATATCTTCAGCGTGGTTATAACACTAACTATACCGATGCTAGTACTTTTGTTGACCAGTTACGAAAGAAACGTTGTTTTTCTGAAAGAAATACAGATTTTCAATTTATTAATGCAAAGAACAAGGAATGATATTCCCTTTATATAGTTTTGTTCGTTTAAAGACAAATGAAAGTATTCTCTCTTCTCTCTCTCTCTCTCTCTCTCTCTCTCTCTCTTCGCTCCCTCGTGCTCATACCCGTAAGCTACAAAGCGACAGAGAAACGATAAACGATATGGTTGGATACAATTGATCGGTTACTCAATTTTCGAAACAGTTCTCGATAGTGTTGTCTAAAAGCTGCTTCAAAGTTCCCAACAGCTTGAGAGGCAAAGATTCTCGGCTCTCGGTTACTTTTCAGGCCGCGATCACGATCCGCGAACAAAAGACCGACGACTGACAAAGCATCGCATCCGAACCCCGTAATGGGGTTACGAGCCCCGGAGTGAATATTTCCTGTTCCTTTGCAATGGGGAACGATCATCTGCAGCTTTTACTCGGAGCGCGAAGAAATCTCCTCGACGTAATGGCGAATCCTCGCAGATTTCCATCTTAGAAACCTCACTGTCATTAATAAACGTTCAACAAACGTTTCGCGATGTGTCTCTCTGATTTCTGAAACATTGGATCTATCGACAAGAGAAAAAAAGGAAACAGAAAAGCTTTATACTACAATACAGAGCTTTTTTTATTTAATTTTACATTTTACGAAAATTACTATCATTCAGATTCCTGAAAGTACTCTCGTTACTTTAAAATTAAAGAAAAACTCTACGTTCGATATTTTTACATTTCCCTCAGAAACTCGACAAATTTGTTAACGATAACAAAAACAAGTGACCTAAAATCGAAAACGAAATAGTATTGGAAAAATTTATAAACTTTTAACAGAGACAGCAATCAATCGTTGAAACCAAGAAAAGTTGGAGCAAAACAATTTTATTCAAATGTAAAAATACCTCGATGGTCTGGACCAGTCAAAAAATCGAAAATTCAGGAAACATTTCTTCTCGATCCCCAATAAATAAAAACAAAGTAAAACGATCTAAATTCTGCCAAAATTTACGATAAATGTCCCTTCGACGTTGAATGAAAAATGTCCAAATTTCATGAAACAATTCACCTCGAGTCTATCCATCCATTGATAAAGCCAAACGACCTAGAATTTAGCATTAAAAGGTTCGCGTAGATCTTTTCGACACACTCGTTCAACCGGTACAAAAAAAGCAAAATTTTATGGAACGTTGATCCTCAAGCTTGCTCGTCGTTAACGAAACGAAAGAGAATACAAAAGTCCGCAAAATTGGAAATTTCACTGAAGTATTAAAATGCATTTCGACACTTTCATTCGACCAAAAGAATCCTTTTTTCTCTCTGTTCATCTCGTTCAATAAAAAGTCGGACAATCAAAAATTTAACGATAGAAAATTCAATGGAATTCCCGATACCATAAACGTCCCTTTGATACTTCTCGCGATCAGAAAAATCCACAATTTCACGGTATGGCCTTTGTCGAGCCTGTCTATCATAACAGAATCAGACACTCGAAAATTCATCTGAATTTTCATTAAAACCTCCTTTGAGATCCCTTCGCGTAACGAGAACAAAACGCAAACTTTTGCGAAACCATTTTCCCCGATCCCGTTCATCGTCGATAAAAATTAAACGAAAATCAGAATTTGTACGTGTTAAAACAAATGTCCCTCTCGCAAGATCAACGAAGATCGTAGAGATCCATAATCCGTGTCTCAGTGTTACACTCTGAATTAACAATATTAACGATATTCTCACCTGTACCATTTCTCCTTTAACTTTAAATAATTCAGATGGTAAAAAATTCAAAATCTGAAATTTATTTATATTTCCATGAATCTCGCAGCGTTTTTCTCAACTGTTCGAATTATTAAAATAACCAAAAAAAAAATTTACTTAAATTTTCACGCGAGATTTTTTCAAATTAACAATATTCTCATTTGATAATATTTTCCCCTAAAATCCTCAAACAATTCGTTTAATAATATTTGTCCTCTGAAAATATGTCTCGAACAATGTTCCGGGGAATTTAATAATCTCAAAGATTCGCCTAAACTTCGTTTCAAGGAGCCATTCTGTCTCACTTGTTCGTCGATCGAATCGTTCTTGAAATTTAAAAAATATTCTCAGCCGTTCGAATTATCAAAATGACCAAAAATTCACATATATTTCCACACGAAGTTTATATAATTTTTCAAATTAACAATAACTCTACTACTATTTTTCCCCTAAATTCTCAAACAACTCGTTTAATAATATGTCTCGAACAATGTTCCGGGGAATTTAATAATCCCAAAGATTTGCTTAAACGTCGTTTCAAGGGGCCATTCTCTCGCTGAAATACAAATCCGATTCGAGTTTGCCGCCACAGTGCTCGAAAACGTATCGATACGCAGGCTAATTGGTTATTACAGCGCACGAATGTCCATGATCTAGCTCACGCGCGTGCGTCGTTTCCGGTTGGATGAAACTCCTCGGCAACGAAGACCGACTAATTCGTTAACACGGAGGAACCGGGAACGCGATGAAAAATTCAATCCCAGCGGGGTTAGGGGTCCCAATTCGGCTCGCGAAGCAGAAGAGAAAGTTTTAAGCAGGGTCTCGGACTTCCGCGATGTTTCTTCGGCCTGTCGACGCTCCGTTCCAAAGAGGCGCCAACAGCGAACTGTCTTCCGAGAATCTCGACGAAGATTTCCGACTTTCTCACCCTCAAGGGGAGACCAAGTCAATTCCACGCTTTTCTCTCCGTAAATGTACGAAAGATAGAGCAAATTTTTCGGTTATTTTCTTATTTCTTAATATTTCAAGATCGTGGCTTGACAAGATATGACAATTAATATTCGCTTCTTTCTTTCGTACGTCGGAGAGAGAACATATTGCATTGCGCGTACACGTGAAAACCTAACAATTCCCTGTAATAATAATATTCTTATATAAGTAAAATTTGTAAATTGAGTCATTGTATTGAAACGATTGATTGTTCTGTCAAATCTTGTGTAAAAAAAAAACAAACAGCCTGGAAGATTCTTAATGTTTCAATGAACTTCGTTTTCAGAGTAACACCGAAATTTTCATTGCAATTCTCTGCCGGAGTAAGTACTACTGTGCATGTTGTGCAACGGAGCGGCCTCGGCAAAAAAAAAAAAGAGAGATAAAAAAAGACCAAGGGGAAAAAGTGAACCAAAAAATAAAAGAGGGAAAAAAAAGTGGGGCAATTTCTAGACAAAGGATTATTGATGCGAGCGTGCGACGTTCCGCGCCATCAAAGAGCGATCAGAAAGAAGAATTCGTAGATCGCGCGGATCACGAAGCGGCGCGAGGGATGAAAAATTCGTGTCCCGTTGCCTCCCTTCCCTCCCCTCCCCTCCCTCTCTCACCCGCCCCCTGATGCGACGATAAATTGCGATTCTTTCGGGGCACCGGCCAATTTCGCCGTTCGAAACAACAACGAACGGGAAAAAGGAAGGCAAAAGGAGGACCAAAGGGGAGGAAAAAAGGAGAAGTTAAGCGAACGGAAGGAGTGGATAGAGAAGCGAAACGAAATGAAAATACGCGGGGCAAAAGGAGGTAAAAGGAAATTGACGTAACGTTAATAAATCCACGCTGTTTATCTTTCGGATGGAACGACAAACTGCGACTTTAAGGTAATTCGGATATTAAAATTCATCAGACCGGTTGATCTACGATCGATCTCCAGTGAATCACAAATTTTTATGAACACGTCGCACGCCGCTGCCGAGAACTTGGCAAAGTTTTATTAATACGGTGTTTATTGCGATTAAAAATAAAAGTCACGAGATATACAAGTGTTTTAGATACAGCGTAGATTGTAGGATGATTCTTCAAAAATCTCTAGTATTTTCGTAACATAAATAAATACTCGTGTATTTATAATTGCCCTATAATTTAAAAATATTCGTGTATAATATATTTATAGTTTATAATTAAATTTACTTAATACTAATTAAATCAATTTAATATTCGTGTATAATATATTTATAGTTTATAATTAAATTTACTTAATACTAATCTAAACAATTAATACTTGTACATTTATAATTGCCACATAATATATTTATACTATATTAACGTAATTAAAGTTGAAGAATTTTTATGAAAAGAGGACTGTTTTTTTTTTTTTGGAGGGGGGGCTGAGACAATTCTTTCCGCTCTGAGTGTTGGCATAAATTTCGCACAACTGTCTGCCATAGCCAAGGGATTAATTTTTGGTACGCGGATACCAAGAAGTTCGTCGGTTGCAATTTCTCGTGGCTCGCGAGACCAAGGCGCCGTACGTAAGGGTAAATTCGACTCGCCACGATCGAAACGACTCTGAACCGGAACACCACCACCGGCTCCAATCCCCGGATTACGCGGCCCATTGCGGGTTAAGTGTAGTTCGCTCGGCTCGCACATACGAATAGCTTAATTGTCGAAGAAACGTTCGTTCGCGATCGTTAGCAGCCACTGTCGTGAATGCGACCGTAAATTTCGCTCGCGTCTCAACTGGCCGGCTCGACTTTATTTACGAGCAGACGTGACCTGCGTTCCAGATCGAACCGGAGGGCAAGAAGTCGCGTGAGAATCATTTCTTGCGACGTTCTTCCGAGGTGAATCGTCATCGAGCGGAACAATTTGTCGGAAATGTTGATTCACTTTTCTGAAAACGAAATTTTCAGATAAATCCTTCGGGGAGATTATTGATTTCTCGCACGAGCCAAAAAAGTGTAAGTCTTTGAAATTTCTTCGAAAATTGAAATTAATAAATTTAAACTTGTAGAATGTATTGTTGCAAGCGTAGTTTCGCGTCTAGCAACACACAAAACGCAATAAAATTGTACGTCTTTCTGAGACAAATTTTTAAAAATTTAAGCATTAGTCGAGTCGAAGCAATTTTTTTAATAAGGTTAACCACTTTGGCCTACTGCAGACTAACCACACGGCAGAAAAAGAAAGAAATTGTGCTTTTTGACGTTTCAACGAAAGATTGTTTTTCCTGCTTGAAATGACGGGTTTTCGTCCAGATTAACACGGAACGGTACGCTAAATATTCAATCATTTACGAGTGTACATTGATTAATTGCATTCGGATGCGTTAAATATTCTATCGTTTAAACCGTGTTTGTTATAATAGCATATATATGGAATACCAGCACGTCAATATCCGTCTGATCCGGCGAACCTACGCAAACCGAATTCAACCATTTTTAATAATTAATGATCAAACGGACGCGGATGCATTGTGCAACGATTGTATATTCGATTAATCATATTCAAATACATCGGATACTTCGTCGCTTTACAGTACGACAGAATATTTGCACTTCGACTGTGTTTGCTTTATTATTTGCTCGTCGATTAATTAAAATCGAGGTCGTATACGTATAAATATCGTGCGTTACGTCGTTTGAAGGATCGTCGAAACGCGTGTCGGCTAAATAAAAGTTCCTACACTTTTATTCAGGGAATAAAATCGATCCCCGGTATCAAAGAAGAAAAAAGAAAAAAAAGAAAAAAAAGAAAAAAAAAGAGAGAGAAAACGCATTTCGAGAAAATTTACCATCACGTAGTCATCGATCCCCATCGAGTAATTCTCGAATCGAAACACGAGTGTAGCGTCTGCCGATAAAAGTCCCGCGAACGAAATGATAGCCGTGGGCGGACCTCGAAATAGAAATTGAATAGATGTAATCGAACTGCTCGGGTTCGTTACTTCGAAAATCGTTTTCGCGAATTTTCGGCGAATATTAAAAACTCGCAGGACTCGTTGCGTCGGTGTCGTAATTTTAGACGGAGGACTTTGCAAAAGGGGTGGCGCAACGAGGGGGCGGATGGAGTGTGGCTGGCGTTCGAGCATAACGCGGCGCAAATGAAAAAGGCGGAGAGCTTGAAAACAAATCGTCTATATAGAGTATCAAGAGTTGTCAGAGTGAATTGAGAGTCGTTTAGTTTAGAGTTTAGAGTACCTAGTTGCGAACAGACCGCGGTATTTTACGCTTTTTTTTTTTAGAGAGAGGGAGATTTAAACGCGTGAAATAACATGGACTGTACGTCGTGAAACGCTGAAATATTTAAAATATTAATTTATTAATAAATATATTTATTCGCTATAAATACGAGCATTCATTTGGCAGGGGACAGATGTCAATGTTCTTCTCGCAATTATCAAAGACACGTAGTTTTTAGGAAATTTGAGTTACTTTCTATTCAACTCTTGTTCAAGAGTATTATTTAGACTGAAACTTTTTCACAGCCTCGGTAAATATTGAAATTACAGTGTACAAAGCCCGAAAGATGACAGTAATGAATTTTTATTCTCTGTATTCATTTATATGACACTGGAACAATTTTTTATACAAATTCTCGTACGAATATTTTATTTTCCTCGTAGAACTTTAATCGAGTTGCTTATTTACAATTTTAAGCCACGTTCAATGTTAATTTACAGCTGGTACTTGAAAACAAGATCTTGAAAGAAAAAACTTGTGGCACTTTTTAATTCGTGTAGTAGTACAGTGTCGTGTAACACCTATTATCCTACGTATGAGATAAGTTTATTTCGTACTTCGTCTGTGATATATCGTAAACGAGCCATGTTCGTCCGAACTGTATAGAGCCACTGGAAACATTAATTTAACTTCGTAACTCTACAGTTCCACTCGGAGCAGTAAAGGCTTATCGCTGTAGGTTCGCTGTAAGCTGAACATTTAAATATGGATTGAGTTCCAAACGAAGACTCCCAAGTACAAGATGTATATCTAAATACATTTACATAGTTCTACTATAAATTCCGCTTCCGATAAATAGACGGCGGACACTCGCAAATTTGCGGAAAGTTTAAAGGTGCCGAAGTATTCTGAGTGTAATAAGCACGCAAATGGGGAAAGTTTCTTCCACGAAAATTCTTGATTTACTTTTGCAAATGACGTTAATTCGGAATTTTGTTCCCGGCTGCTTCAGGCGCTTCAACGAAACGCGACGCGAACGCGTTCGTTTATGTCTCTTTCTATTAAATCATGTTGTTGTAAGATCAAGCTTGATATTTAAACAGCGAAGAAAGAATTTAAGTCATAATTTTGATATCGTTATCCGTGAGATTCGATCTTGAAAAAATAAAAATTAACGTCTTTCAAATATTCCATTTCTAATTCCAATTCGAACCGTTCGAAAAATGTACGAACGTCCGTTCCATCTGTCTTCGAAAATACAATCCAGATAATCTCACGCTCTGCCCTCTCAATTATTATCCTGGAAAGCTCTTCTGGCAAGATCTTCCCCACCGATCTTCGAGAAAACAGATAGTCCGACGCAATCTCTTTCGCCAGAATAATCATCGCCACCTCTAATTACCTTATCAAACGACCCCAGCCATCTTCCAAAGGAATTCATTTCCCACTCGATATTTCTTCGTTCCCCTTTCAATAATGCTCGCTCTGGTAAAATATGTTCAAGAATTAAAGCGTTTTACCACTTTATTTTTATCAGCTCGATACTAGCCAATAGATGTAAAATTGCTTTGAACCTCGCTCGTTCGTAAAATTCGAGTATAAGATAATTCTTTCACGCAAATTGCACATAAAAATAAGATTTATCAAACTTGAATAAAACAATAAAAAATTAAATAATAACGAGTAGTGATAAAGAAATTAAAAAAATAAAAAGTAAAAATTAAATTTGAGCGTTGTTACTTTAAAAGAAAGGAAAAAAGAAAAATATTCTGAAAAGAAATATTCTTTCGCGAGAAAAGGTCAGAACTTGAATCTATCGTGAATAGGCTATTACTCTGATCCTCTGATAAAACGCTGTGTCTGTAAAATTGGGTCCGATCGGCTAAAAGAGAGACACGGAGCAGCATTCGTCGAGTTTAAACCGCTATAAAAATCCGTGCTTCGAGTTCGACCGAATCTCTCTCTCTCTCTCTCTTAAATTGAGAATAAGACACGTCGAAGAAGATGAAGCCAACACGATAGCGTTCGAGGGGGAACATTCGGGCCACGGAGCACGTCGTGAAGGAGAAATTCGTTCCGTGGTGCGCGGCGTTAACTAGAAAGCAGTCTGAGATAGCGTACGAATCGCGGAGGAAACGAGTCGGGAACGAAGGAGATGAGAGAAGAGAATAAAGAGGAAAATATATGGGGTATACGAATGAGCGGAGAAAGACTGTAATGAAATAACGAAAGGAGAAAACGACGTGCAAAAACATGTGAAAAGGGGTAATTCACCCAGTGTTCGATTCGATGCAGAAAAGTATTGGAAATGTTCGAAGCGCAAGATTTAAAAAATCGTCACGAAATGTATTATAATTATGTAATATTATCTGTTATTTTCCAATTCATTGTCAAAATTTAACAAAATGTAAAAATTGATGCACCTGTTGTCACTGGAGTAACATTTGTCCCTTCAGTTTTTTAAAATTACTGAAAAAAATTTTAATCTAATAACGACACAATGAAACAATCACGTTTGAACTTAAATTTAATTTAAAATCAATAAAATTCTTTCTTCCTTATATCTTCATCTTTCATTTGAAAAGAAGTTTAAAACCCTGTGCAATACCCAGCAGAATATAAGACCACCCCGAATTGTGCAAGAATTAATAATAAAAAAAAAAAAAAGAAGCCGCGAAGACGCGGGGAAAGAAGAGGAAGATGAGCGAAAAGAAGTAACGTAACGCGAAACGATCGGCAGGATTTGCCAGCCTTATTCGGCAATTTACATTCTATCGGCCGTAATCGATTTATAAAGCCTCCGAGTCCTGAAATAATTATGGAAATGGCGGGACGTAACCGAGCGATCGTGCGCATTTGCTAAATTACCGCTGTCATGAATTAAACATTTTTTTCTTCAAGCGAAACGAAATAAATCTCCGCTCGTTGAGAGATGTTTCTTGGGACGATGTGCATCGGTTTGATTACAGGTTCCTTTGTTCTGCGCGCCCCCTCTTCCGTTCCTTCGTTCTCTGTCTGTTTCGGAAGATGCATTACTACCCCGTGGAATTAAGAGTAACGAAAATGTCTCGTTTTCGGAGGTTTCGCCTGGGGTTTTTCTTTTCTTTCTCCAAGCAGTTTCTGCAGCTAATTTCATTAGCGTCGTACAACGATTCAACGCTGATAAATGTTAATCTCTTTCCTCGTGGTCTTCGATTATTCCCGCTTAAAAAATTCACAAAAACCAACATATCGCATTTTTCCCCCTATAATCTTTATGCGTTACATCGGGTAACCCTCTTCTCGAAAACTTTTTATTAAAACTCACTTGTCTCGTGTCGTCTCGAGATCTGAAATTCGCGCGAAACACAGACTCGCTTAACGAACAGGCAGAACAGGCTAGAAAATCTGACTTACTACGTTGGCCCAAGTTGCCAACTAGGAACTAAGGTCATCCTCATCCTGCTAAACACTCCGGCATTACGGCTCGCGTCAGAAACTGTTGCAGTTTAAGTCGGAGGCTCGTCAAGTTGATTTCTCCCTTCAAACTTTGTTGCACGTCCCATTCGTAGCGAGAAACCATTGCTGCGAAGCATATTTATTGTTGCGAACGCTGTTGGGCGTCAAAGTCTGAATTTCGACGAATCGTCGGAAGAGAGACTGATCGCGATCGTTTCCAACGTTATTTCACGCGACGGGCAGTGAATGAGCGAGCCACGGCTGAAATTGACGCAATTTTGACGTCACAGTTGTAACAACTACAGCGTGAGAATTGGAGTTTTATTCGTTTAACTACGTTAAGATATGAAATTAAATTGCATTTAATTACATTTAACTATTAACGTATATAAAAATTAATGTATCGAAGATGAGTGTCGAGTGTCAAAATATCGGAGATTAAAGCTTTGAGGAATGAAGCTTTTGGAAAGTATCAGAGTTTGAAAAAGTAAAAATTGAAGGATTGCGAATTAAGGTGAATTCGAGAAATACCTCGAAAATATAAGTAAGAAGCAGGCAAAACGTGGCGCACGGTTATTATTCACCGACATGGCAACCTTCGTTTCCAGTTTTCGAGGTAGACGAAGGAAAGTAAAAAAGAGAGAAAGGGAAACGATCATTTTAGATCGCAAATTCATTTTCTAATCTGACAGTTGTTTGTTCGACGTCGATTTCAATATGAAAACTCAAAAAAGGACATTTTCGTGTTTTGCTGCACTATCTATCGAAAAGAGAGGAAACACCAAGCTCATAAAAAATTATCTGATGTGTATTGTGAATTGATTTGATGAGGATCTTCAAATCGTTCTTCTTTTCGTCGAAAAAGATAAGAACAAAATGATCAATATATTGTCTGATGAAGTTTTTGTTTTTTCTGAAAAATTCGTCTTTTGGCCAGCCAATTTTAGCCAGCCATATTACATGTATCTTGGGATCAGTCCATCGGACAATTTTATCTTTCTCGTTTCCTTTAAGAAAACACGGATCGCACGCTGTTAAACAAGAGCGGAGAAACGATGAGAGAGGTAACATCGATTTTTATAATAAAATTCCACGTGAAAACTCTGATTGCCTGTGGGAAATATTTTCGCGAGGATACCGCGAGATTCAGCGAATGTTTGACTTGGAAGATTGAGGGATACCAGCTGTGTATCGTAAGAATTTCCTCTTCCCTGCGTCTCTCTTTGGAAACCGACTCGGTCGTTCGCGAATTCCACCCGTGGAAACAATCTCTTTGCGCGGGGACCAAAGGTATCGTTTTCTGAATTTGAAAGAAAAAAGAAAAAAACTGATGAATTTAACTGACTGAAAAAAAAAAAGAAAAGAAAAATCGAAATAAATAAATCCTTGTCTGTGTTAGAAGCGAGACGTGGTAATTGCGTACAGAAGAAGGAAGAAACTGCGTTGTAACTAAAACGACGAGAAACACGATCACTTTTGCAATGTTAAAGACTGCTGTCAGTGTCTAAGTACTCAAAGGACTTTATTGCGTAATTCTTGGCGCGATACCATCTTCCAGAGAGAATAATCTTTGCAAAGTACCGCATTTCAAAGAATAATTGTTGCCAAACTGAGACCTTTCGCACGGAAACGACCATGCAAGAGGCTCGCCTACACTTTGACGCATTGTTGCCCGCGTACTCTGAAGAAAATCCTTCGAATTGGCTCGAGTTGTGTCCGAGACGCTGAACGAATCGTGTGGAAATGAGATCCAACTCTCTTATAAACGATACGAATTTATTCTCAACAGTCGATGTTAATTTTGTTGGAAAATAATGAAGAAAACGGCTTTTTGCAAGTCCAAGACACAGATAACTAAATTAGTTATTTAAAAACTAAACTAGCTATTAATAATTACAGTTAACTAAATTACAATAGTTGTAAATAGTTATTTAAAAGACTAAACCTGTGTCTACTTATTTTAATTATCCGCTGCATATATTTGGGTGTCTAGTTTCGTTATCTGATAAACTAAAGAAACGTATCTCGGCTTTTCTAACGAAAGTCTATTTAAGAAACTAAATGTCTAATTCCGTGGTTCCCAACATGGGGCAATTCGAGAACGAGTTATTAACAGTGAACTTTTTTTGCATTTCTTTAAATGAAAATTTAACTTTCCAAATTTTATCTATCATGAATGTGATGTTCTTTGGAATCCTCCATGTCAAAAATTCACTTTTCGAGTAATAAGAACTGCGTGTCGCAGGGGACGGCAAAGATGTCCTTCTCTAAAGAAGGTTAGGAACTGGTCTAATTTAATTATTTCAGTTATCCGCTATATTCAATCATCCGTGTCTGGTTTAGTCATCTAAAAACTTGAAGAAACGTATCTCAGCGTTTCTAATGAAAGCCCAAGACACAGATTTGGTTATTTAATCGTGTTGATATCGATAAAGGGAGAGTTCCTCGCGCCATCTACTTTCCACACTTGAGTCCCGCGTAAAACCATCTTCACACCGGCGCGACGGCGACACGCTGGTGCGTGTAACGATTCGAATTAATCCATTCCTAAGCCCGTACGTAGGCGTGAGGAGGGAATGGGGGGAGGGTGGGGGACTAATTACGAGACTTAATGACCGAAGTTCGCACAATTACTCAGAAACGTATGCCACGTTTAAACCAGAACGTCAGTGGTACCCGCTCGCTGGGAAAATATGTGCGGTCAAAGACGAAAGCCGCAAACGGGGAAGAAAGGTGAAAACGCGACGGAAAGTTGGCCGAACAAATCGAACAAATTTCAGCCGGCGGCCGCGGCCGCGCCGGGTAGCATTTTATTCTCGCCGTTTGAAATTTCCACACCGCATTCTGCGGGATGGAAGAAGGAAAAATTGAACGGAGAATAAAATGAAAATGAAATTAAAATAGTTTGGTCTCTTTTCCTGCCTCTTTCTGCCTTCTTTTTCTAAAAAAAATGGAATGGACTTTTTCCAAGAGATTTAATGCCTTTCTTTTTTTTAAACCCTAACAAACTAATAACGCGGGATATAATTTCAATCGTAGAGCAGAATTCGCTGATTAAATTATTTTTCCCCGCTTCGAGCATCCTTTTTCTTTCAACTGAATGTAAGTTGCAACGGAACTAATTGGGGATCTATTCGGATAAACGGCCTGGAAGAATCAAAATTGTCGATAAATCAACAAATCGATTGAACAGATTTCAAATACGAATGACTTGTTACGTGAAAGAGTACAATAGAGTAGCCTGATAATCAGTAGAGGCTGTAGAATTATCTCTTCATTTGGCATGCAATTCGAGAGAGCTTTCTTTCATTTGCACATACGCAGCTCGATCTGATTATCGCCGTTTGCTATTTTCAAGCTTCCCCATGGAGACGAAAATTTCTCTCATTATCCGAGTTATTTCGAAATTCCAATAATACTGATTCAGTATTTTTAATATATTATCTATTCCATGACTGAATTATACGTTTTTAAACATTCGATGATATTTCATATATTTTTTTTAAATTTCAGCGCAACTCGTTTTCTTTTCATAATATTTTCGTGGCACAAAGGGGGCACTTGAGTCAAAGATACTTGTGTCAGACAATCGGACAATCTAAAATATCACAAATAAAAATATTTGAAAATAAGATAAGCAAGATATTCTTAAATGATTCTTCTTTTCCAGAATACTTTTATTCCCTCCCGAATGGAAATTAATACAAGCAGATATCGGATTCACTTTCGCGAAGCAACTTATTCACGAATAGCCTCGAAATCCGAAAAACTAATTTGCGTGGATCATCAAAGAAGATCTTCCTTCTTCCCACGTGACTCACGCTACGTGTACGCGTCGTACGAAGTTCGAAGAGTGAGCGAGAGTGGGCGACGACGCACCCCACAAACGACGAAGGTCGCGCGTGTGAAGAACGCGCGAGTCGTCGACGAGTCGCAGCGTTAACGAAGACGCGTTTTGAAAGCGCGTCTACCCGAGGGGTTGGAAACGAAACGCGATAGGAACAGGAAATAAAGCGTCGACGAGGAACGCAGAACGAGGTTCGTTCCTCGTGCGAGCACTCGGAACCCTCCTCCCTCGGAACACTCCTTCTCGCTCTCTTTCATTTGTCTCGCGCCGAGTGGCTGCCAAGCTGATCCCAATTAAAGCGGACAGATACGGAAAGGGGGCGGAAATGGCGCGCTACCGATCTTA
The DNA here is from genome assembly GCA_030673865.1 of Melipona bicolor. NCBI lineage: Eukaryota > Metazoa > Arthropoda > Insecta > Hymenoptera > Apidae > Melipona > Melipona bicolor. The sequence goes on along the minus strand of JAHYIQ010000004.1, from coordinate 4,749,419 downwards.
AATTTGCGAGATACGCAGCCTCTTTTGAATTTACGTACCGAGTTTCGTACGGGTTTTGCGAGCGGAATTGAAGGCAGAGGGAGGGCGAGAATGGAGAGAAAAGAAAGAGATACTAAATTCAGATTAACACTAAAACCACCAGTATCGGTCAAAATGACCAATTTGTTATTTTTCATGGAAATTTTTTGATGGATTCGTAAGAATAATTTTTCGTATCAACGAAAGATTGTGTCCCTTTCCTTATTCCTCGTACTTGAATTTCATTAATTTAACGTCTCGTGATTTTATCGTCTCGAGAATTATCCAGTTTCGACGATATGACAAGTCGAAAATTTGTGTTTGTAATTAAAGATATCGACCAGGTACAAAATTATGAATGAAACAAAATTATTATGAAACATTCAAGACGCGGTCATCAAGCACGAAACTCGGATCGTTCGATGCGACGAACGAGGTGCATCGATTTCGACTTTCGCGTAGTCGCGAACGTCCGCGATCTTTGAACTTCTCTTTCAGCAGACTGCTATTCCGGGGGGGGAATAACGAACAGCCTCGAAAGAATCCATTCGACAAATTCTTTTAAAGAAAATGTCCTGTTTCCTCCGCCGAGCGGTAGAAATCCTCGGAAATCCTCGGATAGACAAAGGTTCTTCTCTTCCGAACTTGAAACGAACGTTCGAGCAATTCCAACGAAGCGTGTTTCTTTCGCAAAGAGAGACTCGGCCTTCCCTACGAACAGATTATTATTCGAATCACCAGAGAGTCAACGTTTTATTACGAAATTATAAATTTGTAGCAAAATGTTTGCCAACACGTGTCTATGCAATGGTTTAACGATTCAACACGATCTTTTCTTTTTAACGAAAATACTGTACTTCACTGAAAGTGATTTTAGCGGGGGTAAACCAGAAAATCGGGCCTCTTCAGGTGCAACGCTAATGCAACGAAAATTAGCTATTGGTTGATTTGGATCACGTGATTCGTGAGGGGGCGTGGGTAGGAGTGGCGTTGTCTGGTACTGAACGGTCGCGCCTATAATTTGTTTTCTATCGATTCAAATGTTTGCACATCAATAAAATTTTATGGCAAAAAAGTCGTCTTCGTTTCCTAGTCAGAACAGTTGCCTCTGGGCCTTTCAGTGAAACGAATCGAACTGGGATACAAGTCGTGCAGTTTTTTTCTTTTTATTATGGTATATTTTGTATTTCGTTTTCGTTACGTAGCATCGTGTTCCTTTCGTGTTTCTTTGCCTAATCTACAGACTTTCTTCGTTCTCTTCCCCCTAACGAGAATGACTTTCACCCTCCGATGTGCATTTGCTCTGTACTTTAAGTTAATGAGGGAAATCAAAAGAGAGCACACCCCGATGGAAAATACTACGTGAGACCATAGACCAAAGAAAGCCTGTTGTGCTCGGTTTTTTTCCTTTCGACATGCACCGTAAAAGCATCTCTTTTTCTTGGCGGAACTATGTAGCGAAACGCAAATGGAAAAATGAAATTGATGATTCCAACGAAGATTGCCTTTTTTTTTCTATTTAGAAAAAGTGAAAAATTTAATTTTCTACTCGATGTTCGTGTTTTCTATTCTGTCGTTAAAAAAAGAATGGGAGAGAGACTACGTTTTAATTTCAAGCTGCAATTCTTCGTGAAATATTGGGAGCTTCTTCAGTTTGTCAAGTTTCAAAATTTATTACAAATTTAAAAAAGAGAACAGAAGAGTTCACGTTTTAACCTCGAGCTGTATTTCTTCGTAAAATAAATAAGTTCGCAACTGTTTCTACAATATTAAATAACGATTAATCGTGCACGTGTACATTTTATGAATTAAACACCGATAAATTAAATTCTCCTCGTTTGCAAATTTCAATATTCTTTGCGTTCTCCATTCGTATTCCCTCCGTAACTTTAAATATTTGTCGATCGTTTAATCGATAACTTTTTATTAAACATACTAAACGTATATTTAATCATTATCGCGAAATTAACAATTTATTCAGATATCCGAAACCTCCGAGATTCCCATAATGCAATAAAATACATTCGTCTGTTAATGGTTCATCCGATCGCCCATTTCGATAATACCCAGAGATAATCATTTTGTATTATTGAATCTTTCGCGATTTTATCGACTCGACTCCCGAAAACTATCGTCGAATTTCAACGCAATAATTAATTCAGGAGCTGAAGCGTGACATCAAAAGTCACAAAATCGGCCAAAAATTTAAAGAATCTGACTTTAACCAGTTTTAAAAATTGAAAAGATTTTACTTCGAGCTACACATTGGATTCAGTTCATTCTCATAAATCAACATCGTGTAACAGTAAGTTACACTTTTGTGCCATTGCGTCGTGTCATCCTAATTACTTATATTTCTCAAAGAGAATCATTCGTAACGTATACTCTTAAATGAAAAGAAAAATTTCTTTTAAATTTATTCAGAATATAAATAGATCTTAATAGAAAGAGAAAAATTATTTTTCACATATTTCGATAAATGTAAAAATAGTATTTTTAGAATCTGAAAAACACCTCTCCCGCTTATATAAATATTTGTTTTTTTCCTTTTTCCTTTATAATAAATATAATTTTTTTCTTTCCACTGAAAGGACAATTTTCCATTTCCTTGTCGTCACATTTTTAAACCACTCGAATTGTCGATCGAATTTCAATTAAACGAAATTAAATCGCAAAAGAAAGATGATCCAGCTGTTTGATCGTCTCGATTCGTCGTTTTGTGTTTCACATGCTGCGGTTCAGTCGCACGCATAACTTAGCCGAATCTATATTTCCGGCTCCAGTTTCCAGACCAGCTCGATACCACTGTGCGTTGGTGTATCGTTATTAATCGATCTATTGGCTCGCGTCCCCTGGATCAGCCGGCCAATGATCCGTTGATACGCTCTCGACAGTGATCTACTCGTCCGCTTGATTCCCCGTTCGACTCGGAATCAACGGAAGCGCGAATACCTGATGAAGTTTCAACGTATTGGAAAATGGACGGAAACGCTCGAGAACACGACGCGACTATACTGTTCGTCGAATCATTATCAACGTCCTCGAAACTTGTACGAGAATTCTGTTGTATCCTGATTGTTACGCGGTCTTAGGACACTTAAAGCACGTTAACATTTTAATGAAACTCATAGAAGAGGAGTTTGTTCGTTTTGTTGGAGAATACGATTGCAAATATAATTATAAGAGACAAATCGTTTGTTTGATATTTTTTAGAATACTTTTAGAAATTTTTCTTAAACATTTTTTTAAAATAAATTTATGATACAAAGAACTACTATACTTTTATAGTTTAGAATAACTGCCATGTTTTTATAATTTATCTTAGACTTCTGAAAAATTTGAAAAGTTTGAATGAATTTTGATTTCAAACGATTGGATTGAAATTATTGAATTGAAATAGCTAAAATTAAAATATTGAATAGAAAGAGTTGAATTAAAATTGAAACTATTTGAACTTGGGATCCTCGAATTTTGGAGAAGAATCGATTCCATCAACATTGTCTATTTATTACTAACTTTGTTGTTTATATTTGTAATATCATCGGTATTGATGCTACCTTCGATCAGTATTTTTGTTCTAAAATAAAATTTCTTAAAATCTGTATTTTAAACGCGACGAGACTTAGGTCCATGCATAGAAATAACGGTCTTGAAGGAAATGTCCAACAAAACGATTAGTTTGCTTTGAGAGACCTTGGTGGCTGTGGAATAATATTTGCGACGGTTGAAAGTATCGATTAACGGTTTCAGGTGCAGCGAAGTTTTTGAGATTAAATTCCGGAGCTGAAATTAGGTCTAAGCTTTAAACATCGAGCCGTGTTGATTCTGACAATATTTGACTGGAGTACAATGTGCTAACCTCGCGATTAGCGCGATTGCACAGCTAATCTACCTTTGCCTTTCCTTTTATTACTTGTGTCAATTATATCATGAAATTCTATTTGGCTTTCTCGCGCCTGTTTCTTTTTCAAGCATCGCCGTTTTACTTTCCGTAACCAAAAAAGAAACAAAAACGTACGAGATAATGACAAAGAACCCTCTTGAACGCGCATAGCTTCAACGACTGGACTGCCAAATTTTTCATTTTTGCGTACAAGAACATAATCTACGAGGGATTGATTAAAGAAATTATTTAATCGTCCAATTTCCTAAGATTGAAATTTTTCGTAGATACGAAACAGGTGACGACAAGAGATCCACACTTGGACGCGAGCAAACAGCACACAGAAAAATAACGATTCTAACGACCAAACGCGCCCGAACGAAAAAACGCGGGCGAAGGAAATTCAATTCGCGGACAAGCCGAGCGTTATGCCCGGTTAACGAACGAAACGTCACGGACGACGCCGGAAAAATCGACCTTTCGACTTTTCGCAACCTACCCCTCCCCCCCACGGTAAGTTTCACAACGCGGTGCACCATACCCGCACCTTGATGAACCCTTTTCACCAACGTGCGGCTTCGTCAGTGGTCTCTGACTTTATTAGCTGGTGGACAATCCGTCAGGCCAGAAAATGACCCCAGGTTTTCCCCTTTTGCGAAAAATGTCCCCGACGTCAGCCAGAGAAAATAGAGATATTTCGGTGTTTCTGCGCTGTTCTAGACGGAGACGTCTCGCGAGGAATCATTTCGCAAGGCATTGTACGGATGCAATGGAGAGAGAATGTACAAAGTCCACTCCTCCATTTGAGATGGCTTGAGAAATTCGGGGCACGGGTGATTTCCAGTGCCATTGTTTGCGAATTCGATGAGCAAAGATGAAAATTATTAGAGGGGATTAGAGGCGGCAGCTTCTGTGATTCTATATATCCCAGATTGGAGCTCGGTGATTTGGAGAACTATTGTTCTATTTGAAAATTTCGTGCAATTAGATAAAGATGAAGTAATTACTGTTCGGCGAATAAAATGAAAAATATTGGCACCAGGAAGTTGCTGGAAGTTTAGTGTAATTTTTTCTTCCAGATGAGAGTTTGGTGATTTGGGAAACTATTTGAAACTTTTATTTATTTAAAAATTGGTGAAGGTAGTGACGTGATTATATTTTGAGGGTATAGTTTGAACGTTCGACGAGTAAAATGAAAAATACTGACGCAAAGAGTTAGAGGTTAATGTAATTTTATTTTCCAGATGAGAGTTTGATGATTTGGGCAACTATTGCTTGAAAATTTCGTGCAATTAGGTAACAATAGTAATTGTGTAATTGTGTGTGAAGGTTCAAGTAAAAATACTGATGCGCAAAATGTAGCATTTTATTTTCCAAACAAGTGGGACGGATAATTTGGAGAATCATTGTTTGAAAATTCTGTGTTTTGAGCTTTGATTTATTTTTAAAAAGAAAGCGCTTGTTTAAATATGAAAAATGTTGACAATTAAAAGTAAAAGCTGATGAAATATTACTAATTTATAACTATGGTCTGAGTATATATACTTTGGAACTAAAAATTCGATAATTTAAAGGACGATCATCTACTACTTTGATGAACAGGAATGAAAACTAGAACTGCTAATAATTGGCCATGTGCTCATACATATTTCGAAATTAATGATTTAATAATGCACAAATACAAAGCCTATTATTGAAGGCTTATTATATCATTCATTAATAGACATGAAAATTGCAACGTCCAGAAACCTCTGCTCATCACGATGCATTTCGATGGATTTGGAAACTAATTAATTGTTAATCATAAATGACAATTACATTAGTCGCTAAATAATGTTTATGACGTGAAATTCATTTTTAATGACGAACATAATATCCCAACGAATAACTCTAGTCGACTTTCCTTGGATACAATATTTAAACGTATTTTATCATTCTAGAAAAAAAAGTATATATCGTTTACATCCGTGCAATACCGATCATTTTTTCCCAATTTTTCTGAATCATCGTCGACAAACAAGGAAACATGTTTCTCAACGAAAAATTGAATCCAAACGAACCAAATTATAAACTCGATCGCGAGGTGATCAATGAACATTTCGTAGTTTCGAAATCATTTGCTCGTTCGACAAGAATCTCAACAAGGCAGAGGATAGCTCTGAACAGTTGCAATTTGAATACAATTCGGATTTTTCACCCGCATCTTCTATTAACGCACGCCATGTCCGTTTTGCGAAACAGATTAAGATCGCGAAAGCAGCAGCAGCAGCGGAGTTTTCTCGGGTCGAGTGTGTAAACGCCGTGCAACGATTAATTCTTAAAATCTCGGGCATAAACGGGGAGAGAAAGGGAAGATAAGATCGTAAGAAACACGTAGAGCAAGAAGGTGAAGCTTTCGAGAGGAGTTCGTCCTCCTTCGTCCTCCTTCGTCCTCCTTCGTCCGCCGGCGCGTTTGAGCTTGAAAATTTCCGCTCGCTATCATCGCTCGCGAGCGTGTAGGCGTTAAAACTTATTCTTCGCTTCTGAGTTACAAAGGAAGGGTGTGTCTTAAAAAAAAAAAAAAAAAAAAAAAAAGAAAAAAGAAGGAGTAATAATAATAATTTCATCGCTGCTGCGTTCTCGCTCTGTTACGTCGGCCGATAAACCGCTTCCTTTCTCCTTTCTTTCTCTCCCTCTTCCCTTCTGGCTCTTTCAAACTTTCAGCTGAATATTCTCGTTCAGCCCGAACGAATAGAGAGGAAAAAAAAAGAAGCTATTTTTAATATTCCATAAAAGGTTTCGCAAACGAAATCCACCGAATAGTTCCGTACGTGTAAAACGGTTTTCACGCAATTTTTCGACAAGCAATTTCAAAGTATTCCGCGTTTGTGAGACTCGCCATTGAAAAATGTATTGTTATTTTGTATGGTTGTACAGTTGGCGAAATACCCAACATTTCTAACATAGCGGCGAATACCCGTGGCGAGTATTACACGGGCTTAGTTTGCAGTCTGGGCTGAGAAGAGTCATTTCCAAAATAAATTTTCGTGACTGTTGAAATTCTTTCAATTTTTTTCTTTTTTTTTTTTGGTTTTTTGGTTTTTTGATTGAACAAAATGTATGTTCATTTCGTGGAGAAACAAACATCTCGCTGTAAGTGATCCAGAGCTAAAAAGTTGGTGAAATTCGTGCGACAGCGTTTGGAAAATGGCAAACAAGAGGGCGGAAGGGAAAGATTTTCGTAATTATTTCAGCATTTTAAATGGCACATGCTTGCGGTTCGTTGAAAAAGTAATTTTCTTCTGGCTTGTTTAATACATGACATTACGGAGCATAAATTCGCGGAAACAGAGTGCCGAGCTGCAACACGCGACCGCGAAGAATAACATCAAGCTTTTCTTCGTAACGGTGCCCCATTTGCACCTTTAAACCGCGGACCTTTTAAATTACTGAAAGGGAATGACGTTCTTGGAGCTTTGCATTACGTTTCAAACGCAACCTCGATTAATTAAAAAAATTACACCGTCCTTTTCTCCTCGTGTTAATCAATTGTGCGTGGGAACACGCTCGTAAAGCAATTTATATCGCAATACAATCTTTATTTATTCTACGATGTAAATTTAGTGGGATAATACGACACTTGTTTATTTATTTATTTATTTCGTGACGCAATAATATTTGTAATATTTTTAAATAGTTACTTTCCATGAAAATTGAAAATTACGTAAATCGACAGTCGTCATAGTCAATGGTTTTTTAATATAGGATCATTACTCGGATGTTTCAAAAATGTGAATCAATATGACTGAATGATTGAAACACGCGAAAATTTCGAATCGGCAGTAATCACTGTAACATTCAACGAGCGAGATACAAATGCCTAATTACGATCCGTTTCTTAAATCACGTTCGTAAATATTTAAATCCGTAATAATAATTTTCAGTTGGAAATCGCTGGTCAAAACAAGTCCGTTGCGAATAAGCGATGACCTCGATAGCAATCACCGTGTTACAGAGAGAGAGGGAGAGAGACGTGCAAATTAAAAAGCGATGCATTGAAAACGATATCGTATCACGGGCGTGCAACGTAACAAAATTAGCGCTGTTCCAGGCGTTGTCGATGAAAAAGTAAAATCGAATAGAAACGAACGTCTGATCATTGGCGATATTGCGGCCCGAACGATTCAAACAAGCTCCGCCGTTAATACGAATTCTTTTCAACCCGTTATGGTGATACTTGCGCGAAATATTCTGGGAATGTGGCAATTGAAGAGAAAGATGTGTAACAATATTGACTCACGGTTAAATTACGCTGAACTTTACGGGTAATTCGCTGTTTGATTATCTGTTAATACATGTTAATCGGGATTTCAATCGGATATCGTGTATTTCGTCGGATATCGCGAAACTCGATGATAATTACGGGTATATTAAAGTTCGATTCCTCGCCTGTTTGCAAAGGCAACCTTTGTTAACGTATCAATTCAGAGGAAAATGGATTTAAATCGTTCCGTTGTTCGCAGAGGTTCGACTGTTTTCAAAGTAATCTTCTTTTTTCCTTTTTTATTATTATTATCAATATTTGATTAGCGAGATTCTCCGATTTTAATCCTATCGGCACGCTTCTGTAACGATACTCTATTCCTGTTGCGAAGCACGAATATATTTGATTGTCCTTCGCTTGAAGCTTTCGATTTACATGCTTTTATTACATTACGCACGTGTGACGACGATTTAAGAGACACGGATCGTACTTAAACTTCAAACTGAAGTTTGAAACTTTAAAAATACTTGGACCTCAGAGTTTCAAGAATTTTAAAGTTTGAATGTCGAAGGGAATTTGGAAAATTTCAAGGTTCGACCGTCTGAACATCTGAGGACCATAAAATTTCGATATTTGTTTGAAGTCTGACACTCTAGCGATTAAAAGATTCTGGACACCTAGGAATTCCATTATTTCGAAAGTTTCGAGAAAATCTGAGAACCTAAAAACACCACTGTCTCGCAGTGAAAAAACATTGCAACCGGTGTGAATCCGTGGGACAATCCTGCGTGAAATTCAAACCGAGACAAACGGAACGCAACCTGCAGGCAAACCCACGAGACACGCGTATATATACCCCCCGCAGAATCGGAATTGGCTGGTGGTGGCGCGCGATACGAGTGCACCGAAGCGTGCATCTGGCTCTTCGTCAAACCGTCGGTCGATCTGAATCTACAATTCCAAACGTAACAACGACCCGGGCCGGAATCGTCTTCCGTGTCCCTGGGTCGTTGATTACACCCGTGCACCGAGAGAGTGCGTACCCTCGTTACGTGCGTACCGGCGGCCTTAGTTACCGCGAAGGGCGGCGGCGCATGGAGAAATAAAAACGTAGCCTCCGCCACTCTCTCGGCGGATCGAACCGAGGGAATCTCCTCGACAAACGGCAAAAACGTCTCGCGAGATAGCCGAGACACCGCGTTGCGCGAAGCGTGTTGCTCGCGCGAGGATGAAACGCGATGAAAGGAGCGACGAGAGCAGGGACAAGAGGGGGGACTCGCAGGGAGGAGCCTGGAACGAAGGGTGGCGTGAAAACAGACTTCGCAGAGGGATGGAAGTGGCACGAACGAGGCGAAGAAGGGGGACGTTTGGAGGACGATGCGAGAGATATGCGGCGATACAGCCAACGCCGAGGGGGATGAAATGAATTCATATTTACGGAAGCTGCATGCATATGCGGAGCTTTAAGACGAGTTTGCCGCGCGAGATACGAGACTAAGGGCTGGCGAAGGGGTGCGCGTAACGGGAGACCGGGCCCGTGCTGTTTCAGCCAATTTCACGCGATTCTGCCGCTTCGCGTAACGAATTACGCCGCGAAATAAAGCCAGGTTTGACAATTAGGTTTATCACTGGCGGCTGTTGATGCGCTCCCGCGTGCGATGGAGGTAGTTGTATCGTGGATAATTTGGAAGAGAAAGAGAAAGAGAAGAAGGGTTGAAATCTTCAGAGGAAGACGAAACTATCTAGGAGGAATTTTGACGCAGGGATTCGTTTCTTTGATTTATTCGATACGAAAATGGAACAAAATGGGACAGGGAGTTCCACCGTCAACGAAATTTTTGTTTCACAGAGTAATTTTAATGTGTCTGTACGTGAAATATTACACAGTGACGATAAATTTCTGTTTAACGATTTGTTTGTCGCACAAACACTGGCTGACAAGTTCAGATTTTCGTGTCGATTCCAAACTGTGAATCGCAGTTGATCACTTTCTTTGGGTCGATTTATTCAAAACTCCTTTTTCAAGCATTATCGCGTAATAGGTATTAAATAATGTTATTTTTCTGTTAAATTACAACACATTCTCTGCATCGATTCGTTCTAGATTTCTCTTCAAGTTTTACAATTATTACAGAATATATCAAACAACGTATCTTATTTTTCTATCAAATTACAACAAGTATTCCGTTCTATCTGTCGGAACTGAAATAACCTCTTCCGTGCCCAAAATTTCTACCAACCTTTCCCGCCGTGTGCCGTGCACGTCCTAAAAAAATCCTCCAGAGGAAAGGAACGAACACGCGACGAAAAGTGGAGGAGGATCGTTCGTGCCGTCGGTGTCTACTTTCCAACGGTGTAATTGGGATTAACGTTTGATCCCGTGGACTAGACGACCGGGGGGACGTTGGCGGAATATAAAATAGAAATGGAACGTAATAAAGCGGAAGATTGACGTGGAGGAGCTCGCTTTAAATCCATTAGCAAACGCTCCGGCTTCGCCGGCCTGTCGGAGAGCAGTCGATTCCTTTTTCCTACCCACCCCCTCCCAACCCCCCTCCCCTCTTGCTCCGTCTCTCCACAGCTCGAGGTAATTTACTTTACACACCGTGAATATTCCTTTTAATGAGTGGAATAATGAGATTAACCGGTTTGCAACGAGGACGGCGTCGGGCACTCTGTTCTCTCGTTTTCAATTCGAAAAAAAGACACGCAGCTATCGCGCGTCTCTTTCTAATTTCTCCAATTGGCATTGTATCCCCGGGTATCAGAGGATCGCCGGTGATTATCAACAATGACCAGTTTAGTTGAGCAGCGGGAATTTCCATAATCGAGTGATAATTTTCGTCTGCTGTTACGCCCGAATCTCACTCCTGCCACGGTATACTTTGAAACAGTGTTGAAACGCAATTGCTTCTGGCGAAAAGAAAAATCAACCGAAACACTTTGCGCGGAATAATATCAAAAATTGGATATTTTGTCAATTTAGAACGAGCGAAACCGGATCGAGAAGTTGAAGAACGCGCGACGCGTTCATCGAGCAATTAACCGGAAACCGACGAAACGTGGGGATGTAGCCCGTCGACCGAACCCGTAATCCAGCCTCTAAGCATCCTGCTCGCCGACGTGGCTCGTTAATTTCAAAAACGGCCGTCCCCAATAAGCCAGCCTTCAGCCTCTTACCGAGCCGCCCCCTCCCCTCCTCTCTCCTGGAAGGCGTTGTAAACCCGATTATTAGTCCACACACTCGGCGAAATTGGATTTCCAACTGCTACGACGATAACTGTACGCACGTATACCACAATATCTTCGGTTACCATTCCGAGTTAACCTTGTTACGCACGTATCCCCCGAACGGAAACGTGTAAATACCCGGCGTTGGTCGATGATAAACGCGACCCTCCGCCGCTCAGCTGAAATTTCAAACGGGGGAGAAGTTCGAACCCTGGCGAAACAGGTGCGCTGCCGGTCGACGAAATTCACCGCGGTATATCCGCGGTATATATTCCGCAACAAAAATAATAAATTTCGACTGGCTGGCTGGCTGGCTGGCTGGTATAAGTGATTTATCTCGTTCGAAATTCCAGGGGGAAACGTCCACTGCTGACTCCCCTCCTCGCCATTTCTTTTTTTCTTTTTTCCCCCGTTTTCCCCGTTTTCGTCCCTCTTTCTCCCTCGATCGCGTCGCGCGTAAATGAAATTGGTTTCGTTAGCTGACAACTGCGACGCGTCCGGGTGTCGTTATCAATTACGGGTCGAACGATAGTTTTGTTTAGAGGGAAACCGACTTTTTCAAGGGGCTCGTCGTTCGATCGACGAACGGTCAAGGATATTAACGAAGTTGCACGCGTCGAGGCTGCGAAGCGAATGGACATTTCGAATACGTCCATTGTATAGAACTTTCTCCTTTATGAGGATTCTTCAACTAGGAAAAAATTCTTGACGAAGGTGTTGTTCAGTTTTAAAGAAAGAGTATAAAAATATTCAATTTTGAGGGAAGAAGCTAACGTGTTACATGTATAAATTAAAAAAAAAAAGGTAACGCAGTATTTGGTCGCAATTTTATCACACAATCGCGTTTTATTGTATATTATTTATATATTTTATTATATTTTATTATACTCAATGTGAAACGTAAATGTCGGTTTGAAATACGCATTAAACGTCGCACGATTATCTTTGACGGTAACGCTGGGAAAAATAAAAAATACCGAGAAAGGGGGAATCAGTTTTAGTCGACCGGAAGAAGCCGGTCGCCTTAATGCGATTGGGAGTAATGGAATTGCCGGGGAACGTTGAGGTTGAGTCGCGTTTCAAAGTACTCGGAATGCATACGAAGTGTGTACAAGTCCGCTGAAAGTGTACACAAACCGGCTATTTATGGGTGTTTCTGAATGGTAGCGTTGTAGTTAAGGCGATTAGGTGTATGATATGATATAATGAACCGAGTTTTGGCACGTCCCGCGTTTTCGTCGTGTCGCGCGAAACAAACTCGCTACAAGCAATGGAATTGTTAATTTATGCGCTCGTTATTTGGCGAACAGGTGTAACATGAACGACGCTTCGTTCATCTATTGTATTTAAATATAATTTATCAAATACCTGCGATTATCTCGTTGTCTATTTTGTGGTGTATGAACGACGTTTATCGAATGATGGAACAAAGTGCAAATTACGTTACGAACGATCGCGTGATCGGGACATGAAAAGGATCAAACCAAGGGAACTTTATTATTTTCGTCATGCTTGTTACTCAAGATCGTGCGCCAGCTTATACAGGACGCTTCGAGGAGAAAATTAGTTTACCTCGGAAAGTCGTATTAAGATCAGAACGAAATGGAACTTTGTAGAACTTTGTGCTTGAATGAGCTTGAATCCGTTCGAGTTCCTAAGGGCAGCTTTTGCAGAATCTTATTGTTAGAGTGAACAATAGCTCGCTTCCGTGTACCTTAATTTATACTTAAAGCGATATTTTGTTAAGAATCCAAATTTTCAATTAACGTACTATATATACATGTAATAATTATCGATCACACTCAAAAACCAATTTGATCAACTCCATTTTCTAAGAATTTCGTATATATATTTCAATACTCGTATAACTCCCATTAACACGAAATTTTGGAATTATCGTCGACAACCAAAGAATAAAAATTTTCATCAGAGACGTTCAAGTAAAAGAAACAGAAGATTTTTATATTACAATAAAGTATAGCGGCTTTTATTTACGTATTTCATGTATTTTACGAAGAGTCATTCGAAAATACCTATCAAAAAATTATCAATTGGTCGTTCTGACCATGTTGTTAGTTATAGTGTCGACACGGGTAATGTAGAATTTTTTAAAACCGTACAATCTCGATGAATCTCGTTTCCGCGTGGCTCGCGTTACCAATTCGCAACTGCGTGCGCGTATTCAAAAATCTTCTCATCTAAAGCCAATCAAAACTGAAACTGCATTACACCGATAACATCGTCCAACGAGCTCGTCGATATGAACCAACCAAACATCCACCAGTCGCTATCGCAACGGTCAAAACAAATAACCAGGAACACTACCACGTTTCGACGCAACGCAAAAACCATACAAATTGCTTCGCGCGCCTCGCCAAGATGCTGTCATCCTCGTCAATGGACCTCTTGGCAAAAATATCAACCAGCCGCGAAAAAAATAATAAATATTACGCGCCCGTGTATTTCTCTCGAAAGAGAAAGAGACAAGGAAAAGAAAGAAAGAAAAGTTCGGGGGCGTGCACGCGCTTCCACGAGTTGAAAAGCGGAGCGTTAACTGCTGATAGTCACCCTCGCAGCGACAAAGTCGGGACAAAGTAGTCTCATTGTCTCCCACGTCCGATTGTTCTACGAACGCGCGAACATTCTTCCTCTCTCTCTCTCTCTCTCTCTCTCGCCGGCATTTCCACCCTCCTCTGCGTTTTCACCCCCGGCGACGCTTCGGCGCCCTTCTATTTCTTTCTTTCTTTCGTTCTCTTCTATTTTTTTTTTTGTCTTTTTTCTTTCTTTTTGGCGAATCCTAGCCACGCATATGGTGTCTGGAGGATGAAAGACAGAGGACAAGGCATCTGTTTATTCTGCGAAAAAATTTTCGCCCGCGATACCGCGGCGCGTGCGCCATATGTGCCATTAATTCGCGCCATTCATCGGCATCACCCCAGGTGTGTCGCACACGCCGATGCAACGGGGAATTGTTTTAGTCCGAGAGTCCACCTAGGTTGTCGTCGCGCGTGTGTCCTGAAACGAATTTCACCCTCGGAAACACGGATCGCGAAGCCGACTGGGTCAAGAGCGACTTGCATCCGTGGAACCAGATTTATCTATTAATTGGTAGGTGTGAACATTCTTTGCGTTAAATTTATATGTAAATATGTTTGGAGTATTTTTTGTTCTGAAGTAAAAATAAAAAATTTAATAAAAATTAAATTATATATATATGTATACAGGGTGATTCACGTAACTTACACACCTGTAATAACTTTTAAATTATGCGTCTGACGAAAATCATTTCACGTAAAAGTTGTGATATTTCATTTTTTGTAGTATTTCATGTAAAATGGTTTCAAGGGGGGCTTATCAATTTTTTTGTGTGTGTTAGATTTAGAAATTTCCAAAGTCATCTTTACTTTTTTTTAATTAAATTATATATTTTTCTTCGCCATAATTCGAAAGAATATTATATTCTAAGTGAAGAAAGTATTAAGCCAACGTTGATTAAAGTTAAGGAAATGTCTTACAATAATTTAATAAGTCACGAGAATAAAAACTGCGTAAGTAAATGTTAATATGAGTGCATATATATTTATCATTTTTTATTCATACCAGAAATACTTCAGACATATCAACTGATAAATAATATAACAAATGTGATTCTTTGAAAATAAATATATCTTCTATGTTCTCGTGCTGATGTATCTACTGGTATTATAATTAATACACTGTTATTATTATTTCATTATCGGTCTGGCAATTAGAGTCTAATTAGGTATTTTTGACAATTCTAAATATTTCTATATTTCATGCTATTAATATCGTCGTAAATGCTCCAAGTTCCATTTGCTAGATTTTAGGAACCAAGCACAGGCTTACGCCAAATCACTTGGTTCCTCCGCCATTGTTCTGAACTGACGATTATGGAATTTAGGATCTGCTGGACCGTGGAGAGTGCCTCAATTATTGCTGCTTCTTACAACTCTACACCGCCAGATTTGCAGAGGTTTAATTCTTTCAATGCTACGAGCAGACAATGCTGTACAAACATTAAATGTACTTCACGAAGATCGCAAACATAGTTCAAATAGCAGTATTAATAAGCCTTGGCATTTAATGGGGCCACGTTCAATATTCATCATGCGCCTGAGATAACTACTCAGCTTTGTTACAGCTAATTAATTTTAAATTTAACCAATATAATCACGTAAGAACCGTGTCTTGTTACAGTATTAAGAAAATTTTTAAATCAGTAATTTCTAATTACGATAAAACCAATTGGGAGACAAAAGTGTTCACATGAAAGAATTTCGTCGATAGAATGAACTCGATTCATTGTAATTTTTATTGGATTGATACCACTGTTACGCTAGACTCGAGTCTTTCGACTTGTTGAAATATCTGCTGTTTGCATTTGCTCTAAATAGTTTGTATAAATTTATTGCACATTCAAGTTCTTAAATTATATAACATCTTTTTGACATCAACTTTACAAACTGAATCACTGTGAATTGATTTCATCCTACGGAAACGTACAAACACGTTCACACGCACGTAAACACTTTTGTTGCAATGTGGTGTATGCAATAATTTAATTCGTACGTACATGCGTACAAATATTTTCGCGAGCCAAACGATCCAACGATCCAAACGAGCCAAGGGGAGGAGAAACGAAATAAGGCGAAGGAAAAAAAAACAGAAAGAAGAGAGAGAGAGAGAGAAAAACGCGAGGAAGACGTTTAAAAACGACAAAGTCGTTTAAACAGGCAATCCCTTAACGACCCAAGGCGGCATAAAAGATTCGAGGAAAGAAGCCGCGAGACATTACCGGCGAGGGAAGTTGAGCGTCGCGGCGAGAGGCCTGCAGCTGGAAAATAAACAACCGGCGCGAATTACGGTGTCCGCTAACGGGCAACTTAATTAAACCGCGCCGGCTCGAGGAAAACTCCGAAAGTAGACGATAAGCTGTCCCCTTGCAAATAAACCGTGAGAGAAAGAGAGAGAGAGAGAGAGGGAGAGCGAGCGTAGCGAAACAAGCGGGCGGGCAGAGGGCGCAGCTGCATATTACAGAGTGTTTGTCCGCGTGGTCATTTAACATGGCCGCCGCAACGTTCGTTAAATAATTAACCGAATGCAAATATCGGGAGCAACTAGGCTGGATGCTTGGCCTCCCTGGTTGTTCCACTTGCCAAAGGACCAAAACGGCGCGTAATTAATGAAGAAGGCTCCTTTTTGCTTTGTGAGAAAGAGGGTCGATTTTAATCCGCGACGCGTCCAAGTGCGAGAGACCAGGGGTGCAACCAGACGTCATCCGAAGATTAAACCGGCGTGATATCGCGTCCTTGATGACTTACGGTACGGAGGACGCGCTCTGCGTCTCTTCCTTCCACTCTGCATATTTTTCTTTGAATTTCCCCTATGCCCCGTTTCTTTGTTACGTGTTTAAGACCGGTTGCTTTGTTCTCCCTCGTCTTTTGACGACACGTTGAGAAAAATCTGAATTTTCGAATTTCAAACAACTGGGTTGAAACAGAGTCTGGTACTTTTATTTTTCCAAATGCTACAAACGTTGTTATCGATATTTCTCCAGCCGCTAGAAATAGAATTTCGAAACGTACACGTGCTAAAATTTTGAGTTAAAACGGCCCGCTTCTGTTAATATTGTCAATGTCTGAAAACGTGTATTAAAAAATTGTAAAAATCTGGCATTATTAAACACGTTTGGCGATGAAATAATCTACCACATCTTATTTCGATAAAGAAAAAAACGATAAATTTTTCTGCTTTACATTTTTACGCGTTTAAGATGAGAAATTTGAATTTCGAATTTCAAATATAGAGTCTAGTATTTCTATTCGATATTTTCCTAATCGTTGAAAATATTTCAAAAACATACACTGAAACGCCCCATTTCTAATTAACATCGTCAATCACTAAATATATCTCAAAACATGTATCAGATACGAGATTTAAAAATTTTAGCATCACGCTTGACAAATGAAATTTTACTTTGAAAACAGATCAAAGTCATTCCGAAAATCCGAGAATTTCTTTTTTTTTAAGAGAGAGAGGGAGATTTTAGTTATGTACACAACACTCCATATTTGTGCGAAGAAAGAAACGATAGAGAAAACTCGGACGGGTAATTAATAACGTCGAGTAACGCGTGTAGTAACGCGGTGGCTGAGACGTATCAAAGGAAGACGACGTCGTGAAAGAACGAAACGGATATGGCAAAGAGTGGATGATGCTCTCTGTTCGTAAACCGCGGCGAGGGGTTGTCTTCCTCACGTCGACGCACAAGACATTCAAGGATTATCCAGAAACGACGCGATGCAACGGCGCTCGCTTTTACGATGATAATATTTCAACGGCACGTCAGCCGCGTTTCTGTTCCTCGCGTCGTTTCCGAGGATAAGTAAGTAGTTGCACGTCGGAAAATCGCGTGAATGGCACGATTTCGCGGAAAATCGAGAGGAAAAATCGGTCTATATTCTCGACCGAGGGATTCTTCGAACATTATTCCGCGTATTTTATATCGTCTGCTCGAACGAGAGAAGGAGAAATTTTATTACCCACTTTGAGACAACTTGCTCTCTCCTTTGACTCGTTGAGTGATCCAGGGAAAGAATTATTCTTGCTGCGTTCTCAGTGAGAAATTTCTCAGATTCTATTCCGAATAATCCACCTTACGTATCGAAGGAGATGGTTAAAGTCCTTTTACCGATTTTGTAATATTTTCCAAATCAATCAAACAATTTCTTTTTCTCATTCAAATTCCCTCGTGACTCGAGTCCAGTAAAGTTCATCAATTCTCAATCCCAAAATAAATGAACGTCCAGCAAGGAGCACCAAATCGAAACTTATCTATACTTTGAATGTATCAAGATCTAGGTTCAAAGTAATAATCAAGAATCCAATCAACTCGATAAGAATCACGAGAAAATTACAAAAATTCCGCGTAACGCGAGCGTCGAGAGACCAAATTTGAAAGAAAATTTCAACCAAATTTCAATTCGAATGATCCACGGTGAGCGTTAACGAGAGTCTGGTGTACGGGATCGGCGTGCGCCGCTGCAATAACAACTTTTATTTCCAACGGCCGGGTGCGAACTCGGTCGGTGTTTTCACGCGAGCAACTCGCCGAACCATAAATTAACCGACGCGCGAACGCAGGATTCGCTTTTGTACGATATTATCCGAACGGGGTGGCGGGTGGCGGGATTAACTGGAATGTCACAGCTGCGATTACAAGCCGTTCGATCGACGGTGATTCGAATTCAGAGCCGGACCGATCCGGCAAAAGGAGGAAACCGGCTCAACGACCGGCCGTGAGCGCGTATTACTTTCGATTCGCGCGATAAACACGCGTTATTCAGTTTACCTTGCGATTGTGCTTACACGCTCCCTGTCACGGGAGGGGAGGGGAAAAAAGACGCGGCAAATCTCCGTGTAAAATCTTTCGTTAAATGGATCCAGGCAAACAATGGCTGACGCTAATCTTTTTATATTACCTTCGACGTGTCGAACCCCGCGTGTTTCGCGTATCTCGCGTATCTGCGAAAGACCCGTTTTTTATCCCTTTCGACGCAAGAATTTCACGCGATAGCGTCAATTTCGACTCGCGTTTCTTTAATCCGTGATTTTGTTTCGTCCTTCGATTCGTCGTTTTCGACATTTTTTTTTTTTTTTTTTTTTTTTTTTTTTAATGCAAAATCGCGTTCCAGAAGGTTGATATTATTCTTTTCAACGAAGAATTTCACGCGGCACAATGGTCGATGGTGTTTTCTTTTTTTTTTTCCCCTCTTTCTTAATTTTATTTCTCTCTCGATCTTCTCAGATCGGCTCTTGCCTTTCTGCTGCTCGGTGTTCGTAATTGAGATAATCCAGGCAATTTTAATTAAAAAGACTGCTACGCGGAGCCAACTTCTTCATTACCTGTTAATTATCCTGTCATTAAAAGTTTCGGTTCTTGCTTCTTGGAGCACGGAGTAAGACAACAACGAGCTAGTTTATTATTGGTACATAGTTTGTAGACTTCGAGTGATGATTATATCGAGTTGGAGTTGATCGCGCCAATGTTAAAAGTGTGAGTTTCGTGTAAAATCGAATTCGACTCTTGTGAAATTTAAAACACTCTTCAAAGTGATTCATAATCACTTTATAGCACGGTGTAATGCGTATAGCACTCGAGTATCGATTCTACGCGTTGCGACAACCTTCCACTCCCTAACCACCGCTACACGACGTAATCAAACTGCAACCTCTCGTTAAGAATCGATCCAACCCGAAGAGTCGCTGTCTCCGACGCTACCCTTTCAAATTTCCCGCGTTTTCCCCCCTTTGGGATCCAAAGCTCTGCTACGGAAACGTAGTTTCCCCATTTCTCCTTCCAATCCGAGGTATGCATCCGAGGTGGGATTCGGGCTCTTCGCCGGCGTCTGAACGGGCCAGCGCGAGACAACAATGTCACCCCCCCGGTGTCAGCGGGGAACGAAGCTGAAATCTCAATGGCGAAACCGTCGCTCCCGAGGGAATATCCTGGCTCCTCGTGCACGCACGCACACACGTCACGCACGACTTACTTACAAGTGCTCATACATATGTATCCCATCAGCATGCATATAACATCCGAGTAATTAATGTACGGCTGCCTGCCTTCCCCTCTGTCTTCCTCTTCCACCCTCCTCCTTCTTTCTCGCTCTTTCATCCTGCGTTTTCGCGCTTGTCTCTGTCAGTGACAAGGTTTCCGAGTCATCCTCGTGGAAGCACCTCTCCAACTCCTGTTTCTCACCCTCTTTCTTTCTTTTTTTCTCTTTTCTTTCTTTCTTTCTGCCCCTTCCCCCCCCCTCTCTCTCTCTGTCTCTCTGTCGGTTTCGAGCGTTCTTCCTTTTGTTCGCCACTCCCTGGAAACCCAGCGAGCGTGCCTCTCCCCCGAGGACCGGCCGCCGCCACCGCCGTTCGGTTATTAAATTTGAGACGAGACCGGTTTCGGGGATCGCGATCCGCGCGCCGCGCGCCGCGACGTTTCTACGTTTTCTCTTTTATCCGTGACTCGCGACGCGCCACGTCGCGTTAATAACCGCAGGGGCTTGCAAAGAGAGTATCCGGGGGTTGGGGCGCGTCGGATGTGAAACGCCACGAAGGGAGTACGCGGTTAGGTTAGATCAACTAACGTGGAATTAATTAACGACGACAGGGGCTTTTTTGTGCATTTGGTTGCACGAATCAATTGGTCGCTCCGTCGCTGGCTTCTTGATTACGAACCTACAAATGAAGACTGTACCTTTCTCTTTTTTTTTTTTTTAGGATTTTTATGAAAGGGAAAGGAAAGCGCTCTTTGTGTTTTGGAAATCTCTAACGAGATTACTGTTTGCGTTCGTGTGTGTGTATTTGTTGCTATCGAAGAATGGCGTTGAAACAACAATTTGTGGATTTTTACATTCTTTTCGATCAGTAATCTGTTGGATAATGAATTATCGAACAATTCTTTGAACGAGTTTGGTTTATTAGAAAATTATGTTTACGTTTGACGAAATCCATTCTCTTTTTGAATCTTTCTCAACTATCTGAATCTATTTCGAGCCATTATGACGAAAGCACTCGATCGTTTACCATAGAAGTTACCACAGTATATTCCATTCATTCCGCAATCTGGAATATATGCAGAAGTATATAGATCGTTCCGTTGATTGCACAATTTTCCGAACAATATTATCGTCAAAGTTCGTACACGTAAACCAAACTCAGACTTGCCCAATTAAAACCGCTGCAGCGCCCGCGAATGCAAATACTACCTAAACACCAGCGTCCAATCCCCCAGCTAACATCAATCTCCATACTCGTGAATCTACGTCCAACAAAAATCCCAAGTAAACCTAATTACCAGATACCAAAATCAATCGCCCACTACCTTAACAAATCGACACTCGCGAGAACGAATCTTCTCCAAAATTATCGATCACTGGTAATCGATATTCTTCAATCAAAAGATTCAGCGATTCAGCAATTCGGTGGATAATCAGGAAAAGACGTTGAAAACGAACGATCGCCGGGAGAATAGACGACTGGTTTTCAATAAACGCATCTCGTGAATCCGTTTAACTTCTCTCTCTCTCTCTCTCTTTCTCTTTGTATGTGTGTCTCTCTCTTTCTTTTTTTTGTTTGTTCACTTTTGCGAGTCGAACATCGAACACACCGCACCCAGGTGGAGTTTCTTTTTTTTCGCGGATCCGCGAAAAAAAAAACGAGTCGTCTCTGGGAAAATCGAGGCACCTTTATCCGCGACCACCTGGCTGGTCTCTTCCGCGGAGGCCGTTTTAAATGTTCTCCCCCACCCCCACCTCCCACCCTCTCCCTCCCCCCCGGCATTGTTTGCGGCAACTTTCAGCCGCTTTTACCACCGCAAACAACCATTTTCATTTAGTTTTCTTTTCATCCGGCCGATGCGCTAAGTGAATTTTACTGCCCACTTCCATTTCGTTCTCCTTTCATTTCCTACGCGCCCCGCTCGACCCTGTTTGGTAAATCTAATCCTTGCTTTTCATAAAAATCCACGCTACACCGCCGCTTTTGCCACCATCCCCCCTCTATCCTCGCTCCTCCTCTATTCACTTCTCTCGTTCCAGTTTACTTTAACTTTTCCTTCCTCCTTGTCCCTTTTTTTTTTTTGAATCCCTCCCCTTTCTTCCTATTCTTTCTTCGCTTCTTTTCGCTCAACTTTTCTTCCATCGTTTTCTTTCTCTTTCTCGTTTTTTCTTCGCAATCGTCGTCGTCGCCGTCGTCCTGGTTGTCGTCGTTGTTCCACTTTCCTCCTTCTCCCCATATTTCTCCCTTCTTACGTTCGTTGATTTTGTTTTCTAGTTTTCGGCTGGTTCCGCGTTTTTATCCCCCCCGTGTGACACAGGCCGCTTCCTCCCGTTCGTTTTTCAACGCGGATCGCCCGCGTGTTTAACTTGATTTATTTAGTTTCGCCCCCTTTTTGCGAGCCTCTTATATCTGTTTCCTTTCACGTCTCTGTTTGCCGGAAAGGCGCTGCTCCTCTCCACCTTTCCAGTTTTTTTTTCCTTTTTCTTTTTCGGACCAGCGAGTCTAACTTGCCCTGCTTTTCCACATTTCCAACCCTCCCCCCTCGTTCCCTACTTTCAATTCTCTCTCTCTCTCTCTTTCTTCCTCTCTGTTTCTCAACCGCGTTAATTTTTAGCCGCCGCTGGCACAATGGGCCCCCGAGAATTCTGAAACTGTTGATTTTGCGACGAAACGAGGAATCTGCTTTTTAAAGAGACGTAACCTTTCCTCGTTCTCTTCGTCGCTAATTTTTCTCGACAATCCTCCGTACTAAAATGTTGATGAACCGTGCAACGAATACGAACGTGTACGTGTAGAAACACGCGTGCGTTACACACGAGATACTCTCAGATGGAAAGTTTTAATACTTTGGCGAAAGTCCAACGGCTGGCGCAATGTTCCGTGACAATGTTAACGTCACGTTCTTACTTTTACCGAAACTGGGATTAGTATCGTCTCTCAGAGGTGACGCTTTGTTCTTAAATATATACCACTACGAACAAAATTGTGACACTTTATCAAGAAAAACTGTTTGGTCCCTCCCTTTTTAATAAACATTTTTAATAATAATTTCGCTCGGGTCGACGAGGAAACTGGATCACGAGGTTTACAATTTTCTCGTAAAGATAAAGTTAAGTTACAAGTCTGCTCGGAGAATTTATTTAACCGAACCGTAATTACGTCGCTCGCTGAATTACGCAGAAATAAAAAAATTAAAGTGACGCAAAAGCGAGAAGAGAGAGAGAGAGACATAAATTGCGGACGTATCTGTGAAACTTGGCGAAACTTTCGCGGCGAGCTTTGAAGATTCCACGGCCCTCCTCCGATTTTTACACGTTGAACATCGCGAGGGTCGCGCGCCGAATACATCGCCGGCTGACCTATTTCTCGCTAATTGTACTATTTTTTTATTACGCGAGGCCACTCGAGGAACGATCTTTCTCTCGGCCGATCGTGGTTAAAGTCCTAACTTTTCGACCCGTTTCACCCTGTTCCACTTCCATTCTCCCTTTCTCGCCGCCTTTCCTCCGGAACACACAGCGAGGTTAATCGTGCAAGGCTGTTACACGAGATCAGAGCGGCTCGTTCAATTGGAAACAAAAACGGGAAAGGGTAACAAACGAGGGAAAGAGAGCAAGGAAAAATAAAAAGAGAGAAGGGAAATTTGTCAATTATATGCAACACGCGGCACGCGTGACGAATTGAGGGAGTACAAGTAAAAAAAGAGGTTTAAGTGTACCGATTGAAGCGTAAAATTTAATATAATGTGTAACTTTATAACACAGCACGCGAGCTTTTATTTATTGTACAACATTTTATTTTAAATCTCGAAAAATACACTGTTTCTCACCTGTCCTTTGAAATGTCTAACAAAATTATTCGAAACGTTCGTGAAATATTCAACAAAGATTATAAATTTTGGTAGTTTCATTCATTTAAAGCAGTTCTCTAGTTACAACCTGTTTCGAGGAACGATGTCGATTTTATTAATTTTTCGGTGTCCTTGAAATCGATTTTTATCGATTCACGATGGAAACAAAATAAAATACATTTTCAGCCTCGATGGATGTCAGAGGGTTTAGCTGGACATTTTGTTTGCAGTTTGCGTTGCATTCGATAAAAATTGAATTCCAACGGAAATTGTTATTTCATAGTCTCTTTTTGGCTGAAGTTTTGTTACATAGTTTATTCCAGTCTCTATTAATTTCATTTTTATTTCATCGTCCGGAAAATAAATAGGATTATCCTTTTATCGGGGAAAGATTAAAAGATTAACGGTGTCGTTGCTCGTCGATGAAAATTTAAAAAGACTTTGTTGGTTCGTTTAATGAAGACAATCGTAACTGTGTTTGGCGACCGTACGATGGAATTATTCGCAATTACTTTGCCGATTATTCGTCGTTTGTTATTCATTATTCTTGCGCTGTTCGTTTCGCCTACAATCGGACGTTACGATCGTGGAACAGGCATTGCAAATACGCGGACGTAGAATTAATAAAGAAATGATATTCCAATACGCGACGCCTCATTTCCTGAAAATTTTCACACACGAAACACGATACATACTCTTTATTACCCTAATAAATTTACTACTTTTCATTCTTCAAATTAGTAAATATCTGTTTTTAGCAAATATAACACCAATTTTAATTCTCACTAATTTAACACGACACACGGTCGCGCAGTATGGACTCTAGTGTGTCGTGTTAGTTTAGTTTCCTAAAAACATGTTCAAATATTTTCACGAGCCAGCGCGTGCATACCGTGTATGCACCTGTGTGTACATACTTGTGTACGGACGTATACATATTCCGGCATAGTGAAATGAAATTCCACGAGAATCCTTGACAATTCCCAGAAAAAGCCACGTTAATAGGTATTTGCGCGCATAACCAACGATCGATTTTCATGTACCGACCGATTAAATCGATAGCGTCGCCGACCTACGTTGCCGATCACCGTATTAACGAACCCGAGATTACCCTAGCGCCGGCAATTAATGTTTGATCAGTTTGCGTCGTTTTAATCGCCGTGTCGTTCATTGTCGGTTAAAATCATCGCGAAAGGATTGGATTTTCCAGTTATCGATTCCCGGCGATGCGAATCGCGCAAAACCCCCCGTAGGAATTGTGTGTGGCTCGTACAATGCTCGAGCCGCAGACAAGGGGGCGGAGGGTGGAGCGGAGGGGGGTGAAATCCCAAAACGAGACGGCAGCATTCAACGTTTCGCCCCGGCGCGTATCGCTGAAAGAAATAAAACGATGTTTATTTCCAAAGGGCGGAAACATTTTCAGGAAATTGCGATTTCCAAGAGATTAAAAGTAATTACATGTATCATGGAAGATGTAAAATTTCGCTGAAATTGAATCTCACGCCGACGCGACGCGACGTAACGCGCATCGTGCTTTAATAGCCGATATTTCAAATCAATATTAAAATTTGGTGTTTGATTTGCCAAATTTTTTTTTAAAGGAGAGAAGATTAATAGCAGAAAGATGGTTTTATTTATTGTATTATTATTATTTGATCGATTGAATTTTTTTTCCTGTCGACTTTCCAGTCAAATTATAATTTCAACGTCCAACGTCGCATAACAGGTCAGATAAATTTGATCGTTGTTGCTTACAAAATTTTTGCACGGAAAAACCGAAAGATAAAGATCGAAATAAAAATACACGCGAAAGTAAATACGTCTCCGCGTTTAGGTTGAAGGGGGAGGTCGGAGGAGGCGAAAATTCGTTTTCGGGTAACGAAAAATGTAACGAGCAATTTTATTTACTCCCGTGCGATATTTGTCAATTTATTGACAGGTAATTTCGCGCCGATTCATCTTTTTCGCGTTGGAGCCGACTTTGCTACAAGTCGTTAGAGCTCAGTTTCTTGTTTCTCGGCCCCTCGCCCGTCGAGCTCGAGATCGAACGCCGTTTCGAGAATCTACACGCTCGGTCTACGTGTGGAAACCGGATTAACCGTCGTTCAATTTTACTTGGCGAGCCCGCCCCTCCGTGTAATCTTCCGTGAGCTTGATTAATGAGAGTCGGCCTGCCGTTTCACCAAGCGTACCCACCTCGAGATTATTCGAAAATTAAAAATAATCCTCACGCGCCACCGCTCCGCCACCGTGCTCGACTCTTCGTTTCGTTAATGAATCGCTGCCAGCCAATGAATCATTTATTCCGACGTAATTGAGTCGTCTGTTCTAAACGGGCCGCAAGTAACTGTATAATAATTCACCCGAAAGGGGAGAGAAAGCCTCAGACCGGATCGCGCCATCATCCGGTGTTTCAACGATGCGCGAGTCGATTTTGAAGGACTGTTTAATTACATCGCGGTTCGTTGATGTAAAATCAACAGAAAGCAACGTTATACACACTTATATAAAATCAGAAATAGTTCAGAATATTGCGTATCGATGTATTTGATGATTTATCCAGCAAACCTAATCTTTACACTTTGCGAATTCTCAAGCAAATTTATGAATGCGACCAGAGAAATATAGATTCGTTTTGTCTATATTATAAAAAATTCCAACGAGTCATTGCGCACGTCTTTATAATAGCACGCGAACGCGGGAGCATCCGCCGACCAATTATCTCTTACCCGCCAACGCAATATTTCCACCGTGCTGCCCTAATGGACAATAGAATCACAGACAAACACGGCAATAAATAATATGCTTTTTTCCCTCCGTCTGTACACGGCAACAATCGAAAATGTCTGCGCCTTTGTTCGGACGCGAGAGTATAATACACCCGAATCGAGACGATTTTTCACCATCGGGGGCCGACGACTGGGGGGGTAAATTAAAATCAGCGCGAGAAATCAAACCCCTCGAAAACATTTATCGCCCCGGTGAAATGTCGTGACAATCGTTCCTCGATAGTCGTGTCCAGCGTGCCGGTTTTCCACTGAGATGTTAAATGGCTGGTAAGTCTGGCCCCGATGCCAGTTTTCCAATATTCTCCTCCGAACCGTTATGCGCGCGGAAAAACAATAATTAATACGGCGCGTCGATTAATCGCTCCTCCGTTACGCCCCGTCAACGACAAACTTTCGGTCATGGCCGATCTCGCTCCCTCGTTTCATCGACCGATTTCGAGCATCGAGAGGAAACAACGACGAGGCCCGCGTATTTCACCCCTTTTCCACCAACGCCATTTTTCGTTTCATTATTTCCGATTTGAGACTCGGGGAGATTGGTCGTTGATATTTTGGCGCCGCTTTGTTCCGCTTTGTCCAGTCCAATTATAATGATAATTAAATACGACGATCGTGTTTGTCCGACGACTCTTCAAATGGGAATTCGGTTAATGGGGCACTTTTAGACGATCGTTTGGGTATTCAGAACGTTGAAAAACGTCGTTGATGAATTTATTTGCAATTGATTTTGGCGGGCGATCCAAGACGAAAATTGAAACGCGGAGGATCGATTCGTGAACAATGAAATGAACAGGAATAACGTGACGAACGAAATTCTTTCAATCACCTTCTAATTAAGATACTGGCCAATTGGAGAAACATTTCTTTCATTTTTTTCTAATGGAACGAGTGACGAATCATTTAAGATACCAGTCTTATTAATGCCCTGCAGATTTATTTCCTATGGTTTCACCATTTCGTGGAAATGCACTCCCACGTGCCATTATACGGAAACAAACATGGTAAAACTTTTCCTGGTAAACACATTTCTGACCAACTTAAAATGATAAAACATTTTAAGGTCAGGTTAAAGGGCGAAATAATTTTCTAGATCGAGAAATTTGAACTTGTCTCAAAATCTTTTACATCCTCCCTGCGACTATTTGTTTTTGCTACACGTTTGCATTTACTCTAATTACGTCATTCCAACATTCTGATTGTGAGAGTGATATTTTCGCAAGTATTAAAAAGTTTCGTTAATTCCCAGTCAATGTTCAAACATCTGTTCTATGGATACAGATTCGACAATCTTTCAATAAAAAAAGATTAAATTTAAAAAATTCCTTCAACCGTGACAGAGTAACTACTTAATCATCTATCCAACGTGGTAATTCTTACAGTCTACGTTTTGTTGTTTGCTACTTCAAAGGCTCGTGAATGGCCGAGTTACTCGCTTCAAAATTCGCGACTAGACGTGCGTATGCATCTACAGTGCACTTTAACTAAAGACTATGGCCCTGTGAGGGATTCAATCATCCCTGCGTAATATCATTATCATCCCTCGAAGAGATCGTTCGCGACAGCGCGGCATATGCAAGCAAAAGACTATTTCGCTCGATTGCACGTTCGTTCCAGATTCCCGCGATCGAAAATTGCATAGACGCTTGTCAGTCAAACAGAGACCGTCTCTCGATCGATTTCCACACGCGTATATATATATATATATATACACACACACACACACATATATATATATATAATATAACAACACGAAACGTTTGAAGCGTAGATGCAAAAGGACGCCGGAGACGCGCCGGGTGTTTTAACGTTCGCGGGCCACGCGGACAAATAGCCGGCGCATTAAAACGCGTTTGCATATTCATAAGCGAAGGAACGCACTTAAACGAGTTAACGACTCAACGAGCGGCTGAATATTCTTGACAGCCACGCGAGCCAACCCGTCCCCCCGTTGCGTTTTAATTAACGCTGCGGGCCGTTGTTGGCTACCAGCTATCCGCGTTATGCGCGTTGCAAATTATCGATCCGACACTTCGTCACTTACGGAGTCATCCAACGTTTCGACGCGAATGA
This sequence comes from Melipona bicolor, assembly GCA_030673865.1. NCBI lineage: Eukaryota > Metazoa > Arthropoda > Insecta > Hymenoptera > Apidae > Melipona > Melipona bicolor. The sequence continues at coordinate 4,720,758 of JAHYIQ010000004.1, read as the reverse complement.
CAAAGTAACAATACGGATTAATTTAAATTTCGCATCTTCGCGAGAAGCTTTTACTTATATACAGGGTGATTCGCATAACTCGAATACAACACCTGAAATAAATTTTAAATTACGCGTCTAATGAAACATTGTTTGATACAGAAGCTATATGGTTTTAAGGGAGGCGTGTCAATTTTTTATGTGTGTTGAAAGGTTTCAACATTTTCAAAATCATCTTTATTTTCTCTTAATTGGATCATACGTTTTTTCATCATAAATCGGAAGAATATTAAATTACAAGTGAAAAAGTTTGACCACGTTGGTCTTAAATCTAATGGTTATTTTACGATACGAATATACATACCGGGTGGGCAGAAAAAAGGGTTCATAACCTCCAGGGTTATATATAGATAGTATTCGCTGAAACGTGAGAAAGAGTTCTAGTAAACAAGAGAAAAAATTAATAGTTTCGAGATCGAGAAATTAATAGTTTCAAAGTTATAAACGATTTCTTTGCTTCAGGAGCTGTACGCAAGTAGTAGTTTAACTTATAATTTCTTCTTTTTCTAATTACAAGAAGTTTTCTAGATATTCTTCTTCCATTTCTATGCGTGCCTTCGTATTAAAAAGTCACGTATTCTTTCAAAGATTCCCGAATGTGTCCCAACTTTTTCACAAACACTTCAATCTAACCTAGAAGCTATGAACCCTTTTTTCTGTTCACCCTGTATACGACGGATAGGTTGGAATATTCGAGACGATCTCATAAAATTTATCAAGCTTCGAGTTATTAGAGCGATAATATAGATTAATCTCAATGATTTTAAGTAACAAGAAAATTCTATTTGCATACTGGACGAGTTCTGAATAAGTAGGACGTTCGATGGGACGGTTTGATAAAGTAAATTGATTCATCGGTTTTTCCGCATTTATGTACTAGATTGAGATTTTATTATAGAAAGGGTTGTAAATTTTTCAAGTAGCTTTCTCGAACCTATATATATATATATATTATCAGCAAATTATAAAAAGCGAAAATTAGAGCTGTTAGCTAGATTTAAGTAGACAGTCGAATGCAAAGGGTGAAAATGGTTTGTGATGAACATTTTTTTTCTTGAAAATCAGGTTTGTCTCGTGATGGCGAACACATTGGCGCCAATGATAATTCGGTCAAACACGTCACACGATCTGTACGTGGTCTTACGTTCTCGTCCCAGTGATAAGTAGAGAGGCGCACTGTCTGGTAATTAATTGTGCATAATAGCCATCGATTAATCGGGCATTCTCGTCTGTCACTGACCTAGAATCCGTCATCGTCACCGTCGTGTAACAAATCGGCTAACGTCGTTTCAGAACACCATTTTGCTAGGAACGAAAACGTGAAATATAATTTGCCTCTTTCTCAGAAAAAAAGGAAAGAAACTAGAAGATAATAATTATAACCCCTCGATACCATCAGTAAACTGTAAAGAAACTGTAAAGAAACAAATACAACAACCGAACATCTCGAATAAGAATCGACTGTTCGCGTCACATTTTCATGAAATTCCCGGCGACAACAAAGCCAATACAATTTACGATGGCAAAAAGGAAAAAGAACCAGGAAACGAAATTTTCTCCCTTTGCTCTCATAAATAGTCAATTTGGTGGTATTTGACGTACCATTGACACTTTTCAATATTCAGCGCTGGATGCGCGATATCGGGTTTTGTTATCATGTTTTTGGATACACCTCGCGTTTTCTCTCAGCGACAGAAAAAAAAAAAAGGATACGTCAGCCTCGCCACTCGAACGTCAAATCACTGTAAATTGTTGCACGGTCTGGTTTCCTTGGTGTTAAAAAAAAAAAAAAAAACAAAAAAAAACAATCGATGAACAGTTTTCCCATTGATATTGTCATTAAAGGATAATTGAAATTTTTCGAGCAACGAGAAACGTGGCTCATCTATAACAAATATATATATATTTGCCAGTGAAAAACACGGTGACATCGAATTTTTATCCGCTAATTTTTCAATCGACTTTGCGAATGGTAAATATATCATCTTCGATATTCAATAATTATGAAAGCAAAGCGAGAATGTTTTTTTTTTCGTAATTTCACTGAATATTCTGCAATTTGAATTTTTTGATGAACATCTTTTGAGCAAATCTTTCCAATTACACGTCAAATACCAAGCTCGTTATGTAACTTGGAAAAAAAAAAGAGAAAAAAGGGAGAATGAGAAGAAAGTGTAATTAGAAGCATTAATCAAATGTAATTGAAGCAATTAAACGAGCCATTCTGAAGTTCAGCGGTCTCTCTATACCGCGTGTGGCGAATGCATAATTTTCCTCAATAATTAGAGTAAGGACAGATAGAGGCTAAGTGTAACGCAACACCAGCCAAGATACCCGGTTAATGACAATTAGTCTCTCTATATTTTTACCCGACATCGTGGTTGCCCGAACCCGCTCCACCCACCCTCGTTGCTTGTGTAAGAGCCAAGAATTCACGGAAAGTATCTAGTTTATAATTCACAGGAGAAGGGTAAAGATTTCGTGGCCATTTGGAGAGAAAGAAGTGTGTTTAGAAGCGAAAAGACGTTAATAGAGTTCCTCTTTTAGTCGGATCTTTCAAATTATTCGAAATATATTCGAAAATATTCTAGCAGTTTCGTTTCTCCGCGAGTGGTGAAAAAAATTTTTAAAATTGAAAAGCTCTTCGAGCGGAAGATTGTAGGGTGAAGCAACTACGACGACAGGTTAGTTTTCAAATGAGAATATTGGGTGGTCTTTGAAAAAAAGTATCCTAGAAGGTAATGGACACGCCAACGATTGAAGAGGGCAATTAAAGCACGTCGGAATCTTGACGAATGGGGTAATTTTACCTCGGTAAAAACGCAAATGAAAACTAAATATTATAATCTGCAACGTTTTGGATTTCCCCTTTGGGACGTTGCTCGTTTCATTCGTTGAGTTAATTAAATGCATCGCGTTTATTGGTTCATAAAATTTTTAAAAGTTTTATACGAAACGTAGAAATGAATGTTCGAGTGTAAAAAAAACGCTTTTGCGAGCCCCGTTACGTAAGAGATGAATCGAAAAAACGAAAGAAATATCGCACCCTCTTGTCAAACCTGATGCAACTGCTTTGTCAATAAGTTCCCACGCGATCGTTAAATCAGACGATTTGATGCAAACCCTAGTCACGCTCTCGTCTCCTCTCCTCTCCTCTCGTTGTATGATGTACCTGACTCACGGCCCGTCTTTGTCATTACAGTGACAATGATAGATGCGGAGGCAGTGGCAGCTGGAACTGCTCAGTTACCATGCGACGTGGAACCGCCGGTCCCCGGGGACAAGCTACATCTAGTTATTTGGTACAAGGAGGAGGCAGACGCGCCGATATACAGGTAAAATTCTACTCTTGCATTCTTTATTCGCGTTTCCCGCTACGCGGTCTAAATCATCCTCGCTCCCTCTCGCCGCTCGTCTGCCAGAATAAATAATCGAAGAAAATACTGACAGTACACATTCCCTCTTCCAACTTGAGTTCTCGAAGTTAGAAACATTCTCCACGAATGAAATTTAGACGCGATTAATGTTTCGAATTTTCGTGTAGAAAAATTTATTAACTACTATGTATAATTTTTCGCTGTATAATTCTTTGCTTTTCCAAAAAATTTGGAATCACGTCACGTAACTATCACATTAAAGTATTAGAATTAAACAAAGATCTAATATTCAATAATATTCAATAATTGTTTAATACGATACCATCGAAGAGGACAATTTGTACATTAATGTTATTCAATAAGACACCGATACACGAAAATGAATTTATAGAATTATCCAAGTAGCTCCTCCGCGAGCAAATGATGTTTAATATTACGGTTGAATATTACGTATCGTCAATTCCAAGGCAAATAGTTTTCTTAATTAAAGTCAACGCGTATCGCTCCGTCGCACTCAAACCACAGAGCAGCCACTTTAGTCTTCAAACACAAGCCGCTTGCGCTTCGAACCAATTGAGTTTCACTTGCAACAAGCCTTAATTAAAGAAGCAACTTCTCGCGTGTGCTATAGCCTGTCTGAAATCAATCGACTGTTTAAGGCCACTAACCAGCGAGCCCTCCCACCCACCTCCCACGTCTAATCTCTATCTTTCCAATTCAAACTTTTGCAAACAGCTGTGTGATTGTCGATTAAATTGTTGACAACATCCTTTCCTAACAGCCAGTTGAAATATGCAGAAAAAAGGAGAAAATTTTCTGTTTCTCAAAAACGAAGCGTTTCAACTAACAGCGAGAAGGGCAGAATGTTCGTTGCGCCGTTTAACCAGCTCCTCACGTTTCTTTCGTCGCGTTCGTAAAAAACACAAATTTGCATACAGGATTTAACCCCGGCAGTCTGATAATCACCGGCACAAATATTTTCGAAGAATATAAAACGAACGAGCTCGCTGAACGTTTCCCGGCTCTCTCCGAGGGGCGGGAGGAGCTCTAGGTTAGAGTTATTTACCACGAGCAAATATTTTGCGAAACCGAGGCACGAGTGTACCGAAGAAATCGGCTGCCACTTGGAAAACTCGTATCCGGCGATTTTCATTCCTCCGTTGCACGCACAACGAGACGAACGAGCGTGCGTCGCGTTCATTCGCCCTTTTGATCCCTCGTTCGGCTCCGCGCTCGTCACGGAGTATCGCGAAATTCGCCTGCTCTCGCACCGCGTTATCTCCGCAAGTTCATTTCCATCCAACTGGAGGGACTTTACTACCTCTGAAACGTTGCCAATCTCCTCTATTTATTCGCTGTTTGTACTTTCGTGTCTGCTCTCTTTATTGCCGTCACGTTGCCCCGCGTTCCCTCTTAATGGAGATTTAAATTAAGTTTCGCAGGATTCGCAAACTCCTTCAACGTCCTTCGTAATATTCTTTCGTTCCGTTCTCTCGTTCAATTTCACTGAGCTTAATACACGGCTGAACAAACGTCCGATTATTTTTATTGGCATTACTTCTGATGGTTTAACGGAGCATGGCTTGACAAAATATCGGTCGCGTCGCATACGTGGGGTCGCAGAAATTTTAGCAAAACTAAAAAATTCATTTGGACGCGCAAATGGATCGAAAATTAATTCAAAACCCAGTTTAGCACCAAGGAATTGCTTTCGAGTAAATTTCCTTTGTGATTTATTATCGGCAAATGTTTCAATTCGTATTCCTAGTTTGTACACCTAATTTTTATACACCCTCATTAATAAACCTCACCTAAACCCAACACAAAATGAATTTTTTCACGAATAACGGTATCTTTACTATTTTGTTTCTACACTCCCTTGAAATTCTGCATTTTTACGAACACAACTGAATCGTCTAAACAGAAGATTGATATCACTCTCGAGATATATTTTTCGTATATTTTTCGTATATTTTTGCATATAATACATATCCATACATCCTACGCATATTTTGCATACATAAATTTCGCATAAATGCATGAATATCCGCAGTTTAGTTGTATGAATAATTTGTAGTACGTAAAATCAATCTACTATGTATATGCAAAAGTTTACCAAAGCAAAAACAGGCTTTTCCGATTCGAATAAAGAATGAACTAAAGTACGATTTATTATCAATTTAATTAATTTGATCCTTATCTTCCTTTCTACGATATTATATCTCTGATTGTCCAATTCTGACGAAGTGAATTTGCAATAGTAGAAAATTTGTATAATAATATAGTGGCTCCGAATAATCGTAAAGAAATTTATCGCATATAAGAGATTATTAATTACATCATTTATTTAACGTGATCCAAATATTTGAAAATTTCGAACGAATATTTTACACGTCGCGATTTAATAAAATTATTTAAAATGTAGTAAAAAAATATCTCGAAAGCGACATATAACGTGAGCCATTTCTTCCATTCTATTCCGAGAATTCTAAATGATTCACGTATCGAAACTGTCGTTGATTAAATTAAGAAGTGAAAAATGCAAAGAAAATTTTTTAATAACCCTGTCAGAGACTCGTTTGAACTTTTCAAATCGTCGCGTAAATCGGCCGTTAGGTATTAAAATTTTCCCCGACGCAACGCTGCCACCGCTCGAACCAAGTCGCAACATTACAAAATCTCATCGAGTAGAGAAATAAAAAAAGAATGATAAAAAGCGACATCGCAGAATGTTAATTCTCAGCGAAGGACGACACTTGAAATTTGTCGGATCGATTGACAGTGAGAATTCATGAAAAACAAATTTCGCCGATGCGCACTTCGATGACTGCCGCTTCTTCTATTTCGCATCGACAACTATTGTCGCTGTAAAAGCCGTGACCGAAACACCACGTGACATTTGTTTTTTAAAACGTCCCTCCAAAGTCAAAAATCAATTCCGACGTACTTCAACCATACTGAAACAATTAATATCGTAAAAATTGTTGAACGCGGCTTTATCGTGCGTATTATTTCATTCTTCGATTTAATTTAACGTCGTCGACCATCAGCCAAAATTTCCCCTTTAGAAATTTCCTGAAAAACCGGCAAAATCGACATTTTCGGCACGCGTTGCAATTTTGTGACGAAACGTTTCACGAGCCTCGTAATATTTATAGCATTTACAACGTCGCTTTTACTCAAAAATCCCGACAACAAACAATCTTCAATTTACACTCGAGCTGGAGTTACTTAATTGATGTACACTGTTTCTCGAATACATGGATTAAACAAACAAACAAGATCTGTCAGGGAGGGAAATCATATCAGTCAACAGAACTCGATCTCGCTGTCGCGAGGGATCGTTAACGAGAGAGAACAGAAACGAAACAACGAAAAACGAGGTTCGCGAGGAGAAGAAAAGAAAAAAAGAGGAAGAGGAAAAAAGCGGGACATTCTCTCGTGTGAAATCGATACGGAACGCGGTTCGACGGCGCGAATTGCGAGCTGAACTGGATTACTCGAGCTGCACCTGGACAGGTGGTTCTCGAATCTTTTCCTGCGGTATAAAAGGCCGCGGGCGAGATGAGGTTTGCGGCCGACCGACGCCCCCTGGGGCTACATCTCCGAACCGGTCCTCGGAGGACGTTTATACGCCCGTCTTGATCGCTTCGTTTCGCCAAGGTCCCCGATATCGCGCGAAACCGCTTCCTTTCGCTCCACTTTCAACCCGAGATTCATTCCAACGTTGTTTCAACACGCGACAATCGTGCGTTCTTCCAACTCGCGTTCTGGCAACGGGGAAATTACCGACGGACAAACGCGACCGATTTGGAAATTACACTTTCTTTGCCGAAATCAATTCTTATTTGCTGATGCGCGAAATTTTAAATTACGTGTTCCATTCGGATGAAGTTTCGTTCGGGTTTCGCTGCGACACTTTGGTCATTTTTTGACTGTAAGAAGATATATTTGATTTTTCCGACGGAAGGTTTGAATGAAATGAAATCCACGCGTCTCGTCGAGCGCTTCAAACACAAAGTCGCGAAATCTAGAACTTTCGCGCTAGGACTCTGCAATTGCAAACTCTGCTTTTCGCGCTTTCGCGCAGTTGAACGAGAGGGGTTTTTAATCACCAACGATAGGCAAATATTTGCGCGGGTACTTTTACCGAGCCGTCCCCGATGATATTTTCGTGCGTTTTAAACGGCCTCGAATCGGATCGATTTCGTTGTAATAACGTGACAAGGTAAATAAAGGTGGGGAAGAATTTTTTCCGGGGGGGAAAAACACGCGACGTTCATTTCAGATCGATCTGAAACGAACTGTTTGTTTGAAGTGCCGCGCTTGCGAGCCAAGTGTCGCGGATAATGATTTATCGAACACCCGAAGCTTCGCACGTGCAATGTACGAAAGTCGAACGTCTCGGTTAAATTGATAAATTTCGAGCCGCGAATTAAATTACACTGTTCCAAATCTATAATTACCGAGTCATAGTTATTAACTCTATAGTTTCATCGTTCATTCTGCAACTATGAACAAATACCATTCTTCCAACATTGACAATTCCAATAATGCACAAGCTGCACAATTCCGCGCATTCATTTCGACGTTTCGTCATTGCCACCTTTCATCCTTCAGTTCCACAGTTCTACGATCTCCGCAAACTTTGCAACTCTGCGAATTCGCGTGCAACTACGCCACATCGTTTCTCACTTGCGCCACTTCCACCCCAGAGGTAGCATCGCCAGACTCTTTACTCTCTCCCTCACTCCCCCTATATCGTCATAATGTATTCGCGCAATATCCGAATTCAATTCGCGACGCCGTAATTCTACCCTCGTTTTCATTTTCCCGCGGTTCTCCGTCTTCTCGCCACCAGGGAAAGAACACGACGGCCCATTAGATCCAATTTATCGCGCGAAACGAAACGAAACGAAACGAAACGTAAAGTCTACGCGCTGACCCTCCACTGTACTCTACACATTGTCCCATCGTGCCAAGGTTGAATCATATTGTCTCTCGTACATATTGTACAACGCGCATACGTCAAGCGTATCCGCGCGTTGGTTTATTGTTACTAATAAATCTGCTCATTTGACAAGCGTCCTGCAGTCGCAAGTCCCCGATTCTACGCTCTACGCGAAATTCTCTCTTCCTGTCTCTCTCTCTCTCTCTCACACACGTGTATTTTGTATATGTAACGCGTCAAACAAACGTCCGTTTCGAATCACTCTTAATAAAAATCCCAATTTCCATAGAACTGTGGACCAGATGATCATTCTGAGTAGTACTTTGTAACTCTGGGTGATTTAGAGATGTACAGGTCTGGTAGAGAACCATAGAGGGGTTTTCTACAGTACACGAAAAAGTAAGTCGAGAAGGAAAGATAAAATTTTCTCATAATGAGAGTCTTCTCCAGTATGCATTCGTCAAATTTTCTCGAAAACGAGAGAAGCATCTTGCAAGAAAATTTTCTTCACTTGTCTTTTCTCTTTTCTTCATAAGAAGGGTCAATTTTTGTGAAAATCAAGATTGAAAATTTACCAAGTATACTTGGTGAAAGTAAATCGAAAATGTAGAATAAAATTTTGTTCGTAAAATGCAGAAAACTTGGTTTTGTAAAAATCGAGTTTGAAAATTTATCAAGTACATATGTACTAAGGCAGATTCGAAGTCTATTTTCATGAAAATGAAACAACTTTGTTCTCTATTTTTTACTCATTTTTCACACATTTTTTCATATAGAATCATCCGCTCCTCGTTTATACTGGGACACCCTGTATGTATACTACAGCTAGCTAACGAGAGTATTTGAACACTTATCCTAGAAAATTTTCATATCAATATCGCGTGTGTTGCATGAAACATGGAATTTCATTAGCACTGTAGCGAGACACGTTTCTTGCGACAATATTGATAAAGTTTGAAAATGTATTGCAAACATATATTAAATGTAAATGTTGAATGGTACTTGTCAAATATATTTGTGATCTAATTGTAACTAGCTTGTAATATCTACGTATAAAAATACGGAACGATATTTACAAAATAATAATAGAGTAGAATAAAATTATGGAATAATAGAATGGTAGACGTGGTTACTAAAATGATAGAAAATTTTCTAATTTTACACGATTATTTTGAAAATTTTTCCATTTTTGCCAGTGAAAAGAGCACAGTTGCATTGCAAACTGTGAAACAATAAAATTTTTAATTCTCTGACAGCAGAGAAAGAATGGAAACTGTTAATGCGATACAATTTGAACTAGAAGGGATTATAAAGCTTCACAACTACAAACCAGAAAAATTGTCAAATTTTCGGAATGTTGAATGAAATAATAAAGAAAAAAATGGAATAGTAGAAAAAAATAATACAAAAATTCCATTCTTTTTTTTTCTAAATTGCATTACAAAATCACAGAATTGTAAGGACTGAAAACCAGTACACCAGATTCCAAAACAGAAATATTCAAAATATAAAATCGAGAAATCATAACTAAAATTTTCAAAATGCTATTCCAATTTTATTTTGAAAAATTCTATTCTACGAAAGAAAAAAAGAAAGAAGCCAAAGTCCATTCAAAATGCGATAAGAAAACTCGATCAAATACAAAGTTGTATATAGAATCTTTCGATAGTGTTCTTCTTCTTTCTTTCTCTTTCTCTCCTTCCTCCTTTTTTCTGTCCTCGTGTCTCTCTCTCTTTCTCTCTTTTGTACACATTTTCTCCTTATTCTAGAAAGTTGATGCCACGATTCGATCGCAATTTATGCATAGAAACTAGGAGAAGCAGAAATCCCATCTCTCTCTCTCTCTCTCTCGCTCGCTCTCTCGCTATCGTTAGATCGCCTCATCTTTTATTTCACGTACTATACGGCGAATCTAACCGCTCCCCTTACACATCGCTTCTTCTTTTTCCTTCTTGGGCCTTCTTCAAACCTTCTATCGCATTTAAAATGTATGAACCCTGTTCTCCAGGTTGAAATTACATGTAAGATATTTCGCTCAGCTCTCGTTTGTAACGAGATCAACATGCGTTGAGTACTCGAGTGTTAAACTCCATTCGAAGCTCTGCTCCAAACGCAGAGCCACGGGTCTCACAAAGAAATATTATAATTTTATAATAATGAATTTTGTTTCTCACCTTCTTACACTCGACGTCTAGGAAAGATTTTTCGTGCTGTCATTTTACTATTTCCAATATTCGCAAAGTTTCGTCGTTCTTGCTCCTTACGTAATTCTAGTACGTTCCAAGTTTTACTAACTCTATTATCTCCTACGCGTAATTTAATATCACTCGAATTCCCTTTCTTTAAACCCTTTCCATTTTCTCGTAAATCTCCTGGGCCCTTGCCTCCCATGTTTTTGCCAGAGAAGGCGAGCTGAAATTGCTAAATTATTATTTATGCAGTTAGTGCCGCGTTATACTCGTTGCCGACGAAGGTCAAAGCGAAGTGTGTAACTCACTTTTGTTAATTGTTAATTTCTCGTTTGAGAGAAACTTCTCGCTGTAGAACGAGATAATTAAACTTTACCGGATTAAACTTCGCATTCAAAATATCAAACAAGGGCCAATTGAGGCACCGACTTGCTCGCGTCTCACGGAGTAATACATTCTACGCTTTTACTCTTTAAAATAACAATTGTATTAGATACATCCCATTAAGAAACGCAGATTTTAGAACTGTGTTTCGAAAGTCTGTTTCAACTAATATTTATATATACGTGTGTTACACGTGAAGTTACACTTTCATGCATGCACATGTGAAAATTTAATAAAGTTATGGCTAATAAAAAATATATATTTTCAGTAATAAACGTAGTGATAGGGGATGCTGAAAAAGAAAAGTAGAAGGGCTACTGACAAAAAAAATCTAAAACAATAGCCAGAAGGGCCACTGAAAAAGAAATCGCGATACGGTAGCCAGAAGGACTGCTAAAAAAAAACATTTTTCACTCAATACAATAACCAGAAGGGCCATTGTCAAATCTACATTCGACATGAACCCGAGCAACAAACCGTATCTTGTTTCGCAACACTAATTCACTGACATTAATTGTGAAACAGAAAATTTTCGAAATCAAACGCGAAGAGTGCTTCGTTATATTTAAAACTTCCGAAAGTAAGTACGCAACGCTATTAATCTATGCACTCGTATTTAGAAATACGCAACACTAATGGCGACGCGTCCTGTGCAACTATGCTGGAGGTTGCTGATGAATGACCACTTTTGTACAGCTCTTGTAGCTGCAGCAAGTGATCCAGGAACAATAATAGCCTTCCACAGATCCAGTGGAAGAATTTGGGCATTTTAAAAACGCAACGCTACTTCAGAAAGGAAACGCGATCATTCATTATCGCAACACTAAAAATTAGGAGAAAGCAAATTGGAAATCACGAAGGAACAATATCGCAACGCTACGAGCAAAAGTAATTAAAAATCGCAATGAAATATCGCACTAACTCTAAAACCAAATTCACAATATTAACAATCAAAATTGCAAAAAACAATCGCGACTCTAATTTAAACCGTAATCAATTTCTCGCAACACTAATGAACAGACTCGAAACTATTTCGCAAATCTAATTCCAACCCGTAATCAATCTTCCGCAACACTAGCAAGAAAAACCGCGATTTTCCCAAAATGATGATGAACGACGATGGAGAAGAAGACAAAAATACAACTACAAATACTAAAAGAGCATAGTGACAAAGTAGTAACGAGAATGACCTCCCATGCTCTAGAATCATTTAAATGATCCAGAGGATGAGAAGCCATTTGCTGTGACCCTCTTCGTGGCAGTTTGCCGGGCCTCTTCGGCTTTTAGCCTCTTCTTTCTTCGAGCGCAATGCCCGCTGAAACTTACGTCTAGCTCGAGTCTTTCTAATCGCAAACTAAAAACTAACTTATAAAGGTGAAACAAAAAGATAAATCGCGGAAGCTGATCCCAATACACATGGACGACCATCGATCATAGTGATCGTTGTCCGTTCGCATGTGCGTGCTCGAGCAATACCTACATAAACGTTCGTTTCGGGACCTACTCGCGACCTATCCGCGACCGCGATCACGATACTAAATTCGAAAAATCGAAGAGTAAAACCAGAAACAAGTGACATGCTCCATTTGTACCAGTTTCACTGTCGATTTTTCAAATTAGATTTCCTGAAACAGGTTGGACACGCGAAAAGGGGACACGCGACCAGAGACTGTGCCAACCTGCCCGGCCCTACCTACTTATAAGTAAATACAAGCATACCAGAAAGTAAGCTACCTATCCTAACCAGTCGCCCTATATTTAAAAAATGGCAAAACAGGCACACCAACACACTCACTCCACGGTTCTCACACATACCACTCGGGCGCAGACCTAAACTAGAGAGGACATCCCGGGACACCTCCGACACCCGAGCTCAACACACAACTTTCACGCTCTAATTTACGTACCATTTTCCTGAAATCGACTGACAATGGCTAGCGACCATTGCGTGAAACGTGATTAAAACACGTTTACATTTACAAGTACATGTGAGGCATTAACAACTAAGAAAAAATACATATAAATTCTATAGAAATTACATGTACAAGTTAACTTGGAATCATTATTATAATTGATAGTATAGTTATAACAATAGTGCAATAATAATGTATTAGGTATTGTGATAATAAATTCGTAATTCTTTAAATTAGCGCATAAATATTTTAAATATTACAACTTATAATGAATGGAACAATAAAAAAAGCGACGCAATTCCACATCCTAACAACACACACACATATGCGGAAAATACGTCGTGCACGATACGCTAGCACACTGTCAGTCGCTAAGAAATTTTTTATAAAATTACAAACTATGGTCATCGTGTCCAATGTCTTTCACCCACCCAAGTAGCACCTGGGCACGTGAGTGAGATCCTGACAATAAACACGGAAAGGGTTAAACCTGAAAATCCTGAACTAAAAAAATGATTAGTTAGTTTATGTAATTTTATATCTAACGGACTATTGCATTATTTTATTTCAAACTGTAATGACTCTACTCTTTCAGAAATTATTGATCATATTATTACAAAAAGTAAAGACTTGAATTTATTAAAAAAGATATGAAATCTATCAACTGACTAAAACAATCAAAACCAAACAATTGATTCTAAATTAAGTATTAATAGAAACAATCTCAGGCGATTTCTTCATCAAAGCATTTTCGAAAATGCGAAAGCAGCATTCAAACTTGTTGCCTTGACTCAAAAATCTGCCTGTCGCGAAATATCTCCTTGCACATAAAATTTCATACATTTTTTTGCGGAAAGAATTCTAATCTATTATATTTATATTTCAAATTGTAGTGAAGTTCACAATTATAAAATTCAATTAATTAAATCATTTAATACTATTATAAAAACAAAGATGAAATTGGAAATTATTAATTAATATGACAATTATTAATTATTAATTATTGCAACAAAATATATTATCAATATATCAATAATGACTACATGTTTCATAGCAACGAAGTCGGTGGGTATCCGTCTTCTCTACTACGGAACGTTCAAACGAAACTCATTCTAATAATTATTTATAATTTATATATTCACATGGATATTCATATGAATATTTCGCTTTTGCAAACATTTATATTGAATATATTTTGTTTTTACAAGTAATTACTCATATTCAAATTAATTGTTAAATTCGCGATGTGCAAGAAGCCCTATCCTAATCTAATACATAAAAAACCTGAAAAAATGTTACTACTCGCGGATATAAAAAATATCCGCGGTCACTATGCTCATCAAAAATTCTACGTATACAACCAGTCACCCGTGCCGATTCGGACCTTTCGTCCTACGACATGATTGAGTGACCAGAGGAACAAAAATGCATGCGACTCACAGCGAAGAATGACGTTATCTGCACTGGACCGAGGAAAGTCGTCGTGAAGATCCTCATCAAGCAGATACCACTGAGAATCTCTTGTAGAAGTGTATGCCGCAAAAAATTTCTTGAAAAGCATAAAGACACAATGTTATTAGTGAAAATTTTAATAATGATAAAAATTGGGGCTCTAATAATTTGAAATGTTTCTATTTCACAGTTATAACTTTACATTAGACTTCAATGGAAAGAGAACTGTAGAAAATAGAATTAATTCAAATGCAATGTGTTAAAGTACTTACATTCTTAGCTTTTGAAGTATCGTAAGATTCTTAGAGGATAAGGGGATTGTAGAGAATCTGTAACAAAACATAAAACATTAGAATTTGTATTTAAAAACGAAGCAGAATCTTAAGTTCCAGAAAAATGAAAAATTCTTACATTCTTGGCTTTAGAGCCACCGCTGAATTTTCCCCAACAAAATGCAGAAAAATTGATGCTGTGAAGTGTCTGTTCATTAATGATCGTGGGGTTTATGCATTCTATGCTATCTTTGCAACCAAGAAACCTGCACAGAAAGAAACCAAAAGTTAAAACAAATATGTCAAATGAAGGCAAATATGTAAAAGTAAAACGATGATTAATATCAAATTCTATTAAAAAAGTATACGAGATAAGATAACCGTAACCATAAGTGTGAAATCGACAATTGAGGAAAAATCAGCACGAAAAGCTCCAAAATCTTACTCGATGCTTACTTGATGCTCATTGAATCGTTAATTACAAGCGTATTAATTGAATTAATTAAATAATAGTATGAGGTATAAATGGAAGTAAAAGAGTGTCAAAGATGCGATCGAAGAGACACCTCCGATAAATTAGAGAAAGTTACGAATCTAATGCGACGTAATGCGTGTTCTCATTACAAAATTCGACCGCTGAATGACTCCGCAACACGTCTCGTTGTACAGTTAAGAAAAGAGGAGGGGATGGGGCAAAGATAAGACGACATTGTGCTCGTACGCTCGTATTGTTGTTTTGAAATTCGAGCTGCACGGTTCTCTACGTCTTACTTTATTCGAGAAATGAACAATTTCATTATATTAATACGCAGTAAAATTATTATTCTAACTAATTATTAAATACGTACATTTATAATAAATTACGGTTGAAGTTAGTATTAGAATTGTTAAAAATTACGCAATATGAAATTAAAGAATCAACAAAAAGTAGAAAATATTGTAGTAGAAATGCATATGTAAAAGCATATGATAAAATACACACACACATATATACATAACTATAAATTAGTCAATTACAAGATTATAATATTTGTACTAGTCAGAATTGAAATTAAATTTTGATATAAAATTATAAACAACTTTTAGCATAATATGTTCTATTTAAATGTTTATATGCTATTATTTCGTTAACTATTGAAAATTATATGTAATTTTATGGTTAAATCTTACCTTGAGTTGATGCAAAAAATACATGTTTTACCTTAAAAATACAAAACACAAACACAAATCTAACAACTATTGATTTAAATTTTTACCTGAGAACTTTTGGGTGATACGTCTTTCTGGATGATTCTTCTAATACTTTCTTCCTCACAGACGAAGTATGCTTCCTTCCGCCATGTTCCCACTTGAAATCGATCATGAGAAATATCGATATGTTCGAGAATGGTAGGAAATGTATTCCGTATTTTGCCGTTGGAGCGCTGCAATCGCACGTTTTGCACGAAGTGATAACTTGGAATAAAAAATAAAAAATCTGATCTAAATCAAATACATAAAATTCATAAGAAATTCTTTTAAAAAAAAACGAAAATATTTATACACTCGATGAAAAATCGTCAATACTTTATACCAAGACATGAGAAATTTTATTATATTATGCAATAGAATTATTACTTTAACCATTGAATACGTACATCCTCAATAAATTATTATTGAATTTAGTATTGGAATTGTTAAAAATTACGCAATATGAAATTAAAGAATCGACAAAAAGTAGAAAATATTGTAGTAGAAATGCATGTGTAAAAGCATATGATAAAATGCACACACACATATATACATAACTATAAGTTAGTCAATTACAAGGTTATAATATTTGTACTGGTCAGAATTGAAATTAAATTTTGATATAAAATTATAAACAACTTTTAGCATAATATGTTCTATTTAAATGTTTATATGCTATTATTTCGTTAACTATTGAAAATTGTATGTAATTTTATGGTTAAATCTTACCTTGAGTTGATGCAAAAAATACATGTTTTACCTTAAAAATACAAAACACAAACACAAATCTAACAACTATTGATTTAAATTTTTACCTGAGAACTTTTGGATGATACGTCTTTCTGGATGTTTCTTCTAATACTTTCTTTCTCACAGACGAAGTGTGCTTCCTTCCGCCATGTTTCCACTTGAAATCAATCGTGAGAAATATCGATATGTTCGAGAACCGTAGGAAGTGTATTCCGTATTTCGCCGTTGGGGCGCTGCAATCGCACGTTTCGCGCGAAATGATAACTTGAAATAAAAAGTAAAAGGACTCCGATCTGAATCAAATACATAAAATTCATGAGAAATTCTTTTTAAAAAAAACGAAAATATTTATACACTCGATGAAAAACTGTCGATACTTTAAACTGTTATTCGTGAAAAAAAATTGTAGAACAATTAACTCGATTTTATTTTAAAGAGTGAAGTCTCCACTTTAACAATCCTGAGTTTGTTTCATTCAAAGATATTTATTTTTATGTCACGCAACAAATGTAAAAATAAAAATACTTTTCTTTTCGTAGATTGTAAAAATTCAAACGTTTCGCCGAAGAGAAGTTTTTTTATTATTGAACAATTTTTCGTCATGACCAGATCAATCAATGATCTTGAAAATCTCCCCTTTACACTTTCTTTAGAATCTTTAGAACTAAATGTACGATTGTTTTTCGCCATTTTATAGAACTTTAAACAATATTAATTTCATTAATTTTTAACGAGTTTAATTTATAACAACAAAAAGCAAGTCATTAAATTCGGCTTAACAAATAACTATCTCATTTAAGAAAATGAATTTAACTTCGAAATTTCGAAAACGACCAATCTGCAAAAAATAATTTACATCACACAATGTTTATAGCAAACAATGTTTATTAGAAACATTTCTTTGATATTTCCAAGCTTTCATAAAATCGAGTTTGCAGTTCGATTCATTCAAACTCTGAAATTACTAAAATAAATAAACGTCATATCTAATTACGTTGTTAAAAAATATATTTCTATCAATTTTTTTTATTACTTTTAAATAAATATAAATAATCAAATATATAATAAATTTTTCATCCCAATTTCTACCAATCGTTGTTTTAAATCAATGTATTTCTTCATTGATGATTGATCAATTGAATAAATAATTCTCGAAACAGATGTGGCAACGCTATCCATATTTTTTTACTTTAATTCTTATCATTAATAGCGATGAGATGGAAAACTTGCCTAAAACGACAGGATGTAACACAAAAATAGTAGGAGGGGCCCTCGGACCCCGAAATCGCAGGACAAAAAAATACATTGAATGCTTCGGTGCCTTGTCTGTGGCTTTATTAAAGTTACGCGAGGAACTCGACTCTGTTTCAAAGCGGAGAGAGGCAGCGTTTCGTTGGAGAAATTGCTTTTTCGCGAGTTCGTTTCAGTGGCGCCCGAGGCGTGATCGCGGCTTCCGGCCGGCGAAATTTTTCTATCCGGCAGAGCGCGGCGCGTTCCACGCGAAGGGAAACAAACAGCCTCGTCTGCCTCGACTTACATCGACGCGTTGCACTTTTATCCGCGGCTTTGGACACGCGAGCCTCCGGCAACCGTTTAGACGGTGGGCCAAAAGAGATTCCGGAATGAATTTCCGGCATTTAGCACTCGCCAAGTGGCTTTCAAGCGGACACTCTCCGCTGCTCTCCGCGGATTTTTACGCTTTTCTTTATTTATCGCGAGTTTAGCGCTTTTCCTCTTTTCTTTTTTACGTTTTCCGCTTCTGGCGATTCTGTAGCGATTCCCTCGCGATTGTTAGATCATTTTGGTCTCGATTAATTCCAGCGTATCTGCGATACAGCCATTTAACAATTTATTTTTACGCGATTTATAAAAATTTGATACCACGAAAAAAAAAATGTTTCATTGGAGAATAAAAACCCTGCTACGTTTCTTCGTTCAAGTCATTTTCAATCCGATCGTCAGATCATTCTCTGTCATTGACAAATTCCTTCGATTTGTGAAAAGGGAATGAAATTAACCGCTGTAATTCGCGCGGTAATCTCATTGGCAAAACTCCGCAGAAACCGACAATAAACATCGATTTTTATCACCGGAGGAAAAGCATTTTCAGCCAAAAATATTTTTCACCGAACGAGTTTAACGGTTCGGGCGGAAATTTCCGTTCGAAAATATTTCTCGCCGCCCGTGTTGAAAAAAAGAGCGAAGAATAAAAAAAAAAAAAATTAAAAAAAGGAAACCAGCAACCGACGAGAGTTAAACTTGATTTCGGCATCAACATCGGACGTTATTAGTTCTATCGAATTAAACCGGGTAACGAAGTTAACCCGTTATACGAAACGAAGTCGACGGAATTACCAAGGCACACGAGGCTTTGAAATTAAGCGGAACTGAATTTTTATTAAATCCGGCCGGTGTGTGTGCCCGGGTTCGATCTCGCGCCGATTTCGCTCGTACAAACCAATTATTCCGGTGTTACGCGTTAAAGTTCACGGTTAATTACGTCCCGTCTAGCAAACGGGCCGCTTTGAACAATCGGAAATCGCGCCAACCCGGAAAGGCTGTCCCGTCTCTCTGTGCTCGACGCGTGCGTTCAGTTACTGTCGTTTCTTTAATTTAGTGGCCTGCTGTTAACCAGACGATATTGCGTAATTGAACAGAAATTTCCCAGGTAATTGAAAGTAATTCCCACGCGGCAGGAAAAAGAGAAACAATTTAACGAACCTGAATTTTTGGTACGCTGTTGTTCGGCTTACTGTTGAGGGGCTGAAAGTTACGTGCGAAAGCACGTTTACGTACTAACACAAAGAAAAGTCTTTTTGTGTAGAATTTTCTTTCATTAATAATTATCATAAATAAATCGTGTTTTTGTAAAAAATAATATTTTTAATATTAATATCGTATTGATGAAATGTAGAAATAAAGTAACAGCGAGTGTAAATAGTGAAATAAAATTTTCAAAATTAGTTGAATGTACGGACGTGTGATTTTCAAGTTATACACTGTGACATTACAAATAGACAGATTGTAGCATTTTTTTGGTCGACGTCAATTTTCTCGCCCTTCTTTTTTCACGATTAAAGTGGAATTACATTTTTACCGAAATGTTAAGACAGATGGTCGTGTCTTAAAACGGAAAGGAGATACCTATCCCAGGAGTTGAAACAACTGTCATAAAATAGTTCCCCGACAGCCCGGCTAACTTTTCCAAGTTTCGCCGGTTAATTTCCATATGTAATAAAACTCTGACTTTCGTTCCAGCAACTTTCTGACATTGCTAGAAAATCACCACGTACCTAATGCACTGACTAAACAGAATTATTATATATACACACTCAAAGCAAATAAATGAACAATAATTGATGGAATTTCCTAAAACTTTTTTTTAAATGTTAATGGCTGTCGAGAAAGACGAAAAGTTTGCGAGGCACGAGTTGGGAAGAAATCGAGTCGAGTCTGGTCGAAAGTCTCTCGTAATTCGTGAATTTTCGAATTTTCCAGAACTTTAAAAATGACTCAAGTCACAAGATATTTTCGGGAACTCGATCCAAGATTCGATTCGATTTTCGGCTCTTCGCGCGTCTCTAACGAAAACACTTCAAATATAAACGAATACGAAGAAAAAAATAATTTCTAGGAAAAACATATTACCAAAATTCTATGAAACTTTGTCAAAATCAATATCATTTCCGTTCTCAAGAGAATAAATACTTCACATGCCTCTCGGTGATGAAAATTCAATTCTACGGTTGATGAAAGTCTGAAATTTATACAGCAACGCGTACGACCCTCCCAGTTCGTATGAATCAACCAGATCGTCACAATTATTCTTCGTAAAATCACCCGTTCCATCGCCGGGACTTTTATCAAAAGGTGCATGTTGCACACACGCACGTTGTCGACGTGCCGTTGAAGAAAGAGAGAAAGAGAGAAACAGAACGTGAACGTCGTTTACAAAACCGCGGGGTTGGCTCGTAAACATTTGGAGGAAAAAATCGCGCGATAACCACCGCCGCGTGATAAACGGCGTTACATAATAACGCCGACAGAATGTGATTTTCGCGCTGATTGCGGGAAATAGAACCGGATGCTCGTGGGAAATGTCGCACGCGCGTACGCGTGCAGATAAGAAAAACGTAGCGGTTAATTATTTGCAGTTCCCAGAGACGTATCGTTGATGATGCAACGCAACGAGCTTCTAGGGTCTTGGGAATTCAACGTGCATCGGTCTGTAACGTGCTGAAACCGTAGAGTATTTCTTGCCCTTTGGATCTGTAAACATTCATCAAACCAATGCTCTGCTCCGAATAAAAACGTAAACGTTTCGCAGCAAGTGAAGAAAAGGCGTTTCCGATGGTTGCAGTTGCTCGCAAAAATATTTAACTTGCTTTTAATTGTGAAGAATATACGTGAAAATATTTGATTATTTATTACGCTAATATATATATGTATAAACTTGATCATCACGATTATGTTGATTAATAAATTCCATTTTAAAGTCTCGAAAGGCTTTTTACTTTTTCAGTATTCGGTATAAAAAAGTAAAATTTTTATCACTGAAAGTGATTTTAGCGGGGATAACCCAGAAAATCGGGCCTCTTCAGGTGCAACGCTAATGCAACGAAAATTACGATTGGTTGATTTGCATCACGTGATTCGCGAAGGGGCGTGGGATAGACTTCGAGTAGGAATGGCGTTGTCTAGTACTGAGCGATTGCGCCTGTAATTTGTTTTCTATCGACTCAAATGTTTGCGTATCAATAAAATTTTATGGCAAAAAAGTCGTCATTTCCTAGTCAGTCAGAACAGTTGCTTCTGGGCCTTTCTGTGAGACAAATCGTACTGGAGCACAAGTCGTGCATTACAGATTTTACAAAACATTACAGATTTTTTCTTCACCCAATCTTGAGACAAAGTCTGCTCTTGCACGAAAATGTAAAATAAAAAAATAGATATAAAGTGCTTAAAATGTAAATATATACTTCACAATCTCTCTCAGTGAAGAAAGGAGAAACAAAATAAAATAACGAGCTGAAAAAGAGCAGGAAAGTTAAATACCCGCACCGTTGTTGGCGAGATGGTCTGGCTTTAGCTAGAAATAAAAGGGGGTGAAAAGATGGGGTGAAACACGAGTAACGAAGAGGCGTTTTGATCTGCTTGGAAAGACTTTGCGCGTCATCGATGGTCCATAAATTTCGATGGATCGCAATAAACGTACAAAAGCACAAAAGACTAAATATTAGATTAGATGGTGAAGCGGTTGAAAAAGTCTCGCGTGACTTGGTGCTTTTCTTGATAACGATACGTCCCATCTCCGGACGTATTCCCCGATTGATCGTTTCGCGAGAGTTTAGCACGGGCAATACAAAAGTTTCGTATTCCTCCTGATGCTCTTACTTCTTCCTCTTTGCCTTCTTCTCTTTTTCTTTCTTTGTCTCTCTCTCTCCTTCACTCTCTTCTTCTTCGTCTGCTCTCTCAAATCTCGGAGGATACTTCTACGTCTATTTGTGTACCGGGGAATAAAGATGGGCTTGTTTGCGTGATTTTTGTGGAAAGCTTGGAATTCCCTGCTCCCTTCTTCGCTTCAAACTTTCAAATCTTTCGTTCTGTTTCTTCGTTACTGTTCAGCTTTACTTTTGGCCAATTATAATGAATTTTCTGCTTTCCTAATGTTTGATATTTATGTGTGGCTTCCAATTGTTGTGAGTTTTCTGTCCTTAAACTCGTTCGATGGATTCAGAGTAATCCAAAAATCGATGAATTTATCTATCATTTATCTTGCGTCTTAGCTTTTCCCTCGAAGTTTTCCTTCTGTGTAGGTCGTCGAATAAACAAAGATCCCTCTCCTTTCATTAAATTTCATTTAAATTTACTTTGTAACAGTCAGTCTGAGAGTTAGAGAATTCCTCGGAGTTTCATAGAGGCAATCAGCCACTCAGTTGTGCATCGACTATTACAGAATCGATCACTCAAATACTGTATCAGAGCACACACACGCTACTGATCCATAAACAAGTTCATTCAGCAGTCAAAATTCGTAGTTTTCTATCCTTGCTCTTTTGAACACTACAGACGGCGCTCTCGTGCAATGGTCATGGTCAACGAGGCAAATCAAATATTACAATATCAAATTACCATTATCCTTATTTCGCCTGACATTTATCTTCGTCGACAGAAGCTGATCGTTTCGTCGGCAAGTAGAGATATCAATTTTTTTCGCGACGTCGCCGATCTATTACCCAGATTTATGACCGCGTTCAGGGGAAAAGTGAAGTCGTAAGTAGAAGTAAAAAGTCTGATTACGTTCTTCTATCGCTTCTTCCATCTTCGACTTTTGAAGAGAAATTACGTTTCATCTCGCGACCACGCGAGTCATCGTGTATGACACGTCCAATAAACGCTATCGCTGGCTGATTTATGTCCCCGAAATATTCAATCCAAACCGTCCAAAGCGCGGTAATGGCGCCCCTCAATGCACAAATGCATTCCGTCTGATTGCTAGCCTAGACTGCCATTCGCCTTGACACTTTTCACTTTTCAAAGATTTCGTTTCAACGTGTACGTCTCTCTCTCGATTTCGCCTAATCTCAGAAGGATAAATCACTCGTGCTGAAGTGGTGCCATTTGAAAGAATGACGTCTCGTTTGCTCAGATCTGCAGATCCAAATAAATATCTTTATCCTTGTACACGTACAAGATTAGCTATCGCTGCGTGGAGATTCAATGATCTTTAGCTGTATAGGGTAATGTATGTTCCGTTATTATCCTCCGTCATTTTTCATTTATTCATTGTTGGTCGCTAATGGCCCGTGGTATAATGGGCACGTTGCAAGTGATAAATATGGCGCAGGTAATGACCTTATTATGCGTTTCACGACGATATGGTGACGTTTCCACGGTAAAAACATCAGCATAATAATTCACGTTCGAATGAAAACGCTGGCAGCCCAACCTGGAAGCTTTTAAACGATTTCGAATCCTCGAATAAGAATTATTTCGTTGCACTGAATAGAAGAGAGAGGGGAGAGGGGGGAGGTGGAGTTTTTAACAAGCAGAATTTATACGAGCAATTATCAAGTAAAATTAAAAGTATAATTTCTTCTTTACTCTTAAATTCGAAACCCGAGAGAAGTTTTAAACAATTTCAAATCTCTTCCAACAAGAACTAGGGTATTTCATTGTACCGAATGGGGCAAGTTTTTATACCAAATTCAACGCGATTCGATGCAATTAAGAAACTCATTCACGACTAATCAACAAGAGTTAAAAGTACAATTTCTATTTTACCCTAAAATTCGATGTCGTGTGTCTAAGAAAAATAAAGTAGTGAAACTAGTTTTGCATCCGGAATAACTACTTGACGGAATAACTCAACGTTATAGCAAAAAAAAAAAAAGAAAGAAAAGAAAATTGCAGGAAAATAAACGAAAAAAATTCCATCGTCAATCATCGGCTGTTTTTCGATATTTTTTCGAAACTACTTTCACACAGTTGCCAGAATATATTCATCAGCAATCTCGCCGACGAATTTTCGAACCAATCGTCGAGGAATCAACAATGTTCGCGTGATCAAAAATTCACAGTTGAAATGTTCCACGGTAGAGAGACACGTGTTTCGCGAGAAGGAGGAGGAGAGAAAAACCAAAAAAACACCGAAAGAGGGAGAATCCGTGATATTACGAGCGACAACAACACGACGCAACGCTCCGATTACATCGAATATTTCTCGGTGGCGTTTAATGCAGTGGCACGAAAACAGAGACGGGCCGCTATCCCGAGGCAGGACTGCGTCAATTTTCCCAATAAAAGCGTTCCCCGTGATCGCTCGCCTGCTTTATACACGCCTGGCAAGTTTATTAGCTTCGCGAGCAAACATTTCGAACGCTTTGGCTCGCGTTCCAACCCCCAGACTTAATATCGCGGCCACGATGGGGGAAGGGGAAAAAAAGAGTGGAAACACCAGTGGAAACTCCACGTTCCACGTTGATGCGCCACGAGTCTTCCCACGCGTTTCTCTCCCGCGAGGAGAGATCATTCGCGGAAATAGCGCGCGTTAGGCAACGCTAAATTTCACGTGGCTGAGTTTACACGCGCGAACGAGTGACGTCGGAACAGTTCCGCGGAAATCTATGTCGGTGGTAAGAGTGGGCTGGATTTTGTTGAAATTTTCGTCAACGGTGCTAATTTCTAATATTTAAATAATTAATAATTAATTTTTGGTCCATCGCGAACTTTAAACTCTGCTTCCTTTCAATTGATAAACACACGTAGTTATTTTTGTTGACGCTAGAACCTAGAGTGGTCAAAATTTATAATTTTCCATGGAAATTTTAAACATATTTACAACAGTCTATATTTTACTCGAATGATTTTCAATAAAATATATTAACAGGAGCTTGTATTCTTTATTGCATTGCTGATTTTTTTCTTGTAGCTTGCGCTTTAATTTCTTTGCTACAAAATATTATACTTTAGTCGTCGGTAGTTCTAGTATTAAGATGGAAAAATTATCGTGTGCATTTATATATATATGTATATCAAATTAAAGATCGATGATTTTAGAAACAATAGCTTTTACAAAATACCATAATTATTTATACTGATATAAATATAACTGTCACAAGCAATAATAACCAATAACAAGCTTTTTGTCATTGTCTATTGTTATGTATAAGAATTATTTACAGCAATTTTTATAAAAATTTCTTTTTTTCGATAGATACGCGCGATGGTTCGTTCCGTGCGATTTATTTTGATTCTTGTTCTGGTTTTTCTTTATTTTCGATATTTTCTTTAAGCTGCATCGTTGCGGGACTATAGTTCGAAACACATTGGCAATCGCGGGCAAACGCAGCAAGAACCGAAAACAACTCGTTGTCAGAGTGAAAATATCATCGTCGAAAATTATTCGCGCGTTAATTTAACACGCTGTTCCGATGAATTCGATTCGGATAATTGAAAGACTTTGAAGGGCCGTAGGTTGAAATTTCATTTCAAGTCACTTCTGCGGAACGTGAATTTCGAAATATCGAATGGTAGAAGCGTGTTGCGCGTTCGCGAACAACCGCGACGCGCGTGGCACGTTCTGCGTTTCAACGTAATTTGTACCAACAGATATTACAATGGCCGCCTTTAAAATGATGAACGCACTCCCTCGGAAACGGGAATCGCCGGAAATATCGGCAGAAACAACGAGAAACCACCCCTGGTTGCACTCGTTGATAATAAACTGGAAACGCGTTTCCCTCGAAAACTCGGATTGCGGTTTAATAGAAACGAGCGAAAGCCTGGATTCAGTGACGTTACATAAACATCAAAAATTCTATTGATTCATGTCACACACACACACACGCACAAACATATACGCATTTGCGAAAAAAAATATTTAACAAGAATCTCGCGAATCTCTTTCCAAATTTAAATTTCTCTTTCGAGATCGGTCAACGGGTCAAACTTTGTAATCTCTCTCTCTCTCTCTCTCTCAATTTTTATTATCGCTCTACTTCTCTCGTCTGCTTGCAGTTTCGACACGCGTGGCCAAAGCAACATGGAACAAGGGAAACACTGGCAGGATATCAGCCTGGAAAAACGTGCCTTCTTCAGATACTCGGAGCAACCCGCGAAACTCGTCCTCGAGAACGTCCGTGAGAGCGACGCCGCCGTTTACAGATGCAGAGTCGATTTCAAGCAATCCCCGACCAGGAACAGCAAAGTCAATCTCACGGTGATCAGTAAGTGCTCGGCAGATCAGCATCTTCTTCGCCTAGCGTTTCGTCCCTCCTCCCTTCTCTTCCCCCCTTTCCTTAAATTCATTCCCTTCTTTCGCTTTGCAATTCTTCGGGCACGTGTAATTTTCAGACATTGAGAATATTATTGGGTTGGCCAAAAAGTAATTACTTTTTTTTTAAATAAATGTGTATATCTTAAAATATATAACCCAGCTTCGTTTTTAAAAAAATAAAATGCACAATCTCTCGTCAACAATTGTTCGTACTCTGTTCCACTATCTACGAAATCATTTTTACATCTCTTTAATCGCAAACGCCCAAAGGAGTTTCTTTGAAATATTTAAAAATTTATCTTCCACGACTCTGTGCCCGATTTTTCGAAAGGGATGATCTTTCCCATTACGAAATCTTTTTCCGTTTCATTTCACAGAAGCCTTCTTTTATCGTAGCCAAACTCCACCGACTTGTGAATCTTCCTTCTTTTTTTTCTCCATCTCCTCGACAAGATACGCATTTCGTTCGTCCCTTGTGTCTGTCCGTTTCATTCCCCATTAATCTTCCCGTTCTTCCGTTTCCTCTGCTTTGAGTCCCTGCATCCATTACTTTCTTTTGACACGGTAATGCAATATCTTCCAGTCTTTGTCTTTGCTTACTTGTTTATTACGTTTCTTTTCTTGCGCCCTCCCCCCCTCCTTCTCGTGCTTGTTCGTTTTGCGTAACCACCATCGCGCTCTCTCTCGTTCTTTGTCGTTTCTTTTCCTCGCCGTAACGGAAAAGATCTTGTAATATTTATCTCCCGCGCTATTAACTTTTCATACTCATCTACCTTGACTATTCTTTCTCCTTTCTTCTTTCGTTTCTTGCGAAACGCGAATCGCGCTCGTGCAATTATTAAAATTTGATTTCTTCGCAACCAAGAAATTCGCAAGAGACCCGCAAATCAAGCCACTCAAAATCATTGACAACTTGCTAAAGAATAATAATAGTATTAAAATTTAACAGCAGTCGGAACGAAGAAAACAAAGAACTGTGATACTCAACAGACCGAATTATCTATTTTTATATCAAGTTATTTTTCTAATGCTCCAAATGTATATAGTCTTATATTATATACTCTCTGACGTCTCAAATATATAAATATATATAGTTAGTGAGATCATGTAGCAAGTAGGCCAAACACAGGCCTGGAGCTAAATAGAAACAAAAATTTGATTTCGTTTTAACATCTTTGCAGTGTTTTTTATATTCTTATTTTTTTCGTCTTGCATTTATTTATTAGAAAATGAATCTACGTAAATGAATCTGCTGCCATATGTTTCCACATGCAGTGGATGATCTGTTAAAGAGCATAATCACAGATGATATAATACATTCAAAGACGTTCGTTGGTGGTTGATAGATGGCAGTAAAATACAATTCTACAAATCTGACACACAGCGTCGCGACGTCAGGTGTTCGGCACCAAACCTATGTTTGTCTGAACATGAAAATCTTTCGAGAAAGTGTTCGTCAACCAATCATTCACTGTATTCGTCTTTCCAACCTAAACCTAAACCTAACCTAAATTACGAGATAAAAGTTTCCACCTCAATTTATTTCGTACTTCGTCACATCCTTAACGAGTTCATGCATGTCACTCTTCAACTATTTTACATTCGGCCTATTTCCCTTCGTTCACTGTTCACTCTTTTAATACGAACGAGATGAAGTATATTTAGAAAATCGAAATATCAGACAGACGTGAGAGGAAAGGAAAAAAGGAGAGCAAAGTAGAGATATTCGTATCCCCGATGATCCTTGTTGCGCTTCTTCACTTGATAAATCCCTAACTTTTCCTCTTATCCGCAACTCTGCCCTGCCCTCTTTTCTTCTTCTTTCTCTCTTTCTATACTTTATCAATTACACGGTTCTCGTCAAGAACGATACATAAACTGCAGTTTTGTTTCTCTGCTCCTTCAATTTCCTTCGCGCGAAACTTCCATTCCCCGACTCTTCTTTTATCCCGTGTCAGATAAAGCTAGTTTCATCTTCCCTCGTAACTTCCTCTCGATATTAAAACTACTGTCTCGTTTTTCTCAAATACGAGATACAGATACGCTTAGACGATAATTTTTCTAAATTTTTCCTCGCGTCGAATTTTTACTTTACATTGTTATAATTTCGTAAGAAAAAAGATTATATTAAAATCTACTTGGTCTCGTTTTAAAGAGTAGAGCTTCGACTGCCCCGAGTTTGTTTTTTCCAAAGATTTTGTTTGCATCGTATAACATGGCGAGGAAGTACAATAAGAGTACTTTTGTTCTCGAAAATTGTAAAACTTCAAACATCTGTGGAAAAAATTAAAAAATTTTTTTTCGTAACTTGATCTACCAATGATCTCGAAACTTGAAATTTTCTCTTGAAATTTTCTCTAGAACGATCTCTTGAAACTTGTTATAAGATTTCTTTTCTTCCTTGCAGTTTTATTGAACCTTGAAGATTAAGGTTAGACGGGATTTTTCGAATTTTTGTTATTCACTTTCAATGTTCAAAATTCAACAAAATGATGAAAAAAGAAATCGTGCAGCAAGTTTCAAGAGGCTGTTGTAAGTGGGGATCTGCAATTTTTTTAAAGAGGAGAACGCTTTCCCGTTTGCTACGTGGTGTTCAAATATTTTCAGTGAAAAAAAGAAACAAATTCAGAGTAGTGAAAACGAAAGCTTCACGATTCAAAACGACGCTAAATAGATTGTTATACAATATTTTTTAACGAAGTTATCACAATTTGAAGTATCGACGATTTTTCACTTGAATTAATCGCGATACAAAACTGACTCCGAAAACGGAAACAATTTATATTCGCTAGAATGGCGATTACAAAACAAGGTCATGAAATTTTTTTTTTTTTGGAAATTCGAAACATCCTAAAAAACGTATTTTGCCTTTTTTTCTTGTATTCAACTCTCACGCGCAAACACTCGATGAAATGTTGTTATCAAAAATCCATATACGTGTTTTCAGTTTTGCTCGTCGCCGTACACTGATCGTCAGAACCCACCTCTCCCCCCTTCTCTCGCGAATTTATCGGATGATCTAATGCCTTCTTCCTCTTCTATTTCGTCGCCCTTTTATCCATTTCTGCTCCTTCTTTTAACCAACTACACGGTTCGTGAATTCACCCATCTTCTCCTCCTCTCGCCTTCTCCAACGCCGCCCCTCTGTCTTTGATCCCGGTTGGAGTTGATCGAGGTTCGCCAGACCGCTTTCCGCGATTAGCTCGAACAAACACAGAGAATGAATTCGGCCCTCTTGACCCGGATCTATAATACCAAGTTCAGCGAGCGACGATTAAGACGAGTCGTTTTATCTGAAAGTCGTCAGGGATCGTGGGGAGGGAGGGGGAGGGGGGATGCGAAATTAGATTGGCGATTCTACGACGCTTGCCCCGCTCGAAATCGCGGCTTCGATGTCGGCAATATCGATAAGTAGATCGGCGTATCCACGGCCTCCTCTGGATCCTCTTGCCTCTTCTGAAAGAAGAACTCGTTCTCCTTCTGTTTCCCCTCCGGTTAATCGATAAGAAAATTCCACGATGATCGAGCTTCCCTTTCTCCTTTCTTTCTTTCGTTCTTTCCTTCTTTCTTCTTTTCTCTCAGCCGCCTCTCTTTCGTTAGATTTTCCTCGCTGATTTGATCTGGATGTAATCTCGGATAAGCACGGCGAATGATTTATCGGATAGCGGCGTTAGAATCTAAAGGTTGAAGCGACACGTGAAAATGAAAATTTGGCGAGATTGAAGTGAAATCTATGGGAAACCCCGTTGCAAGTCGAGGATATATACAGATTGAGTGGAATATTTGAAGAAACATAGAAATGATAATTTTAATCGAACATAGATCAAAATAAAATAAAGTAACAAGGATCGTCGATAAACAATTCGCGTGTGAAGTTAATGCAAATTGGAGAAAGTTAAAGAAAAAAAACTGCACGATTTGTACCCCAGTACGATTCGTCTCACTGAAAGACCCAGAAGCAACTGTTCTGACTAGAAAACAAAGACAACATTTTTGCCATAAAATTTTATTGATATGCAAACATTTGAATCGATACAAAACAAATTACAGGCGCGATCACTCAAAACAACGCTACTCCTACTCGACGTCTACACCACGCCCCCTCGCGAATCGCGTGACCCGAATCAACCAATCGCTAATTTTCGTTGCATTGAAGCGTTGCACCTGAAGAGACCCGATTTTCTGGGTTACCCCTACTAAAATCACTTTCAGTGATAATATACAAATTGAGTAGAAACTCGTGAACATTTGAAGAAAACATTAAAATAATAATTTTAATAATCGAACATCAACATCGATCAATAATTTACATACGAAATGAATGCAAGTAATAATAAAATCAATTATATTTTAATATAATATAATATATTACATTTTAATCACGTTACGAATTTATCTGAACAAATTTCCACTTTAAAACACACACCCCCTCCACCTCCACCTCTATCTGTAGCTGTAAAATCTGCGGGAAAATAATTTCCATATTGCACGATACGGATTTTCACCGCGCCACAGGGAGAACTTGCACTCCCATAGACCGCGTCGGATACGAAAGTCAAAGTTCGCGGACGGTCCATAGTGTCTGGCGGGTGATACAGGTCAGTAATTCATTGGCTTGCAAATTGATTCGCCCTGCGGCGCGGTGAACGAGAAAGAGAGAGAGAGTTCCTCGTTTCTTCGTCGTCGCAGTTCTCGACGTTCGAAAAGTTCGTCTTCGCGACGAACGGGAGAGACGAGGGCTGTCGCGTAGAAAAACACGCCAGGCGAAGGCTAGATGAACTCACTGCGCGAAATTATTACAGTACCGCCGGAGCAGCTTAGCATATTGGACGAAGACGGAAGATCTCATATACCCTATTACGTGCTCGGCCCGTACAGCGAGGGTGCCTCTCTGAATATTACCTGCGTCGCTGCTGGTGGTAAGTACTAGTTTTACTCTCTGTCTCTCTTCTTCTTCTTCGTCTTCTTCGTCTTCTTCTTTGCCCGTTGCCTCTGCGTTTCACCTTGCCCGATCGACGTCAGTCTTCCTCTAGCTTCTCCAACGAAGGAAGGAAAATGATCCACGCGACCATATTTCAGATCATAATTCCCTCAACAAGTGCAGTTGGAGAAAAATGATATTTCTCCCCAACAGTTTGATTTCAAAGAGTTTTACCGTGAAACTGTAAACGGGATTGCTGATCTGACTCGGCTCGAGTACGAAAGATGAAAATTAATGAAAAGATGGACGAGCAATCTCGATGCTCGATTTATTCACCGTGGTTTTTCCAGACGACGAGGCAAACGAATTTCAAAATTTGAGAAACGATGTGACGACGATGCGATGGTATGATATACACGACAGTTTTCATTGAATTAAACAGCGTGTTTTTCTTTGCGAGAGAGAGAATGTAGTCTGTCTTTCGAAAGTAAAGCAAGAGACGTAGGAAAAGGAACGTAGAGAACGTAGGGGAGCCGCACTTTTTTCATATGCAAATTCGAGTGAGCGTAAAGTTAACACCTTAAAATGCGCAGCTAATAAATTCCACGGTGAAACAGCCAGAGAATGGGGATAGGTGGTGAGTGGAAAGTCGCAGAGACGGGAAAAATTTCAAGAATCTTTGAGGGTAAACTTACGGCCCGTTTATAAATTTTTTAACCCGGTAGACGTAATTGCTTCTCGCTTAACGCATTCACTTTGTACAATACGTCTCGAAAAAGAAGCAAAATAGTAAGCACGGTGAATACAGAGATGAAAATGCGAAAACCAAACGCTGAAACGTACGTATGAAAATAAATTTTGAAAGTATTCTTAATAATTCGTGAGAAAAATTTAAAACATAAAAATCGGGATATTCCAATGGTTGATTCTCGTAATTTTTGTAATTGAACGTGAAATCTTTCTAAATTCTCTATCAAGTTTGAAACAAAAAATTTCCTTGAAATTTCCTAAATAGTCGAACAATCAGGTTCGAGGAACAAATCGGTTTTCAAAAATACCGACACGTGTTTCCAATAATCGTGGAAGCGAGAGAATTTTGACAAATTTAACCCAACACATTTTTGACAAATTCCTGACGATTCAATCCAACGGACAAAAATGTCGAAACAATTTCGGCAAAACGCGGAAAAGCCACGCGGGTTTGCCTTATTGGAGGCTCGCAGTCCAATTTCTATTTGTAATTTCGATATTTTTGATTACGATCCGTTTTGCGTTCGCACGCGCAACGTGATCGACGCTTCATCTCGATGTAACAACTGACACCGACCCGCGCGCGTGAAAATTTCCATCAGCCGAGCAGTCAGAAGTTGATCGCTTCGGGGGGAGAGAAGTATGATTAAAATGAAAATTTAATAGCGCCGAATTCCGGTAAAGAAGACGAAGCACACGGCTTTGTACATTACGCTCGTCACTTTTTACGAATATATTCCGGCGTACATACTGGGTGGTCCGCCTGACTTTGCTATCGACAAAAAGTTGCGAAACTGAATTTGCGCAATTTCAAAAAAATGACACACTGTGATTGCTGTTTTTTACTTTACGACGTGAGAAGAAAATCCACCACATCTTTCTATGAAAATTTTTTAAATATGTAATTTTAAATAAATTTCGATAAAAATGATTAGACACTAGTCGATGCTTTTCATTTTCGTAAAAGAGAAAACACTGCTTTCTTTCAAACGAATCGAAAAGTGTTGAATTCTTCAATCTCCATACGTGAACACTGCAGAATAATTATGAATAATTTGATATTCTCAAGTATGACACCAGATATTTTTTCATTGTAGTACTAATGTTGACATAGTGCTAATTTAACGTTGCCAAAAGTACATGAATCACCCTATACGTGTATGTACGTCTATCTCGTCGTGTCTTCTCTGTGTGCGTACCTAGCCTCTCTGAGACGGCAGACATACTTTTGTAGCACAAAGATCTATAAACAGCCGCGAAAGGGGAGAAAAGAAAGTCGTAGGACGTTGATCAAAGTGGAGATTATAAGATAGCTCGCTGGAAAAAAAAAGATTTATACTGGAAGGTGAGAAACACAGCGAGCGAGAAAGGAAACGTAGGCTCTCCGAGTAAAACCATTTATTAACTCGTTGTCTCGCCAACTTTTTTGAATGACCGCATTTAACGAAGTGTGCCGTTTAGCATTACAAACCTGTTTTAAAATAACTCTTTAGACGTACGACGTAAGTCTCAAGTCTGCGGAAAATTTTAGATAAATAATTTAGCAATAAGTCGAAATAACCTTCTCTGAAACTTTATCGAGAATGATCTAATTATAACACGTACAGCTGATTGATAAGTTAATTTAAACTTACATCTCACTTCGCGTACAGCAACAATTATTAATTTTTACTGTTACTCGAGTTAAATTACACACCGGTCGGTCTCTCGTTGTATTCATGGCCAATTTGCATTGCAGAAAAGAAGTGAGATAGGAAATATCGAAACAGACAGAAGCCGAGTCTAACTATGTCTAACTACTCCAAGTTGTCTGACTATGTATGGAGTTGTACTACTCAAAGGCATTCTACTTCGGTGGAAGCGTTAGACTCTGACATGGAAACCATTCTATTGTACTTCTAACCACCTTTCACGGTAGAATTAATTTCCATCGGACTTGTTAATTTGTTGAACTTTTGGTACAATGGTAAAATGTCTCGATGTAAGGCCACGCAAGTAGTATAAAACTGGCTTGGTCAAACTTGTATCATATAACTTGTATCACTAACCATAAATTATATTTCCATTAATTTCAAACTAATTAGTAGTTGTCAGTCAACTGCCTTTTGAGATATCTTTCGAAATTTTCAACAAAAATGAATCATTTAATTTATTACATTCCCATTATTCTTACTGCCTCTGAAACGTCTTGGACTTTTGGAAAAATTTCAAACGCAACTCGAGTAATATGGTAATCAGGGACGAGTAAGTGATTTGAGCAAGATCCAGATATTTTCAATTCAGACGGATAACCAGACTACGCGGATAAAGGAATATTCTTCGATGAAAGGAGCTCTGTGATGAATTTGGCTCCGTGACGTACTGTACTAACAATTCTATACGCAGTGTTCTACATACGCGGCGAGAGAGATTTGCCAGAATCCAAATGTGCTCATGAATTGCTCGAAAAATTTGTCAATTTCTAACGGTGCATTGATTATCGACTGCATAAATTGTAATAAGACGTAGGAAAACAATAATGTTACAAATATTATTCTCTAATTGTAAATCTACCTTAGAATTTAAGATTTATTTTACACAATTTCTTTCACTTTTGAATAAATTTACAGTAGCAAATAATTTCGTTTCTTTCTTTCGAGAACAACGAGATTAAGACCAAACCCGATTTTATTATGTCACGTTATAGAATATCAGTTACATCCATCGATCGTACCAAACAACTCGTTAGTCGTTTTTTCTAATATCAAAACACACGTCGTACCTGATAATTTACCAGACGCGTACCAGTCCTGTGCATCAAAAGAAGTGCCTCGCACGTCGACGACGTTAAACGTACCGCAAACCGCATCTCGCGGCTCGTCGAGAATTTCCTCGCGTTTATTATTATTTGCGAGACGGTATTTATTTATAGGAAATTGCAAACAGAGGAGCTTGCCGAGCCATAACCCGAAGTGTCTGCTGCCATTTCGCCAGTGAAATGTTACGGCGCGCCGCAAAATATTTCGTCGACTGCCATTTTCCACCGTGAAATTACCATTTTACGTTCCGCTTCTCCGGCTGCGCATTCCGTTCGATCATTCCTGGCCAAGATTCTGGCTTTACTGTACCCCGTTCGAGTCAAGGACACGAAAATCAGAAATTGGAAATTACTTTTCCACTTGGACTGAAAAATCGGTGACGTCTACAATTGCAGTATGTTTTCTTCTAAAGCTGAATTTTTTGCAGATGGTAGAAAAATTGAATTTGAACTTCTTTCTTAATAGTTATCGATCTCTCCTTTGTTGAAAAGTTGCGAAACTGAATTTACGTAACTTCAAGAAAATCACACTGTGATTGTTGTTCTTCCACGTTAATCTGAAAATTCTTTTTGCTCTCCGACGTGAGAAGAAAATTTTGTAAATATATAATTTTAAGAAAATTTCGGTAAAAAAGAAATTAGTAGTAACACTAGTCGATGCTTTTGATTTTCATTAAAAAAAAAAAAAATACTTCTTAATCTTTTAAGGCTGAATTTTTTAAAGTTCGTAGAAGAATATTTAAACTCTTGTCTTAATGGTTATCGATCTCTCCTTTGTAACTTTACAATTACATTACACGCCGAATGGGATGATCAAATGACTTGTAAAAGTAAAACTTTTACTTGATTTATCAAATTCGAATTATTCGATCTTATTGCTGTTGTATAAGAGAATTGTTTGTGAGTTTATAAGGAGAACAAATTCCATTAGCCAATGAAAATGACAAATGGCTTTATTCATGGTCGATAATGAAAATGCCATACTGCGTCGAACAAAATCCTCACGGTGAGTCGTAAAAAATCTTAAACAACCAATATCCACCGAGCAATCGAGCAAATCTCGAAAGATTGAATGCGTTATGAAACGCAAGCCCGGCAGACAATGTTTCACCGGAACGTTATTAAACCGCATTGGGAACGCATCGTTCCCCACTAATAGTTCGCGCAAATATTTTCACCCGACGTGGAAACACGTCGATAACGTTGTATCGGTATCGTCCTTCGCGCATCGCATCGTTTAATCATCTTCGCGGCCTTTTTCAATTCCGTTCGTTCCACTATCGCTTGATTGGACCAACATGCGTAAACAAATGCCAAGCAAAAACAGGAAGAGTGGGGGAGCGGGGAGGGAGAAGAAAAACGGAAGTAAAATACATAGAGCCGCGATGGAAGATCCGGTTATGTGGTCGAACACGGGGAAATATCGGACGCGAGAAATTTGAAATTCCTATTTTCAGCGCGCGACTGTTGAAATAACGCCCCTTTAAATATTTGTATCATTCTCCTCGTTTATCGACACGGGGAGAAGGAGAGAAAAGAACAACGCAAACACGAGAAGTGCGTGCCATATATTTTTTTTAACTATTACGAGTTGAAACAGCAAACGAACCGTCGCGGTCCAACAAAAGTCGTAAGGGAGTTCAAGGAGGAGCTTTGGATGATCAACGGGTTGATTCTAATCGAAATTCACAAAGCTGGTGAATGTTAATTTTCAACAGAGCTAGAAATCAATCGTGAAGTTTCATGTTGACGCGTTATGATCAGAGGAAAGTAAACCCAGGTGTGAAAATACAGGGTGGACCAAAAATCACTTCCCATCATTATTATTTTGAAAAGTTTAGGTTTAGGTTCGTGGAAGGACGATAGACTTGGGGTAGTGAGAAAGAGAGAACGAAGATTGCTTGTTGTAAAACAACGGTCACCCCCCCATCCTAGTGGTGTTCCACACACTGCTTTGCTTAACGTCGGAGATCGGCAGGACCTCGACGCTAGGCGCGCAGCCACTTGCGGCTTGTGCTAGTCAGTGTTCGAAACTCGTAGTTGAGGAATCCTAGGCCGCTACAATTTCTTTTTCTTATATTTTAATGTTCTATTAAAATTAAAAATAAAAATAGCTGGGAAGGAACTTTTGGCCCACCTTGCACTTAATTTCAGACAAAATCACGCATACACGTACACATTCGGACAGGACGATTTGTCGATAGTATCAAAGACAGCGATGACAAAGATTTTTCTTACTAAACGCTGTTGTATCATTCCCTGTAACTGATGGAACATCACGTTTCCGAATCTTACCTAACAGTTCTTTGCCAATTCGTTCTTCCGAACGAGAGATTCACAATATCTCGGAAATAACGAAATATCCCGTAAAAATTCTTTTCACCGAGAACCACGTTCCGCGAATTTCGCCTATCATCCTTTATGTCTCTGAGTAACTGTGATCGCTGGAACATGCGCGTATCAGGAAACTGATTCGTTTCGAACCACAGCTGCGGGCGAAGCGTAACGAAACGTCAATTCGGAAAGAGAGAAGGGGGAAACTAAGAGAAAACGTAGAAGGGAGATAAAAAGCGAGAAAGTGGGCGGAATTTCTCTTGAATTCTTCTCTTGTACGTCGAGGAATCGACGAGAGGTATCTCTATCGGGGTGAAGCGAGGCATAAACCGGGAAACGAAAGTACCGCTCGCGAACGTCGTTCATTTTGTTTCGTTTTCGGACACAGGTCGGCCACAGCCACGGGTAACTTGGTGGCAGGAGAATGCTCTTCTGGACGATACCTACGAAACCGTCGGTACCAAGAGGGTACGGAACGTGCTGCGATTAGAGAAGTTGGGCCGCGAGCATCTCGGCGCCATTTTGACCTGTCAGGCCTCCAACAACAACATGGTCACTCCTATATCCAGCTCTGTTACACTCAACATGAACCGTAAGTACAATGACGCTACATATTCGTGCATTAGTACTTTTGACACTAATCGGAAGAAAAAAAAATATGGAAGCATTTGTGGAGAATATTTTCGACGCGAAATCAAAAATAATTCTAAATTGTGAGATGAATTACGCGTGACAATTTTTCAGCAATAAAAGGTAGAAAAAAAAGAGCCTCTGCTCTTCTAAATTATATTAACATCTTCCAATAATATAATTTCTTGATAAAATTTTAGCTTCGGAGAACAAAAAATCGATTGATTAAATCTAGAATCTGAACGCACTTTAATAAAACCACTCGCGATCCGATAAAATATTACGTGCATCTTCTATCTAAAAAAAAAAAAGAAAATCACTAGGTAGTTGGAACAATTCAAACGATCTATAGTGAAATTAAATAATACACTCGCGTCAGTATATACGATAACGCACACGCTGTTCGTGGTACCGGAGGACAGAGTTCAAACAAGAACCACAAAATCTATGGACACACGTCGCGCCCACACAAATCTAATCCCCCGAAAAAAGAAAAGAGAAGCGAAAAATCCACAACGCTTATTATACGTCAAAGCAAACACCGTTTCGAGCGAAAGCTTATTTCGCCGGTGGAACTGTTCGCCAGTTGAAAAGAAAACAAAAAAGAGTAAGGAGACTCGTGTTTAAACAGCTCTTAATAAAACCGAGATTCGATCCTGGCTCTCCGTCAGAAGGCAAATGTTTAACAAATAATTGAACGACGAGGGAGGTCTGCTAAAATCGTGTTCAACAGTGGTGGAAGCTTTCGCAAAACGGTATCCATTAACCAGCTCGAGCCAGTTTCGAATGATTACTCAAACACTCGGGCACGGTTCCATAAACGCGGCGGGGGATCTTGCCTGCAATTGATAGTTCTTTCGAGCAGAGAGGGCTTAATGGATGGTACGCGTGTTTCAGTGAGGCCGCTGTGGGTCCGCATGCAAGGAGAGAACCGCCCGTTTAGCGCGGGCACTACGTACGAGATCAGTTGCGAGGTAGTTGGAGCAAGACCGACGCCGAAAATCACGTGGTCGAAAGGAAGTATGATACTGAGGAATGCCAGACAGACGGTAAGATCAACAGCGATTTTCAAGCGATGCAATAAAATGACACGAGTGACATATTTAGAAAATAACAGCGGTGAAAAGTCAGTCACAAAATACTATCTTTTTTTTCAACAAGATTTCGAGCAAGATTTTGGAAAAACTTGCGTTATTTTTCTCTTCGATGAAAATTCGTATTATACCTTTTTGCACGGGAAAGAAGATCGGCGAAACTTTCGGGCCGAGGGATTTAATTACGCCGTACGAAAAAAAAGAAAGAATATCTCCCATGGTTGAAGAACCACGTCGTAATATCTCTCTCTCTCCCTCTGCGGAGATCTGTTCCGTGGCCAATATTTTGCAAGCGGCCGCGCAATTTCACCACAGAAAAGCAATCACGCTAAGTCTCTAGCCTTCTCTCTCTCTCTCTACTTCTAACTCTCTGTTTCTCCGTCACTCTCCCTTCGGTGGTCTCTCGGTCACCCCTGAAGT
The DNA here is from genome assembly GCA_030673865.1 of Melipona bicolor. NCBI lineage: Eukaryota > Metazoa > Arthropoda > Insecta > Hymenoptera > Apidae > Melipona > Melipona bicolor. The sequence goes on along the minus strand of JAHYIQ010000004.1, from coordinate 4,681,477 downwards.
TCGACGTCAGCATCGACTCGCCGTGAATCCAGCCGTATGGCCAGCGTTTGTTTTTTCTACGGTGGATATATAGCGCGACCAGATCAGGCGGGCCGGTTTCGGTAAACTGTTTTAAATTCATGAAAGTCTATCCCGCAGATGAGCCCCGACACCAACGTCACCACCAGCGTTCTCACGTTTGTGCCGAGTATCGAGGACGCCGGCAAGTTCCTCTCCTGCCACGGCAGCGTCACGGATATCCCGGATTCCGAGATGGAAGACGGATGGAAACTCGACATACATCGTGAGTATAGTTTTCACTGAAATTTCAGGAGGAGGGCGGATGACGATGATATCTTCTTTCACGCGACAAGTGGTCTTTTTTCGCGACGTAGAAAACGGAAAGTGACGAGAATTATTTTGGTTGCAACTGTACCGCTCGCAAAAATTGGAGCAATATTTCAAAATGAATATTTCAAGAATTGCTCGGAAAAGCAAACGACGAGTCAAATGTCTGATGTTCACTGTTTAATAAAAAAGAATCAAATGCTTCTTTTTTTTTTATCGCTTTATATTCATTTTGAAATATCCCCTAATTTTTGTGAGCAGTATAGTTTTCATAGACGCTACGATTGTTTTTGGAGGTTTGAAACGGACTTTTTTCTGTTTGAATACGATGCAAATAAAATCCCCTTGTAAGGGGATAAGAAAGGGTTGTTGCATTTCGCACGACGAAAGTTGAAATTGCATAAAACTAGAGGAGCAAAATTCACAATCTTGGTTGTAAGATTACGATACGTCAATCGCTACGAAGCGATTCACATTCAGAGTATAATATGAAATGACGCTACAGTTACAAACAAAGACTAATCATCACAATCTTTCGAGAGACGCTAGAGAGAAGACGCTACATCGTAGCGTCCGCAGTGGCAAAAGTAACGAAACCGAAGTGGAAAAAGAAGCGAGCGTTGATTGAGAGAGAGGAAGCCTCGTAGGAACGAAACGAAAGGAAGAGACGAGGGAAATTTGTCAACGCTGTCGAGATTGCGCGCGCGGCTAAAAGGATTCGAGACCAGGGGCAGGCCTGGAAATCTGTCTGATTGGTTTGCCTGACGGTGAAAAATTTGGAAGTGCTCTCTCTTTCTCTCTCTCTCTCTCTCTCTCTCTCTCTCTCTCTCTCTCTCGATTCTCTCGCGGTTGTCTTGACGGACGGTCGTGCACCGCTGTCCAATAAAAATGAAATACGATCGATGAGCGATTTATCGCGTCGCCACGTCGAATCGTGATTTGATTCGCGTAATCGGCAGAGCATGCCTCTCCCAAAGTTTGTCTCCATGGTCGTCGCAGGCATCCATTTCTCCGCCCAACTTTCCCCGAATACGGGGTTTTATTCGGATTAATTAAAAATTTTAATTAATTCTTTCGAGGCTTCGCGAACCACCGCTGGCGGAAAGTTCGACCTCGGTCCAGGGAACTCGGATCCGTGAGCAGTATGCAAGCAGAGTAGCGCGATAGGGAAACGTGAGATCTTTTGAAAATTATGAACTCTAGGGAGGAAATTGGTGGAGAGGGAGACACAGCGAGACTACGTGTGTGTGTGTGTATTTCGTGGTCGAGAAGTGGGAAAAATTTGATTCGTTATTGCGCGTAGTCAAAACGATGGAACTTGGAATGAAACTCGCAACAGAAAATTTCAACGACGTCTGTGATCTAGCGATCGAAAATTCAAACTGCCAATATCCAGATTTAAAAATTCGAGTAATTTCCCCTCGAGTGACCGGACGACGCTTTTTCTTGGTTGTAAAAAAATAGCAGGTGGAATATCCATAAAGTCTGCTGGACTTTTGGAGAGTCTTCTCGTCATTCTCACTGACGACAATGCCCCGGCTCCATTGTTTTGCCATCCATCTTATTGCCATCCACGTGAAAATGGATGGTGCCCACGGAAAAAGTGCCTCGAATCTTAAGCAGCCAGATTGGCACGATCGATGCACTTCCTCGCACTCGTCGGTTCTTCCGTTTTCTTTCTCCCTCTCTTTTTTTTTTTTTCTTTTTAGACGTTTCTCTCGCTCGTACAGCCTTGCTCTGCATCGAATAGTCATCCTTCTGTAAATTTCCGCTCCACTAACACCCTCGCCACTTAAGAACCTGACGACAGCACGCTATTTCCCCGATGTGCAATCTTACAGTGGAACAAGCTTCTTGGCAGCCAACCAGAACACACTATAAACTAAACGCAAACGCTCCGACCAGAAGCACGCCGATGCCAAATATTTAAAAGAATATTTCCAACGTACCATCCCCTGGCCATTTATTCCCTTCCTCTTCTGTCTCGTGTCTCCTCTTCCGTTCTCTTCGATCCGCGAATAATATTCGAATAACGAACAAACCGGCGAGAACAATCCGCGAGATCTTCCCGGAATGAGATTCGACGGAGGTAAATATTAACATTCGCCGATTCGGCAAATTTTTAATTTTCCCTCTTCGCGGGAAGTGTCGACGAAAAACAGAGACTCTCGTAAATCGAATTTTAACAGGAGGGAGAAAATCATTTCGCTTCTCAGAAAACTGCGACAAACGCGAGATTTAATTAAACCACGGTGACTCGGGATTTGCTGAATTTTCTGGAGATCTGTTCGATTGGCAGGTTTGTTCAAACGGAAGAACGAATCGAATATCTCGCTCGAATCGGTAAAAAATCATTACTAAAATTCAACGTTAAACACATCGCGCGACGACGAGAGGAAAAACGAGATTTTTAATAATTCTTCGGCGGAAACTCTCGTGCTTTCTTATTTTCCTTCTCACGCTCTCCGAGCACACACACACACACACTTCGAACTGGGGTTTCAGCGCCGCGGTCGTCTCAAAGGCCGTCGAAAACGGCGCTCGCCTATCGAAATTAAAACCCGCGTGCATCGTTGGCGCGAGAGAGGGGGGGTTGGAGAACTTATTTATCCGCCGGGATCCTGTCGAGTCGAGACCGCGTATTGGCTTCACGCTCGATCTCTCGCTGCCGCTATTAGCAAGAAATCCGCTGCTCCCTCGTGGCCGTTCTCTCGTTCGACGTCATCATCCCTCCGTCGTTGAAACTCGAAAAGAAGCAAGAGCCAACGAGCGAACGAGAGAAGGAAAAAACAAAGTTAAAGAAGAAAAGAACGGGAATAAGAAATAAGAGCGACGACGGGGGGGAGGGGGGATGAAGGGAGGCCGCGGGAGAAAGAGAGAAAGATCCCGTGAAAGAGAGCAGCCGCGGATATCGATTCACGATGTTCGCCAACCACCGTTCTTCTTGCTTATGATTTCGCTCGACCTCGGGACTCGAGTAATACGAGTCCACCGAACAAATCCGATAATTCCGCTGCGAGAATTTTTTCTCCCGTCGTCGCACCGTCACCGCTCGCTGCAATTATCGGTCAGAGTGATTATCGATGAGAAAAGAGGAGAGAAAAGGCGCGATGATGGATTTCGGTAAATGAGAGAGAAAAAAGAGAAGAAACGAAGAAGGAGAACATCACCACGGAGATGTAAACGTGTTAACGTTTCGTTGCCATTTTTGAGAACCAAAATTTATTTTTATAAGTAATTATTTAATGCGTAACAATATTAACGATATGTCTCTTTTTTGCAAATTTGTAAATTAGTAAAATTTCATTTACACTTGTGACATTCGTAACATGGTGATTCGTGCGACAAAATTTCACTGGTGTGTAAAATTTCTTTTTCAATGGAAATATCAACAACACCAGTGATTGTGAATTTCTCTTTTCTAATTTTACAACTTTACAAATTAATAACGTAAAATTTAATCTGTACTTGTAATTCGTAGCTTGCGACTTTGTAAAATTTCCTTTCCAACAGAGATTGTCATTAACTTGCAAATAATTATTATAACTCGTACAGACTTTGTCGAGAAAGTATCTGTCGCTGGCAGAGGAACATTCATCGAGAAAACATTGTACGGTGAAGCAGGGAAACGTCGGTCCAGTTTGATTTAGCTTTCTGATCTCCAAGAGATCGCCCGAGGGCTGGAGCCGGGGAAGGATTAACAAGGAAAATTGATTTTGTTGTTGTCAGAGCGAGCAATATTGCATTAGACGCGAGTGGAAATTTAACTTGCTTGTGTTGAAAATCGCGAACGGTAATCGTTGTTTGCGATAAACACGGTTTATTATGTAAGCGTGTGTAATGGTTGTTTATCTTATAAACTATGCCAGACACTGACTAATAAAGTACCCGTCAACTTGAGGGATAATATATCCCCTTTCGTTATTTCGTGAATTAATAATACCAAAAATATTTCCTGGTGATCATGTGATACGATTGACGATCGTAATTCTTACAACCAAGACTCTGCGTTTAATGTTGCAATCGGTGAATCATTTTTATAATACTTTTATTCGAATGTTTTTATTAAACTACTTTTATTAGATTACTTTTGTTCTCGAAAATTAGGATAACTTTTATTAATGTATTTTTATTAGAATATTCTCGTTACAGATTTACAGTCCCCATTTTCTCATACTTCTCTTATTTATACATTACACAGGGTGGGCCAAAAATCACTTCCTGCTAAAATAAATTCGTAATTTTCTTGTTATATACTTTTTTTTTAAATTTCTTTACGCTCTGGCGGTCAACATCGTGGAAAGATCAAATGTTTGAACTTAAATTTAATTTAAAATTCATGAAATTAGTTTTTTTTCTGGCCAGACATTTTCAATTGAAGGTACTTTTTCCACAAAAAATATACAATAATAATATTTTCTTCCTAATGATTTACGCACCCATCACGAATCTCCAACATCCTAAACCCTCGTCCACCTAAATTACGAATCATTTTCACTTATTTATATAATCCAACTCGCCAAACTCCACGCGCAAACAAAACAAACGCTTTCTCTCGCCCCCCCTCCTACTTCCCTCCTTCTTATCTATCACTCCAACTATGTACTTACTTGCACCGCGCCCAAAGCGCAAAACGCGCTCGCGCGTTGGATGCAGTTCCCCGGTAGCAAAACACCGTACCGGTTTCTTACACGACGACACGGTTGAAACTTTCAGACGAGCCGGTGGTTATGCTCGAGCTCGGGAGTAATCTCAACTTGAGCGCAATCCGCGAGGGTATCGACGTTTATTTCGAGTGCAATATCAAGTCGAATCCGTGGGTCTACAAGGTCTCCTGGCGACACAACGTAAGTTCAAACCCAATCGCATCTTCTCGTTTACTTAGATTTAGATCGCCCATTAAATTGACGATGTAGGGGACACAACCCAGGCAGCATTCATAAACGTTCTCACGACGTGGACCCAGGAGGCAGTATCGGCAGGGCCATGAGGTAATCGGCAAAAACCTCTCATGGGCCTGACCATAAACACTGCAAGATAATAGACGCTTTAAGGACATAGTGAGAGTCAGGGTATAAAAGGGCTGACTCTCAGTTATCCTCAGTGAGTCTTCCCGCGTGTGTAGCCTGATCGTGTCGCCTACTTCATTCTCGCGACAAGCGGATAATAGAAATAATTATCGTCGTACATTGTCTTCGTATACTCACGCACCTCTGTATCATTATTATATATATATTTTTATTAGTGTAACTAAAGGCCTTGAAAACGCTAAAGACCTTTTCAGAGATTCCTTTATTAAAAGTGACTAACAATTTTTTACAAAAATTTGGAATCGTCCGTATTTCACAAACTTATTAATTTGCAATTGAAAAATCCGATTCTTCGACAACCGCGCGGTCGAAGCAAAGAGATACGATCATTGAGATTAATTTCAAATCGGTTAAATTAAACTCACTTCAGTTTCGTTCCCCCGGGAAAATTGGCAGGTGATGCCGATTTTTTTACTCGCGTCAAAGCGGCGTGAGGCGCAAAGACGATGGAACGTCTGCTAACAGTTGGATAACGAATCCAGCGCGGCAGTTCCAGAATCGATAATTTAGAAGCAACGCTGAAGCTTAATCGAGGGACGAGATATAAGGGCGAGTGGCGCAGCTGTGACGCAAAGTTTCCGTTTAAAATTTACATGCTGATACGGGCCGACCGGGAACCAGCGTGTAAGCGTTCTTTGAACTAATAGCCAACGTTCCGCATCGATAAGAAATTTATCGGCGAGAGCTCCTCGGCGAACCGTTGACGTAACCCTGAGCGCTCCAGGCGTCTCCTTTAAACAGGATGAAGTCTGACGGGGATCATCGTTAATAGGAAGCTCGCGCAACGATTTCTCTTTCCGTGACTTTGAGGTTTACTCTAGGCAATCTAGGTGTTCTCGGTTTAGATTGATAGGCCAAGTTCCATGGAAGAAACATTTGAAATTTCCCGCGTCACGCTAATCTTCAAGCTTATACACGATACAAGAAGCGATACACCAGTCTGTCTTTTGGCGGGATATTTGAAACGACAGCTGCCTGTCGAGGAATATGCATTGTCTGCTAGAACTGTTGTTGTGGAAGTTTTGTGAATAATTGTACAGTTTTATCGTTTCAACGCTACAAAATTAATATCTGATAATTTCTGTTTGAACAGAAGCTCAATCTATTTATTTTAATTGTCACTTAAGTCAGAATGATTTGTACATAGAATATATTTTGATACGATTTTTTCCAACAGACAGATATTTCCATTTGTTTGCTTATATTAATATTTTTGTTAAGACAATTAAGACAATTAGGAAATGGAAGATGATTGTGTTATGAGTGATACAGATTGAAGAAAGAAACAACAGCTACTAACAAAAAGATAATTGAAAGAAAAAAAGGATAACAATTGCTAATGGAAAGAATAGAATAATAATAATTACTAATAGCTTAAACAAAATTCTTTTGATATTATAACAAGCCTGCCTCCAATTATTTCTCGACTGATGCTTTTTGTTAATTAATACTACGTGTTTGAAACTAACAAGTATCATTAGTACTTTACTCGCCAATTATTCTATTCAAGTAAAATGGGTGAATCAACAGAGACAGAAATGTGGCCGTGGCTTTCGTTTCAAAGCAAAATTTACTGCACAAATTTGTTACGTATAACGCGTAGAACGTACAAGCTCTCTATACAAACCTCGGTACCTTACATTAACTAATTACAAATATAAATCTCCGTAAACTAAATAAACATTGTGCATACATCAACTAATAACCCATAATTTATCTATCTACTACTTTGCATTAATTATCTTGCTTAGACTGAAATTTTCGTTGATTAATTACAAATACATACGCAAATTTCCACGAATGTAAAATAAACCATACGAAATTAATCCAGTAACTCGTTACTTGACACCCATCGCACGATTACCGGTAACGATCGGTAAATTTGACAAGAATGACTGATCGAAGTGGCAAAAACAAGGATAACAACGACAACGATGTCAAAATTACAGGATCGATCCTTTAATTGTTTAATTAATCAAATTATTTAATCCATTATTTACCGAATTTTCGTACGTGATAAAATTGATAGTACCTCGTAAATGTAACATTGATAATTATTTCAACTCCTGCGAATGAAATGATCAAGATGGCCCCAAGTCAGTTGTTGTTATTGTTGCTTGTGATCGATCCTATAAACCAACGATGTGAGACGTGATTGCTATCGAGCTGTAGCAATCACGACGCGAGATTTGTTTAACGATTAGTTGCACCAACGAGCGGGTATCCTATTCAATATTAATCTGTTTGATATTGACGCGTTCAAACTTACCGCGGATTACCGACTAGTTACGTGGATCTGTGGACGTTTTTCATTCGTCTCATCGACAATAAAAAAATTTCCCATTTGTACAATAACGCTCCAAAGGAAAGAACAAAGAAGAGAAAAAGAAAGAGGAAGGGATGTAAACGTTCATTGGTTTCTTACCCTTTCACGTTCCGTTTTACACAACGTCGTCGTTATTAATTCCGTTTGCGTTTCCAAGGCGAACGTATTCCCTGCCCTGTTCTTTAACGCGCTTTCACCTTTCATAGCTCCATTTCTCTCCAATGAGAGAATCGTATATATTTTGCATTACTGCGTTTCATCGTGAATATTTCAAAGCCCCGAGATGTGTAACTTCGCTCTTCTCTCCGGCAGATCTTAGAACAGTTTCAAAGTCCAAAGGATAATTCCGAGAAGAAAAGGTGATACTCCTTTTTTTTTTTTTTTTTTTAATACGGTTCGGAGGAATTTCAATATCGGCTCCAGAATTAATTTTAATTTCAGAACAAAGTTACTGTATATAAAATCGTAATTGAAACGTCTCGTCAGTTTACTCTCGAAGGTGACTCTGACAAGTAAACATCGTAACGAGAAACTTGCGTAAAATCTCACTTCGAACGTCGTCGGCGCAAAGGTCGCAACGATACTCTCGATAGAAAGTCGAAATTCTCCGACAGAAAAGTCACCCAGTTTCAATGGGGTGTAATTCCGCGCGACACGATCGCGATCTCTCTGTCCGATCGAAGCGACGGGGCAAGATTTATTTTAAACGAACGCAGGAACTCCTTTTGTTCCGCTGCATCGCACCGAATTCCATAAATATTTTTTCGCGCTCCTCCGGATCGTAATGCGATTGTACGAGTGCCATCTGGCGTCTTCGCCGACTCTTCGTTTCGCTCGAGAACGAAAGATCTTCGCTGAACGACGTCGATGAAAATTCTGCATTTCGGTAAAAGTTCAAAGAAGGGAAGACATCGTTGGCACCGTTGAGAAATTGAAAAATTGTCAATATTCTTCGCCTTGTTTCTTCCTTTGTTCGTGCCATCTTTAATTTTCTTTCTCTTTTTCTTTTTCATTCATCGAGAAAAAAATTTATCCACGAAACGGTTGCTATCGATCGACGAGTCGCGTATCCACGGTGCCATTTATCATCGAGAACGCTTCGAAATTGCGCCCTGCGCCCTCTGAATTGAGCAAACGCATACGAAAATTACGGTGCAAAAATGTGATAAACACGATAACACTCGCACACATGTGTGTGATGTACATATGATAAAAAACTTCAGAGAAGAATAAGTAAAAGGTTATCCATAAGTTAGCAATTAGAATGCTACTACATGTAAGAGCAATCTCAACGATCCATCGTCTGTGTCGTTCATCGTCAAAAAATCATCTATATGTGTATATATATATATATATTTAGTCATCACGATATTTTATGTCCACAGGGCAATCCGTTGTATCATAACCCAGCGACGGGTACCATAATCAGTAATCAAAGCTTAGTATTGCAAAGCGTGACTCGAAGCAGAGCTGGGATTTACACGTGTATCGGTAGCAATCAAGAAGGCGACGGAGAGAGCAATCCGCTGAATCTGGACATCAAATGTGAGTATATTGGCTATTCATCTTGGCGGTTCTAGCTGTTGTAAGGCTACAGATATTACATTTTCGTCCAAGATCGAAATATTGCATGGAATTCGTAATCGAGTTCGATCGATGTTGTTGTAACGTGTACTATATATATATACACGAGGTGCATACAGGTGCACGTAACTTGCACAGCTGAAATAACTTTTAAATTACGCGTCTAATGGAAAAGTTGTATAGTTTTATGACGTGTCAATTTTTTTTTTCTGTTGAGGGATTTCGAAATTTTCAAAAATTTTCATCTTTATTTTAATTGGACCATATATTTCTTTTATCGTAGAAAGACAGAATATTAAATTCCAAGTAAAAAAGTATCAAGCCACGTTGGTGTCTTAAAGCTAATGGTTAAGATAATTTGTGTCGAGGATGAAAACTGTAGTAGCGTAGTTCCTTCAGAAGATTCGGCAATGTTAAAAAATGTATTGTTTACGAACGAAGCAACATTTACCAATCATGGTAATGTCAATTTACGAAATTATTGAGCACCAAAACGTCCATGGAACATTAATGTGTGACGTGGCATATCAAGAAATCGAACAATTAGTCCAATTTTATTGATGGACGAGACGAAAATAATATGCAGAATTTCTATAATGTAAATAATGCAACAGTATGTTAATTTCAACTTGAAGAGTAAGTTTATGGTCTCTCCGTAAAACCATTTTACCGTTCGGTCTTCCTGACAGCGTCTCGCAGGAAGAGGCAGGGAAAAAGTAGCGATAACGAAAGACCGTAGAAAGAAGTTTCAATTTTTCAAAATCTCACCGAGGACAACATTCGTTGGCAACTTTCGTTTCATTAAAAGTTTGTATCACGACGTCACCGGCAAACATCACCGGCGGACTCGATCTTCGGCAAAAAAAATTTAATTAAACTGAGAGGAAATTTTTGCAAAGGATACGCGAGGCAATTACGACGCGAAAAATTAAGAAAGACTTGGACAACATTCTTCTCTTCAAGCGACAATCGACAATTTTAAAAACTCGAATCGCTTAAATAGCAGTTATATCGTAATTTCGCCAAGTATCTTCAAAATGTTTGTCGATAGAAAAGTATATTAAAATATATTAAATATACAAAAATACGATGCATGTTAAAAACACAAGAACGTATGAAACGAAATATCGAGTATTCAAATGGCAATTATCAGCTGAACGATGATAAATAATAAATCAAGTAACAATAAATCAGTTGAAATCAAATGATAAATAAATTGAAATAATGCAAATTCGAATAGCCTCGAGCACGAGTAAAACCCCCAATGAAACACAACGTCCGCAAATGCTGCTGAAACGAAATCCAAAGAGGCGAACAAGGCATTCGGATAACGCATCAGAGCCCAGAATCTGTTATTTCCGGCTCGTTGTAGAAATATTTAGAAAGTACGATTCTCGCTGGCTTCTCTGAGGCTGTATTATGTACGAAGCCACGGAGCCGAAGAACGGATTGTTACGATTCCAGCTTTGTGGATTTATACCGATTCGGATGAAGAGAGAACTGAATTGTAAGACGGAGCAGGGAGAGAAGGGAGAGAAGGGAGAGAGAATGAGGTGAAGAGAGACGTTGGTATACCAAGTGGCGTTGGCCACTAAAAGCGTTCAAGGAAACCGACTTGTAACAACGTGCTTTTACCGCGTAATGAAACGTTTAACGAGGAACGCGTATAAAGCTAAAATCCAACGTCAATCATGGTCAGTAATACAATGCAACGTTACTTTGCGAAGCAATATAACCTCGTTTTTTGCGTTTAACGAAGTCTATCCGATACGCATTCTGCGTTCCTCCCCCCCCCCCCCTTCCCTCGTCGTTATTTCTGTTTTCACCTTGTACATTAAATACACGAGGTATAATTCAACCCTGTAATATCGTTTTCACCAACACGCCGGTACTGGTCGTTAATTTCGCTTTGCGCGAATAAAACGTTTTTCTTCTTTTTTTTTTTTTTTACTGGAAATTAATTAGCTTCGTCGTGAAACCTGAACGATAATAAACCAAGAAAAAGAAATTTTTGTGAGATCTTGTCGGACAAACGTCGAGACACGTGCATACATAGAAATTAATAAGGATAGCGCTTCGCGAAGATTTAAATTGACTTGACAGAAGAGAGTAGTTCCAGCGTGTAAAATTAAATCGCTGGATAGGGGATACAAGAGAGATAAAACGAGGAGAGGAATTCTGACAATGACGAAGCAATACGAAAAAGCTAAAAGACGTACCAGCGACGAGAAGGTACAAGAAGAAATGATGTTTCCATCGGTGGAGATAGACGGACTTCAAGGTTCCTTCCAAAATGAAGAAAACTTCATTCAACTTTAGAATTTCTTGGGCGATATGCATAAAATTGAAGAGTGGAACATTTAGATGGAATGAAATCGAACGGAAATTGACGATGCAAAAATAGAAGGCAATACGTAAAATTTTTCATCTTTTCAACTACCATCAACTAAGCCTCTCTTCCACCCCCTGTACTTCCATTTTCTGAACCTAGTGTATCGCGAAAATAAATATAGAAAATTTAATTCGAAATTTTATCAGAGGACTTTAATTTACTTTAACGAACGCTCTCGCCAATTTGTTGCTTGATTGGTCAATTTATTCATTACGTTATTGGACGATTAATTAAATTAACCACGAAATTAAATTTCACAGTGTTCGGTTTTTATTATATGACGCGTACAATGCGTCGTTAAAACTTAATCGTAGCTGAAATTATAATTATTTATGAAAGCAGGAAGAATATAAGAGCGAGAAGTTTTTTTTAAGACCAAGAAGACCTGCTCTTTGGCCTCATTGGCGATCTCTTTTTGAAAATCAAAAGGCCAGACGTTCGAGAGAATTTTCTGTGTCGAAAGTTTTCCGATGACACGGTCCGCGCGCGGAAAAATAGACGAAAGTACACACTTTCTCTGATTTCAACTGCATCGTCTAAGATTTTATCACATCCACTCCGAGCGATCGAATCATGGCGGTCCAATCCAACGTCGATTCTGCTTTCAATTTACAGCACTCCAATTTCAAATTCTCTCTCTCTCTCTCTCTCTCTCTCTCCAACGAGAAAGAAGAAGAAAGTCAAGACACGTTAATTCTCCGTGTTTTATCCACGTTTATTTCGTTCATTTCATTTTATTTCGACAAACGTCTCACAGTTGATTTTATTGTGAATTCGACAATTTTTAATCTCTATCTCGGGGTTTGAAATTGCTGAAAATTTTTCACGCAACACGGAATTCTCGATTTTACAAAATTGTGCACGGGGATAATTCTCTTGAACCCGCAGAAAATTTAGTAAATTCCTGGAAGGAGCGTTGAGATATTTATCCTAATTTCACTCGTGCCAACTTCGGTCTCGTCGTGTCCACTTCGTATACCGAACCGTCTTGTCTTCATCTGCCTTGAATTTACTTGAAACTTACTTTGTTCGAACTCTGTTCCGGAAGCGAGCTTCCACGGGGATATTCAACGTTTTATCAAATTCCGTTGTAACTACTCTTGACCATATCAGGTGAAATTTGAAAATATGTTTGACAGTCTTGAGGGCGAACCAAGTTCATCAAAATCTTGTCGAATTGTCTGAACTACTTTCAGAACATTGCAGAAGTATTTTTGAAGATATTCTCTCTGATGAATTCAATTCAGCCCAGTCAGCTGTCATTACATTGACAAGAAGAAAAGTTCTGACATTTCGCTACAATGTGATTCAAAGATTTCTATAAATCCCACAAACAGTTCAATGGTATTGTAGAATAACTTTGCACTTTGTATCAAACTTCACTTTCTTCATCTCCTTAAACGATCGTCGAGTCTTCAAAAGTTCTATAAAATTCTCAGTCACGCTTAAACGGAGGTTGAAAAAATTAATTTCCTGTCAAATATTCTCTCTCATACTCTGAATGTAACTTCTTTTAATCTGGGCAAGAATTAAAAAGCTCAATTTCGCGCAAAATTCGCGGTCACGCTCGAACAAGCGCCGCAAAAGCACGATCTCTGTTCTCCACAAAAAAGAAAAGAAAAAAGAAAATTGTCCAGTCAGCTGTTGATGAGAAAACTTTGACACTTTGCTGCAATTAATTTCTTGCCTCTTTTGTCAAATATTCTCTCTGAATGTGACTAGACAAGAATTAAAAAGGTCAGTCTCGCGCAAAATTTACAATCATACTCAAACAAGCGTCAAAAATACTCGTTTCCGTTCCTCACGAGGAAAAAAAGAAAAAAGAAAACGTACGTAGTAAATTGTCACTGCATCGATGAGAAAACTTTTCGCTACAATTAATTTCTCGTCTTTCCTGCCAAATATTCTCTCCGAATGCAACTCTTTCTAATCCGAGCAAGAATTAAAAAATTCAATCTCGCACAAAATTCGTGATCAAATTATACGATACGACGTACAATTTCTGTTCTTCACAAAAAAGAAGGAGCAAAGCAGCCGAATCGATCGAAACACATCTCCCCTCATCGTCCATCCTCTCTGGCCCACCGACAAGCACGACCTCAAATCCCAAAAATTACTCTATCCTCGAGTCGTAGCCGCTAAATCACGCGGACCGCAAAATCTCGCGACACCATACCGAGGCTCCATGAAACGAGGCATCCCACGTTAAGCATCCCATTCTCCTCCATCACGGAGCGCGCGGATCCTCCGGACGCTTCCGGAGCCCTGGGCTATCGGGAGGCCACGTGGCACACACGCGCATAATTCCGCACGATCCATCCTGCGTTCCAACCCAAAACGGTGTGTGTTTGTATGTGCGTGCGTGCGTGCGTGCGCTGGTGTGCGCTCACGTGTGCACGCGGCCGACAGCGCACGATTCGAATCTCATCAAACACCGTGCGGCAGTCGCCTTTAACTGCCTCAGACGGGCACGCCGTTTAACCCGGCGGACATGGCATCGTGCACGAGAACACGAGAGGAGAGGATTCTGGCTGGTGAATTCCGGCATGTGTCAGACAGCGGCTCGTCGATCGCAGAGGGCCAGTGGCAGCAGTTGCAAGCGTGTGTGTAGAGGCGCGCGTGGCCACGCGCTCCGACGGATTAGCCGCGGCAGTTTAACCGGCGTTAAGGCCATTACACACCGATTTGCCCGGATCTGTGGACCATATGGACAGACGCGAGGTGAGACCGACTGTCAGTCGATCGTAAGTTACAATCGGGACTTGAGACGCCGGATTACGTCTGTTAGGTTACGTCCAGAGGTTGCGCCCAGGTGGCCCGTGCGTCTGCTGCACCGGAAATCGAACGACCGCGTAAGATGGATTGTTTCGCGTGATAATAGATGATGACGGAAGCAACGATCTCTCACGACCCTGTTCATCATTTCGATTTACACCGAATTGTGGTGGAATTATTTTACGCAGGGTGAATAGAAAAAATCGGATTCGGAGATAGACAGTTCTGATAAACTTAAAGAATTTATGGTTTCCAAAAATTAATTCGAAAAATTAATGGTTTTAAAGTTACAAACGACTTTTCAAATTTAAAGTTATAGAACCTTTTTTTCTAGAATGAACGCTTTTCTTTTTTTTCACCCTGTATATTGGAATTTTTACTCCATTGCAGTTGGACACGCTCGTTTTGAGATTTAATTTTGACTTGAAATTTAAATTAACCAGAGTTTGCTTATCTTTGACATTAGATCGATTTGTTTGCACGATCAAGTAATAACGAAAGAGCGAGACTGTACAAGGAAAATGTAGTTCACGATTTATTTGTGAATGATGAGAAAAGCGGAACGAAGAACACGAGAATTCATGTCACAATTGTACGTACGCCTTACAACTCTTTCAACTCTTGATTAATTGCGAAACAATCCGTGAAAGATTTGTAGTAAAGATTTATTATATGTAGATTATGATATATTTTCCATTGCGGAATATTATTATCGCAAATTCCGAACAACGAAAGAAGACATTAAGCAAGACAACAAATTAAGCAAATTAGACTTCTTTTCTTGGCTCGCTGTTATCTTCAAAGTTAGAGTCACCGATAAGGGTTTGCGCGGACGCTTTTTAAATAGTTGGCTCATTTGTAAGCTGGACGATTCTTCTTAAGAATTGCGCGGGGAAAGTGTTCGCCAGAGGCTCGTAAACGTGTACAGAACAAATTTACTAACTTCAGCACGACGAAATTATACAAACGAATTCAACAACTATAGGATAGATATTCATAAAATTACAATTTCAAGTCCTTGTACGACCTAGCGTGGCTCGTAATTGCTGGGAAATTCATTAATAGCAGGAATTTTCACTTGAGAGGACACGAGAAAGATGCAGAGTATGCACGCACCCGGATAATTAAAATATGCATTAAATTAAAAGAGTAAGTAGAATTTTCCGCGATTAAGTAGAAGTACACCGCGCTTGGTCAAACACGCTCTCGAATACTGTACACTTGTTCTCTCGTGCAATAATAATTTGTTATACGTAATTTATATCGTAATACATGATACATCATTTGCATCATTTATTATTGTAACACACAACGATAATTTACTATACATTTCTAAATTTGTCTTTTTATTACGTTTAATATTATCTCTATCGTATTATGAAGATATACGCATTAGTTCATTAAGCCTGTATAATTCCTACATAATTTCTACTTTCATTTGCTTTATAAGTGTATTAGATCCATTCATCGCACTAATCGCAACATAGTGTAGATAGTGTCACTAAAGCAAATATATATATATATATGAAATATTAATATTATTAAATATTTATGTAAATGTTATTAATAATATTAAATATTCATAAATTCATAATATAATCAATAAATACTACTTCGTATATATACCTTACTATATACGAGTGAAGTATATATGAAGTATTTTGCTTTAGTGCCACCATGTATTGATACACGTACATATTTCATATATGCACCGTTCCTGTCGTCCGATGCTTAATCAAACATGACTCTCAGAGGCGTGTAAAACCGAGTTACGAAGAAACAGCCGCGTTTCGTAAGACAACCGCGTGGGCAGAGCCACGTGTCAGTCTCCTGCAGGGACATTAAGAGCCGTGCTAAATCATTACGGCAGGTTTAGCCAACGGATTTACATAGGCGCCATATGTACACTCGCGTGCACACGTACGCAGGCGAGCGTAGCGTGGCGTTGTGTGGCGTTGTGTGGCGTTGTATGGCGTGGCGTGCGACGAATCGACCGATTCGGGAGTGGCACGTATGCAACTCGACTCTCTCCTCCAACCCTCTTGCCGACCCTGCAAGCGGAATTTCAAGCGGATGATTTGTTTTTTCCATGAAAACACACTCGACCCTGGCTTGCAAAATCCACACTCGCGTATCAATTTCGTTGACTGATTGTATATTACGATCTTGAAATTCATCGTAGACTTCTCTCTTTAGAGAAAATTTGAATTATCAATTTCATTCGCTAATTGTGGGGGGAGGGGGCAAATTCTGAGTGTAAGAATGACAAAAGACGCGACGAACAATTGTCACGCTTCTCGCGAGCTTTACGCGTAAATTCGCGTAATTTGCTCGCCACTCCCGCGCAATCGTCTTAGAACCACGCGAGTCAGCGCTCCACGGTTCCAAACGGAGCGAGCACAATTCGCCCGGGCGAAGGAGTCATTTCCGGAATGGCGTTCCGCGGGACTCAATTCGTTTCGCGTTTCCTTTTCAAGCCCGGGTCACTCCTCCGTCGCTTTGTGTTTCGTCTGGTAATAATTTACATGCAAATGGACGACGCGCAGCGGGGCAAGAAGAAGAGGTACAGCGACTCAGCGTACAGTCGGCGAACAGTCGAAGAGCGACAGAGACACGTAGAAAGGAAGTCGAAAGGGGAGGGGGTGATCCACCCGTCCGAGGAGCGAGGGACGGACGGTTTTTCGGGCTCCATTTATGGCGGTAACGAAGCTTAAGATTTCAATTCAGTTTTAGGACATAATTACGCGCGCGAGCGGGAAGGAGGAAGCGGCCCGCTTTCTTCGGCGTTTCGCTCGCCGGAGATCTTAAGCCGCTTAGTTGCCTGTAAAATGGCGGACTCCGGGGGCGGCCGAGTTGCGCCGGGGCGCAACGACGGAACAAAGAAGGCGCGGATTAAATGCGAGTCGACGTTCGCAGGCTGACGTTCAGGCTTCTACGAGAATAAGGGATTATTAAATGGGATATAATTGTTGGATAACCGGGACCGAGAATTTCGGCCAACAGACCTCCTTGCCTGGTGAAACGGTCGTTCAGGCCGTTTATTTATGCTCGCCGGCGAGGGAAGAGTTTCGTTGAGAGTTTGCTTAAATGGGCCGAACGAGCC
The DNA here is from genome assembly GCA_030673865.1 of Melipona bicolor. Lineage (NCBI taxonomy): Eukaryota > Metazoa > Arthropoda > Insecta > Hymenoptera > Apidae > Melipona > Melipona bicolor. The sequence goes on along the minus strand of JAHYIQ010000004.1, from coordinate 4,663,880 downwards.
ACGTGCGCACGGTCGAGCTGAACTGTGTCGCGCTCTCGCGAGTTGCAAGTAGTTCGCGTCGCCATTTCCTCGAATGGAATTTTGCTTCTGAGCTGGCAAATCGAAGGAAAGACCTGTTTGTTCTTCGCAAGAAACGATAGGTTTACTACTTCCAAGATTGAATTCGTCGCTCCTTGTCTCCACTTTTGTCGAAATTTTCTCGAACGAGTCAGTTTGAATTTTCAAAAGTTGCATTCGCCGAGGTGAATTTTTGTTCTCGTTTCAGTAGTACGAGTCGGTCGTTGATCGTCCATCTATCGGATGGAATTTCAGTAGCACGAGTCAGTCAGTTTAATCCATCAAAATTAAACGAACAACAGAACCATGGAAGCATCGGGATGTATTTCGAGAAAAGTTGGATTTAACTGCTCGAAGGAGCTCGTTATCGTCGATTAACAATAGTCATCGAAGCGATTTCCCGCGTACGGATGTTACGCTGTCAATAAACGCGTCTGGGACGAGTGCGGGGGAGAGCATGTGACAGCCTTTAAAAATTCACAGAGCCGCAATGCGTCGCGACGTCCGACGCGATCACGTCGAGGTCGGTAACGTCCTTAGACATCCAGACGGTTCGATGTCCCCGCGTTCGCGGATCGAGAAAAGTCCGAGCTTCACTGTCGTCATTCGATTTTCGCTGTAATTGCATTTCCATCTCCCCACTCGCCCCCTTTCTCGCTCTCTCCCTCTCTCGAGGGAGAGACGAGGGTGGAAGTCGTCGGGCCATTTTTATGAATGACACCGAGAGGGCAACCACCTCCGACCCTCTCTAGAGAGACCGAGAGGGAATTTATTTCGAACGTAGTCTCGACGTAGCGCGATTAATAATCGAATAGATCACGCCATTGGAGATCGCGGCAGCTGAACGTGCCCCCACGCGATACGGTCGTTGGTAAATTTGAACGCAAACAGGCACTTCGTTAATGGGCTCAGCCGTCAAATGAACCATTCCGTAATTACTTTTCTTCGAAACGTGATCGGCTAAAATGAGGAAATATCCAGTCTTCGAGTCGGAAAGTTGCTTCGAAAATTCAATCGCCGTTGATCGACAGGTCGTGTGTCGATTCGTGATTTCGGTTCGAAAATTTGAAGCTCGAAAAATCACTTGAGATTTATACACCGAATATGTATAAATATCCCTCGTGAATAACATAAACCACGCTCTGCTTCCCCTCCCGAGGAATCAATCATTGCTTCGATAAAGAAGAAAAAGCACGTCGAGGAACTCGCGAGAGTAACGTTCCATTTCACATCTTCGACATCTCACATCTAAAAAAAACTTTCCAACATTTGAGTTCGAACTTCTCCACCGATCAATCTCTCAACCGTGTCTGTCTTGTTCGTTTTATTTCAACAGACCGAACCAATCTACGAACGAAACGTGATTACGAAAAGTATCGATGGTAAATCAAATGAATTATTATTAATGCACAATTACGTTATGTACATGTGAAAATGTAAAACAATAATATATAATTATATATACATAATTATAAATAATTATAAATGGGTATATAAAATATAAAAATATCTAAAATTTCTCACATCATATACATACATATATATCACACCAGAAATTAAATACAAATACAATACCGTGCCAATATCTTTCGTAGCTAGCCTGCTTAAAAGAGCTTGCACGCCGGAATTACAATGTATTATGGTAATGGCCGCAGCTGGAGGAAAATAGAGAGTCGATAGGAGTGAATTCAATGATCCCCTCGTTCCGGTCCCGTCCTCGCTTCGCTTATGGCCGTGGTACACGTGTTTGCGTATGCACACCCATTCGAGGATACGCCCTCGTTGGTCCCTCTTCGACATCGCGAATTCCATCCACGTACGTACTATCGCGCAGTTTGTACCTTTGCGCGTCGATTAAACTTACCATCCCCACCCCCACCCTCCTTTGCCTCCTTACGACAGCGTATCTCCTGTAGCCCGTTGCACGCCTCCGTCTCTGTCTTTGCGAGATACGATGCAGCCGGCTCTCCTCTCTTCCAGCTAATTGCCACTAATTCCCCGCTTTCCTACTCTCTCTCTCTCTCAACTACTTTGAATCCCTTGTTGATACGCGATCGTACTCTCTCTCTCTCTCTCTTTCTATCTCTTTCTCTCTCACACACACACACGCACACAGGCTCTCTATCTTGTTTCTTGCTTGCCAGCTTCGCTCCGGCGCCCAGAGTTTGTTCGCTCTTGTTGACGCGACTTGACTAACCCAGCATCGATGCAGTTCGGTTGATCGGCGGAATGTTGGTAGCTTTGGAAATGTAAATCGAGTTGATCCGGCCGGATAATAGAGATTGCGATGTAATGAAGTTGTTGGAATTAGTACAATGCGCTAATTAATGGTATTTCGAAACTGTTTTCGGGGAAACAGGGGGAAAGTTCTCGATGAAGCTCGCGATCAATTTCGAGATCAATTTACCGCCGAATAATGGATAAAGCGAGGTCGATACATTTGAAGATGAATTGACTGCTCTCATCGCTGAACGTTCGATAATCGGTCTGTAGAACGTCGAATTTTGCTTCGACGAGAGGGAAATCTTCTTTGACCGAAAAATATTTTCAGATTCGTCGTAATTTTTTAGAAAACAATCGACAGCTCTTCGTTCGTATGTAGAAGGGATATAGAGGAACGTGGTACGAAACTCTCTCGAGGATAGAACGTAACGAAGTTTTTGTTCTTGGAAACAGAACGGAGCAAAGGGAACTTAATCGAAGAAAGGAAGAAAGGAAAGGTGGATGGATGCAAGAGGGCCTAATTGGTAAAAGCTTAACAATATCTTGGATGACAGAACGGTGAGGATGTATTAGGTCAAAGGATGTATTTGTACGTACAGGTTGGTTAGACGATACTCTTGAGAATTCTCTAGATCCTTATGACAGTAAATACGATAGTTGCTTGCGATATTTGAAACTATAGATCAACGAAATAGCGAAAGAAATATACGATTCGACTGTGTGTTCTTTATAAATATTTAGCACAGAGAAATTTTCGAAATGTCTATTGCAACAAAAAACCTCATTACGGAAAGCTATAAATACGCGATTGAAACATTTCTCTTGCCGTGCAATACTGTTTCCGAAAAACACCGATCACGCGAAAGGGAGAAAGAGAGGAGAGGAGCAGTAAATAATTTGAAATGTATTTTAGCACGGAAATCCATAATACATCCGCCAAAGACGATAACACGATTACAGAGCTACTTTCGAAAGCACCGGTCCCTCTACTAATACCAGGCGTCTCGCTCTTTGATCTCCCGTCCAAACCTTATACAATTTCAATTAAGCGAATATAAAATTATTGGTGTCTTTGAATCGGATTTCAGAATCATCGATAGAGCCCGTTCCCGATGGATGAGGCCCGAATAAATAGAAAAAGAACGCGCGACGTATCGAACCCTCTTCCCCTTGAGCAACTGAGAAAATTTATCAAAAATGTGTGGAATGAAATCGTAAAAGTTTCGTAAACTCGCGCCATTCGTTTCGACGAATCGCGGTCGAATTAAACCCCTTGGCTACTGTTGGCGCTCACTTCACGTTGCTCGAATCAAACTAAAGGGGCTTACAGGCACCCGGCGAATGTTATTGACAATAATTGACAGCAAACCTCATTTGGACCAAACGCGAGTGAATTCTATAATAATTCAGCAATTATTATCTTCCGTCAGTCGTATATTTAAACGTGATTACTCAACAGTTATTTCACTTGCGAAATTTCACTTAATGAAAATCTTAAAATGAAAATTCCTCTCTTCTTTTCATTTCAGTTGGTTTCTTTGGTAGGTGGCTAGTTGGTTGGTTGATCAGATCGAAAATAACGAGGTTTCAACGAGAGTATTTTTGAGGGAGAGTCGAATGAAATTTCTACTCTCGGAAGAATAAATTTTTAATCGCTAGTTTCTGGCACTTGGAGAATATAAACTTCCACAGACTCTGAAAATTTGTAGAATTTTCGAAAAATTTCAATGAAGGAGAGTAAACTTGAGTTTTCTAACTAGAAATGCCCACGCCTACAAAACCTTAAAATGAAAAGGTATGGTGATAAATTAATCAGAAGAAGACGTCGCAAATGTGTAGAAAACGTAACAGAAGAGAGACGCATTGATACATGTTTCGAATTGTACCATACTTTACTACTACCTTACTTCAAATCCTCCTCGTGAAATATTCGGTCGATACGTTCGGCAACCCGTGAGCGGTTTGATAATCGATCAGAGAGGGATCCGTAAAAGAGCGGAAACAGCGTCAGGATGATTTAACATTTTCAGCGGTTTGCAACGGTTTGAAACGGCCCGGGCCGCAACTTATCAACGGATTAGAGCGTGCAGATATCGGATGCATTACGGATGCTTCTGACTCGAGATGATGCATGAACATCGATACACCGGCCACTGCTAATCAGATACATTAATTAACCGCTGTTAATGGATATTGCAAAGCGTCTGGGGCAAGACCCATGGATAACGTGGATCGATCGACTCTTCGCTCGACGACTCGAGTTTCCACTCGTTTCGATACCCTCGATGCAGATCAAGGCTACCCTCTTTTTGTCATCTTCTTCTTCTTCTTCTTCTTCTTCTTTATTATCCTCTGCTCCTCCTCTCGTTTTCCAATCAGTCAATTTGTTGATTATGCAAATTACACGCAGGACATTTTGTCCGCGACGGGACATAGAAATCTGGGACACACACATACACACATATACACACGTCTTGGCAGATGATTAACAATCCGTTGCTAAATCCACTTGACTAATAAGTTTGCCGAAGCATTTATTTCCAAGGGTGGTAGTAGCACCGCCATTTATCATCGCCCTCTGTATTTCCGTTTCGTAGTTTAAACTCGCGCAAAGCCTGACTTACGCGTGTCGCTATTAAAAGCTCGGATCCCTCCTCTTACCGTCCTGAATTAGCCCAATTAAATACTCTCGCCTTATTAACACCGCGAGCATCCGCGCGTTCTTCAACGGGAACACACGAGAGAAAGATCCCCTCCTGCGCTCTTATGAAAATATAATTAAGAAACTTGCTTCGTAGTATTCGGCACGAGTGTGACAAATGAATATTCACGATACTCTGGCCAAGGATTCGTCGAAAATTATTCACGACTGCGATTACGCTGCAGAGTTTACGCTCGTGAGGAAATTTAAAAGCAGAGACGAATATCGAGAAGAAAAATTGCAAACACAAAATGGGTGTTTCTAGTTTGAAATTCAAAGATCCAAAGTGTTTGGAGCGAAGATGGAAATTCTAATTGATCGTTGACTCGTTAAATTTTCCGAGAAACATAACGATTCAAGATTTTTTTTTTTCTGATGCTGTAATTAAAAGTAAAGCAGACGAGCTTTCGCTTTAATTTTCATAGCGTCGTAAATCTAATTTCGCTCAAGCGAATGTAGGAAATCAGGTGAAATCAGAAAAATTTGTTCAATTTTATACCCGGATATAAAAAGAAATTTAATTGCTCCGTTCCATCCTCTTCCCACCTGGCTCAGTGAATCGTCATGAAAAAAATTACATTAAATTACGTTTAACTGATTCGTTCTAACTGATTCTAATATCACTGGTCTTAAAATATCGATACGAAGGAGAATATTGCATTAACAAAATTGTACTTGAACTAAAATTGAATTGAATTTAATAATAAAAATCTATTTTAGAAATATTTGTACTAAAATCGTCCTTCCACTAAAAAAGATTCTCTCTGAACTCTCTCTTGCTCTTCTCTTATTCCACTTGCCGTGTATTATTACGTGCACTCACGTTCAAAATAACCCATCGTATATATGTATATATATACGTGTAATACGACTTGAACATTTGTTCGCAAGTGTTTCTGAAATTCTTTCTCCGTTCAAACGTCACAATCTCACTCTCTTTTTTCTCGTCCTTGACTTACAAAAGATTCCTCTGTTTTTATAACCAATATAACGTATTAAAGGCGTATTCTTTACAAAATCTATGCTCTGTATCTATTGGCTCATGAATTCTATATTATATATTCTATCCAGGTCATTTCAAGCTTATAAATTCTGTCCTACATTTCCATCCAGATCGTTCTTATTGATCAATTTTTAAATTTGGAATTTTATTCTAAAGTTTTTGTGTTTAACAAAACATACAGCCACAGGTGTAAAGTGAAAACGACGTTAAAGGATTCTAAAAATCGAACACGATCGAAGAAAGTGCGGAGCCGGAAGCGCGAACGATTTTAAACGTTGCGACCGGGTTCATTCCTTTGCAATAATATTGTGCCAAACGACGACTGAATTATGCATCCGGGGCAACATAAATCCGCGCGATAGTTAGCAGAGACACTTGGCACGTAGCAGGGCCACAGGCGATGCGTCATTAATGCTTAATGGACGGACATTAATTCGTTATTGTCGGTGGACAATGTGGTGGGAGGGAGGATCGATAGGAAGAGCCCTGGCGTAGCCGCCGTGAATTCGTAAACGCGTGCACAAACAATATGTCCGCGATCGGCACGTTAACTCGGCGACGTTAACTCCGTTACGCCAAATGCTAAGAAAAATGGGAATACCCGAAGGGCTGGCGTGGAACGTCTCTCTGAATCAAGACTTGGAAACTCAATAACGCGGGGAAACGCGTGGAGAAATCTGTCGCGAAGTAAGTGAAACACGATGTCACCGGGTCTCCACCGACATTCTTTCGCGTCTTTGCGCGCCTCCGCCCCGTTAACGTCACTGGCAATCGATGGCCGAGCTGTTCTCCTCGCGGATTATCAGACAATTTTAACCTCTCACTCGTCACTGGTTCAATGATGGAAACAACGTGACATTCTCTTTCGCCCGAATCTCTGTATTTTTATTGTATTTTACTGTATTTCCATTGTTATATCTGACTTTGTCTCGGTAATTGTTTCAAAGGTATGAAAGAAATACATTAACACGTATCAGCGACGATGCCAAAAGTAGTAGAAACGCATGTTTTAAATTTCTCAACATTGGCTTCGTTACTACAATGATGCGAAGAAATTAACAATAAATATATATATATATATGCGAAAATAGTATTCGCGCATATTGTGATTAAAGAAAAGATCAATCGATACAGTCTTCACAATGTGACGACTTTTTGCTCTTGTTTTATCTAATTGTTTTGAATTTTTTTCATAATACCTTGTACAAAATCGTTGCCCAATCCTGGTTTTCCTGTCATTCTTTTCATCACTCCATAGACATAGCACGTGAAGAAATGCAACCCTCAGTTTCATTATATCGTAAAAAAATGAGCGAAAATCGAAGAGACACGTTTCAACGTCGTGGGAGTCACCGGTAGGATAAATCCATTAAGCATGGTTATGTATCTCAACTTATCTGTTGCGATATATAGATAATATTTCAACGTACAACAGATTCGTATTGGCGTCGTGTAAAATCAGCGTGGCATTCAACGCGTTAAAAAAACAAAAAAAAAAAGAAAAAACTAATGATGTTCCTAGTATTAAGAAACTCTCGAATAACAGAACGAATAATTAGAGACAAACTAAAGTCAATTGTCTCTCGGATTATCCTTTATCCGAGCGATCCTCGAAGACGTCGGAGGTCGATCGTTATTTTCAACAGTTTACACAATTGACATTTAGCTACAATGATACCCAGGGAACGGAGATACTCTCGGTGTAACCTGACAAAAGATCCGCCGTGCGACCTCGGCTCCCTGACGGAAGTCTCCCTCGGTTCGCCTAGAAATTCAATAATACTTTGTACGTGGAAGCGGAAAGTAAAAGAACGTGTAGATACGTAGAGAGTCTCCCGTCGTACACCGAGGCCAGAGAGAAGGAAGAGGACGAAGGAAGAAGGACCGTGAGTGGAAAAGGGGCTGACCTTTCATTGATTAAATCACTCAGGAAATTCTACGCGATATCCGGTACCCGCCTACTCTGACCTCCGCTCCTTTTTCTCTTTCTCGCCCGCGCGTCAAAAAACACTCGTCCCTCCCTCTGGATTTCGTTGACAAACGTTCGTTGCCAAGCCGAGATTCTTCAACGTTCATTCTTTTTTCTTTTTTTCATTTTAGTTGGTTTTTTTTTTCTTTGGTAGGTAGCAAGTTAATTGGTCGATCAGATCGAAGATAGTGAGATTTCAACGAAAAAAAAGGGAGAGTCGAAAGAAGAATAAATGTTTAATTAGTTTCTGGCGCTTGAAGAATATAAATAAAAAGTCATCGTTCCTTGCTTTTTTCCAACTCTGAAAATTTTCAGAATTTTTGAAAAATTTCAAGAATAAACGAGAGTAAACTTAACTCAAGTTTTCTAACTAGAAATGCGCTGCATCTACAAATTTGGAGAATCTCGGAAAATTTTGAACAGTTGCTAGATCCTACATTCCAATAAGAAAACAATACGTGAAACAATTTCGCCAATTGCAACAAATGCAATTGATCTAATCCAACGACACTAGAGAGAGTTAATTGGCCTTTTAAACGTAATATATTTCGTATCGTGCGAGTATCGTAAATTCATATCAGCAGCAAAGAGGCGCACCTTAATGGCGTTACTATCCTTCGGCCGTAGATAGCTTCCTGTCTATGTGTGCCACGTGTGTTTTCTATATACGTACACACACACGCACGCACGCACGCACGCACACACACACATATATGTATATATTATGTATTATACGTTGCCACGAAATCTGATGCTGCTCCTGGCTTGCGGTTGACAAGGACTTGGGAATGACGTACGAACATCGATTGTGTCATTAATGCTTAATCATGGATAGTGCTTCATAATCGCGTTACCTTTGTCCTATACGAATATTAGATAGCAGTCGATCACTTATCTTCAAAGTCGCGGATCAAAAGGCTCAACTTACGTTCCGCCGTTCAAAGCCTGGTGTCAGTCCCAAGGAAATTTCGTAGGTAGGAAAATCATCGATGCGGATCATTGATTTTCACAGGAATATATTCACGCTAATCGTTCGAAAATATCGATGTTTAAAACGTTCGTTCGAAATACTCTTTTGTACTCTGTTTTGTAATTGTTTTCGTGTGATTGCTTGTTTTAATATAATTTAAGCTCGAGTAACGTTATACCAAATATGACCTCTTTACGATAATGATGAAGCAACGTTTAGTTGTTTCTCGTATCAATACTAGAAATTCTACCAAGAATAGATTTTCACCAGAGACATTAAAAAGAAAAAAAATAGAAAAAGTGTAAAAATACACTGTTTTTACATTTATGATATATCTAAGAAAAATTGTGACTTGATCATTCTGATCGTCTCGATAGTTCTAAAAGTTGAAATATTCTGTCATTCCGCGATAAAAAATTTATAAGTGAAGATAAAGTAATAAAAATCCGTCTTAAATTTGATTTGCATTTACCTTTTAATAAAAATTCACTTCTACATAAAATACGTTCTAAAAACGAACGTAATAACGAACTTTCCAATTTCATCTTTCTAGTAACAAAAATTTAAGTCTTTTTTTTCTTTTTTTTTTTTTTGTTTCATTGTCAGTAAAAATTATAAAATAAAATACGTCTAGACGTCTAGACGAAGGAAGAAAGTAACGCCTAGCACGTGGATAGCATAACTCTTTCAGGGATTGACGTTCGAATCGAACGAGGAATCGAAGACTGCACGGTCGATGTTTATTTTTTTTACTTCTTTTTTCCAGTCACTCCAGTCTGTCACCACGGCCAGATAAAGGTGTTCGGGGTGGCGCGACAGGAAACCGCGAGGATACCGTGCGAGCTCGAGGCAAATCCACCGGAAGTAACGTTTACGTGGAAGTTCAATAACACAATGGAAGCGATCGACATACCGCAGGCGCACGTCGCCAGCGAACGAACACGTTCCACGGCCTCTTACACGCCGATGACAGAGCTAGACTACGGCACTCTGCTTTGTTGGGGCACCAACGATCAGGGTACCCAACTCGAGCCCTGTGTCTACCACATCGTGCCAGCTGGTGAGTCTACCGTGTATTGTAAATTACAATTTCGTTTCTTTTTCTTTTCTCGTATTACACCATATATATATATATATATATATATATGTGTGTGTGTACTTGATTTTGATTGTCCAAAGTATCTTAATAAATAAATAAATAAATGAAAATATTTAAAATATCGAAATATTCTACGTACAAATCACTGTGATTTAAACGACGATTGAAATAAATAGATTACTGCAATCGTGCTTCTGTCCAAACGGAAATTAACATAGGGTGATCACTGAAAGAAAGACTGAATGACAAACACATATTTCTCTTAACTTTTTATTATTTTATTTGGAAATATAATTAATGGATTTTTTCAATATTGTGTATTTTTAATCTCCAATGGATGCTCTATAACCTACAAAAAAAGAAAATGAACAAGTTATGACCCTTTTTCAAACCCTTCAGTTTTTCAGTGACCACCCTGTATCAACTTTGACAAGAACTGCCGTATCTTTTAAATAGTTCAAACGAAAGTCTGAAAATCAGTCGTTCGATTGTTGCAGTACATTAATAAAATTGTGATACCACGGTAACAAAAATTATACAATTATTTATAACACGCGTCTACATTTAAAATCAAATATATTCCTTACACGTGACCGACTCATTTCAAATATCCCGCCGGGAAAGTGTTAAGATACTTGTCCCCGACAATTTGCACTTTGCAATCTCGCTCGTTTGTTTCATTTATCGAAACTCTTTTTCCTCTACATCCCTCGAGCTAAAAAGGAAGAAGAAGATTGGTAAGAACAACCGCTTTGTTGCAATCAAAGGAGAAAGAACAAAGGAAAGGATAGCGCGCGCGACGACTTTCCCGCTGAGGCGTTCATTTTTAACCAGGGGCAGCCAGAAATTTCAGAATTGCGCCGGGATACTCGCGCGCGACTTCGGATAATCCTTTAATCCAAGGGGAATTCGCATTACCCTTAAGTGCGATGCGCCAAAGCGTTGAAATAATACGCGTTGAAATTGCGCGTTCGCGCGGGGAAATTTTCCATCTGGAGAAAATCGCGCAACTCTCTGCGAAAAAAAAGAAACGAGAGAGAAGTAATAGAAACGCGTTCGTTTTTAATTATGCAACGAACGCGAGTGCGAAAGGTAGGAAATTAAAATTCTAGTAAATATAAATCGCGAGGATTTATGAGGAGGAGAGAAGGCTTTGGAAAAGGCGCAAGACTGCAAAAGTAATTCGAGGAAAGGCGCCTCCCGCGGGATGCTTGATAGACGTAAATTAGTTTTAAAAAGTTTCCTCATTATGCAGATTAGAAACAACCGACGACCGACTCCCCATTTCCCCCCGGTCGAACGTCCGTTTCCTTTCCGGTGTTGTCTCGTTCTTTTCTGCGTTTGACGACCTCTTAATGAAACGTTACGGAAAGAGAAAAAAGAAAGGAAAGAAGAAGAAAAACGATCAGCCTCTCGTCGTTCGATCGAAGAAACCTGCTAATTGTAAGTGGAACAAGATTTTCACGGAAAAAGAAAAACGGACCAATTACTCTACGTTCGATGGAAGAGAAACTGAGAAATAGAATTTTCTCAAAGATCGATGATTTTTCTATTTTTAATCGTAGACTTCACTTATTCCAAAGTAACGTGGAATTTTGCCGACAAAGTTTCGTGTAAAAATTACGTATAAATTAAATTTCGAGAACTCTGAACCACTCTGTCTCACCTCTGGCAAAAGGCAACTTCCGATTCCGCGTACTTTTCGCGAGTGCAATGCAAACTCGGTCGTTTCATCACGAAGTTTTTGGAAACAAAGCGCGAAAACTCGATGTGGCGAACGCGCTTTGACACCATGTTGAATGGTGTAACAGGGCGATAAAAACCGCTAAATTAAATAGAGCGTTGCGTAAAACGCAATGGTCCACGGGAGACTCAGTTGGAGCCTTGTCTCGGAGCGAAAGCCTAACTAAGCTTGGTATCTGTTGATTAAAGACGACAGGGAAACGGCCGTCGTTTGGTAGACAAGCAGTTTCACCGGGGTTCGTACGTGAACCGAGAGAGACGCTGGAAGATGGTGTCTCTCTGCCCTTTCAGTATTCCGGTCTCGTCCGGAGAAGGCAGACGTTTGTCGTCGTAGTTCCCTCGACTTCGGGCCTCCTCGCTTCGTCTCTTGCCTCCTCGACTTGCAATCACGGGTCAGCTACTCCAGAGAGCTTCCTTGCCGGGGACGGATATGACGTTTTAACTGCTTTACCACGTCTTTAATCGACGTGTTTGTTACTTTTTATAATCGATCATATAGAGGACACGGATATAGGAGCAGATAGCATCTGTGTGCGTGACAAATAACACACGGTACATGTCCGAACTGTGATTCAAAAATCGAGATATCGCGGTGTGTTAGATAACACACTATGTAACGTTTGAAGAATTTTTTCAAAATAGAGAACTGTGAAAGAAAGTAATTACACACGCGATTTTAGTAATATCTTCACCACCAAGATTTTTATCGGTCGATTTTGAATAATTAGGGGCTACGAACGCTCCTGGTTAATTTTTCTAGATTGGCTCTTTTCGAGCAAACGCTTACGCCCTAGATATTCACGAAAAGAAATAAAGCGAACATAAAAAAAGACATGACCGTACAATTTTATAAGTGACGATTGTATAATTGTAAAAGTCAAAGCGAATATACAATAACGAAATCGAGACCCTCGAATATTATCGTGAACCGATCTTTGGCAATGGTACAAAAAGATTTTTTTTTTCTTGACGTCCCCGACGTTACGTTTCAACATCTCGTTCAACTTGACGTTTTCATAATCCACGTCACTCTCGTCACTCGTTGATACACTTCCGGTAATTACCGGAAAGCGAGTGGCAACTTGCTTGCGATTCCAGTCGCGACCGTACCAATTATTCGCCTTTGCAGGTCACCCCGACACGCCGCACAATTGCTCTCTTCTGAACCAGACGACAGACTCCCTGTACGTGGAGTGCACAGAGGGATTCGACGGCGGTCTGCCGCAAAAGTTCACGATACAGGTGGACCGTGAGGCGGGGACCAGCAGTACGTCCTCGAAACCAAGCACCACCGTCTACAATCAAACGAGCAAAGTGCCGTCGTTCTCGGTGGGAAACCTCGAGCCCGGCACCACCTACGACGTGCACATATACGCGAGCAACAGCAAAGGTCGCAGCGAGACGGTCCACTTTCGCTCAACCACGCTGAATCTACCCGAAAGGCGAACAGGTGAGTTTACAACATCGAGTTTCTCCCTGTTTCTACCGGATGCATACATGTGTGTATATATGTATATACATATACATATATATATGTGTGTGTGTGTGTGTATGTATCCGGGATAAGGCGCGAGCAGCCTGTCTCTCTCACGGCAAGTGATCGATCGACGTCGATACGACGACCGTAAGATCGGAATCAACGTCGAGATCAACGACGATCTACTTTCGAGCACTGTCTGCTACGCTGCACGGCCTTGCATCGTAGATTGCTCACGTGATTATCTATATTTCTTCTTCTTTAGTACTCCCTCGTACTTCTTCGTCCACCTCCACCACCTCTCTTGCTCTCTTTCACTATCTGTTCACGAGCACCGATATATTGACGCGTGGCCCGCCTCTTTCTTTCTTTCTTTCTTTCTTTCTTTCTTTCTTCCTTCCTTCCTTCCTTCCCGTGATTCCGTTCCGACCATTGGTTTTCTCCGTTTCTTCTCATCGATCCTGCACCCGCCCACACCCTACCCCGTTAGAGAAATATCGACCTTCGGCCCCTTTATTTACGATCCAGCTGGCAAGAACGGGCGAACGCTGCAATACACACGTGTCGATAGGTCTTCCGTGAACTGACTTTATATATATATATATATATATATCTGAACTTGGCAGGATTCTTCTTTAAAGAATCACCTCGTTGCCCAAGGACTTTGATGATTAATCGATTCGATTCGATATTTTGTGATTCCTCTCAATGTGGCGAAAGACTGTCGAAAATTGAAACGTCGAAGATGCAAACGAAGGCAAGTGAAATCCGCAAATTTTTCTTTTTCTTTTTTTTTGTCAATTTTAATTGGTCGATTGACAATCGATCTATCGAGAATAGCGCGTGAAAGTTTCCTTCGGAAATGGTTTTCGCGATCAAGTCCGTGTCACCGTGAAAAAAAAAGAAAAAAAAACTGACATCGCGTCGGGACAGAGATAGTTCCATTATCTTGATTGAACTGCAGTTTTACAGAGCGAAGGGGAAAAAAAAGAAGAACGTCAGTTAGCTTGACATCGTCACGCTGCAGCGTTTACTCGGCCCCTGGTATCGTAGATGCGCGATTAGGCTTTCGAAATCGATCGTTCCGACCCTCGATCACCACCAGTCAACCCGAATCGAACGAACTTCCGGTTCCTGTCGAACTCGATTACCGTGCTCCGCAGTCCACGTCTCGTCGGCTACGGTTACACCGCCGACGAAAGATGTAACGGAACAACCCCCCGATTGTTCTGTCGATTCAACGAGTTTTAACAACATGCAGAAAAAAAATTCACTTTCTCTTCTGGGGTTGATTTTTCTTTTTTTTCTTTTTTTTTTTTTTGTTCTCGAGCCGACTTCCTTTCTTTTCGTCTCTTCTCTCTTTTTTTTCTCTTATTTGACACTCTGTTCGTTAGCACGGGCGATTAACAACGGACGAAATAGAAATTAATCACTGTAATTGGCGTTGTGATTCATCGGGATAATTAATTAACGACAGCGGTTATGGCAATTAATTTTCACGGCGTTCGTCTACGAATCTAATTAGGCTGGACCGCTTTCGAGTTCGAATTGCAATATCGCGCGGGGGAGGGAATCGAGCTTTCGCGACGTCTACGAATTGACAACAATTTCTGTCGATTCAAATTTTTGACGACACTCGGATTGGTCTAATTTCAAAGTCATCGACTCTTTCGAGACGAGATCTTTCGTGATATTAAAAAAAAAATATATCTCCTTCGACGAAATCCTTTCTCCTTGTTTACTTTAACCTTGTCATCAGAATCTTACAATCTTACCTTCGTTTTATAATAAATCTTATCGTCGTTGAGGCAGCACATTTTTTCAACAGACTATCACATTTTACTGCAACACGATTAGAATAATACATTAAAGGCACAGAGAAACTTGTTTCACACTTTTACCGCTCCAATTACCGCCCTTTCCACTCTTCAGCAGTGTTCAAACGCGCGCACTGGCATCCCAATTGAAAAAAGGAAAATTTTCTTCAATCGTTCTGCCAAACGCTAAATATAAATACACTCCGTCCTCGATCAATCCCGATATCGAAAGCAAATCGAATCAGAGAAAGGAAAGAAATATTAAGCCGAGAGGACGATTCTTTTCTCTACCGTGCGACGGAAAGGGAAAAAAAGAAAACAAGCGAAATGTTCGTTCATTACGCAAAATAACGAGACGTCAGAAACGTGGAACTAACGAATTACCAAGAGAATTAACGAGAAGCAGAAGAGAGAGGGTTGAAACAGAGTTAGTACGTTCCGGTGAAATGTCTCTTTTCTATGGGGGTCACGAGGTTTTCTAGAAAAGAAATTTCCCTCGTAGGCCGGTAAAATAATTTTGTTTCCCCGGATTGCGACTCTGCCAGATTGCGAGCTCATTCTTCCTGCTAATTGCTAACAATTAACCGTGAAACGCGGGGCCAGGCTGGCCGTAAACGTGGCCTGTGTACAGTACGCGTTAATAATGCGTGGCTAATTGGGGTTGGGGAGGGTGGCCGGTGGCCATTCTCTTCTCTTCTCTTGTCGTTGACTCGGCCTATTCTGTTCGTCGGCTAACTGGAAATCGGTGTGTATCGTTGTTGGCTCGCGCTCTAATTCTACCTCTGTCTTTTATTAATGACGAACAAAGAACTCAATTTCCAAGTTGCAATTTTTTTTTACGTTTTTCTTTTTACCGCCTAAACCGATTCAAACATATCTTTCATGTATTCTTTACAAACGAAGACTACGAGACATGACTATGAGACACACTACTTTTTGTTGAATGTTGAACTTTAATTTTTAAACAAAGTTGCTTTCGTTGTCAAGTAGATCCGCAACGTCGAGTAAACTTAGTTGAGATGATTTATCGTATTTAATCGAAAAAAAAAATCTTCCATTCTCACTGTGCCTAATTGCAGAATCGAGCTGATCGAACAAGGAATCTGTCCCGCCTACTTTTGATCGATGATTACGTTTTTTTCATAAATGATGCTTGTGCTTGATTGCAGAGCCGATCGAGCTAGTGTTGATTTAGGCTCGTAATTGGTCAAAAGGAACTTTCGACATTTGATTTTAGCTTAATTCCACTTTATTTGACTTCAGAGTTCCGCTGAATTAAATTTGATTTAGATTCTTCGTAATTGGCGAAATGAAAGTCTTGATGTTTAATTTAATCGAGTTTCCTTGGCTCGATAGTGACGGCTGAATCAATTAAGCTCGGCTCGAAATTTTCGCAATTGCACAAAACTATCCTTTTAATCTTCAATTTAATTTAATTTCTAATATGTTATTTAAACTTCGTTGAACTCGCGATATTCAATTCCGTTTCATTTTATTTTGTTTTGCTTCATTTTGCCTGCTTCTGATCCCAAATAAATTAAAACACGCGGAAATTAAATGTTCTTCGTATTTACATACAAATGTCGATAGAAATTAAATTTTTATTAACAATAACAAGCATGATTCACCTCAATTACAAAATAGAAGACAGTTGTTCAGTTGCGTTCAAAAGCAAAACAGTATTTCTCCAACGGAGGAAAGCTACAATGAAATAAAAGCGCAAAGGTCTCGCGAATTTTTTTTTTTTCGTTTCGAGGATGTTTCAGTTGCTCGGTGAAAAACAGGATTAAGTGGCGTTTAAACGTTCCACGGCCGTCCGATAAAAGTAACGCGAGATTGTAAACCGGATAATTTTGTTTGTTCTCGAATGAGGCTGAATCTCCTGCGCGCAGTGGTATGTGTCGATAAATGAGCTGGCAGAGTGTCAAGTAGTACGAGTCAATGATATTCTCTCCGATTCTCTTTACAGTTCGATAAAACGGAAAACCGTAGTTTCCTCTTTTCTCTTCCCCCACCCCCCCCCCCCTCCCCTCTCCTCCTGTACGGAGCAGACCGATAACATACTGTCGACCTTCTCGCGTTTAAAATACAAATGTTTCTCAATCACATCGACGGGAAACGATTCGGTAAAAAAAAAAAGAAAAGAAAAGGGAAAAAACTTCAATCGATCTTTCCAACGTTGAATATTTCAGAATTTCAAATTCAAATCGGTTTCGTCGAAATCGTCAAAATCACTTCTTAATACGACAATAGTAATTAAAAAAATTTATTTTTCCGAATTTAATCGTCCTTCCTTCGCGTTTCCGAGGAGACAGGAAATTGTACGATAATTCTACTTTTTTTGAGTTATACCGAGAAATCGAGAATTTCAAACTTTTATTTCAAACGCTAGGGCGCTAAATTTTTTCGAAACGAGAAAAATCCCGAAGCAATATTTTCGTGTACACGTTTACAATAGCGGACAAAAGAAAGTTTCGAAGATAAACAATGTGAAAAATACCACGGTACATAACTTACATCCGAGAATAAATGACCGTTATCAACGCGATCGAAACTATATACAGCAAAAGTTGCTATACCACAAATACCAATTTTAAACTTTCTCTCGTCGGCCGGTCGTAAAGCAAAATTTCAAGCTCGACGAGCTTTGAAAATAATTCCAAATCGCGCCGCGTGTGTTTGTGCATTTCTGACAAAAAAGACATTCACGCACGCGTATGTCCAACGTTCAATTTTTTACGAGCGTGTCAAGAAACAAATCGAAATGCTTGGCTCGACTTTGCGAATCTGTCTCTTCGGTGCATTTCGTGAACACTTTGGTTCGCGTTGAACGTTCGTGGTCTGATTGCGAACGAGCGGTGCACTGTCGTCACACAGATAGGAGAACGCGGAATTAAGGGAATCTCTATTCATCGAGACAGTGGATATCTCGTTGACCAGCGTCGCTCGATTCTCGTCGGTCGGTTTATTGGCTCGCGCGGCCCCTGTATCGAACACGTAGTAGCTTCACGCCCTCGTAGCGAAAGGAGAAAGAACACAGGACAAAAAGAAGAGGACGGAGGGAAGGGAAAAAGGATCCCGTCTAGCAGTTTCCGGCTCGTTCACGCGTGTAAATGCTTCTTCCATCGAGCGATCAGATCAGACTCGAATATTTCGTTCGATAAAACCGGCCAGGCTTCCGGCAGGTACTTCCCGACACACGGACTTGGCCTTCCCCGAAACGAAAAGCGAGACGCTTGTTACGGGACGCGCAAACGGGACCGGATCGTCGTACGCGGCTCGATGTCGATGGAGCGACCTGTCCCGACCTTATCGCGGCGGATATCGATTACGCTTTGACGTTTATATTAAAACACGTTCGCGCGCCGAATGAGAAACGTAAGCTCTCGGGTAGGTTGCTCGCTCGGGTTCTCGGCTTGCCGATTCAAATTCAAATTCATCGCCGATCTGTGCTCTGGTTGTTGCTTAAACGTCACGATCTATCTGCAATCTCTGCCTTTTCTTTTCTCTCTTGGACTCTAACAACGACGCAAGATAGAGCGAATATCGCGAAAGTATCTGATCGTTTTAAATTAAATTTAAACGAACGGTGTTGAACCAATGTTCAAATGTTCAGATCACATTCGGTAGAATCCAACGTTCACGCTCGCGAGAAGATCAGGTTCGTAAAATCGTGGATAACAACGGAAAATCCTTTCGAGAAGTCCTTCGTCACCTCTTCTCCCGAGACAAAACCAAAAAAAAGAGACGCGAACGTTTCGCCAGCGTTGAGCACATTATCAACGCCGGACAAACGGAATACGGGAATGCGTTAACCGCAGGGACGCAGGATCGAAGCCATCCCTTCGACCGAGCGAAAAGAAAGGAGCGCCTCTTTGAAAAACTTGTTCCAATCTTGCTTTGAACTTCCACTGCCTCGAGGGGTAGTCAAAGAAAGACCAACGAAAATTCTACGACCAAACCAGTAAACCAAACTACACGGAGAAAAAAGAACAGACGAGACAGACGTCCCTCTCCACTCTCTCTACAGAGTTTCGCAAAATATGCGCAAAATATCTATAGAGTCGATTCTGGACGTCAGAGGACGAAGAAAAAGATCCACGTGCAAGAGTATAATTTGAAGTTAGCAAACAGTTTCATTCTCTCTAATTTATTCCAACACTTGGCGTTCTTTTACACTTACGACAGCATTTCAGTAGCATCTCAATCTTTTTCAATCTCGTCACACAAATAAATTTCCACGTTCAACGTAAAATTATGTAAAACTCGAACGAACCTTTTCATCGTTTCAACGTCTGGAATCAACCCTAGTTTCAACCCTAGAAAGACTCGGAAGTACAAGTCACGCTTTGTAAATAAATACTCGTTCGTCGTCGAAACCTCTTCACAGTCTCTGTCAAACAAACCTGAAGATTTTTTGACGAGGAAAAGGTACGAAACGACTTCCAATTAGCTTCTGAATCCTTCAAATATTTCGCGACATATTTCGTGACAATGTTCCGCAATGTAGGAAGCAGCAAAGACCTTTCGTCCCTTTTCACCTCCCCCCGTAAAAGACCCCATAAAAAAAAAAAAAAAAAAAAAAACAAGTCCTCGTCGAAGTAGCTAAAGTAGAAGAAGGCTGAGGCTGGTGTGTTGTGCCCGGTATGGTAGCAGGTGAGAGGCTGGCGCAACCTCCGCCCCCGGAGAATTGTACGATCAGGGAAGAAAGTCGGACAACGGTCAGGGTGAGCTGCGCCGAGAGCGAGTACATCGACCCGCGCACTGCCACCTATGTGCTGCAGGTCTACGACGCGGACAACAGGCGTCTACTGGCCTCCGCGACTAGCATGACGCCTAGCATGCTCGAGATCACCGATCTGCCAGCTGAGAGGAGTTACTCGGGGCTGGTTCTCTCGCTGAGGATCATGACGGAGCACGCGATGAGCGAGGCCACGGTTCTTTACAGCCCGCACTTTGTTCAGGAGGGTAAGACACAGGAGCATCAACGATACCCAGGTAGGGGCCAGCTAGTGTTCGATTTCGAGTCAGCGTGCGCCATCCGCGGACCACGATAAAAATTCTGTCCAGAATTCTGTGTCGACTGTGTCGTCGCCGGAACGCGATCGTGGTCCCGATCGTCCCCGAGATTCGTTCATCTATTCAGACCTCTGTCCTCCTTTCTCAATCGGGCGACTTTTTTCTTCGTTTCGTTCGTTTCCTCTTGCCCTTTTTTTTTAGTTTCTCTCGTTCGATCGCGAATCTGACGAGCGTCTTCTTTTAACAGACCGGTTGTTAATATTTCAATTTTTCAATGTTCGATTGTTATTTGTCCGTTTGCTGTCGGATTATTTTGTTTGTCGATTCTTTGGACGTCGAGTCTGAATTAGTCAGAAACGTGACTTTGGAAATGTTCGAGTAGTTTTGTCGTGGATCGTTCCTCTCCTTGTCCGACCATCTGTCTCTCCATCCATCTCTTCGTTGCCATTATCATTGGAACACGTAGTTTGTTCTCTCGATCACCTGTTCTTTCGTCGTGTTTGCATTAGAATTAAGTAAGGATACTCTTTTTTTCTTTTTTTTTTTTTTTTTTTACGTCGTGGACCAGTTGACTCTCGGCGGAACAGACTTTGTCAGAAACGTGGAGAACCCGTGTAGTTCCCGTGGTAACCAACTGCCGTGCTAAATGTTGAAGTTGGAGTTCAGCGGGCTCTCCTCTCCTCTCTAAACTGTTCGTAAATTGAAATCCGATGAGAATTACGTTCGAGCTAGTTAGTCTTCTGGTTTGAGTGTTGCGCGTCATCGATATCGCAGCTCATCCTATCGATCGTCTGATCGACGACGAAACTTTCCTTCCAGACGAACGAAATCTTTGTACTTTCGACGTCAAATACTTTGTTCGCACAAAGGCGAATGTCCTTTTATTTGAATTTTTCCAGCATGACGTGATCTCTGAATGGCATCCAGATTTTCTCTTTTTTTCAATCTTAATTAACGCACTCGCTGCTTACTATTGTAAAACGTATGGCTGTTACTCGACACGTGTTTCAACCTCTCTGTTCGAGTCACTGTGTCTCTCGGCTGAGACAATTTCAAATTGGCCGTGAAAATTGAAATAAGTGAGAGATCTTAAAATCTGTAACTGCGATCCTGTCAGTTAAATTAACGTTCGATCGTTGAATCGGTCAGAAGAGAGAGAGAGAGAGAGAGAGGAGCATCAACAGAGTATCAAATTATACTGTCAAACGTGTCCCCGATAGCTAATCCGGAATTCACGATTACCCAACATAATCCAGACTTAATCCGGGATCGAGCAGAGGATCGGCCGCCCCTGCCGTTTTAATCATTAAATCATTGGATCATCCTAGTAAATCCGACTGAAAATCTGATCCAAAATTAACGTTCACCTATGCCGGTGAATTAACTAGGAACCGGTGCTCCCGCGCAGCGTAAACACGGAATCAACGTCGTGTACAAACGTGTCGAAATGATCAGGAACTTCGCCTGCAGTCAATGCAGCGAGAAATCGATGATGCACCATCGATTTAAAACTAATTTCGACCGATCAACCGTACACAACCCGCCCAAGGGTAGGATTCAATTCTACTGCTAAACCGTCGGATCACCTTATCGCATCCGTTCGATCGATTGGATTCGAAATTGATCTACCAGCCGATCGCCGATTTAGATCCGGAATCCGAATTATTCCGAGTCGCGACGGGTGTATCGTGGAATGGATTTTAGCGCGTGTACGGGACGTACGATGAAATATGAAAGTCGCGACAAGTCGATGGTTCTCTTCGTAGACCCAGATCCTTCCGAATTCTCAATTTTCGTCGTTTGATGAAGGATGCCTGATGAAGGATGAATGATCGAATCAAAGACAGTTCTTTAAAGATTCGTTACGATCGATATTTTTAGAATATTCGGGAATATTGAAATGGAATTCAACTCGCAATCAGAGCGGAGAAATCGCAGACAGAAGTTAGAAATTTTCTGAAAAATTACTACAAATTCCAACAATCGTCCCCATGAAAAATCGACGAATATCAACCTCTGATCGACTCGGTCTTCTCGGTCTTCACTTTCCATTTCATCGTACCGATTAAACGATTAAACGATTAAACGATTAAACGATCGGTCGGTGGTCGGACACGGTGGACGTTGATCAAATTTATAGATCGAGCGTTAGCCGACGTCGTGTGTCGACGTGTCACCGGCTATTAAACGCCCGTAGCCGCGTTAACCGTTAAAGTGAACCATAAACGGCCCGCGGAACCTGATTACGAAACGTCTTTCAGCTAACCACGATCTGCGCGCGGCCACGAATATGCAAATGGACGATCTCTCCGCGAAACTCGTGGCGAAAGATCTCCGCGTGTACATCCCGTAAACGGTTAGTACTCCCTACGTGCACACAGCCACGAGAGGGAGAGAAGTCGGTTAACTGTTGGTACCGAGGGACACTACCAAGGCACACGCGCGTACGTGTGAACCAGCCGTAAGGCGTTCAACCGAAATTGGTCTGCGGCTGAACACAATCCTCCGCATCGTCACAGGCGGCCTCACGGATGCAACGTAGACGCGTTCAGGCCGACTTTAGCTAGGCTGGTGCGAGACAGAAAACGGAAACACCAGAGAGAAATTTGGCTCTAGAGAGAATCGTGTTCACGCAGTGTTCAAGTATCGAAAATATCTCAACAACTGCAAAAAGGTCAAACTAATCGATATATTCCACTTTTTGTAAGTTTCAAACATTGTCCTGAACGAGACAGAAAACGGAAACACCAGAGAGAAATTTGGCTCTAGAGAGAATCGTGTTCACGCAGTGTTCAAGTATCGAAAATATCTCAACAACTGCAAAAAGGTCAAACTAATCGATATATTCCACTTTTTGTAAGTTTCAAACATTGTCCCGAACGAGACAGAAAACGGAAACACGAGAGAGAAATTCGGCTCTAGAGAGAATCGTGTTCACGCAGTGTTCAAGCATCGAAAATATCTCAACAACTGCAAAAAGGTCAAACTAATCGATATATTCCACTTTTTGTAAGTTTCAAACATTGTCCCGAACGAGACAGAAAACGGAAACACGAGAGAGAAATTCGGCTCTAGAGAGAATCGTGTTCGCGCAGTGTTCAAGTATCTCAACAACTACAAACTAATCGATGTATTCCACTTTTTGCAAATTTTAAACATTGTCCCGAACACGATCGATACGTAGAAATCGTACATAGAAAGGATCTAGAAATAATTTAGAAAGACTTGAACTACTCTCGTGAGAGTAAATGTAACGCGTTTGAGAAAATTCGCGTACGAGGTACTAGCATTTATTATAAATGAAACAGCAGTATTAATGAACAACATTTTTACGCGCTTATCCCTCTGATGGAAATATCGGAGCGAGGAACTTTTTCACATTACTCGGCCGGATTATTCCACGATTATTTAATAAAAAACAAAGACGCGCGATCGTGTTTTTTACGCAAAGAAAGAATATTGTTTCGGTAGCGAAGGCAAATACGATGCACAAAAAAAAAAAAAAAATAGAAGGAAAAAAATTGATTCTCCCATCGCTTGAGCTTATAACGATAAAAATCGTTACAACCTCTCCCGAACAAAACGAAACGAAAAACCATTCCAATTTGCATCGTCAAATAGAATATCGCATTTCCACAGAGAGAATAAAAAAATAAAAAAAAAACAAAAAAAAAAAAAGGGGAAAAACGAGAATTTAGCCGTTTGAAAAATTTCTCCGATTTTAATTTTAATTTAAAAAAGTTTACCAGAATTCGTTTGGTAATTTTAAATGTAGGCAACTCGTTTCCTCGTTAGAGGAACGCACCTGTCACCGCGTCACCAGAAAAAAATTAAACGGTATTCCCGAAACGAGGAATCACATCCCTCCAAACCGGGAGGGATAATAAAATTGATTTTGAATTAACTGCTTTCCATCTTGGGAATAGCAGTTGAATCCCGAACGACCGGCCTCCTGCGTTTAATATCAACTTAGAATCACGGGAGCAGAACGCGAAGAGGGGCTATACTCCTCTCGTTTAGAGGAGTTCGTAAATTTAAGTGGATTTTGATTAATCTCGAACTTGAGTGCCAACCGTAGTTTCTGGACAATGCATCTGAATCCCAGAATTCATCGCCGGCGCAACGATAATTCACGATCTCTGCAAACACCGGGCGTCCGCCTCCGAGATAATCGCGTTTTAACCGTGAAAAACCGTGGCGAATCTCGTCACCGAGGTACCGATCGTAAATTGGAACGATAGTCCCCCTAGTCTGAATTACGAGCACTGTAAAAATAACAAGATGAAATGAGCGATACGGTCCTGCCGATCCCGGAATTAAATTGGAAACGTGGGATTCAATTTGATATGAGGACAACGACAGATATTTATTCAGATTCGCGCGAGCGCGGAGAATAACGTCTGGAATAAAATATAAACGCACGAATGTTGTTGAGAAGGTCTTGAAAAAATATTGCTCCAGCCAGAAACTATAGGAATCTATGTATATATTTGTGTATATGATTCAATGTTTAATTTAACTTGTAAATTTCGTTTAACTCGCGTGTCAGTCACAACGTGTTGTTTTATTTAAACAGAGTGACGTTCCGTTCTCAATTACCTCTCATTTATCTCGCGTGATATTCACGCGTCTCTCTCAATTAGAAATTCCTACAATCCGAGAATTAAAAGTTAACGAAGACGGATATTCAGCGTCGATCGAGTCGATCCTTTCAATCCTTGAGAATGGAAACGAAACGACTGAGAAACAAAGTAAACCGAGAAGTAAATAAACGGATTTGAAAAGAAATTTGAGATTATCAGAAATAAATTACACGACTCGTCTCTCTCTCCTCCTGGTTAATAAATAAAATCGCCGCTTCGAAATTTTCGACTCGATTTTCGTCCAACAAATGCGAAGAACGGCGAAGAAACGAAACGAAATGGAATTCCATTTCGCCAGCCGTTCGATTCACTCTCGAACGTTAACGCACGGTGATCGGCTCGGAATAAACCGAATCGGCTAATTGGCGGTCGGACGTCCACTTACATGGATCAACTCGATCAACTGAGAGAGGATCGCGTGGCACAGACACGAACACGAGCGAGCATGGCAGTGTTACCTCGGCGCAGAGATATTATCGATTAATCCGAAATTAGCCGGTTCGGTTAATCCGCGCGAGACAGTTGACGTCGAAACGAAATCGACGTTTCCAATCGGCCACGATTAACGTCAGTCTTTCCACCGATAGATAAAGCTGAAATTAAAGTAACAGGTGGGGAAAAAATTTTGAAAGATCGACTGATAGCTTCTCTTGCCATTTTGTTGAAAAGATCCAAATTGTTTCAAAATTCTTTCGTCTTTTTAAAATAAAGGATTTTTTGTATCTAAATTTTCTTTTTTTACATATATATATATGTAAATTGTATTTGGACGTTAACAATGTCCAAACTTTTTATTCTCGCTGTGTAAAACATTAACCTCTTTATATTCGCCGCTGTGTCATAATTTCTGATCCGTAAACAAATAAACTATCTCTCGAAGAAACAACAATAAAGAAAAAAAGAAACGAAAACGGGAGAAATCGAAAGAAAGATAGAAATGTCGGTCGTGATTCGCACGACGGTGCTCGACTTATCGTTCGAAAAGTTCCAAAAAGTGGCAACGCGCAGGAAGGATTGAAGCGGAAGTGCCTTTACGATCGCGTCGCCGGAAGCGTACATTTTTACGAGCTGCCATTTACGAGCGTGTCACAATCTCTGTCTCTTTCTTTCGTATACGGGAACATCTCTCTCTCTCTCTCTCTCTTTCTCTTTCTCTCTGTGTGTGTGTTCTGTTTCATCTGTGCTCTGGCGGAAATCTGTCCACGCTTTTAGAACGTCATCATTTATTTGACGCGTTTCGTTCATTCATTTGTCGAGGCAGCACTGAATGGTCCATTTTCATCTTTCCATCCTATTGTCTTGAAAATTGTTGTTGTTATTCGAGAGATTTTCACCGCGAAAACAGAGTTTTTCCTGTGAGGACACTTTCTGCATCCGGGAAACGTTTCAGAGAAAGGTTTACGTTAGATCTCCCCCTTGGTTCTTATTAGATAAAATTGTCGCGCAATTTCTCTTGTTGTATATATCGTTTTATATATACATGACGGTATTCGAAACAAACCTTTGCGTATTAAATTTGACGTTTGATCGATCAAAATTACTGATATTTCTATTTTTCTACGAATCAAAAGACGCTATCCCCTAAAGGGGGGGGGGGGGTGAATTTACAGATGAAATAAACTGGTTTCTCTCATCGCAAACAGAGCGAAAAGGTTCATTCAAAGCTAATTGAATGATAAAGTGAGACAAATTAGAGCACACGGTGACTCGTGGAGAGAACAGTAGAGGAACACGTGACCTCAAGGAATACACCACTATCACGAAATACTTTCTGCTTGCAAAAAGTGGCGCGCTTTCGCTTCTGATCGTAGATCTATGTTTCACCTGTCCCTCTGTACACACGTTGGCTCTCTTGCACAGTTAATATCAATTAACACTGATCGACGAAATTTTGCAAGCTGCAAGTTATGAGTTATGTTATACCGCACAATATAGCAATGAATTGTTAAAGAATGTTTGAAAGAAACTGTGATAAATTTATAAATTATAAATTCAGTTTATAAATTATCTCGTACAAGAGGGCCTCTGTCAGTTGCATGCAAATCGTGTCACTTGCCACGGCAACTCGAATGTAGTGTGGAACAATGCCTAGATGACGCACAGCTTTCTTTCACTATTACAACAAAGGTACTTGAATTAATTTTTTGAATCATTACGTATTATTGGCACCGATTGAAGTTAAAAAGTGTTATGCCAAAGTGTTATTTTTGATCTGAGACCTTTTGCAAAAATTGAAACAAAGACACCGACGAACATATGCTTTCTGGACATGTGGCTAACTTTTAATTAAATTTCTAAATTTTTTGCTTCGTTAGAAAATTTCTGTCTTCTAACGGACGAATCTGTTTAAAAATTCCGACAGTTTGATCTATTCACGAATCTTTGTGACATCATCTTTAGATTATTTATTTCAAATATTTTATATCCGAAACGTATAATCATTTGTTGGAATAAAATTCTACGTAACATTGAAATATTACTATATTTTGAATCGAAAAGCGTACACGTTCCCCCATTGTGAAATATCGACGTGTAATGGTCCTTACTTTGAGCTGGAAGCGCAGGAGCTCGCGTTCATCATCGTTGTTACGGTCAGAAACGGCGATCGAGCGATGATATTTCATTTACATAATTGTCGATGGCTAAATACGAAACGCATTGGACCATGGTCAATCAACCCAGCGCTCGTTTATTATCGAGATATTAATCCATTATTAACTGGAATGCGAAAGGAGAAACGTAAATCAATCCCCGCCCAGGGCTCGAAATTACGGCAGCAAATGAATCACGATCGCGCCCGAAGGATCTTGTTTCCTTACCTCGACAAATCGTCTTTGATTCCACGACGTGATAATTCGAAAAAAAGATCGACCAACGTGTTTCGTGTTTCGTGTTTCGTATTGGAATTTTCTTAAATTCAGATTTAAGAAAAAAGAATACCGCACTAGAATGTTTATTGAAAGAAAAATTAGAGGATCGACCACCTTTTGCGGGATGTTCCAATTTTAGTATGTCCAAATTGAAAAGAATGACTTCAAAGAAAAGGAGATGCCTGAGAGAGAGAAAAATTCTGAGAATTGCAACATTTATTTTTTATTCTGATTCGTTAGATGGGTAGACAATTTCGTGATCCGTCCGACTATAATGTGTGTGTGCTACTTGTTTCGTCAGAATCTGGTTGCAAGTAGATCGACTCACGAATGCTACCGACTAGAATTAATCTTACGTCATCGTTTCATCTGTCTCTTTCTACTCGTTCAATCTGTTCCTTATTACCCAGATAATCAACCTCTCGATCAGATTCACTAAACGAAACTCGCATCGTTCGATGTGCGCGAGGCTTTTTCCAATTCATTAAACCCTTTCGACTCGACTGCACTCGATATATATTTAAATTGAAAAGAATCAATTCCCTTCAAAGAAATTTCCGAGATAAATACCAGAAAGGAAAATTCCGAAATTCACTGACTCGAAGATTCTAAATCTTCCAACGATAAGTGCGTAAGTCGTCCGCTGTCGAGTCGAGACTTCCATCTACTTAAAACGTAAACGATCCTAAAAGTCCATCGAATCGTATCCACGACGACGAAACTTAACGAAGAAGAAACTTAAAAAAAAAAAAAAAAAAAAAAAAAAGAAATTTCGTTTTTCTTACGGTTGCGATCGCGAGAAAAGTCGTTCCCGAGTATCCCGAGAAATAATCCCTTTGGTCCCTCGAACAAACGAGATGATCCCACGAACGAATGGAAGGGAGAGGAAAGACTCACGATACTTATCGCGATTTCCAGCTCTAACGCCGGTGATGTTGTCGCTGTCCGGACCACTGCTCGGCGCGGTGGTCGGAGCAACGGCCGGCCTTCTACTAGTGATCTTCGTGATAGTTTTGGCGGTGAGATTACGGTATCGACCAAGGTCTCAGGAGGACAAGGACTCTCACGACGACGGCGGCATGGCGAACCTGGCTGCGTCCGGAACCGGCAGCTCCTCTCCACGTGATAAATCGTCCACCTTGCCTCTCAACTCCGACAGCATCGAGAGCTTCGAGAAGGATCCAGATATAATTCCTCACGCTAATGGTGGGTAACTTAATGAGCACTCGCCGAGACCGATAGCGCGTGATTATACCGGTATTATAGTAAAGTTTGATTCTTCGATTTTGATATTTACGCGAAAATTTGTAAAATGACTCGACGGATGCTTCGACGAGATTCTTCCAGATCGTGAAAAGAGAGATTTATTTTTGAATATGTTGTAAAGATATATTTAAAAACGAAATAAGACTCGTAGTCCTGTCTTACAAATTTTTCGACTCGCCAACGCAAGTCGAGCAACGTCCAAAAGTTCCAGTCAAGTTAAGAACTCGGTTGAATTGAATGAATTAAAAACTAATTACTTTGACGATACGGTAAAGTGCTCCACTAGACTCGGTAATTAATTACGCGATACATTAACAGTCATCTTGAATTCTGTGTTCCCGCAGAAAATTCTTACGCCGAACTGTGCAAGGGCACTTCACCGCGTTACGTGTTACACCAGCAACGAACGGACGCGAATACTTTCACCAACACAAGCAACGTAAGTATGACTTTCGCTAAATGAGGTAACAACCAACCAATATTGGCATTTGCCAATATATATAATACGTATCAAATAAAAAGAAAGAAGCATCTTAAAATTTAAACGAAGAAACTTTGACAATCCATCATCGCGTAACTGCAATTTTATTGCTATTCACAGCTTGATTGAAGTATTTGTTGTAAATATTTGTTGTAAAAAATTGCGAAATGCACGAAGAATCGGATAGCCCAAACTTGTTGTTAGGTGGTATGTACGAAGAAACTAGGGTAGCTTAAAATCAGCTCGAAATACAATTAGATCAAAAGGAATCGAGCTATCCAAAAGTCGAGTCGAGTTATGGTCGTGGCTATCGGGAACGTTCGTACACGTCGGATATTCCCGATTCACGAACCATTGCAGTAAATCACTGAATCGCTAATATTCCGGATCAGTAACGAATTATTCCTCTGATTTTGCAGGGATCAGAACTAACGTACGCCGAGCTGTCGCTCCGTAACCGACGAATACCTCCTAATTGTTATCAGCCGGTACAGGTATCCAATATTCAACGGCCTCAACTGCTGGCCATGTCGACTCTGACGCGTAGGCAACCAATCCAGGAACCGACGATTTACGCGCAAGTCGCCAGTCATTCTAAGCCGATTTATGTACCACCCCCGCATCCGTACATGAGTCGCACCAACGACGAGACCACGGCAGAAACTCCATTAATCGGACACGACAATAAGGTGACCATTGGCAGACCTGTCCCATCATTCGTTTCCGACAATGAACTCGTCAGCGCGGTACCGATTATTCTTTAGTAATTCGTTTAAAGTTTCAATCATAAAATATTGTGATATCGTGATATCGTGTTGTTAAAAATCGGTTAAAATTCGTTAGAATAAATCTTACGCAAAATATCACGCGAAAAATGACGTAGAAAATACTATAAAAAGTATCTGGTGAAACTCAATCGAATCTGACTTTGTTCGCAGATCACCACGATTAGCCAATCGGGTAGCTCAATTTGGCGAACTGACACGCCGCCAGCTTCAAACGCACCAACGACATGATTCTAAACCCTCGATTCTGATCGAAGCAACGTTTCTCGACACACACCTGTTAATTATAAAATAAAAACCAAAAAAAAAAAAGAAAAAAAAACAAAAAAAGAAAACGAAAAGTTAAACTCTTCACGGTAAGAGAAGCAAAAGAAAAAAAAAAGAGAAAAAGAAAAAGAAAGAAAGAAAGAAACGTAAAGAAGAAAAATCACGACGTTCCTCGTAACTCGTTTGCGTGAAACGACGTGTACGATATCGTGTTATCGTTAAACTTTCTCGTACATATGACAGAGAAGATTCTCATGAAACGATGAACAATGAAAGTAATAAAAAAAAAAAAAAAATACACATACACACACATAAATACAAACACACAAATGTTTGCGTGAAGTATAGTACGAATACCTATATTATATATTATGCTTTCCGGATAATTTGTGATAGAGTTATTATTGCAGAGCGAGATGAAACAATCGCGATATTTTCTCGATATATTCTCGCGTGATTCTCGATGTTTCGAATGATTTTCTGTTCCGCGGGTAAAACAACAGTTGACGCAGCGATCGGCAGTAATGGTCCTAATTATCGATGAGCGTGAAAATTAGCGGGCCCTTTTCAACCGTCCGTAAAAGAGAGAAGAGAAGAAAGCACAAACGCATCGAGGGAAAAAAGGAAGATGTCGAATACTGCCACATTTTCTGCCGTGATTCGTCGATTCGATCGGTAATGATACGATGATACGTCTTTTCTTTTTTTTTTTTTTTCTTTTCTTCTTTCAGGCCCTCGAAACTCCGAAACTCTCGACTCTCACATCGAATGTTAATCTGTACAAATCACTAACGAAAATTGACTTTAAAACTTACGTTGCCCAATTGGGAGAAAAAAAACAGAAATATTAAAAATTTATCTCTATCGATCTCTCTTCCAGAATAAGCATTCTGGGTGTCGAGTGTTTCTCGGGATTTCGGGATCTCGTAAAGTTCCGAATTCGAGTGTAAAAACCAAGTTTTCGACCCATTTCTATTCTTTCATTGCACACTTCGATTTAGTTCGTAAGTGCAACAACGTTTGTCGTTTGCGATGCCACAAACAAAGTACAATCAAGGCGGCGAATCTTCGATTGTTTTTCCCTTTTTTCTTTTCTTCGTTCGGTATTTATTACACTTTCGCAGAGTAAAATAATTCGTAGAAATACGATAGAACTACGATGACGATATATATAGAACGAAAAAAAAAAATATATATATATATATACAAATATTAAGCGCGCGTCGAAAGTTGAGACGTATCGAGGTGTTTCTCCGCAGCTTAATTATTTATTGTTGGACATAAACGACGCGAAAATTTTCCGTGTACAGATTTTAGATAAATGCGGTGTTATTATATAACGATGTTACGTAATCGTGGATAGAATTTAACGAAAAGAAAGAGAGAAGAGAAATTTGAGAATTTTCCGAGTAAATGTAATATACGCGTCTGTTGGTTATATTAGACTCATTCTGTATGTTCGATCGTTGCTCATTTTCGAAGCTTTAACCGTCCTTAATGGGAGGAAATGGTTTCTTTTTTTTTTTTTTTTGTTTTCTTAAACGAAACAGTTACCCGCTACATATATTACTCTTTATTTAGCCTAAATCGTTTAACTTGAAGAATGTTATATCGTAAGGTGATCGTATCGTATTACGCGTGTAAATGATATGAATCGAGGGAAGAACGTAACGTAACTTATACAAACTCTATCACAACCAAAGCACCACTTTTTAATGATGAAGTATTACGCGTTGAAAATAAATTAGGATACCGTTATTAGCTATTAACTCAATTTCTGTTTCTGTAAACATCAATATATAAACGATATTTTACATATTAATTTAATTAATTTTAAGCTTTTAATTTTATAACAGTATATACATTAGTGCTAATTTTATATTAATTTTATCTTGATTTTATATTAATTTCATGTATCGAGTCTCTGTCAAATTTCTATTAAACTTCGTACTAATTACTAATTATTTCTTCAACAAAATATTTACGTTTGTTTCGTATTTATTCTGTATCATAGTAATACTATTTTTTTTATTAATCTTCGCTTAAGGAGGACACAGATGCTTGTTAAAAACAAGAGATGATATGATCACCCTACATTATCGACGAGTTATCGACGGATGGTATGCGCATTCGAAAAGGTAGATTGCGATAAAAGCGCAACGAGAATAAAATTCTCGGGCGTTTCGTTGAGTTTTATAGGGATACGCGTTCAGACGACTGAGAGTTGGAGAGAAGGCGGAGAGAAGGAAAGAACGAAGTGTGCAAAGCTTATGTTACGTGCCATATAATTGCAACGCCAATCGAAAACGTGGCTCGTCAAGTTGTGTTGCATACCTGAATAATATATATATATATATATACGCACTCGTCTGCAATATTTTTATGCTTCGCGTTTTCCCTCTTCCTTTTGTAAATAATCGAATCGTTCGTTCGTTCGTTCGTTCGTTCGTTCGTACGTACGATCAATCGTTTCTTTTTTTTAACTGTACTTTATTATTACGCTGGGAGGAACTTTTTTGCAAAGATCGTGAACGACACAGACGGAACATTCCATTATTTACGTCCAGATCACGCACGTTTCTTTGCGCAAGTTGACGATTCAGATTCAAAGAGGGAGTACAATTGTTCAATCTAGGAAGCCGAATTCCGATGTTTCGTCGAAGCTCGCGTTTCTCGCGGACACGATTTAACACGATTTAACGTAGCGATCTAATCGTTAGTGTGCGATTACCATTAACCGTTACTTTTTAATCGACGACACTTTACACATCTACTTATGTCCTTAAACGTCTAATTAAACGAGTTTCTTCCATTCGATCGATTTTGAATTATCTCGTAAGCTCGATTCACAATACGAATTTTATACCATTTTTATATAAATCGAATATAGTCTGGCCGAAGATGCGCCAGGGTCAGATACCTTTACGAATGTTACATACGCGGCTACAATACGCGTGTGTTTGATCTTCATCTCTGCGTAACTTCTTTCCGAGATAGTTGTGTGAATGACGAAATGTAAAATAAAGAACGCCGTCGCGTGGGTTCAAACTACGATTAAGTCGATATTCGTAACATAGAGAGGTATATATTCGCGTTTGAAGATCGGACAGGTTCCAATCGAACTCCTCCCAATCGACGAAACGGACGAAATATTTGCAAGCGAGATTTTTTCTTAATAATCACGAATTGATCAGGGTTCTTCGATAAGCGCACGTGGGGGAAGGGGGGGGGTTAAGATAAACAAATTTACACTTTCGAATGTTCTTTAATGCTATCGAATTATTCGCGCATGCGAGATAGAGATAAAGAATGAACGTGACGGTGTGATGATAAATGTAAGGAAGAGAAGCGAATTAAAAGAAACGGCGAGAAAGCAAAGCAGCAACAGCAAAGGGGAAGAGAGGAGAAAGAAAGAGCGGAAGAGTGAAGGTGAAATATTCAGTATTTTGTCAAAAATTCATATTACCAGTGTAATAAAAGACTTTGATATATTGTTAGTATGCGTTGTAGGTATTACAGAATGAATTTAAATATAAATATACACGATATATAAAGCATACGCATCTGTAAACGTGCGTACGCGTAAGAGATAATTAAGATCTTATAATTTTAAACGACTTTTAATATAGGTTTACTTGTGTAAAATAAGAAAAAAAAAAAAATAATTGTGCTCAATAAATTTCAATAAATAACGATTTTGCCTATGCCAATAACGATTATTATTGTAATTATTTTTGTATAGAGAAGTAAGATATTATCTAAATATTATAAATACATTATAAATATAATAGTGATTACAGCATATATGTAATAAAGGTATTTAACATTGCACGTTATATGTCTGTAATATCCTATGCCAACTAACGAGGAAAACTTCAATCACCATGTGTATAATAGATAATATTTTAGAAGATGTGCCATATATCGCAAAGTTTATAAACGCAACGTTAATTTAAAAAACACGATCATTTATGAATTTTGGCTGAAAAAAATAATTGAAACAACCACGATATAAAATTCTACGTGGAATAAAGAAAAGAAGTAAGAATATCATTTCTTGCACGTAAATTTTCATATATTTTTCTACGGAAAAATTCTAATCCATTATATATTTCAAATTATATTGAAGTTCATAATTGTAAAATTCAATTAATTAAATCGTTTAGTACTACTATAAAAAGGAAGATGAAGTTGGAAATTATTAATTAACGTAACAATTTTTAAATATTAATTATTGTAACAAAATATATTCTGTATGTATTCAAACTAATTGTTAAAATTGCGATGTGCAAGAAATCCTATCCTGATGTAATACATAAAAAAACCTGAGAAAATGTTACTACTCACGAATATAAAAAATATCCGTGGTCACTTTGCTTATCAAAAATTTTACGTATACAACCAGTCACCCGTGCCGATTCGAACCTTTCGTTCTACGACATGATTGAGTGACCAGAGGAACAAAAATGCATGCGACTTACTGCGAAGAATGACGTTATCTGCACTGGACCAAGGAAAGTCGTCGTGAAGATCCTCGTCAAGCAGATACCACTGAGAGTCTCATGATGGAAGTAAACGCCGTGAAAAATTTCTTGAAAAGCATAAAGACACAGTGTTATTTGTGAAAATTTAAATTTTAATAATGATAAATATTGGAACTCTAATAATTTGAAATGTTTCTATTTTATGGTTATAGTTTTACATTAGACTTCAGTGGAAAGGAAACTGTAGAAAATAAAATTAATTCAAGTACAATGTGCTAAAGTACTTACATCAGTAGTTTTTGAAGCATCGTAAGATTCTTAGAAGATAAGGAGAATTGGAGACTGTAGAGAATCTGTAACAAAACGTAAAACATTAGAATTTGTATTTAAAAACGAAGCAGAATCTTAAGTTCCAGATAATGAATGATTCTTACATTCTTAGCTTCAGAGCCACCGTTGAATTTTCCCCAACAAAATGCAGAAAAATTGATGCTGTGAAGCGCCTGTAACAAACGTCAAACATTGTACTTTGTTGTTAAATTTGAATTGAAAACTGACTAAATTGAAGTACAACATATAAAATTACTTACTTGATGCTCATTGAATCGGTAATCACAAACGTATTAATTAAATGATAATATTAATGAGGTATAAATGGAAGTAAAAAGAGTGTCAAAGAAGCGACGCTATCGAAGAGACGCCACCGATAAATTAGAGAAAGTTACGAATCTAATGCGTAATGTTTGTTGACTTGATGAGTTGATGCAAAAAATACATGTTTTACCTTAAAAATACAAAACACAAACACAAATCTAACAACTATTGATTTAAATTTTTACCTGAGAACTTTTGGATGATACGTCTTTCTGGATGATTCTTCTGGATAATACTTTCTTTTTCACAGACGAGGTGTGCTTCCTTCCGCCATGTTCTCGTTTCAAAAACGATCGTGAGAAATATCGATATGTTCGAGAATCGTAGGAAGTGTATTCCGTATTTCGCCGTTGGAGCGCTGCAATCGCACGTTTTGCACAAAGTGCATAACTTGGAATAAAAAGTAAAAGGACTCCGATCTGAATCAAATACATAAAATTCATAAGAAATTCCTTAAAAAAAAAACGAAAATATTTATACACTCGATAAAAAATCGTCAATACTTTAAACCAAGCATGAGAAATTTTATTATATTATGCAATAGAATTATTACTTTAACCATTGAATACGTACATCCTTAATAAATTATTGTTGAATTTAGTATTGGAATTGTTAAAAATTACGCAATATGAAATTAAAGAATCAACAAAAAGTAGAAAATATTGTAGTAGAAATGCATGTGTAAAAGCATATGATAAAATGCACACACACATATATACATAACTATAAGTTAGTCAATTACAAGGTTATAATATTTGTACTGGTCAGAATTGAAATTAAATTTTGATATAAAATTATAAATAACTTTTAGCATAGTGTTCTATTTAAATGTTTATAGGCTATATACTTCTTTAATTGTTGAAAATTATATGTAATAATTATTTGGCTAAATCTTACCTTCAGTTGAAGCCAAAAATGCACGTTTTATCTTAAAAATTCAAAACACAAACGCAAATCTAACAACTATTAATTTAAATTTTTACCTGAGAACTTCTGGATGATATTTCTTTCTGGATGATTCTTCTGGATACTTGATGACACTTCACTCTTTTTTACAGACGAGATGTGCTTCCTTCTGCCATTCTTCCCGCTTTAAAATCGATCGTAAGAAATATCGATATGTTCGAGAATCGTAGAAAGTGTATTCCGTCTTTCACCGTTTGAGCGCTGTAATCGTGCGGTTGCACGAAATAACTTGACATAAAAAATAAAAAAACTCTAAATCAAATACATAAAATTCATGAGAAATTCTTGAAAAAAAAAAAACGAAAATATTCATACATTAGATGAAAAATTGTCAATACCTTAAACTGTTATAATTTTGTGAAAAGAAATTGTAGAACAATTAACTTGATTTTATTTTAAAGAGTGAACAATTTTATAATTGTTATAATACGTTCACAAATTGCAAAATATGCGCTGAAAGTAAAAGATTTTGTAATTCTGCGAGAAAGTATGCTAATACGAGCATAAATGGCAGCACAATCGTAGACAAGAAGAGCTATAGTGTGCGACAAGGATAATAAAAATTAATCCCACCATTTCACCGCTACGCGGTACTAGTATCTCAATGTCCAAGTGTGTTCTTTTTAATAGAAAACAAAAATAGTTTAATTTTCATTTCCAAAAAAAAAAGTTAATTAGGAAGATTAATTTATGAACTTTTATATTTACGTTTTCTCGCTTTCTCACCATATTTCATTTAACCTGTGAAATGAATAAAGATTTTTAAATTCTACCGAATGGATCAAATAGACTTGTTTAAATTTGTTGAGCTCAGACCTAAAAAGACTTCAGCATTGTCAAGCTATTAAACGATGAACCATTAAATTAAATATCACTTGACTATAATGAGATAATTGATAGATACATCTAATAAACACCGAAATGAATACACTTACAAAGAATGTCCTTTATTACAAGATACGAAAGACATGCCATCGACTTGCACATACCGAAACGAAATTACAAAAACAAGCAAAGTGGTTGAAGCCTGCTGGATATGAAACGAATATTCAGATCTATAATCCTATAACAAAATGCAAAGTGCCGTTAATTTTAAAAAATAAAGATGTTTTAACTTGGTACGTTTGCGGTCCTACCGTGTACGACTCTGCACATATAGGACACGCAATGTAAGTTTCATTTCTAATTGCAATATTTCAAACATTAAAGTTTTATTGTCGAATACATAAACAAAGTTTAAAAATAGTATCTCAATGTTTTCAATAAGATCTATTAAGAATGAAAAATTAAATTCTCATTTGCAGGACGTACATGCATTCCGATATCATCAGAAGAATATTGTCAGACCATTTCAATATAAATGTTGT
Source organism: Melipona bicolor (assembly GCA_030673865.1). NCBI lineage: Eukaryota > Metazoa > Arthropoda > Insecta > Hymenoptera > Apidae > Melipona > Melipona bicolor. The sequence goes on along the minus strand of JAHYIQ010000004.1, from coordinate 4,626,019 downwards.
AATGGCCATGTGTATAACAGATATAGATGATAAAGTAATAGCACGTTCCAATAGTTTGAAGCAAAACTATACAAATCTAACGAGACACTATGAAGATGAATTTATCGAAGACATGAAGATGTTGAATATTACAGAGCCTCATTTGTATTGCAGGGTCACTAATTACATGCCAGAAATTATTCAGTTTGTGAAAGGCATTGTAGACAAGGGCAATGCCTATGTTCTAAAAGATGGTGAAATTTAAAATGTAACAGTTTAGCTGTTATTTCTGTTGTAATTTTCGACCATTACAAATGATAATTTTTCTTTTTGTAGGATCTGTTTATTTTGATACTTCTAAATATGAAGTATATGGCAAGCTATCAACTCCAGTATCAGATACTTCCCATGCTTATAAAAAATCTGCATTAGACTTTTGCTTGTGGAAAGCAGCAAAGAAAAATGAGCCATTTTGGGAGTCTCCGTGGGCTCCTGGAAGACCAGGATGGCATATAGAATGTAGCACTATTGCAAGGTAAAATGTTATATTTTAGAATTTTCATTCTACGTGTTATATCATAATATGTAATAAAACTATAGAAATCTATATTTCAATTAGCACAATTTTTGGAAATTCTGTGGATGTACATAGTGGTGGAATAGATCTTATTTTTCCACATCATGAGAATGAGGAAGCACAATCATGTTGTTATCATGAGGTAGAACAATGGGTCAATTATTGGATACATTGTGGATATTTATCTTTGCAAGACGTAAAAATGTCAAAAAGTCTGGAAAATACAATTAGTATAAGAGAATTTCTTGAAAAATATACAGCAAATCAGTTTAGAACTCTTTGTTTGCTTTCTAATTATAAATATGGTATATACTTGTATGAAATTTACTTATATGAATGAAATATTAAGTGAGTTTAACCTTTTATTCACTTTTCAGAACTCAAATTTTCCAATGACGTAATGAACAATGCAGTAGTTGTATTACATAAAATTGAAAATTTTATTAGCGACTGTCGCAATTATATTATTGGAAATTGGGATACTGGTAAAGTAGATGAAGTTACCTTACTTCGTGTTAGTTATCTTGTTACATTGTATTATTTTACATAAATGTTGTATATTATATATATTTGTGATTGAATTAATATTTTAGTGTTTAGAAGAAACGAGGAACAGCGTTAATATTGCATTAGCAAATGATTTTCAAACCGCACAAGCCATGAAATCACTTATGAATCTAATTGATGTAGGAAATAAAATGTTACACGATTCTCAGGTGAATATTTAGTATTTAGCTAGTATTAATTTACTGAGATAATAATACTATTGTATTAAACATAGGATAGTACAAAGACTTGTGGTACCTGCATACCTGCTGTAGCTGCAGTATTGAATTATGTAACAACAATGCTTTCTAAATTTGGAATTTCAAATCGTAGTGAAGCAAACGATCATAAAATAAACAATGTCATTCAATGTTTGATGAAATTTAGACAAACTGTGCGTAATAAAGTTTTAGAGCAAAATGTCAAAGATAAAACTTTACTTACAGCATGCGACAAAGTCCGATCGGAACTTACCGCTTGTGGTATAATAGTAAAGGTATAAACATACGTATTTGATTAATTGAATATTTTTAAGTTACATATTCTATATTTTAATTCTGTTATTCTAGGATCACAAAACTGAAACTATTTGGAGTATCAAGAAATATTAAATAATGATCAACGAAAACATTCATACAGTAATTTAATATTTTTAATAAAAAAAAAAAATACCTGTATTTACATTTACATTTCCATACTGATTTTGAAGTTAAATTAACACAACTTACAATTAATCAGTCGAATTATTATCAACTTTTAATTTCTTTGAGTTATCATTATTTTCGACATTTCTTCTTTTCACTCCAACTTTCTTTTCTGCCATTGTCTTTTTTAATCCTTTCATCTTTCTCGTTTGTATACTATTAATATTTTGAGCGCCAACATGTACACGACCATAACTTGTTCCAAGTTTGTCTACAGATATATTCTTCTTCTTTTTAACCTATAATTAAATATTAAATATATGTTATATAAATTAAAAGTACGTACTAAATCATTGTTTCTGTTGTCAACCATTATTTTTAAATTACGTATTACCTTAAGCTCTTTCGGTTTTTTACAAGCTTGCTTAAACAAATCTTCAGAAGCAAGTTTTGTACGTCTACAAATTAAATCTGCTCTTGGGCCAATTTCTTCTAATTCAATTCTTGGTATTCTACAACCAGATTTTTTCAAAAGTAACCTAAAACAATTTTGGTAAATAAATTACTTTTAAAAAAATTTTACATATCAATATCCAATACAGTTTAGAAGAAAACTAATATATACCTATAACTGCGTAAAAGTATTTTATTCTCAACTGCAGTGAAACTTAAAACATGTTCCAGACCTTGTAGCCTGATTTTTTCAACTGTATCCCTTTGAAACATATCCACAAGCAAATTTTTTATTCTATTGAACTCGTGATTATTTTCAAAAAGTTCTCCATTGAAAACTAACAAAGGTTTTAATCCTTCTGAAATTTTTGAAACCTTAAAATCTTTCAGTCCTGTATAATTTTCTATGCCAAATTCTGCCATATCTAATAATGTTTGTTCGTACATTCTTCCCATTATTAAATTGTGAGGACGTTTTTTATTATGCAAGGCAATCATAAAAAGTGGCGCATTATATTTTATAGAAAACTTTTCAATAGGTGTTATATCTTCAAATGGTAATATATCATTTTTCTTCTGCATTATTTGTGCATCTGGCTTTTTTAAATCATACTAAAATCAAACATCGATCGTATCACTCATATAAAACATTTTGTGTGATAATCACATTATATTCAACTTACCAAATCTTTCATAAAATTTACTACAATCTGTGAAGTGTTTTTACCTTTAAAACACAAAGTTTGTTTAGTATCTTCTATTAATTTCGGTTCCTTTTTTATAATAGCTCTTTTAGCCTTGTGGGTAGACGGTTTTCTACAATAAAAATTGCATTTACATTTCTAAGATAGAAAGTACATATATTTGTAATGATATATTCAATCATAACCAAAATATCTGATATGTTCCGTATAAAGTTAAAGATACCTACACTACTCTTTGTATTACAGTCATAGTGACGATTAATTTCAGAGACTGTACTTTCTTTAAATTGTACAAATGTTAAATGACTATTTATTGTTTAAAACACGTCACATCCTACGACACGCGTGGTTCGACACAAAGAACCATACTACACAAGGGAGTTAAACGACTACGTTTAGAAGCATGGCAGTTGCTAACATATAACCTAATCATAAAGTCTAACCTTCAATAAAATTATTTTTTTCCAATATTTCATGAATTATTTGTTTCTACATAAATACATATTACGTAACATATATTTCGTAGCAAAAAATACAAATATACACATTTTGAAAAATACATCGACCCGAGATTAAAAAATATTTTAATTTCTGATTCCTATACATATGTTTCAACATCATTGATCAGTATTTTGGATTGATCTTTTTATTTTCGTTAGTCTTCTGCTGTTCTCTTTCCCTCATCAGTCTCTTATATTCTGCTTGTTTCTCCATTTGTTTTCGTTTCCGTTCAATTCGTAAAAGTTCTTCTTCAGACACTAAAAATTATTTACATTTCATATAACATTAGTTCTTAAATAAGTAAATCTTTGATTAATCTACCTGATTTTGAATCTTGTTCTATTTGAACAATATTTTGTTCTTTATGGTGACTCATAACATTCAGTTGTAAGTGATCTTTTACATCACTTGATGTTTTAAGTGGTGTTTGTGCAGCAGGACTCTTTGACCTAGGTTGTACAAATATTTCCTCCTTTATTGTACTTGGGATTTTCTGTTTCAACAGATTTTCTGAAAGATATATAACGTGATCAAATATTTCAATATATTCAAATATTTAATTCATAAAGATCTTAAAATCGTATGAACCTGTCTTTTGCTTTTCTTCATCACTTTTGCTACATAAAAGTGGAGTTGATTGAGCACATGGTTCTAGTGCAGCAAATGAAGAATATTGTAAATTTTCCTTTTTATTGTTAGACATACATGAATTTGGTAACTTTTTCGATAACACTTGTACCTCAGTGTTTATTACTTTACCAAAACATGATAATACTTTTTTAAAGGCATCTGTAAGAGAACCCTGAATAAAATAATAAAAACAAAAATAGTTGTGTAATGTACATGAAAATCGAATATTCAAACATTAAACATACAATCCTTGCACAATGTATCGATAAACCTTTCATAGCTTCCTCTGTATAACAATATCCCATGTCTTCGTGAAATGTTCCATCCTGTAACTGGATCTTCAAAAATGTCACACATCCACAAACATATTTACCCATAAAAGATTCAACAAAATCTAAAACATATACTTGTGTAGTAAAGCATCATCATAAAAATATTAATACAACAAACAAATATGTAATTAATAAAATTCACAAGAGACACACCTATTGTTTGATTAGTAATGGTGTGACTCCATTTTCCTTCACCAAGCATTTGATTCGCTAACAATATTAAATCATTATTAAGAACTAAAGTTTCTTTTAAATTTAATTGTTGTCCATATGTATTTATCATATTTTGTTTTGAACTTGTTGATGGCTACAACAAAAACGATCTTTCTCATATCTGATTCTGTTAATATGTCACTCCATCATTCCATCACTTATAATGTACTTACAATTTTTATACAAGATGGATAATTAGTTGCACTATCCATGATAATACGTACTACTTGAACGGTTAAACGAATTTCAAATTTTACGATATATGATGGCTGTAACTATTGTACTTGTCTTGTTATCGATACTTTCGATACCTCAAACGTTACTTCATCGAACATTTGGCGGCAATTTTAAAATTTTAATCATCCTTCACTTTAGAATTAGCGACGAATTATTCATACAATATAAAGTACTTATTAAAGAAAATATAACTTCTATATGTATCTTGCCTTTATATTATACTCGATGTAATAATTTATAAGAGAGAATCATTTTCTACTTTATATTTTACATCCTTACAAATTACATTCATTTTAGTTGCTCTAGGTATGGTAATAATAACGGTAGTGTAATTTATTTTATATATTTATTTATACAATAATCATTATAATAAATTATATATATAATATATATTTATATTATGCGTGTGTAGTGATAATATATATTGCATAGAAATAATGTTTGACACGATTTTGGCGAATAGATTGGCTAAATTATGCCTTGTGACTCACACAATTAATTGCAACTGATACTCACCACACTCTTGCTATCTTTTGATTAAAATCACCGTCGAGCCTCTATATTTTAATTTTGGACTTTGCTTTCTTTCATTCGTAGATAAGAATATGTGCTCTATTAAAAAGTAGCAAATTTCTATTTCATTCGATAAATTATCAATACAAATTCTGTTGAAAAATACATAATTTGCAACAGAATATTTCTACATGTAAAAAGATAATTTGAAGAGAATATCTTTTGAATTACAGTAGCATTGTTAGATGAAAATATTTATTGTATTTATTTTTATCGTTTAAAATAAAAAATTTTAATACGTAACGAAGATGTTGCTACTTCTTAATATACACAACTGTTAGTTCGCTCTAATATTATTATACTTCTTAATAATCTTACCTAGAAGAACGTCTGTCTCACATTTAATTATTCAATACAATAATCATAAAGTATATGTAATAAGTAAAATTCTTAAACCCGAGGCGATAGTTCTATACATATACACTGATCTTTTTTAGTAGGTTGAAATACCTAAACAACAGTTTTACTTTTAACAGACACACAGTCACACTTAGTGTCATTGAGCTGATCGTATTACATCTAATTGGTTTTCAATCTATTTCATTATAATCATAACACAAAGATGAAAAGTGTTTTACTATGATATGAGCTATACAAACATAGGCAACTGTTAAAAAAAAATTCGATGAACGTGCTCTGGAAATATTGCTTCTATATATCGCATAAATGACATAAAAGGAGAAATGTGTGTTCACGTACAAAAGAACAACTTACATATTTATATACTTAAACGCCATCATTTGAGCTATTACTGGGATTAAATACAAGTATTGCTATTCCTAAATTTATAATATATCAAAGAAGAATTTTCAATTGTTTAGGAAAATGTTTTTGATTACTATAAATATTAGTGAACACGATAATTTTTGAAACACTTTCTTTTGGCACTAAAATATTGTACGATATATATATATATATATATATATATATTAAAAAAAAAAAAAGAAACGGTATTATAAATAATGCAATGAATATGCAACTGATCGTACAAAGTTTCTGGCAATTCAGCATCGTTACTAATGATTCATAAAATTATTTCTATTATGTACTTTGCATATTCGTGTATATTATATACATGAGATTCTAGTAATGCAACAATATATCTAACTAAAAGTTATACGCGACAAAATATATCCTTAAAGAATAAATAGTGAAACAATAACAAGTTAAAAATCTTACATGTAGATAAAAATATTCTCTCTCTATATATATATTTATATAAATTTAAACATAGTTGCATCAAGACCCCACATAGATTGATAAATAGCACTATGTTACAGATTACCGCGTGCGAAACGGAAAAGGAAACCATTATAAAATAGGATTTTTATTGTATCTTATCAAACTACCCGAAAACTGACGCTTAAACGCTTATTTGGCAATAATTATATTTCACCTAAATATTTCTCCCTTTATGCCTCGGAGCAAATCTAAATGTTGCACATACGTGTAATAGTAGTTGAATGACAAGATGCACAAATTTGTAAAGAAATAGAAACAGTACAAAAAAATAAACATAATCACAGTTGAGTTGGCAGGCAGGTGGGCAAATGCAGGCGTATTATTGGACAGGCTCGCTCGACATGCGCTTCATCGCTCTTTTTTCTTTCTCTTTTATACATGATTTTTGTGTTACTTGGTCGACATTATATTTCAATAGCCTGCTAAGCCCGTTTCATTGACAGACTCATTCTTAAACGTAATCATTAGTTCCAGGACTCGTTAAAGGTTCCTGAGCCTATTGAAATTAAACAAAAATTATACAAAATACATTTATATCGAGATTGAATGAATAAATGAAGAAAAAGTATGTAAACAACATACGCAATTCTTGCTTAACGAAATGATACATCACACACAGTAATTACCTCTTCTCCAACCGTAGCAGTAGGGAGTGGAAACCTATTCTTTTCAAGACTAAATTGATCTTCTGTGGTTTTCCTATACACAGGATTATCAAAGTTCATACTCGTTACATTACGATGAAGATAATGCCTATAGCATAATACTGCCACTAATGCAAGGAGTAACAGCCCTAAGGATGCCACGCCTATCACTATACCAGCGACTAAACCAGGATCTGTGGATTCAGACGTCAGATCATCTTTTCCATCTCCATCTGCCGAATGTGTTGGATCTAAAACAAATTGAGATGAAAGAAGTAAAAACACGGAGCGAGCTAGAAATAAAACTGACTAATTAAAGAGCTACGATCATCAGAAACACATAATATAAAATACACATAAAACCATTATAATGTATAACCATTTTTAGCAATTTATAAAATTAACATGCCTCTCGTGTAACAGTACGCACATTGTTGTTAATATAAGACTGCATAAATTATAAACCAAACCCAAATGTTTTTGATCAATTGATTATGAAAATATATAACCGAACGATATGGAATTCGTGCAAATATACTTACGGGTAGTCGTAGACACGTTGAGGGGTTCAAGTCTCTTGAATGGTTTGCTAATTTCTTGCGTTGTAGGTGCTACAGTTGTACTTACTGGATATCATCCCATATTCATGCAACATCGACGCAAAATAATTATAACAAGTAATAAAATAATAAATGTACACGAGCATGATAATCGTATAATTTATTACGAAACAAATGAATTGATTGATGCACCTCGATAACGATACAATAATAAAAAAAAAAAAGACTTTTAACATGCTTTACTAAAAATGCTTTACTTTTGTTTGTGTACTTAAATCGTAAGCATTATTCCTATCACAAGATAGCATGCAATACCCTAACTCTTCGAGTCGTTGAACTCGACTTTATTCTTTCGACTTCAATCAATACATGCATGTAATAAATATATGAGAAAAATAATCGACATGGTCGATATTGCTTACCTTTCTCCACACACATTAAACCGTCCGGTAACAATCTTAGGCCATCCGGGCAAGCACAACTAAGAAGAGGTGATTTCGAATTAATTCTTGGTGCTGGTAAACACAAGTGACTGCAATGGCCATTCACAGCCTGACACTGATTCATTCCGTCTGGCTGTCTGTACGGATGATACACGTGAACGACCATTGGATATTTCAGAGTTCGAAGCGACGTTACAGCTTCGACAGATTTGCCAGTGAATTTATTTGCTTTAAATATCGCCTCCTTATCCCAGTCGGTCCAATATACGTAATCCTCAAAAGTCGTAATACTGAAGGGATGCCTCAACACTTCCGGAGAATACAGAACCGTTCGTATACCTGAACCATCGTAGTTGCACGATCCAATTATATTCAGCTTTGCATCTACCCAGTATATTTTCTTGCCGATCAAGTCCAGAGTCAGTCCATTTGGCCACTGTACGTCATGATCGACTATTACCTGCAAACAATAAACCCGGCATATTAGAAACTTGATTGTTACATTAACTCTGGAAATATCTAAATTGACTTTAATATAAAAGAATTGAAGAAAAAATGAATTTCCTCGATAGGAAGTTACTTTATCTCGTTTTATCTGTCATTATCATTTTTTTTTTTTTTTTTTTTTTTACTATCTATTGACTCTAAATAAAATATCAGAGATTAGAGGTGAAACGTATACACTTGAAATCATATATTCACGAAAGCAAGAAATGCTTATAGCCATAAGATTTCAATATGTTGAAAGGAAAGTCGGCCTCCTAAAAAGATTCGTGAAAGATTATTTCAACGACTCAGACTCATTCTTTCTCCAATCTCATCGTAGATCTACCGTTCGATGAGATCCGTCCATGCCCGCTTTTTCTATGCGGGCTTCGTCGCTCCAATCGGTCCAAAACATCCAACCCTCCAATGGATTCAGAGCTATCGCTCTAGGTTCTTGCACCTGATCTCGAATCAACGTTTTCCTCATATTACCCTCGAAATTGGCCAATTCTATGGTATTCTTCTGGGAATCAGTCCAATAAATATGACTATATATCCAGTCAACGGCAAGTCCATCCGACGTTGTTAAACCATCGTTAATCACAACTGTACGCTCGTTGCCTTCGTCTATCGGAGCTCTAAACAATGACACACAACAAATATATATTGCGGATTCTGATGCATTTCAATTTAGCGCGTGGCTTACGAATGACTCGAAATGTTCGTGATCCGATTACAAAAAACGTTCGATCGCTGTAGCTCTTACTTATAGATCTTCTTTTCGCTGCTGTCACTCCAGAAGATCATGCCCGTGCGAAAAACGAAATCCAAGGCCGCGGCCATTTTCGTATCTTTCACTATATTCGTCATTTCCAAACGATCCAGCGCCACTTTTCTTATGTCGTGTCTTCTGGTAAAAAGTAGGCTGGCGTGACCTTCCGCCGCCTTGCAGCGAGTATGGTTCCTGGGATCTTTAAGGTAACCCGGGGCGCAACTGCACTTGAAGCTGCCCTTCTCGTTCAAACAGAACTGGGAACAGCTGCCCGGTTCCAAGCATTCGTCTATATCTGAAACGAGAAATACAAATATCTTTTAAACACGGTCTCTCTCTCTCTCTCTCTCTGGTCACGAAAATTTCATTATTTTTATTCTTCGTTAGAAAGTATTTGCAAGGAAGAAAGAAGGAGCGTCCCATTGAAACGTCGTAAGAGCGTACTCGTTAGTTTCTCATGGAGTTTCGTGAGATGTGATAGGAAGAGGGTTGTGAAGAAAGAAAGAAAAGTGGGAAGATGCTCACATCCAGGCGAGCGAGGAAGCACTCGCACGTATGACGGGGAAGAAAAGAAAAAGTGAAGTGCGAGCTTTTCCCTAGAGAACCTTATAGTCGCGTCGAAGACTCATCCGTGCGTTGATCGAGTTACCTTTATTTTGTGAACACATTCCGCATCGAATCGTAATTACTTGCACGTCACTTAAATCGCAAATTAATCACTTGTCTACAATTAATCTGCAGATTTTTGTGCATTTGTGGGAAATTTTTTAAAGATGCGAATGAAAATGTTCAAAACACGTTACTCGCAGTGTAAAATCTATGAAATCTTATGAATAAATGAATATTGTATTAATAATAATAATAATATTATAGCAACAATATCCTTACGCATACTCTTATGTTGTTATTCATACATTATTGCCGAGAGCCGTTCGCTCCGTCATTGTCGCGTTTTCCAAACACCGCGCCGCCGCAGCTGCACCGTCAACATGCATTTTAATGAATTCAAACACGCGAACGAATTAATAATAAACAATGAAAAATGATTAATATTTTAGCCGTAGCGACATTCAACATTGACATCGATATATCGTTGAATCTCGTGCACCTTACCGTCGCAGGTTCTATTGTCAATCAGCCTGTATCCTGCGCTGCAATCACACCGGAAGCCGATTGGCAGATCGATGCAAATTTGCGAACATCCGCCGTTGTTCTTCAAACACTCGTTCACGCCGCAAAGATCTTCGTTCTCGTCCTCCCAGCCGATGCAATCACGGTTTTTGTTGCACACGCTGGAAAGAGGGATACACGAGCCCTCGCTACATTCGAACTGTGTCGACGGATCGCAAACGGTGGTTTTGCTGGTACAATTCTTCTCGTCGCTGCAGTCCGCGCATTCTGGCTTACCGTTGCAGTATAAGTGGCCTGAAAAATATTTACTTACGTAACATCAGTAGTGCGGAAAATACACACAGAGAAGAAACACGACAAGCTCTGACGATCCTGTGTCAGTTGATGGCTAAAATGAAATTTACTGCTAAAAATTAATAATCAAAACGTGTTCCAAATGTATTCAACGAATATGCCAAATGTTGCAGAATAATTAGGGAAAAGAGACTCTTTTGAAATTCTCTCTTGGAAATTAGGGTGACCGGCACGCGTGACTTGATTACGCGATATTAATCATCGGTTGCATTCCACCAGTGTATACTACGCGTCTCATTTATCAAAATTACTGACGAAAATATGTATTACACGTACCCTTTGCGGACGTATTAAACGTTTCAGCGCAACTACGAGGAAAGGGTTTTACTTTTTCTCTTTTTTTTTGTAAACTTTCTACTCCGAATTAGGGTATATGCATCTGATATGTGTACGTTAGTCGCGCGTTATACAACTGTGAAAAGTAGCGTGTAGTATCTCTGTCGAGCGTTACGGAAAAGGTAACTCGTTAAATTCTCTCGTAACTATGCTTACCTGATATACAATTACGACGATCCTCGCATTGGAACTGATCCGGCCTGCACGTTACATTATGACACTGTTTTGGCAACTCGTCGGCCCCGTTCGGACAATCTTTCTCACCGTCGCACACCCAACTCTTGTGTATGCACGTGAAATCATCGTTACAGTCAAAGTCCTCGTTCTTGTTGCAATGGCTCGGTTGTTCGCCGTTCAAATACTAAAAAGAGATTTCATCTCAAGTCTTTCGCGTTCTCCTTCCAGGAACGAACAGGTCGTCGTTTCTCAATTTTTCCAGACGATTCTCTCGTCTATTTCTCTGACATCGTGTCTGACAACGTACGTGGAAAATTCAACGTGCAGAGATCGAAGGTATGCTAATTTCGAAGATACCGTCGCCGAGCAAATGATCAATGAACGTGTACGTTCACTTTTGAAACACACGAGACACATGAACGATACGAACGATCATTCGTATTACAACGAAACGAATTCGACAAGAAATAATTCGAGAGAAAAGGTTCGAAAATGAGACAAATCTTACGTTAAACTGTACGTTGACTCGATCGAATTAAAAAATTCACACAAGTAACTCGAGTAAGTGTTAATCAGCCCGCTTTCGCTGTTCATTATCTAACATAAATTAACATACTTTCACGAAAAAAAAAAAAAAACGAAACTAAAGTCGGATGAATTTTTCCGTTCAAAATGTGAAAGACTGAAACTGATAAAATTACATTAATTTCTTTGTACTCGTAGTGGCGAATTGATCCTGTTGTATTTCGAATCGTTAAAAAATTTGTCAAATCGATCGGATTGGAGGGAAGAGAAAGTTAGTGTGTTACGTGCAAGAAAATGAAACGTTTTTTGATCGATGGTCTGCTTGTTTTACCGTGCATCCGATTTCATCGGCTCTGTTTGGACAATCGGAGTCACCGTCGCATCTCCATCGCGACGTTATGCAATGATTCTTTGAACAGGCGAACTCCAACGGGCCACAGGTGACCGGTTTGCAATCTTTCTCGTCGCTGCCGTCCCCGCAGTCGTCGTCGCTGTCGCAAACCCACGATTTCTGGATGCAGTGCTTGTTTGCGCACGTGAACTCGTCGGATCGACAGGTGTCGTCTGGAGAAGACGCGTTTCACGTATAAGAAGCGGAATAAATAGACACAGTGAGAAGCGATTTCAACGATCTACGCACACGTGACAACCGCTCGCTCTCGGCAAATCCATATTCTAACATAAACGTGGAATTTTATATAATAATCGAAAGATATTTTTGTAATATCTGTACATCTTTCCACATGTATCGAAATTTAGTTCGAGATAAGTTATCAAAACGTCGCGTTGAATATGTATATTAACGCCGAAAGTTCGATAAAAATCTGACGGGACTTGATAAAAATTCGATGAAAGGCCAAATGGAAATTATTCGACAAAAATTGCAATTCGCGATTTTTAAAGAACATCCTCTCGTTTGTTGGGAAAGAAAATTCAACTCGTGCCTCTTTCGTTTATTACCAACGCGATGTTTATTCATATCGCGCGTAAAAGTCGTAGACCATCTACGTTTCTTGAAATCTACATTTCCAGTAATCTTCTCTTAGATGTTCACGGTAACTCTCTCGTTTCAGAAACTTTTCAGAGAGCCAAGAAAGCCGAAGGTCGAAAAATGTAAATCAGTTTCCAATGTTGGAATGGTAGAAAACATTTTGGTGAAAAATTATTCAGCAGCATTCTTAAGAAAAATTAAAAAATGGTGCTATTGTCATGTAATAATAATGAAATATTTAATATTAAAATGTCAGGCAGGTGATCTAAGACTTCCACGCGTCAATTTCTTCTCGTTATTCCTACAGTCTTAACAGATAAAGCGATAAAATATTATACGACATTTAAGCAACAACAAAAAAAAAAAAAGCACGAAAAAATATATGCAATATATACGTGGAAACGTGCAGGCAACGTCTATCTATCTGAATATCCACGATACGAAGATAAAACAGAAAAACTAAGGAGAAAGACGTATAAGTTGGCTAAAAGGAAACTCGAAACGTGGAGAACCGAGTCGTAAAGATCAAGAACCTCTAACCTTTGATCGTGTTAAATCTAGTTTTTGTAAAAAAAAAAGAAAAACTTCGGTTCTCGATTGCCGTGTCGCGAACACCACGACGCGTAGTAAATTATGCAAGAAGATATTTGCACTTTCGAGAGGACGTGGCGGAAGGAATAAGTTTCTTAGCATATAGTCGCGTAATTAAACGGCGTAATTAACCGGTCCTTGATCAACGACAAGCGCATACCGCCACAACGACGTTGCCTCGCATTAAGTGCATGGCATTAACAGCAAGAAACTACTAGCTTGCTCGTACAACGAGCCTACAAATCAGGGGTTGAATCGTTCGTTATCCCCCGTAGACGAGTTTTACTCGTCTCGATGGAATAGCACGAACACACTCGCCAACGAAAAAATCACGTGTTCTGCGAGCACGCTGTACTCACGTAACACCGATTACTCTCGCTGAAATCAAAAATGTTAAATTTTCCACGGTGACACGTGTGCATATACGATTAAATAAAATCTCGTCGTTTTCAATCCTTTGCGGTTGCTACGTGGAATTCCTTTTTTCTTTTTTTTTTCTTTTTTTTTTATTCTTGACTATTCCCTTTCAGTTCGTTATTATTTTCTGTGCCTTCTAAAATTCCTGATTTTCTACTTTGACATTTCGGTAAAATCAGCAAAGTGTGTTAATATTGTGCGAGAAAAGCTCGCGTAATTTCTCGAAAAGAGGAGAGAATTGGAATTAAATACATGGAATATATAGAGTGACTCTAAGTATATGACATTCGTATATAAATATAAGCTCACAAATGCCGGTATTAAAAAGTCATAAAAAAAATATAAAATGACGAGAGATTGGTTGTTCGTTCGACGAGATATCGGATTTCAAAAATTCAAGAGACATTTTCATTTTTCACAACGATCTGATATCAGCTCGAGGTTGAACACTCGACGAGATTGAAACAGAATTGTCCGTATTGTTCGTATTTTCATTCGAATAATGAAATATAATTTCCGTTAAATACGATTAAAAGTAGAAGAATTTAAAATTGCATCGATAAAGAGCAAGCGAAAAACGTCAGATTTTTCCCAACCCCTGTCGTATAATTTATCAAATTAGCAACGAGATGCTTTGTTGTTTGCTCGATCATCGTTTACTCTTGAAAAGGGTTCGGCCTCTGCAAAAGCTTTCCAACGGCGAGAAATCAAATAGGCGCGAAGGCGTGAAAAAGCTATTTAAAAGAATTGATTGTTGGAAGAGGTGAAAACGTTCTTTGGAAAGACAATTACGAAGTTATTACCGTCCGATAAACGGCGGAAAATCGCCGAAAGAAACGATGCAATCATTTAACAAAGGCGGTAATTTCACAAAACGATCCCCTCGAATTTTATTACGAACTTGGCCGATATTTATATTAGTTCGGGTTCGATTCAAGTTGTCACGCGGTACAAGCCGAGTTTATTTGATCACAGAATTCACTCGTATTGATTTCTTTTAATTTCAGCAACAGTGTTCGCGAATTCTTTGTGCAAGTTTTCTTGCGACGTCAATTAATTGCCTCTCCTTCAAAGGTTCTTCGCGAATAAAAATCCTCTGACCTGAGCGAAACGATCAAAGGATCAAAGAGACCGTCTCCCTGTTAATTCAGGTTAACATTCGTTTAAATGATACATCAAACGAAAGACCAATCAATCATTATTTCTAATTAAGAGAAAACTGTTCTTTTCTGATTTAATCGTCGTCGTTGCAGTTTTTCGTTTCCAAATTTTTAACGCAAGAATGTTGAAATTCACTTTATCTGAAATTCCAACGAGCACTGCTCTCTGGATATTTGATACATTTTTACATATCAGATGCCTTCTCTGTGTGTTTGTATGTGTGTGTATATCTCTGCTTGAAATTTTGCAGAAATACGTGTAAAAATGTATAAAAATCTTTAGCACCGAGAGAGGCTGGAATATTTCAAACTGCGTTACGTTTGCGTATCGCGTTCTGCGTCCGCGTCTCTTCGAGTTCCACGAACAATCCTTCATGCGAGCAACAATTGTAAATACACGCATAAATGGGAGTAAAGTTCTTTGAACGGCAAAGGATTGAATAACGTTGGCAGGCCATTGAAGAAGTGAAGGAAAAAAACACAGCAGAGAGAAACAACTACGGATACAACAGCGTTAACACGATAACAAGACCGCGAATCATTGCGACGAACAAAATCGATCGGTGTCTTTGCGATGAAAAATTCAGGAAATGCATATATATATATATATATATATATATATATATATATACACATATCGTAGCTTGTGCAACCTGGCCACGAAGAGTCGGTCGTCTAAAGCTTTCCCAAGGAAACCAAGCGTTTTTCGGAAGGAAGAGTTCCGCTGACAAATTTGCTCGGGCATAACTCGAGGTTACTCCGCGCTGAAGAAAGTTATATATTTACATGGGGAAATACGCTTCCACGATGACATCTCGAGTTAGTTTTTAAAATTGGACAAATCTCTGCATGCGAGACGATTTGAATGAGAAAAAGAGGAAAAGGAGAATTGGACGAGTAAAAGATCATATAAAAATAAGAATAGCATCAGCTTGGCTTGCTAAGAGAGTCACATACCCGAGGGGAATAAATTTTTGAAGAAACGCTTCGCTTTGAAATAGAAAAAATTATTAATTTTTACTTTTACTTTAACCTCTTGCGCTGAAATGACGTGCCACGCACGTTGAGAACTTTTTGTCCCAAAATTGCAATATTTTCTCAGTTCTAAGTATATTTAAGTATAACCCAGGCAAATGAAAAATTTATTACTTCTCTCTTAATAATTTCTATCCAGTGATAGGATCCATACGGACAAGTTCAGAAAGAAAGAATTATTATATACGGTTTGGTCGCTCGTTATGGTCCGCAATCAGTTGTCAGCGCAAGTGGTTAATTTTTATACCCTGACAAATAATTTACTCTTACTCGTTCATTAATAATTAATCAGTTTTCGTATGTGTCTTTTTAAAAATAAATGAAAAATAAAATACGAGAAACTGGAGGATGTAATTGAAAAGGAAAAATGCATTATCTACGATCTGGGAATCGTGCGGTTGCGTAAGGGGAAACTAATTAGGAGAAAATGAAAACGATCCTCGTAATCGTAACAATTACATTTAGAGCGTGATAAAAAGGGTAGCGATGGTGCCGCAATATCCGTTGGACGTTGCAGGATTTGCGTACGTGCAACAATTGTTAATTAGAGGGAAGCATGCAGCATGCTACGATCGCGAAAGCACACGACGTTGCTCCATATTAATCCTTAAAATACCAGAATAGCCGGATAGCCAATTCTCTGTTGTTTCGCTTCTGTTCTACCACCGGAGTCCAACGTGGAGTCCGACGATTATAACTTTTAATATCCACCCTAATAAGCGCGTCATGCGAGAAACACGTCTGGCATAATATTAAAGAAATTAACACGGTTAAGATCTCTTACAACTGGATTATTCTATCTCGCTCTTGGAAGAAGTATCGCGAAATTGTTTCAAGAAGAAACTTTTGAAGAGCGAAGCTTCGAATTTATTCTAATCAGTTCAAGATTGGAAAAAAAAATGAAAAGAAAAAAGAGAATTTTTAGGAGTCTAAAAATAAATAGGAAGGACCTATGGAGTATTGTAAGTAAAGTTTCAAATTTATCGCAATCAGGCTGAAGTTGAATCGCGTTTCACACAAACTGACCAAAAAAAAAAAGAAGAAGAGAAAGAACAGGACAAAACATCTGCTCTTGAAACTTTTATGAAAGAAACAAAAAAACACGTGGCAGCTTAAATTTTTAGAAAATTTACACGATACACCGAATTTTGCAACATCGTTGCAAAACGAAACGCGATCATCAATTATTCAGATTCATCGTGTCGTCGAACGTTCATTAAATGCTTTTTCGCGGCGTTCGTTAACCGGTATTAATTCTCTTGTAGCAGCGACGATGCGCGAGCTCAATGGAAGGTAAGCAAACTAATTACTCAAATGTTTTTGCCTTCGCTGTATCTTGCCCGAGTTTTTATTCAAAGCGTTAAATATTCGACACAATGGACCTTGCAACTGCGAGTGCTATCTATCTAGCAACGAAGAATTTAAAGCCGTAGTTTAAACGCCCCACAGGAGGGCAATTCGAGAATGAGTTATTAACAGTGAATTTTTTTTTGCATTTCTTCAAACGAAAATTTAACTTTCTATTATAATTTATTTCTTTCGCGAATAATCATGTTAAAATCGAATGAATTGTTGGATGATCATGTCTTTGAAAGCTTGTTTAAACCAAGTATAATAACCTTTTGGGCTTCCTCCACAAAAGTCAAAAATTCACTTTTTGAATAATAAGAATTAATCGTGTGTCACAGAGGTAGGGCATCAGGATTTTAGAGATGCTTAGGACATGGTCAAAGAAAGATTGAAAATCACTGATCCAAAGCACCGACAAATCTACAACAAACCTTAGAACAGTTTAACTACTTTTTACTATTTCAAATACCAAAAAAGACAAGAAACGAGCAGACAGGAAAAAAATAATAGAGATTTCTAAAGTGCCCAATTTGCTTTTTTAAAAACGTAAGACTGGAAGGAGAAGAGTAGTAAAGGGAAAGCATGCTCGTTAAACCCTTTCCTTTCTTTTTTTCCTTTTTTTTTTTCTTAATCTCGACTGGTAAAGTGAAGCACGTGTTATATAACCGACAGAACGAGATCAATCTGATCCCGATTAAACGAGTTGGCCAAGAGTACGTTTTGACTAAATTACGTAGTCGTACTTATGTTAATACCCCGTTTAACTTGTTACGGGAACTTCGAACCGTAATAAACGATTAATTGAACTTTCTCGTGCTCCCGTCCGGAGAATATAAGTGACTCGAGTGACCACACAAAATGGAAAATTAACATAGACATTCCGTTTCGCGCGGTTATACGTTGCGAATTAACGTCGGAAATTAATACGGGGGGATTATTTGAATTTCATCGTATCAGTCGAGGGTTTAACACATTGATCGCCAATAACCTGCTTGATTTAAGATTATTCCGCGGACATCCGGGGTTAAATATACAGAACACGTGGGTGTATACCGTGGAATTATATCTCTTTGATCAGTGTACACACCATTCACAGGATAGAGGAGCTTACGTTCGAGTGTTCCGCGGTTTCCGAATGCTTGCACCAGCTCGTTGGCCGCGGCATAATTCATCGATTACGACAGAGAAGAAGAACAGAAAAGGACATAAATGAAAAATAGGAAATCGAATCCTTCCTTTTTTTCGGCGCGCGATTTTTCTCTTTTATGGAGAGCTCGATGTAACCAGGAAACGTACAACAAATATTTCATCCCGGCCTAGAAACGTGCTCGCTCTGCCCGAGTGGGTGGACCTCTCGAAAGTTTGCGCGTTTTATCGAGAGAGAGAGAGAGAGAGAGAAAGAGAAAAAACAAAACTGACAAATACGAATTTGCTACTGACTTATGCAAAACCGACCCTGGAACCACGGTTCAACCCGGCGTTGAACGTTGAAAAATATTCAATAATTCATCGTTTAACCGGGCAAATACAGCATTAGCATATTGAAAAAATGCATGAAGTTAGAATTATGTTGTACGTGTACGTATCACGGCGCGATTTTCTAATATCGAATCTCTCAAAAGAACAAATCCCGATCCAAGTCTGTTGTACGTCGTTGAAAAGGGGAAAGTTCGGACGTGCCCTTGCGAGGAATCGTTCTTTTACAATTAGTTTTTTCGCGAATCGCCGGATTACTTCGTATTCCTCGGCACGTGCAACTTTGACGATCTCCTATCGGTAACAGGAGAAAGTTCAAGGTAAAACGTATTCCAACAATTTACGATTCTAAATACGATTGTGAGTCAATGTGTTTCGAGGATCTATATCCGTGGTTCCAAATGGAATTGGGGCAACTTGATTCTTTAAGGGGAGGAAATTCGAAAATGAGCTTTTTGCTTTCGTTTCTTCAAACGAAAATTTAAGTTTCCAATTTTCTTCTTCCATTAGTTAATGGCCTCTTAGCTTTCTCCACATAAAAAATTCACTTTTTGAATAATAAGAAAACGTATCACAGGAGTGGTGCTTCAGGATTTCAGAGATAGCTAAAAGAAAAAATTGAGAATCGCTGATTTATACTTTCTATTAATTGCACTACGGTTTCTTCTGCGTATATAATTCTTCTATAATAATAATATAATATTTCTATAATAATATTACAATATTTTTATAATAATTTAATTCAGAACGAATCACTACATATTGCTTTTACAAACCATACTGTATCACTTTTATAAACTACGCTTTTTTTTCTTCCCTCCCCTTCCCAAAAAAGTTAAATCTTTAACTCTTTAAACTTGCTATACTTTCTATTTTCTAAAATTCTTAACACATTGTCGGCCGCTGTCACGTATGCGTGACTTCTTTTTTGGACAGCGGTTATCGGCCGGTCACGTCACGAAAATGCACCACTATTCTCGCAAGACGTATATAAAAATGATTTCAAGCCTCGAGTTCCAACACGTGCTTCTGAAAACTGTTCCGTTGCTTGCAAGATACACTACTTACTTGGTTCATGACGTGGCAATTGTTATTTTTTGGAAAGAAAAAAATTAACATCGATCGATCGCACCCGAAATTAACTGAGAATTAAATTACGGGCGACCTGGTTGCAAATTCTCTAAATTGTCTACACGCGAAGGACATGTGAAAAACGTAGAAATATAAAAGCTGACTTTCAATGAATATAGCGTAATTATTAACTATCCTACGAACGTAGTAAAATCTACGCGACACATAAAGATGAGAAAAATATGCGGCCGTCGAAGTGTTAAGCGATAGCGCAAAGGGAGGATCGAGGATCAAAGCAACGTGTAATTCAGCACAGGTGAGAGAGGAAAAAAGAAAAGGCAAGCGTTACGTGAAGAAGCGTAAAGCGTAAAACAGAGCTCCTGTGCAGAATCTTACTGCACTCAGCCTCGTCGGAACTGTCCGAACAGTCTTCATGGCCGTCGCACATCCAAGCGAGTGCCACGCATTCGCCATCCCCCGAGTGACACGTGAACTGATCCGCCGTGCAATTCTTCATCCCTACAAGATGGACAATCGATTGGACTCCGATTTTCATTCGTGACAAAATGCCAGCCGCACCGCGCGCGGCCAGAAATCCCCTCTTGCCAGTGCACAATGCCATTCGACGAGATCTATTCTCGTTTCGATAGAGAGCGAGGAGAGCTGTCTCGAGAAGTCTCGCGAATTGCATCCCCTGGGTCAATTGCATTTCACAAAAAAAAAAAAAAAGAAATTTCTCCCGTTCGTTCAAAAAATGTCACAACACACAGCCACGACAACGAAAATGTTTCTTTCCTTCTCCTTTTTTTCCCCATTTTCCCTCTCACACCGAGTCTCGAACGAAACTCGTTCGAGTTTGACGAATTTCCAGTGATTTGAATTTCACTAAAAGCGGTTGTGGAGAGCACGGGTTTCACACGCGATTTGAATATTCTTCTCGAAAGTTTCTCCGCTCGTCGGTTTTCGTTAGTCAAAGTCGGTCAACGGACTACACTACCCGGGTAGTCGTTTTGAATTCATATAGAAGCTAATCAACTCGAAGGCTCGATATACGCGTTACGAGTCGCCGAATTTAAGTTGGGAATCTTGGTATTACGTTACGGGTCGGTGACCCGCGTGTCCCGTACTCCAGTCTGAACATCGATCGTCCATTTTTCCAAATTTACGAGACCTCGCGAATTCGCGGGGCGAGAATGAACTTTCGAAAGAACGTTGGCCTACGGCTGATGTCGCTCCTTGTGCAATTAACCGCACACGCGGAAGCTTTAAATTATTACCGGAAGATACGCGTAGCTAACACGTAGTCCGCCAGTGTACCTGTTAATAGATAACCCAAGTCGCGGTTCCGGGAAAGTTAGTGCCAGAAGTGCTTCGACTTATTTCAATGAGCTTAGCTTTCCGTTCTGTGCCTGCTTAGCGTCAACAAAGTGAATACACACACACACACACAGGCGTGCAATAATAACACACTATTTGCTCGTAAATTTAGACGAAAACGGAAAAAAGATATTGGAAATACGTACGAGACATACGTCGTCAGAATCACGTAGATATGAAAATAAATAGAAAAAGCAACAAAGATAAATAAAAAATAAACGCGTTTTCGATCCATGTATCCATCGATTTGTTTAAAGAATCATCGAATAAGTAAAAAGAATAACATCGACGGGGGAATTGAAATAACGAATAAACGATGGTTGATACTGAAAAATGAAAAAATAAAAACTGAAAAAAAAAACCACTGGAAAAGCGAATAGCAAAAACGTCGAACAGTTGCCGTGCCAAAGAACTGAACGACAATTTGTCGAGTGACAAAAGATCTCTTTAGATGTCAAATATTTTTTTAGATTGCACGACTGTTAACTGTTTCTTTTATTTGTCAGTCTGACGTCTTAATGCCTTCGTTTATTGTATATTCAAAAATCCTTCTGCCGTAGATCAACTCGAGTGTTGAAAAACTACACAGATAGAGTCGAAGCAACCGTGCCACTTTATCGCAAAAGCTTGTCGCCAAAAATTCCATCCAGAACAGTTCGTGACGAAGAGAAAAGGAGAAGAAAAAAATAATACCGCGAACCCCGCGGCAAAACTCGATGAAATCCCGGCTGGCGGAATTCTGGGAACCCGATATTTACTTTCCCATGGCAATTTATTTCCTTCCGGTGGCCGAGTCGCGATTCCGCTTTGATGGGGGACGCAATTTGGGTTTCAACTGGCTGAGGGGATGCAATTTGCGATTCCAAGACATTTTCCAGACTCTTTTATTCCACCATGGATTAAATCCCCACTCCCAACCCACCCTCTCCCGTCTGTCGCCTGTGTGTTCCGTAGTTTTCCCTCGTTTCTTTCCATTTTTCTTTTCTCCGCCCTCTCTTTTCGTTTTTCACTCGAAGAGTTCCCCTTGGCTCCTTCCCTGGCTCGTTCCAGCGATCAACCTGCGACTCATCGATAACTTACTGCGGCAATTCTTCTCGTCCAGGTCGTTGGTGCAGTCGAGCTGATGATCACACAGCCAGCTTTTCGGTATGCATTCCCCCTGGCTGCACTCGAACTCGGTTTCGCTGCACGGTTTCGGCCCTTTCGATATCGCAATTCATTTCATCATTTCTCGTGGCTCACGGGACCCATTCTCTTTTTTTCGCGAGGAATCAGCCCGCGACGCGCGCGAACGGAGGCAAGTTTATATACGCAACGTACTGTCTCGCCAACGATTTATCAGCAGGCTGATTTATTAATCGCCGGATTTGTTCAACTCGGCGATTCCGAGCAAGCCTGTTTTCTGTCTCGCGTTGTGAAAGTGTGAAAAGTATCATTCTTTCGGTTTGAAATACGTGAGATTTGAAGAACATGGTGATATACTGAAAGTACAAAACAATTGCAGCAAATATTCTGATTGAAAAGGACAGAATACGACGATAATAAGTCTAGATAGTCCTCTTAAAACTCTCTTTCTCTCTTTCATCCGACTCTCTTCGACAATTTCACAGTACGGAGGGAGAAGTATCGATAATCGTAGCTGCCAGTTTCCATAGAAATTTTTTTTTTTCCACGAGTACTACTGATGATCTCAATATTTTTGTTTTATCACTGCGTCTGAATTGTGATTATTATTAGATGGAAGGAGAAACAACCACAATAAACGATAGAATTGTATAACCTTTATAAATTTTTAATTTATAAATAATATATCTATTATATTATGTAATTTATTAACTTTCAATTTTTAATTTATCAATAAAGGAGATATTTCCCAGAGTGTAAAAATTACTTTTTAAATACTAATTTAACGATATCCGTAGCACACTTTGACTAATAGAAAAACAACATTGATACGAGATTACGCAAAACTTTTGCAATTTACCAGCGACATGACGAATTCTCGACAACGATTTAGCAATAAATGTTTCCGTTACTACACCGAATATCAATGGATTTTGTACTACATCTATCGATACAAAGGATGTAGCGAGTAAAGGATAATGAAGGCGAACTCAAACCACAACATCGCACGTGCGACTTTGCCAGAGAATTTTGTGAAATGAGTTTCCATTCCGCACTGTCGTCGCAGAAATTCTTGGAAGCTCTTTAGAATAGCTCTCGAAGAAGGGTATAACTAACGAGTACAGTGTCTTTTGGATACTCGAACGTTTACGTAACGCGAATTCGTTACTCTCGTTTACTTCTGTTTCGCGAATTTTTCGTGAAAAGTCATACCACGTGTCGACTTTGCCTCGACGATTTCTTCGATCGTGAAAAATAAAGGAGGAGAGAAGGCCGATCTCTTCGATAAAATAAAAGATGAGAGAAGAGTGATTCGGCCGCGTTTTAAAAATGCATACGAGAGGGGCTGTGTAAAAGAAGATCAGCCCCTCTTGTAACCACCCTCTTGGAAGCTGATTAAATTTTAGAAAACCGTTAGATACGGGATATTACAAGTTGCTTAACTTTTTAACAGAGCTGTTAATTTTAGAACAACGACCCGCGCGCAACTCTCCCGGAGCATGAGAGCACTTGATAACGTACCTTTATAAAATCCTTCAAAAAGACATAAACGTAAACTCACCAACCAACCTCAAGTTGCGACTTCGAAGCGTATTTACGTATTATCGTTTCTTTGGATCTCTATTTAAAAATATCGACGATCGAGCGCGGCGGATTAATAATAAATATCTCGAGTGTGAAAATGTTTCAGTGACAGAAATAAATGTTTCTACAAAAATTTCAATTTTACAGTGACCGATTTCTTTCCTTTCCAAGTAAATAGAACGCAAGATCCAAGGTAAAAGATCCAACTACAAACTGCAAAATTTAATTGCCATTCGTTACATTTATCCTCGTTTGAGATCCCCCCTTTAAAAGTTATTCGCGCCGTCAAGGAGAGCAATTACAAAGACCCTTTATTGTCGTCGCGAATTTGCTCGCGATGCAACGCAATTTTTCACGCCGCTGGTTATATCATCAGGTTGTATCTCTCTTTCTCTCTCGCTGTCGCAAAATCGATAGGGTCCCGCGTGCAATTTCAAAGCAGGACTAACGGCGACATCAGAAGCAGTTCCGGTCACGGTCGATTCGATGTGTTTGCCGAATGTGCGCCAGAGGAGAAGGAGAGATTCGCCCGAATATTCGTTAACCTTTGACTCCCGTCGCGTTATCGCGACACACCATCGTTCGCAATTTCACGTATTAGCCACGTGAACGCCGCGTTTGTCGTTAATCGATTTTAACAGCTGTTCTGGCAATATCAACCTTTGCAAGATTTGTAACACGTGAAATTATTCGATTAACGCGATAAAATTGAAGAAGTTGAATTTCTGTAACCGAAAGATATTGTAAAGAATAAGAAGAGCCTTTGGATTTTTACAATAAACAGAATACACTCCCGAGATGTTGTTTCCTAAACGTTACGTTGCTATTTTGCATAAGAAAATTCTCCAATTTCTATAGTATTTTTTTAACTGAAGAAGAAGAATATTTCCACGATATTTTTAGATGATATTTTCAAGTGAAGAAGAAAAGCCATATCGTCCTTTAGATTTACGTAATAAACAGAATACACTCCTAAAATGCTGCTTCCTAAATATTACATTGCTATTTTGCACGAAGAAAATCCTATATCCAATTTCCATGTTCAGCAACTTTTTGTCTCCTTAATTAACCGACTCCGAAATACTCCCAAATCAAAAAAAACGCCAGAAAAAAGCAAAAAGTTTGCAGTCTATTCAGGAAAAGAACCGATATCGTCGACCGAAAATATAACGAATCTTCCCCGATTCACCTCATTAAGTAGCACGAGGGTTTCTCTTCCAACGACCTACATATATTCCGCGCTCTATCCAATTTTTGCCGATATTTCTTTTTTCGATTAAAGAACGCCACGTGAAAGCCAACATTTTGCACGTATTCTCGTGTAAACATTTTGCACGTGCCGCTAACTCCGTATTATATATTCCCAATTAATCGCCCCGCGTACGCGAAATAACTGGAGCAGCCTCGTGATCCTGCTCTTTTCTTCCTTTTTTTTTTTATTTTTACGACTATCTATTTTTGTATTTCTCCTTTTTCAGACTTCCCATCGCCGTATCGTCCCATCTTCCTGTCCCTTCTCCCCTCGATTTCCGTCTTTCATCGGCCTCTACGTATAATTGGCTCTGCAATATTGAAATCGTCGGAAGAGTTTTAACGTCACGGAATTAATATTAAAACCGTACTGTTGCCGCGCAATAATGAACAACCGCGAAGAAAACTGGACGCGGATCGATAACAAAATGGAGGCCGATTGATCAATTATCCTGACATCGTTCGGCATCGATATCGATTAGACCACTCGAAACATTCGAGACGTTTGCTTGCCCGAAACGAGCGCGAGTTATGCAAGTGAAACGAGCCGAGATAAGTGCAATCGTGCCTGCATCAGGGGAGAAGGCCGGACAATGAGCTACGAAAAATTATACGGCCGCGCAGATTTATCGACTCTGCGGAAAATCTTCGTCGTATCTCGCGAAACACTTCCTACCAGAGAGCAAAGCAACAAGAATGTAATTTCTCGAAATTTCTGATATAATTGTTGCACGTTGTTTTGTTTAATGGCCCTAACCGTAAAATATAAAACAGAGAGGGTTAACTGGCGGCCCGTGTGGAACTTGCCCCCACTTTCTGATCACTACCGCTATCCCCTCCACTGCAAATTTCGATGCAGTGGAGAGGGTAGCACTAGCAATGGGCCCGTGAGCCACCAGTTAGCCGGCTTTTATGTAAAATACGAGCGTACGATTTTGTGTGTGTATGTGTGTTTTAAGGATAAGATTTTCTTTAGAGAGTATCAAGTTGTGGCAAGTCGTATCAAATCTTGAGAGAGTTATAAAGAGTATTTACACTCATTCAGTTTCCCTTCTAGTTAGTACTATTCCCTTAAATAGTAATAAACTTTATATTTATTGTAAACCACGCGGGTAAAATTCTGTGTTATTTTTTCCTACAATAGTCACTCACTTGTTATTTTCCCCGTTGTAGTGTTAAGTGTTAAGTTAATTCTGTTCTCCATGGCCAAAAGTTCTTTCATTCGAGCAAGTAGAAATTAACAGAAGCATACTACGCGCCGGTTAGAGTGGTTTTAATATTTTAAAACAGCGGTTCCCAGACTATGGCACGCGAAAATAATATTGGTAATAGCGAAAAAAAAGAATTTAAAACAAAATTACAGAGTTTCGATTTACAAAAAGAGACTTACGTGAAAGTTTTTGAGAAGTAGGTGGGAGTTTATGAGTACTTATAAATGAAAAGCCTAATCAAGGAATACGAGAGAGAAATAAGGTTGGGAACCTTGGCTGCTTTAAATCGTACGAAATAATATTTGCAATTATTTTCTTTTCTTTTTTTGTTTTGCACGAACAATGTTGCAACGAACGAATTATTACAATCAAGACATCGCTGTATTTTCACTGATTAACAGATCAATCGGCGCAGAAAGGAAAAATTGACGATGATATCAAATTAAAATTGTCGATCAAATTGGTTGCAATTGTAAAAAAGGATCGTTTCTTTTTTCTTTTTTGTTAATTAGAGCAACGCTTTTTAATGAGTAAATTAACACGATGAAAACATTGATTTTGAACGTAGTATCAACTCTTGTCTTTCCTAGTTAACGGTTTAATTGACGCAGATGTAAATTCAATTTCAACATCAGGTTAATTACCACCGCATTGGTCCTGATAATTAAGGTTTTAACAAACGTCGAGAACGCAATCGATACGTACTTTTGCGTTTCACGAGCTCCCGTGCTGCGAGATAGAAACCTTTCTGTTACGTTTTTATGTCTTTCGTTTCGATTTCTTACACTTTTTATTCGTCGAATAAACAGTCGAAAATAATCCAGTATCGATATCACATCGCTGAGAATATTACAGAATCTTTCCTGAAAAGATAAACCAATTGTCATAATTCGCTTACGAACATTTCCTCGCTTCGCGTGATTATTAATACATTCCTATCGACATTTGATTGATATTTGATTTGAAATGAAATATACACTTTGTTTGTCACAGCGCAGAAAATAAAATGCATAAACGCACTTCGGTGCTGTAGAGCATTCGCAGCGGATAAAGTTAAATTACTACGTCACGTTTATTTAATTAACGTCTACGGTTCTCAGTGAAGAACTTAGAAGTCCGTGAAAGAGAGAGAGTCAAACACACGACGTTTATTTAATTATTATTCACTGTTCTCGATTTGAAAGAATAGAAACAAACGCTCGAAAATAAACGTAACATAGTGGAACGTAATATACTTTGCGCAGTAAAATTGGGAGTGAAAAGTAGGAGAATCTCAGCGCGTCAAAGGCAAGTTTAATTATCCACTTCTCTCTCTCTCTCTCTCTCTCTCTCTCGATTTCAGAACTGGCAAGAGTGGAAAAACAAAGGATATCGAAATGCAGTAGAAGAAGACACCCCGCGTTAGGTCTTAGAACAGTGTGTCTGTGTAATTAACAGTGTGTGTGTAATTAAGTCTAGACGAGTGACTAGTTCATTCTTATTCAAACGAGAGGGCCGTAAATCAGCGTGCATCTGAGAGAGAGAGAGAGAGAGAGAGAGAGAGAGAGAGAGAGCTCCGCAACCTCTTTCCGAACAGTATCTACGCACGTCGGAATGTCATTATCAAACTATTCCATTAACCACCGGCGACGACTGATGCGGCGTACAAAGCAAAACCGAACGACGAATAGGAATTTACCGAATTGATTTGTACAACATCTGGGTCACGCTTGCTATCGTATCGAGCGCGTATCGATAGGCGAAACAACGTCAATAACGAACTATTTAATTACACCGATAAAACCGCGTTTGCAACTTAAGCGAAAGGTCAAAGGGGAGGTTGGCTCTCGTTGATTATGATATTCCCTCTGTGCGGCGACATCGGTAGTCGGCGATCGATTTACCGATTGCAAACGCGGCAAGCCGCAGCCCGGATCTTTCTTATTGACTTCCGTGTTAAGATCACCGCGTAATTCGCCGGGTAAATTCGGAACTTTGGAATGTCCGATAGCTCTCTCTGGGTAAATTCCAGCTATTCAACGTTCGAATACACGCGAACAACGGGATTCGGAGTTCGGGGGCTGGACACAAAAGAGACGAGATGAAAAGATTTTCATACTCCTGTCACGTTGCTTGATTATGGATCAGCTACTTGTTGAACTATTCACCCTCGTCCGAAATCATCGCGTATGTGCATACTGTTCCAACGCTTATAGGAACGTTTTGCGATAATCGAGATATGCGAAATACGTAGCTATTGTTTAGGAATAAATTTCACATTAACAAAGTTTAACCTGTAGGCGTGTGTATTTCGCAATCATCGCGATAATAATTTAAGAAAAATTGTCAGATATTTAAAAAAAAAATCATATATATATTAAAAGATATAAACTGGATATATTAATGTACATAATAAGATGTCAGAAATTAAAAAAAAAAAAAATCAGACAGAATAATAATAATAATTATCGACGGTGAATTATTTTTAGATAAAATCGCGGAGGCTTCAGTGTTAAAAGTAGCTTATTGAACGTGAACTATAAAACGTCGAAGGCTACTCGGGAAGGGTTAACCCTTTTCGATACGGATTCTTTCTCATACCATATATCAACATCGATAGATGGAACTTCTACCCTACGACAGCCTATTATGCTCGAACAGCGATGCACATCCATTCACTGTGCGATTCGACTCGATAGTCCACGTATCCTTAAAATTTATTCTGCTTCGCAAGAATGTGACTGTAATGTACATTCTAATGATATGAAAAATTCTAAAATGTAATAAAATTCACTACAGAATTAGAAAAATTACTCGGAACGTTTGTGAAGAAATAATTGTAAACTATGTATACAATGGTTTGTTAATAATTAGCAATACTACGTATCAATTACGACGTAAATCAAGTACGTTCAGAAAAAGGTACCATTCAATTTGCATTTGTGCTCGAAGAAAATGGTCATAAAACACGTACGAGCACGTTCACAGGTAACAAATTATACAAATGCATTCGTATCCGTCCAAGAGAACGGGTTTTTCTGCTTGACGCGTTCAAGTAGATTTAAATCACACATTTGCTTTTTTTACTTTTCCGAATGAAGAACCAAGAAGCGTGATCCAATAACTACTTATTAGACAGTCGTTTAAGCAAAGATGAAAAACTTCAACGATAGGTTTCCCTATTTCCGTCACGTTGCTTTTGATTGCAAATCATTTACTCGTTGACCTCGCCAGTAATATAGAATAAAACCGTCGCGTAGATCGTCATTGGAGAGTAAGGTAAACGCAAACTCGCATTAATTCTCTATAAATCTGAAGTACACTGCACACGCATCGATCGTCGTACATTCAAAGGCGTATTCTGTGTTCGACTGTTTTCTCTCTTTTCTTCCCCCTTTTTTTTTTTTTTTTTTTTTTTACTTCAAACGAAAAAAAGCATCGGAAAGGTTTTTATTATAAATCAAAATCACCGCGTCTGTTCATAGTTTCTCAGAGTAAATTTAAAATTTGCGCTAATTTCCCCCGCTAATTTAGATGCAAAGTGTGCTACGTTCGTGATACATATATAAGCTGTTTTGTTTTTTTTTCTAATTTTTCCTTCCTTTTAAATCTGCAGCTTTCGATCGAGCTTTCATCGATATTTCTCCGTATCGAGATGATCGAGAGAAGAGCAATCCTTGTAAAATACTTGTTGTAAAAGCGTCTGAAAACTAACGGTAGCTTTCGTTCATGCATCAATCCGCTTCACCTGCACGAAAAACCGGTCCGAAAAGTTGCACTTTCACATACCTGCGTCCACCGGCGAAGGAATCGCGTTACAAGAGTCGATCGCGATCGGCCACGTTTCTCTCTTCTCTTGCCAAAAAATCGGCCTCGCGAGAAGGAAAACAGGCTCGCTCGTTCCCACGGCTTGCGAGGTTAATTTCAATAATTGATCGATGAACAACAACAAGCTCGTTCTGTCTGATTCGCGCCAGCCAATTGAAAGAATCACAAAAAGAAAAAGAAGAAGAAAAAAGAAGAAGAAGAAGAAGAAGAAGAAGAAGAAGAAGAAGAAAACGATCTTTGCTCTTGATATTTACCTCTCAAAGAACGCTCTCCACCGTCTTTCATTTCATCTCATTTCATTTCATTTCATTTCAGTTCGATTCCGGAGCAATTCTCGTCGTGTACGAGCCAGCGATATTAAAATCTCGCGGCGTGAATTTTCGTTTTCAGAATTTTCGTTTACAGCTCGTTCATTCGACGCGAAACAAAAGAACGATGCGAGCAATATCTTGAAATATCTTGAAAACGCGAGCCGTTGCGAAGGATGATCTTATTTTTCGAAACATTCACGAATGCACGTTACGTAACGAAATTTTGCGTCTAAACGGACATTTCATTGACGAAATGAACTCGAGAAGTATAATTGATGGGATATGTGGCTGCGAACGATCGCGATCGAGTGACGATCGCGCGGACAATTACCAAAACGCGAAAGTAATCAGCGGCCCGCGCGCGCCTCGTTCCACTCCGCATTTACATACCAGCCCATTATAATTGAATATTAATTACCATAGGTACATACGCGCGCGCCGTGGCTGGAAATGCACGGGTATGAATATTAATTCGGTATTTCCGCGACGAAATCAGAACGAGCCCGTTGTTGTTATTAACAACGCGATATCGCGTAACAATCTACCTCTGGAAAATAACAAAATATGTTTAAGCGTATAAACGACATGTACAGAGAAATATATATATATATATATATATATATATATATATATATATATATATACATGTGTCTATACATGTATATACAGACACAAGCATAGGAGAGGTGTATGCGAAACCTAAAAACCGTTTGTGCGGTAAGAATTATATCAAGCGCACACTAATCACGTTGATGCGAGAGGGTTTATCTGGATCTACGAAACAGAGAAACTCCCCTCTCTCTCTCTCTCTCTCTCTCTCTCTCTCTCTCTCTTTCTTCTTTCTCTCTCAGTCCGATAATGTTTCACCACGACTACGACGACACAGAGGCCGACCGATATTTGGACAAAACACGCGCGCACGTGTGCCACGGTCGAAATAATTCTCTGTTGCCCGATACGATTTACTTCTGCAAATAATTTCACCGTTAAACGTAACAAACGAACCGTTCGGCGATGACGAGTTCGTCGCGTTGTTCTTTTCTCGAGCGAACGTCCGCGACATGCGTATCAACGTGTATACGTGTCGTGTATACGTGTCGTGTACATACATGCAAAAGCACTTTTTTTTCGTGTCGGTTTGGTTCGAGAACAAATGCAAAATCGGGAAAACGAAATCCATTCGTGTATTGCTTGTCGTTAAGTACCTAGAGCGAGCATGAGCGCGCGCGCGCGTGTATTCGCGTATCGCGTCGGGAATTAAATATAGAATAAATGTGGAAACTTGAAAATTCCGGGGAGCTCTACAGCTATCCCCGGTCAACTCGAAATGATCTTCGTTTACTTTTAACACGATGATACGTGTTACACGAATTTTCTTTTTTTTTTTATTAAAAATAGTAATTAAGTTGACAGAATAATATTATAATAAGAAGTAAAGAACGGTGGCTAGTGAAAAATAGAGACTAATGGTAACTTTATCACACACTTGACAATGTAATAAAAAGATGGAATAATTTCAAATAAAATATAATAAGAACATAAAACAAATAAAAATTACTAGTAACAAGAACGGTGGCTAGTAAAAAATAAAGATGAATAGTAACTTGATCGTAATAGATCGTAATACTTGAGAGATTACGCATTACTTGACAATGTAATAAAAGATGGAATAACTTTGTGAAAGATTCTGGTCAGAGGGTTAGAAATAAACTTGCAAGTTACTTGTAAATAAATTGCTCGTTGGAGATAATAATTACTACGCTGTAAATAAAAAGCCGCTGTTGAGCCACATCTCCGTATGTTTCCTTTTTTTTTTTAAATTTACGACTTGCGGAATGAAACGCCGTAATGAAACTCCGTTTCATTTTTGAACAAAATTATGGTGAAAGTCTTTGTAAAAAATACGAGGACCCGCGAGATATAATCTGAAGCATCTACGAAACGCAAAACGTGTCGTTTTCGTCGAAAAATTTTCACTCTGTTTTACGAGCTTCACTAGCCACAGATAGCTTCGTACTCTTCATTTTGAGACAGTTTATTTAACAAAGCTAACTCCACACTTTGTGTGCAATTAATATCGCTTCACGTCAGGTAGCAAGTACATGGGTCGTACGTTTTGGAGAGAACATTGTTTCTCTCCGTCCGTGATAAAACAGTCGAAAGAAAGGGATTTGTACTCTGCACCCAGGCAGTGCTTGCACACTTCGTCAATATCTTCGACAATGAAAGTAAAGGGGAACGGCTCAATCATCGATATCGGCAAACCGAACCGAAGTTGTACTAAAAACGAAAGAAACAAACAGAGCGTTTCTCGTGACGAAAACGAGCTTTATTTACTTTTAGTACGTGTGATACGTAAAATGTACAAAATTTTCTTCTTTTTTTCTTAAATAGCGATGCAAAGATAATTTTTTTTTAACGAGAAAATTTATCAATTAAATACATCAAACGAAAAACCAGATTATCACGAATAGAGTCGTTCGATTAAAACTATGTACAATAATGGTTTCTGGCGAGAGTCGAAAAATCTTATAACGAGGGTACTTCCCTCAAAAACTCGTCGCGAGAGAAAACAGGGCGATCGGTCGGGAAACAAGGCGAAGAAGGAAGAATCCAGAAAACAAGGGAAAGAAGACAGGGCAAAGAGGAAACAAAAAAGAGAGAGAATCGCCGCGTAAAAATAAAAGTAAAAATTTCCTTTGAAATACAGGGAAATCCCCGGTGATCCGAGACGAGAGAATCTCGCCCAGCATGGTTGCGTAATTGAAAATCATTTCGAGTCGAACGAACTCTGGTCGTAAACGTGATTGTTGCTAAAATCTAACTACGACACGCACATACATACACGCACACAAAGAGAGAGAGGAGAGATAGAATCGTTCCGTTGAACATGACAGAGAGAGATATAAAAAAGAAAAAAAAAAAGAAAGAAGGAAGGAAGGAAGAAGAAAGAGAGATGTGTACTTACTGCAGATCGTCTTGTCCTCGTCGGAGCCATCGTGACAGTCGTCCTCGCCGTCGCAGTGCCACGTCCCGGGTATACACTTCTCGTTGTTGCACTTGAACTCCGAGTCGGTGCACTTGTGCGGACTTAAGGCTGCAACACCATAGTCAGAATGATAATCACCTACGGCTGACGCGATGTGCAGCACGACGCACGCCAATTGCAGCAGCAACAGCGGCATCGTCGGCAACGTGCACGTGCGTCGCGACGCGTTGAAAAGGCGACGCGGCATCGGTGTTCGACAGCGAACGACTACGTGCTCTCGCGAGAAAATGCTCTCTTACAAGTGCCTTTTTTCTTTTCTTTTTTTCCTTTTTTTTTTTTTTTTTTTTCTCAATCAGACGAAGCGTGCACGACGAACATTCAAGAGTATATCTTCGCGTAGAGAACAGCGTGAAGAGGGGAGAGGCAGGACGGCTCACGGTTGTGCACACACCTTCGAAGGCGCTACTTTAATCGCTGATCCAATATAAAAGCTTTCAACGCTTGCAACGCTTTATACGAGCAGGCCCTTTCCTACCCCTGCGTGCTGGAAGGCACTCTCTCTCTCTCTCTCTCTCTCTCTCTCCTCTCTTCTCTTCTCTTTCCGTTAATATCGCAACGGCAGAAAATCGTCTGTCGATCGTTTTATTGCGGCTCGCGGAGCTTCAAGTGTTACGTGAAACGACCGATAAACGGTGTATACGCGATTACCGCGGGCGGAGAGACTGTAGCAGGTCGAGCCAGCGAGGCAAAAGTAGCAAGATAGCACCCGAAACACCGGGACCATCTATTCAGAGCATCTTTCGAGCTTCATTGGCTTCCGTGTATCTCTCCGAACTCAGCGAAAATCCTTTTCGCCCAGCCGAAAAATCCGGGAGATCACTCGCCTCCGACTTCCGGCGTAGGAATCACAATACTCTCATCCCCTTTCTTTTCGGCCTCTTTTCACCCCCTCCGGCGGCCTGGCCACCACCGATTTACCCTCGCCGAAGAACCACCTTCCGGATCTCCGACCAAACAATCGTCCGTGAAACGATTTTCCAATAAATCGACTCTCCTCGACTCGAGACTCCACCCGTCGTCGCACAGAGGCCGAAGATTTTTCTTTTCAACTCCTCCGAATATCTCCGATCAACTCCTCTGCTCTCCTCCTCTTTTTTTTCGTCGAGATCACTGAACGACGATCCGAAGAATACGAAGGGTGGGTGGGAAAATTGCTGTTGAAAGCTCGCTCCGAAAAGAAATTCTCCAAACTCCTTCGAGTGGACGACGTGATCGCAACGTGATCACGAATGAAAATGAAGGGAAAAAAGGAAAAAATAAGAAGAAAAAAAAAAACTCGACACCCGATTCTCGAATCGCGACTATGTCCGCGAACAACCGAGGAGCACAAGAACCACGAGACGAGAAGACGAGAAGACGACGATGCACTCGCGCTGCTGGTTGCGGATGTTGTAAGCCCGCGGCCGAGCAAACGGGCCCCTATATATGGGGCCTCCGAGAGCAAACAAGCGATATATAGGTGTAGAACGCACACACGCACATCGACTTCAACGCGTGCGAAGAGAAGAACAACGAGCACGAACGAAACCACGAATCGATTGTTGTTACATTTTCCGACCGCGATCTGACAGAAATCTGATCCGCGGACGAGATTTCGCTGAATCAGGAAGCGTCGAGCGGTTCGTATCGATCAAGGACCGCAGCGACGAAACTGATTCGTTTCGATCGAGCGGCGAGGCAACGAGACCGCGTTTCCAGTGGCCCACGCAATCTTGCCAGGCTAGAGCGTCAGAATGGCGTTCGCGCGTCTTACGTGCGCGGTGAGAGGGCCAACACACATCTCGGTCGGACGCAACCACAGCCTTCGTTTCATAATGGAAATCAGCGCTTGATCGTCCAGACGCTGGCCGATTTTATCACGTTGGAAAGCTTTTACGCTTTTACGGGGGAAAAAAGTAAGGTTTTTTTTTTAGTATCTCAAAGATACTAAAAAAAAAAAAAATTGCAATATACAAATGAAATCTTTCAATTGTTCTGCGCTACAATACATTTAGTTCTACGCCGAAATTTATCGCTCGGATGAATTGGCGATGAATAGCGAATGTTAATCTTTGATTGTATCGTTCAGACCAGCCACGCTGAGGAACAGAGAAAATTTCATGACGCTGTGAACGATATTTTTTTTCTTTTCGAGTGATTGTTTTAAAAATTTGAAATTTATCGTTCGAAATACGTGTCTCACTCGCGGGAGTAGGGCCGCTAGAACAGTCTGAAAAGAATACTTTATTTGACGTTCCACTTGTTTGACATTTAAATTCACCGCGAATTAGAATAATTTAAAGAGCTAATACGAATATGCTGATACCGCATAACCTACCCTAAGCCCGTTCAATACCACGCGTTCATACTCCATTCATAGTTAAACTTTATTTCAACTAAAACTCGCGCTCGCTGTGCTTGAATCAAATTATAATATCCCATAGAATGAGAAACAAAGCACGAAGGAGGAACCTCGTGCTTTAAATACTTTGCTAAATTCCTGACTTGTTGGTTCTTTTTAAAACACTTTAATTAACAAGAAAAGAGAAAAAAAAAAAAAAAAGAACGATGCAGAGTCGTTTGAGGAAAATTTAAACTTGCCGCGTTACGTGGCACTTCAACAGCAATTTAAATTTACTACCAATATACTTTATAAAGTGTCATAAAATAAGTATCATAAAATATAATACTTTGTAAAACTACGATGTGATTTAAAGCAACAATTCCAATCTTCCGACATAGGCACGTTATCATGATAGATAGCCGGGGAACCTTGGAAATTCAACGCGAAATCTAATAGATAAAAACACGAAAATCTACAGATCGTTTTCTCCCTCGCTTCATTTCCTCTTTTTTTTTTTTTTTTCTTTTTCAAACGAGCTCGTACCACTTTTCCCTCCGATCGATCGAATAACATCGTAAAGAAATATTTTCATTCGTCGAACACGAAAGTTTGATTTCCCATCGACTGTGTGTGCCGTCCGCCATCGGAAGAAATCGGTCGGTCAATTTTCTCGGTGGTTCGAGTACCGTTCGAGTATCGTTCGCGATTTCACCTTTTTCTCTGCCCCTCCTCCCAATTGGCCAATGCTCTAGTTCGATTTATAGTTGCGCGACATCCGAGAACGTATGGGAAGTTGAATTACCTATTTAGGTTTGAACCCAGATACCTAGCGCTGACAACTCGCTGGCGACTCGACTCTGGCCCCGAAGCGAGCGGAAACGTAGCTGAACGACCGAGTGGAGAAAAAATTCCGATATTAAAATCTGATATTAAGCCGAAGGGGTGTTCCAATGAGAAAGAAAGAGAGAGAGAGAGAGAGGGTAGGGGGGAGAAAAGAGGAAGTTTGAAACAAACTCGAAGGGAACAAAGTGAAATGAAGTCGCACGCGAATTTCAAGGGGCTCGTTTCCCGCAAATTTCTCCCCGTTCGTTTCATTGAATTTTAAAGTGCACTCCACGGTTAAAATACGATCGGCTCGATGGCAGAATGCAGAACTACAGAAATAATTTATTGTTTGCGCATTTCTGGTGCCGCCGAGCATCGATAACGAAAACAAGCAAGAGTTTTTCTTTTTTCTTTTTTCTTTTTTTTTTTTTTTTCTGTCTCTCGACGATCGATCAACGTACGGGACGTTTCAAAACATGTCGACGAGACGAGAAGTTGTAGTTGCGGAAAGTTTGTACGAACGTACGAGCTTTTCAGCTTTTCTCATTTTCTCGTTTCCCGCGACTCCTTCTTTCTTTCTCTCTTTCGCAATAATTCATCGGCTGATGATATTCGTGAATTGACACTCGTCGCTCTGAGAAGAGCTAGAGAATAACGGGATGTGTTGCAAAATTTCACTCGTTTGATTGCTAAACTCGTTACTGTTACAAGAAGGTACTTTTTAGTTTTCCTAGAACTGCGACTGCGGAGCAGTCCTTGGTCTGTAAATGCATCAACAGATAACGTTGAAACAGTCGAACATATTCAGTTGTAAATCAACCGGAAAAAAGCTTGTGATAACGCTTGCAACCTTGTAGCTCAAAACTAAAATTATACACGTTACGTTATAATATTATATTATATTATATTATTATATTAATATTATATCTATACGTTATATATTATAATATTATAACATTTATAATTTTATAATTTAGTACCACGATTTAATTTCATATTGCTTTATAATATTCATATTGTTTCTTCTCATTTAACGCCAGAACTATTTTTAAAATTATCAGAACGAATTTATAATTTTCCATCGAAATTTTAATATATTTGTAACAGTGTATTTCCAGAGACTCGTATGATTTTTAGCAAAACGTATACACAGAAGTGCAGACAGAAGTGCGTTCTTTATTGTAAAATGAAAAATGTGTCAATTGTTGTAAGAATTTATTCCTGAAGTTGAGATACGCCGTGGCAGTGCCGTAATTTTGGAGCAAAATCTAGATGTTTAGACTTCTCTTAGATGTGTATATCTGGCGGATGGAACGGAAAAATCGGCATTGCACAAGATAGGCTAGAGAGCAGATCGGACCGGAGTTCAGGAAGTCGGACTGGCGCAAAAGTAACTACGTAATTGGCCACGCGTTAAATCGCGTCGCATTAAGGCCCACGTGATCCGTGCGTTTTATCGACGATACGGAAAGGCTATTGAAGCTTCTCACGGCACGGACAGAAAACGAAAAAAAGGAGGGAAAAAAGCAAAAGTTCATCGAAGGAAAATTCATTTAACCACGAGCTACGAACTTCGAGTTTTCATACTCCGATCTCGCTTTCGTTTTCCAAGAACTTCCTTCGTTTTAAAACTTTTACCTCGTTGAGATTGGAACGAGCGACCAAGAATATTAGCAGAAATTCTTTTATCTCTCTCTCTCTCTCTATCTCTCTCTCAAAGTTAAGAAATCGTTTAAACGTAGGAAAATGAAAAGAAAATGAATCGAAAATTAACCGAGAGAATACACCAAGATTGGATCTATTTCGCTCGAAATACCCAATCTGTTGACAATCACGTTTGCACAAAAGTATCCTAATTGTGCTTGAGAGAGGCCACTGAATTGATACGCTCGGCAGTGATGATATAATCGCGATTCAAATCCAAGACGCAATACGTGCAAGACGCAAACGAGATTCGCAGCATACTCCATTTAACTTGGAAAAAATACGGCCTAATGATTGCAAAGCACGCAAAATCTAAGAATGTCAGACGCAATAGAGTACGCCGATCATCTGACGATCCGCCAGAAAAGCATTTTTCCGCACGCATTTGATAAGATAATACCGGAACGAACGAACGAGGAAAGCGACTGGAAATCCAAGTTGATATTTATTCTGTTGATATTTATTTAGAGTCGTTTTCAGAGACGTAAATGTAAATGAGAGCGTCAGGTTGCTCCATTTTTCTATTAAAAATACACTCGATTTTGTGACAACAAGATGGAATTATTATTAAAAAACAAAATACTATCGTCGAGATGGAATATAATGAAAGATACATCGTGATTGTTTGTGTTTTATCATATTTGTTACAGACAAAAATACGTACCAATTTATCGATTAACCCGACACAGACAGGCAACAAAAAGAAAATTAACAGACTTTGTAATTTTCTAACAAAACTACAGAAGTCTTCTTACATTAGTGTTCTTATCGTTTTGTTATAGACGAAAATACGTACCAATTTATCGATTAACCCGACACAGACAGGCAACAAAAAGAAAATTAACAGACTTTGTAATTTTCTAACAAAACTATAGAAATGTTGCCACGCATTAAGAAACATAACTTCTCATCTGATAATTTTCTCTCAAGACGAGCGCTAAAATTGCTTCTCAATTACTGCGAAAATTAGGATCGACGTCCTGAATTCGAAACACGGGCGTAAACTGTTTGTGAAATGCAGAAATTTAGAAAATATCGACGAGCTAACAATTTTCCAATATTAACGCGAACCAGTTAATTTTCTAAACAAACGAACAAATTTGGCGTAACCGAGCTCGCGAATATTAGTTTAAAGTAACAGTAGTTAATTCGGTTAAAATTACTGAGAATATTATTTAATTCTAAAATTAATAGTTAATTCGGATTTCAAAAATTTGGTCCAGATAGGCGGTGGTAGGATACGCAACACCTTGAAAGGTCGAACAACAAAGTTCCTGCTCGTAAGAATTTTAGAAAACCGATAGAACCCCGCTCGTCGTTCGAGTTTCATCGTCGTCGTTGGCCGCCCCATCGACTTCCCGTTTCCTCGTGCGCCGCTTTTTCACCTCAAGAGGCGCGTCGAGCATTTCTTGCACGCTCGTCGCTAACGCGATTTCACTTTCAATCGTCATCGCGTAATCGAACGAATCGGCCACAACCGCCTCGATGTCTTTTTCTCTGGCTGTCTTCTCCTTCTTTACCTTACGACTAAAGTATACGACGACCTCACCTCGACAAGAAAAAAATAATAAAAGATTCACAATACGTTTTTCCAATTCTGTTCTCCCATCGCGTATTGTTTGCACGTGATGAAAATATAATTTAAAGAAAATGAAATCTCCGAGTGCTCGAAGCGTATTCTTACAAAAAAAAACCCTTACACCGAAAATAAAACGTTTTTAACGAAATCGGAAAATAAAAGTCTCACGATAGAAACAGAGTACCGTTGCAAAATTTGTCGCTGAAAATTGAACGGTCAAAATTCGTGCGTAAAAGTTTTCGTACAAA
This sequence comes from Melipona bicolor, assembly GCA_030673865.1. Lineage (NCBI taxonomy): Eukaryota > Metazoa > Arthropoda > Insecta > Hymenoptera > Apidae > Melipona > Melipona bicolor. Next base: position 4,585,475 of record JAHYIQ010000004.1, on the reverse strand, counting down.
TTTCGACAGATATTTCAGAAATACTGCAAAATTGTTAGGTTCACCGATAGTTATTTTACATTCGATTATCCTTATATTTTTCAATATTTTTACACCACGTGTCGTCGTAAAACTTTTTTGATAACTCCGGGTGCTTTTTCCCCTCTCGATATATAAAAGGAGATTGTATTTTCAACGGAGAAATCACAATTGAAATCTCGAATAACCGTTATTTTTGCAGGGGGAAAAAATAATATTTTTCTACGTCGGCTACAACAAACACCAGGTTTGTTGGTCTATTTGGAAAATCAATTGATCACTTTTGTTTCACAGTTGACAAATAACACGAAATTTACACCTTACGTTGCAAGATTTTTTTTTTTTTCAAGTTTTAAAATTCAACGTAGACTCGTTCAAACGATAAAAAGTTCAATTCCCATTTAGTCTCGTTGGAAGGGAAAAAAATCTCGACGACAAGTCGTCGTTTTTATCCTCCTAGATATGTAAAAAGATACGATTACATACATATATCGTCCCTTAATCTCTTATAATCGCACGAGCTGATTTCGACCAATTCAATTCGTCGTACGAAGAATCTTTCCTGTTCGTTCGGTCCATTATTCGACGATCCACTTTCAACTCAAAATATTTCTTATCAAAATCTCTTCGAAATATGCAAACTTTCGAACAAGGATTTTTAACACTAGAACTACCAAAATGGTCAAAGTGATTAATTTATAATTATCGTTGGATATTTCACAGATATCTAAACAGTATATTTTTAGAGATTCGTGTGATTTTTCGTAAAATCTAGCTTTAGATAAAAGCTTGTGCAGTTCATTGCATTGTAAAGTTTTCTATTTTTCTTTTTTTTTTTTTTTACTTTAACATTTTTTTTTACTCTGATGGAAATTTTATGTTTCAATCACGCCAATCTCTGACTTTTGTATAAGAAACAATATATTATTATTATTATCATTATTATTATTATTAAAAGTTGACGAAAATGGAGAACTTTTCTGAAAATGAAGAAATTTCAAACGTGTTTGTTTGGGTTGGAATGTTGAGCGTGCAAAACACTCGCAGAGACACGAGTTTGCAGCAATGAAACGCGGCTACCGCGATTATATTAGTAAAGTTTGAAACAAATCTGGAAATGTACATAGAAACTGCAAGACATTTATTGCGAGTACGTGTTAGTATGCGTGATAGTCACGGAACTACTTAAACAGTTGATTATCCATTGTATCAACGAGCCTAAGTACTTCTTAGCTCTCATTGTATGCTCGAGACGACCATCCACGCTGTATTCTAATACTTGACTGAAAATACTACGTTTGCAGTAAATCTCTTGTAATATCTGTATACATGTTAGCTCGCTAATTGGTTTCAAATTTCATCGATATGTTTGCAACAAGGTAGTCTTGCTTTATTACAGTTATATAACATAGTATTATATATTATATATAATATATATTATATTATATTATATTCAATATTCATTTTATATTCATATCAAACTTCATCAAATTCATTAGATTCATATCAAATTTCACCAATATGTTCGCAATAAGGTAGTCTTGCTTTATTACAGTGCAATATAGTGAATATTATATAATATAGTATTATATATTATATTATGTAATATAACGAAATGTTATACTAGCACTTTGTTATTATTTTAATTATTTAGTCGAAACACGCTTTGTATAATACATACGATATATGCGTAAAAACAAATATTGTAAGAATTTTTTTTCAAAAGTACGAGAACATTATACATTTACAGTTACAGAAACGTTGTAACATCTCCTCCGAGTGAATGGTAGCCGAATATTCACATATTCACATATTCAGATATCTTGGCGTTGTTCGCCCCGCGAAATTCGGCCACCGATGTGTCGGAGCAACTCGAAGATAGCACACCCTCTCTAGCCGAGTAATTGTACGGCTAAACCCGGCTGATGCCACAGAGATTTCGCTGTGCTATTTCGTTGCTCGAAATAATCCGGTTACCGCGCCCCGAAACAATTCAAGAAATTCGAGAAACCGGACGAAAGTCCAAAAACGGTGAATGTCGTTGCAGCACGAATAAAAAGAAAAAGGTTTCCTCCTTTTTCTTTTTTTTTTTTCTTTCTTTTTTCTTTTTTATCAAACTGAGAAATCGCGAGATTATTACAAATTTTAAATTCGGAAAAGTTTTATCATTATCCCGTGTGATTTTACTCGAGTAAATCTATTAAGAACAGATGACAAAGAGAAAAGAAAGACATGCGCTCAAGTAACCAAATAGTTTAGACTAAAAAACGGAATAGTAGTACGAATAAAAAGAAAAAGCTTCTTCGTTGTTTTTCTTTTTCCTATTTTTTTTTTTTTTTTTTTTTTATCAAACCGAGAAATTACAAGATCGTTACAAATTTTAAAATCGTCCAATTTTGTGATTTTATTCGTGTAAATTTATTGCAGAGAACAAATGCATAATAACGAAATAAAAAAAAAACAATACGCGCTCAAGTGACCAAATGGTTTAGAACTCTGTAAGAAGAAAGAAAAAGAAAGAAAAGTGGTGTCTTTCAATTTCACGATAACGTGAGATACAATGGCACGAAATCAACGACAATTCCCTGAAAAGGGAGTTGTATCGTTCATAATCGCGTATTCTATCGCCGAAGACGAACAATCGGGTGCCTGATTCCTGAGTCAATGGGGAGCTCAAGTATAATAACGAGTTCTGCCTTATTAACGGGCTCAGACTCAGAGATCAGTATCATCTTTTTTTTTTTTTTTTTTAACCAGCTCAGCCTCGAGACTATTTATTTCCTGTCAATCGAGTAAGCCCGACCCGCGAGTACGGCTCTCAATTTTCGCGCGACTAATTGCTCAACACTAAATCCGTGATTACGGGCAAAATAACGTTCCGAACGGTAAACGGCACGGAGGTTGCTTATCAAGCTACCAACTGCTAGCACCGGCTAGATAGTATATTTTGCTAAAATTCGCGCGCGCTCAACTCTGATCTTGATACCACGGAATTATCTATTCATCGAGCGCGACGGGTTCAGTTTTCAAACATCCAGCCTCACTCTGATCTAATTTCCCCAATGTTCCAACGCCGTTCAACCTTTAACTGCCAGCGTACTTCGTACGTATCGAACGATCGAACCTGGCTTCTTCCCTCACGACGAAAATCGACGTCTCCTACACGATTTCGGTGCCGATCGATGCCTCTGATACAGGTTAATTTATGTAGCCGAGTGACCTCATAAACGTGATTCACGGAGAGAAACGGGAGTCTCTGCACTGTTTGCAAAGAAAGTCGACGTAAAATCTTCGTATTTTATAAAAATGTGATAAATCCATTTTCAGTTGATTTTTCGACTTTTACGTCGCTTGATATTTAACTAACTAAGCTGACGATTAAAACGTGAGATTTCTATTAGAGACGCGAAAGTAAAAGAATATATAACACAGTGAAAAAGTAGAAAGGAAAGGAATAGAACTTTACAATATAACGAAGAAATAGGAAGAAATAGAAGAACTTTATATAGTACAATGGACAGTACACAAACTTTTATTTATACGTTTTACGAAAAATTATTTAAATCACTAAAAACACTATAAAATTTCTAACTTATAAATTTCTAACTTAAAAAGTTTCTAAATTATAAATTGGTTATTTTGACCATTTTGGTGGTTCTAGCGTTAAAAAAGAAATGCTTTAGTATGAAACATTGGGCTGGCCAAAATTTTCTAGTAGACGTAAATATTTATACAATTGCATACTCTCGATTTATTTTTACTTTTCTGTTAAATTATAAAAGTTATACGTAAAACTGTACACGCGGATATATCGCTCCGTTCTATTGTATGTTCTATTCTTAAGTTACCTTGTCCTCTCTATTAATTCCTTAGATAAAAGAGGTTCCGCCGTATTTATTGAAATATTTACCAGGGAAGTTCTTATTATAAATGACATTAGAAGAGTTTACGGCGAGGAGCATAGATTGACCTTCGGAGCTTAGCGTATAAATAGTGCAGAAAAAGGAATCCTCCCTTGAACTGAGCGAGATGAAAGCCTCGTTTTATCCATTATTGCGTGCACCGAATGGCTCGTCTCCTCTCCTAAGCGTTCGTTTCAATGTTTTGATTGGCCTCTTGTCTCAAAAGTCTCGAAAAAATCTCCGTATTCAGTTAATACTACGAGAAAAAAAAAAAACGTACGTCGAATAAATGAAACGAACGAGCGGAATATTTCGACAGCAGTGTTTCAGTAATTAGAGAGTTGAATCGGAGTGTCTTCGAGTAGCTCGAATGCCATTCGAGAGAACCATTACCGTTGAACTTGCAGAGATTCATGAAAAACGACACTGAAATAAACCGGGGCAAATCAACGGAGAGGAAAGAAACGAGGAAGAAACAAAAGAAACCGGTGAAAGCCGAACGCGACTCGCATCAACACTAGCAAGAGATTTTTCCCTTGGCGAAAGTGTGAATCACCGATTTTGATGAAATTTGGCATAAATGTAGCTTTCAAAAAAATATCTGACCCGTATTTTTTTTTTTTTTTTTTTCTATCAGCAATCGTCGACATTGAAGAGATGAAAACTAAGCTCAATGTTGGGGATGCGGAACATATTTTGTCAAATATCTCGGAAATTATTCGAGATACCATTTTTTTGTGTACAACGATGAAATTAGTGTTCTTTTAATGGTGTGTACCATTTTGCAAAAAAAAAACCTTTCGTTCAAACAGTATATTAAACAAAACCGAATTTTTAATAAATTTTCTCGTTTAAATATCTATTTAATAAAACTATAAACTTCAAACACAAATTACAGATAAAATGGAATCCTGATTTTTGCGTTAGAAAAAAATTCGTTATTTTCAAATCTTTCTCCCTTGTAGGTTTACGTTGCGGCACCCGTCGAATTTGACGGGTTTTTCTGATTTTACGAACAAAATTCAAACAATTTTTACAATCCTCCCCTGACAATTTTTGCTGACTTTTATCAATAGAACACATATATCCGAGAGAATACGCATATTATAGAACACGTATATTTTCTCAAATTTCGAATTTTGACGTTTCGTACGTGAGACGTCTATTTCTATCAAAAACACCTGATTATTAAATCGACAGATCAACCAATTTCATAAATAATTCCAACAAGTTTGCTTCGTTCGTGAAATTGTTACTCTAGTAATAAACGCAGAAATCATAATACGACAATGATATTTTTACTGTTTCGAAAGTCTAATATCTCAAATATATTCCAAAATGGCCTCAGTGTTTATCACAGTTTCGTAGAACATTTACTGCATTTTTATGTTGAATTTCTAACGTTATAACGATACAATGAACATTTCTCAACCATATAATGTCATATAATTAAATTTATAAACTGAACAGCGTATAATTAAATTGTTTCAAAAATAATGAAATCGATTGAGAAATACACTCGAAATTGGTTTCACTCAATCGCCAATTTGAAATAGGCATACAAGAAATCCGCAACCTGCATCCGCAAACCTTGTGTTGAGCAACTCCTATTAATTTCGAGTCGACTTTTTTCTGTTTTCTTTTCTTTTTTTTTCTTTCTTTTTGCTGTTCGAAAAAAGGAATATGGAATATACGATGGCGACAGCCACAAAATTTTCTCCGTCTCGTTTTCCTTCACTTCGTCCAAACAAGTTCGCGTGTACGCTCGAAAGTAATCGCAAGGTATACGTGCTTTTCAACTGCAAATAGGTAATTTACGTAGCTTGGACAGTCATTATTGCCGCGTCTGTCTCAACCTTTCAAATCGTCGAGCGAATTTTTTTTCTTCTTTTTTTCAGGCGTACGTATCGAATTGCCGGCAGCGCGCGGCGGTAATCACGACCGCGTAATTGCAAATTCCGATTGCGTATTGGCGTCCTGCTTTCCTGGATTTTTTCCGCGGAAAATGTCAAATTGATTAAAAAAAAAAAAGGGAAAATGATCGAAGAGAAAATGAATTTTCTTACCTTTCGATTAATTGTCACGACGATTGATTACAACTAGGAGACTGCGACTTTTTCTCCCAAGATGAAATAGATGAATTAATTTGCCGTGATCTGTCTTGGCCGTTGTGATTGCTTTGTCGCGAGGGGATTGTGAAAAACCGCATAGAAAGAGAAACGTTGTTCAATCGAACACTTTCGTACGTTTTTTTTGTTTTTCCCCTCCTATTTTTTTTAAATGGAAATCGTCTGTTATTGCATTTTATATTCGAACGATCGTTCAACTTTTTTCTTGATCCGCGATCGGGACAAAGCGCAACGACCGAAACACGTATCAGATTTAACGTCGGATTTAATATCGCGCGAAACCGTGCGGGCGATAGAGCTGCAGGAGCTTTCAAAAAATTGATTTTCAGCCGAGGGAGCGACATCGAGCACCGACACCCTCGTGAAAAAAAGAAACCAAACAGTATATAACGTGTATTTCGCATGTGTGCGTTCGCGAGCAAGGAAAAACCAACGTGCAACCGCGTTGAAAAGAGATATTTCATGCGGATTATAAAAGCACCGTGTAACACGTAACGTGAAAGGAGACAGGGGGAGAGGGGGAGAGGGGAAAGGGGGAAGACAGGGAAGAAAAGAACAAACAAAAGAAAGGGTGAAAGAAAGAGGGGGAGAACGCAGACGAAAAAGTGTCCGATCGATGGAGACGTTCCAAGAAATGGAAAATCCTGGACCACACTGGCTATTCTTGGAGAGAAGACAGTTTGAAACTCCTTGGGGACACCCTGTACACGAGAAAGTGTCTAAGGAAAGAAAAGATACGAATACTCCACCACTCCGGGCCTATCGACGGAAATACCCTCACGTAGTCGAGAGCCACAATTAATTCCCGCAGAAAGAACGACTCTCGATATCGTAATACTGGCGACTACGTACGCTTTGTATCGTCACACGTATGATTTTAAAATGTTATATAAGGTAAGCCAAAAGTTTTTTTTCTTTTTTTTTTTTTTTTTTTTTTTTTTTTGATAGATCAATATAATTAAACTTATTAATTCATGTTCAAACATGACTTTTTTAATGTTTTAAAAATTATTGAAAAGAAAAATTTTTTTAAATGTACAATTAACAAGTTGCGGATTTATTTTAGTAGAAGGTGATTTTTGACCCGCCCTTCAGAATTTCAAGTGTGATAAAAAGCGTGTCGGAGATCTCATTCTCGCGTCGGAAAATTTGTCGAGCACAGGTCATCTGACTAATTGCAGGATCGCGATGTGTTCGAGATCGCGTGATATCTACTCGAGGAAAAGAAGAAGAGGCACTCATCGCCTTTAAAGTTCTCCCCCTTTTGCAAAAGGGCAAATTCGCAAAGGGGGATCTCGAACTACTTTTTCACAGCGTTCGCGTGGCACTTGTAAAATGCTTGGTATGAAACCGGCAGGCACGACCGTTAGTAACATCCCTGGTCTTTCCGCCTGATCTTGCGCACAATGCCACTCGAAATTTAGGCGCGCCTCCTCAGAGGCGTCGTAGATACCGCCTATCCAAAGACACGAGAAGAACCGTCGTGCCAGTAATTATCAGTCGCTGTCGTTAAACTTGCTGCTCGATTTCGCGCCAACTAACGTGTAACTAACAGAAATTTTAGCTGTCAGAAATTTTTAGAAATCGATTGTTAATATAGGGTGGGTAAAAAATCACATTTGAACTTAAATTTAATTTAAATTAAAATTAAAGAAATTAGTCTTTCTTATATTTCGACGTTTCATTAAAAAAAGAAGGGTGGGAAGGAACTTTTGGCTTGCCCTGTATAATTAAAGATACGTAATCTATTGACTGACGAATAAGTTGCAATATTATAATACTTGCATGTTTTTATAATAAATGTATGCATGTTTTTTCTTAATGTTTCTACCTTCTTTTTGTAAATTTTTTTCTATAAACGCGCAAACATTTGTAAAAATCGGTCTACGAATAACAAAAATATCAGCGATGATTTAGCAGCTGCAATATTACAAGTACATTGCACATTGCACATTAGCACCAAGTATTTTTCCAGCTTTATAGACGTGCAAACATCTTCAGTGTATAGAGTAATAAATAAAATATGAGTAATAAAACATCAACGACCACTCTAACAATTTTCCGTCTGGTCGATCTTGCATCTCTCCCGCCTCTTCAGTAATTCGCGTGAAAAATTTTTGCCACGCACGATTATTAGGAGTGCCCATAAGTAGTGTCGTTTTTTTGATACTGACATAAAATTTTATTTCATTCAAGTACAGTTAGTACAGTTTTAATCTATGATACAATTTAACAATGAACACACTAAATGTCAATGTATCTAACTATAAAATATAGATTATGTTATAAGTTAAATTACTGTCATTAGATGGCAATGTTTATTAAATTTCATGGAGGTTTGCCGCTTTAAATAAATATATTACGAGATTTCACAAGAAACTATAACAATAACTATTTATTTTAATTTTTTAATCATTATTAACAATTGAGAGCACAATACATATTTTCTGCTATTTTATTTTATTTTCTTCGTTTTAAAATACACGCGCTGCCACAATTTGAAGAAAATTAAAACATTACTTATGAGCACCTTTAATATTTCACGAGTCGTTCTCTCTCTCCGATCGTCCAAATTACTCGTCACCCAAAAGCAATTTCTCACCTCGGCAAATATTTTCCTTCGAGCACCTCGCTACTCGCTGAACCGATACGCGATACTCCTCGAGAACGTGGAACGAGTGTTGGAACTTCCAATTGAAGAAACGTTGAAAATCTTAGTTGTTGAAAAAGCGCGACAAAATCGCGCGCGTTTTCGATCTCTGGCCGAGGGGTTAATTTAACTACCACTCCGTTCGGCTCTGTTTGATCTTGAAACTGTTCTCCCTTTGCTCTTAAACAGGATATAGAGTATTTAAGACAGCTGTTGGAAGATCAAACGAAAGAACCGGGAGAGGGAGAGGAGGAGAAGCGTGAAAGGCTTCCTCCCGGAGCGAAGCAAATGAAAACGATTTTAAGCGAAACGATGTCCAAACGAAACGGAGGAGGGAGAAGAGGAAGACCGAGGCAAAGAAATTCTTCGTCGTTCATCGACGAATGGCATCAAAAATCGTTTCGATTCGTTGGAAACTGGAAAAAGGGACATCGTTTGATGACGATACGAAAAAATACAAAAAATATCGCTCTCTTTTTCGAGCTCTTCGAAAAACCGACGATTGAACAGCCACTCGTCGGTTAACCGCGAACGTAATTCCCGTTATTCATATCTAGAGCTACTTGCTACTTACAACAATCAGTTGGAAGCACTGGCGAAATTTAGCGCTGCAATAATTCAGACTCAGCGCGGCTAATTTACAATAAATCAAATAGGAAGCTAGTCTACTATCAAGATCTCAGTACGCTGTTCGCGAGCTAAACCTGAGTGAGAGAGAGAGAGAGAGAGAGAGAGTACGGATAACGCACTGAATCCCTGTGAGAATGGAACTTGAATAAATCAACCAGAAATTAATGCCACAACGAACAGAAATCGCAGTTCCACCCGCTTTTTTTTCCACCCTCATTTTTCTTTCCTTTATAGCTCGTACCGTTCGGCGAATCAATAAGCTGACCTACTTCGTTTTTTTTCTTTCTTTCTTTTCTTTCCTCCTCCCCTCCCCCTCCCCCCTTTTACTTCAGTCAAAGACGTTACCAATTTTTCGGACGGAAGTACGTACGTCTGATTTTTGCGATAATCACGTCTGTATACTGCAATCGTTTTTACATTACGACAAAGGCATGATTGATAGCTCGCTATCTCGCCTGTTGCAGGGCAATGTAATCGTACTGTACTGATAAAAGGAAGATACGGGTATGGAAATCAATTCTGGAGCGTCAAATGCAAATTGCAATAGACATCTGTGGTTACGAGATTCTAATAGAATTTGCAGGCATGAAATGCGAACCCTATTGCCTATACATGTTTTGTAGTGACACCGTTACAATATAGAGATATAATAATTACTAACTAATTAAATAATGAAGTTAATCATTATTATCAGTATCCAAATACCTCGCGCTTATCAAACAACATTTTTTTGTTTTTATCGTTGATATAGTAGAAAAATAAACACGTCTGCTATCTACTCTGCGAAAGACACCCTTAATATTGCTCCTTGGCCTACTTGGATGCACACGCGAAAAAAAGGCCGAAACGTTCCTTTACAACGTAAGGAACACGTCGCAGTAAGATATTAGACACTACTATTTGCATCTGGACAGAAACGTGTACAGCCGGTGTGGCGAAATTCTTCGGGTCACCGACGCGAATACCACCACCTCTTGGACTCTCAATTGGCCGCGTTAAGTCGCGAGAGGTCAGTTTTGAAAGTAACGATTGATCGAAAAAAAAGAAAAAAAATACAACCCAGATTACACAAATAACGAGAGAGAGAGAGAGAGAGAGAGAGAGAGATTTCTTTCCTCAATTTCATTAAACAGATAACGTAAGAGGAAGAGATAAAATGTATGAACGTACGTAGAACAGACTAAATTTAGATGATTCCATGAATTTCGATCATGCGTCGTTCAATGAGATACTCGTACAACGGGACCGCCGTCGTATGAGTCGTCCTAAGGTACTTTGGCCAAGAACAATGTACAAATCGGAAAGGATATAGAGTGGTCACTGAAAGACTGAACGATGTAAAACAAAAATAAGTTTTACACGTTTTTTTAATTTTTCATTATTTTATTTGGAAATATAATCAATATAATTAACCTACAAAAAAAGAAAATAAACAAGTTATGGCTTTCTCAAACTTTTCAGTTTTTCAGTGGCCACCAGTGGACAAGCAAAAGTTAACTACGGACAACATTTTTACATCGATAAGTTATCGAGTAGAAACGTTCTTCCTGTCTTGTTCGAACGAACGAAAGAGCTCTGTAAAATCGTACAGTATAATATTCTTTCTTTTAATTATACGAGTTGCAACACCGTCGTGGGAAAGTGCGACGAACGGCTGGCCCTTGTTTCTCCTCCCGTCGAACGCAGACCAATCAGACTTTGTTAACGATTTCTAACTCAATTGGGATCAATCGAAGGCCGCTCTCACGAACGAGAAGAGAAGCGTGCTGAGAAAGCGCGGATATATGTACATACATACGTATGCACGCCGGCTGAAAAGTAGCTGACGAAGGAAGAAACACCCTCGAGAGAAAAGCTAGCAGCTAGCCGGAGGCAGAGGCGGCGGAGGCAATCGATGCAGCAGCCGCCGCCGCCGCCGCCGCCGCGCCAATGTGTCGACCACTTGACTCGACCAAGCTGCCCCTACGCACAACACGCCGCCGGACCATCGGCCGAAGTACTGGGCTGGCTTTCACCGTAATTATATGGTACGATTATACCGAGGGCCAGGTTTCGCGTACGTGTACGTAGTACACGTGTTTCGTCTCGCTGTACGAGAGAGAGAGAGAGAGAGAGAGAGAGAGAGAGAGAGAGAGAAAAGCCGAATCGGTTCTCCGCAGGAGAGAATTCTCTGTTGCAACAGAGACGAGGCCTTGCGCTACAAATTACGATAGCCCTGGGCGCGGTAAAGGGGGTCTGTCTTCCCCTCCTCCGTCGGCAGAGGAACAACCAGAAGAAGACACGACAACCACGACGACGAAGAGGACGAGGAGAATCGCCGAGGAAGAAGAAAAAGAAAAAAGAAAAAAGTCGCAGACAGAAGGGGGGAGAGGCAAACCGACCAAGTTTGGCCCGACGGGAGAGAAAAACGCCCGGACGAATCGCTTCTCTAAACGCTTGGTAGCTGCCCGAGACTTCGACGTAACGCGTTCCTCCTTCTTTTCAGCGACACGCTCTTCCGATCTTTCTATCGAATGTCACGTGATAAATAACAAAGGAGCGAAACCCGATTTGGCAAAGCGAGTCAACTTCAGTTCGACAAGTTTAATTAGTTTGATTCTTTGTTTCGATCAGAATGCGACGTTTGTCCGTCGAGAAGAACGATCGAACGAATCTGGATTAATTTTGATTAATTTGATTTAATCGGTTGAACTGCTCGCCGATATTTGGTAATGTATTCCTTGAAAGGAACGATGCTCGAGATCAATCTTATTCACGCAGTTAGTTCGACAAAACGATATCTTTGTCGTATAATAATTGTTTTTCGATATTTAACAATATTCTTGATAAGAACTGATTCGTGAATGTTTTCTCGATAACATTTGTTCGTAGAAGTAGACTTTTTTTTTAACAAGAATAAAGGATTCAAAGTGAAAAATTGATCGACTACATCTGAGGTTTGATTCGAACAAGTAGAGCCATTCTTTGCCACTTTGCGGTGGATTCTTGCAAAAATATGTGGAATTCACGATAAAAGGCTCTATATTGTACCGTGAAATAACTAATGTTATTTCAAAATAAATAATTATAATACTTGTTATTTACGTTGTTTATTAACAGAGTGATCTCTCGCTATGCAGTGCTCGCGTAATATTAAAATTAAATTATTTTGTTTCGTATCCTTTTGTGGATACGAAAACAAAAATTGCATAAAACTAAAACGAAACTCCATGGTATGTTTTCCAATTTATAAACAAGCTACAAAATACCGTATGAAAGATGATGCAAGCGAGCGAAGCTTTGCGTCAGTCCGGACGTTCCTAAACGAAGGGAACGAAAAATGTGGAGTAGAAGGGATCGAATAGAGGGAAAGAACAACGCAGCAAGAGTCTAATACAAAACAAGCATGCTACAATAGAGCCGGTCGACCGGCTAATAAAGTAAGATTGGCTAATTTGGAGCCAAACATTGCGTACTGCTTCGCTTGATCTGGTAAATCAAAGATTATAGAACAAAACGACCGAGTATTTCATCTAAAAAATTACACCGATAAGCGAATCTTTCGAACAAGCCTTCACATTCGAATGTTTGTAATTTCGAAAAAAAATTACGAAGAAAATGGACGATCACGTTACGTGCAAATTAAATCGAATTCAATCGATTATTAAACATACTGAAACATATCAATGTACGTATGTATGTACGTAAATATAGTCAATATAATAGTGAAGTGGAGAGAAAATGACAGATGAATAATTAGGAAAAAAAAATCCGGAAAATGTGCGAAAGAGGAATCAAATTACAAGAAACGAAAGAGTCACTTTCTTCGGATTTTTTCGGTCGAGAAATTCACGAAAAGACGAGTTTGAGCAGACGAGTTTGCGTGTAGATGATCAACGTGTTCCAAGAAACAAAATAGGACGAGAATGTTGCTTCTCTATAGCTGTCGTCCGATTCTCTACCTACACTCTTCAGCTGTTCTTTTTCTGCGGACTTTGGCCGTAGGCGAATCTTCCTCCGACATCTTAACGTTCGAATCCAACCCCCTGATATCACGTTCACCGAATACCAGTAAAGAATACCTTAACTAAGAACACCTTCAATTCCGTCAAGAAATTCGATTTTTAAATATTTTTTTACGTCATTTCTTTTGACTTCTAATTTGCTTGCACGCGTCAGTAATTACTAAAATTAATGAGTGATAAGCTAAAATAAATAAAAACGAATCGTGGAAATAAATCTTCATATTGATATTGAAGTTAAATGTTCCAATTTGACATTAGTAAGATATTTTCATCTATCAAATTACAGTAGGTTATGACAAAATAACACGAAAGTACAATTATTTCTCAATTCAGATCGCTCGTATTTATATTCGACGATTCTTTTAACTCAAAATAGAATCGACGAGTTCGTTCAAAACAGCTCTCAAACGGGAGATTGGCCAAACCGATTTTTTACACCGATCTCGACAAGCAAACAATTGAAGATCAAAGGGGATGTAACAAGTACACCTTTGTTAATATTCAGTTTTATATTAAAACTGCTTCCCTGTAAATGCTTACTAACATGTAAGTTATCACTTTTTTCCTCTATAATCTTTAATTGGAACATTGACATTTTTTGGAGTAAAAAAAATAATGTTTCAAATTTTCTCGATCGTTTATTCTTACAATTACCTAACCTAACCTAACCTAAATCTAACCGAGTTCGTTTCTAAACGTGGTCGTTTAACCCCGTTTGTTTTATTTTGAGAATATGCACTTAAATTATAACAAAATGATAAATTTCTTTGGTGCTTCCTTGAAAAATTTTTAATTTTACTGGTATTTACGAGATTTACAGAACTCAACATTTTATTTTTTGAAGATTATTCCATAAAAAAAAGAAAAAACCATTAAAAATCCAAAATATGGAGAAAAGAACTTGAATCTTCGTCAATTCATAAAAATCAAATATTTGCAAAATTAAAATGATTAGAGATAAATTTAATTTGTTTTTGCATCGATTACGTCAGACAATCTCTGAACAATTCCCATTATTTTCAAGTGCATAATTTTCTTCGTTTGTTGCCTTGAAACATTCCAAAATGTGCTAAAATTACAAATATATATATATATATATACCCAAGTATAGTGAAATTTACCTAAATTTCACAATAAATAGCAAAGGCGAATTTTTTTTCTACACGACGAGTATACAAAAAAATTCCATCTTTTCATGACGAGTATGCTCGACGTAAACGCTTAAAGGGTTTAAGAGGAAATCATCGCGACGTGTTCACGTTAGCTGATCTAAAACGATCAGAACGATGCCCCCGTGGAGACTCTCGGCGAGACCGAGGAAAAAAGTGCATTAGAAACGCTCAACTTGTCTGACGCAAGATCACCAGGAACCTACATCTTACCCGTTAGTATCGGGACGAAGAAAATCACACAGGGCTAACAAGAACGTCAACTTTTTCCATCATCCGACATATCTTTAATAGGAATTCCAAACGAGGCCTATAATCAGACACTCGTAAAATTATCGCAATTATCATCCTGATCTCGATATCTCTTTCTTTTCTTTCCCTTTTAGACTCGCGACTGTTCAAGTTGCATAAAGCGAACGTGTCAGTTCTCCTCGCGTTATCACCGGTACAAGTACTCGAGCGATTTCCTGAATCGTAAAACTCAATAATTACATTATCACTGGTGGTAACTATTCGACCGACGAATGACGAAATTCAAATTGAACAAGAGAGGAAAATATGGCAAGTTTATCTTTGTCTTTCTTGCCTCTAGCTGAAAAGAAGTAGTTTAATACGAAACAATTCGAAAAGAGTATGACCTAATAGATTCGATAATATTGTCTCAAGTAGGATTTTGACCGGAGATACCAATAATTAATTGTACATCGATACATAATGAATATATCGCGTTTGAGAAGCAATGTTAATTTTGCAAAAAATAAATGTATTTAGATACTGCGACGTTGCCGTTATACATTTTAAGACTCATCATTTTTAACGATTTTATTACACGCTTCCGTTACTCTCACAACGTATCAAAAACCAAATTTTCATTTGTCTTCAACGTGTGGGTAATCGATGACACGTGATTGATTTGCTCAGCTAAATTAAACTGTCAGTTGCCATCTGAAAATGTCCAAGCAAAAAATCAAAAGTAGAAGCTATCGAACCTCGACTAAAAAAGAACATACAACCCTTTGGCAATTGTGCTAAATATTTGACATCCGATTTGCAACTTACGGAATAAAACAAAATAGGTTAATACGATTCTCCCGTTGAATTTATCCAATTGATTGGACAAAGTGCTCCATATATTTCTAGGCACCAACAACAAACGTAATTTTAAACCAATTTATTTTCCAGTTAAATAATCGTCTGCAGATCGAAAGAGATGATAATCTAAATATATCGTAAACAGCGACGCGTGAACCATTCGAAATCGTTTGTCCTGACGCGATAAAAAAAAAAAAAAAAAAAAAAAAAAAAAAAAAAAAAAAGAAAGAAAAACAAAATCGACGTTACCTTTCCCACCGACCCAATAAAAATTTGCGTCGGCAAATCGCGCGTGCAACGACAAATCAAAGCGTTCTCCTAATTGGTGTAAATCCAATTTTAAAATGAAAAAGTTAACTTGTTCCGTTTTTTTTTTTTTTTTTTTCTTTTTTTCTTAATATGATCATCGATTTTATGATACTATGACTGATCATATTAAAAAAAATTATTAAATCGACGACATTTCTCACGCTTAGCAAAAAGCGCGATTAAATTACAAAATTACGATATTACAGTATTTAACAAGTTCCGCGAACAAATCCAGGGTGATTAATCCCTGGCAAACAATCTCGTGCTTCACACGCCAAGGAGCACTATATTTAACGTTGCTTTAAATATAGTTTCGCGTTACCGTAGTGACGATATATATCACCATGTGTCACATTATATTAACTATTGTAACAGAGGGTTTGTTTGTCAACTAAATAGTTCGTTTAATAAACACGCACACGCGACTGCACGCGCGCGTACGACGCGTTCAATTGCAAAAAGAGAACAACGAAGATACAGTCTGAATCGAAGCGAGAGACTGAAATTGTGAAATGTGTTCTCGCAGCGAGCCGCGACAATCACCGTCGCGGTAAATTTCATTTCGGGGACATTTCATCTTGCGAGCTCTCGATCAAAGGATTTTACAACATAAAGAAACAATCGGATTTCCAATCGGGTTTCGTGCTTGCTGTTCAGCAGAGAGCTGAACGTGTGTTTCGATCGATCGACGAGAGTACAACACGGTCAACTTTTGATCAAACAAAGATCCACGGAAAATATCGCGGTTGTTGTTCCATCTTCTAATGCCTTTCGTCTCGCGAGCTAACTGAGAAATTACAATGCAACAGTTAAATCGTCTACAGGGTGGGCCAAAAACTTCCTACTAAAATAAATCTATAATTCATTACGCTCTGGCGGACAACGTTTGAAAGAAATAATTTTCAAAACATAATGAGAAAACCATGCTTCTTTGAACTTAAATTTAATTTAAAATCAATGAAATTAGTTTTTTTTTTTATATTTTGATTTGTTTTATTAAAAGAGAAATAAAGGTGGAAAGAAATTGTTTGTACATATTATGCACAGAATATCACACGTTATTTACACGCGATGTAACGAAACGTTCGTTGGGTTTCGAGCAAATTAATCGATTTACCCAAGCTCACTCGAATTTTCAAACGATTTGAAATCGCCTGAACCTCTACCTGCTGTTTACTTTATTTGAAACATCCTTTCGAGTTTACATCATCCCTTTTGTCACTAGCCAAATCACCTGATTTCAATCTGTATTCAAATAACTTGAATAACCCGAGGTGTCCACTGTCCACGGGGCATCGTTTTATAGAGGTCTATCAACCCTTTGCACTCGATTTGTTTTCAATATCGTTGAAACAAGCGTCCACTTGTTTTAAGGTAAATCAATGTACAACGGTGTACAAATTCAATTTTTTTCATAATTTTATAACTTTTTAAAGCGCGATGATTTTTGAAACAATTTCCAAATTTTCATAAATTTAATTTATTTCTTTTTTTATTTTATGAAATCTAATTTTATTAATATTAATTTATTTATTAAATTTAATTTTATATTATTAATATTAATTTATTAATTTATAAATTTTTATTTTTAGTTAAAAAGTCTCAGTCTCAGAAATCTATTTGACACGGGAGGACGTGGTGTACTACGTCCAATGTTCAATTTATTTCTCGTTCTTAGCTGCTTGCTTCCTAACACCGTCGTACGATGAGAATGAAGATCACGACGAAAGCGCATACCACTGTCGTCTCGCGGACAATCATCCATTGTTTTACATTGTCCGCTGCACGAAAATGTCCCAGCCAAGCAATGTCGCGTCTAATACACGTCTATGAGGAGATGACACATCGCGAAAAGTAGGCCTCCGAACGATACCCTATTATATCCTGCGTTATACCTCGTAAGACTTGGACCTGGTTCAAAACTTGGAATCGTCAATTACGCGTGTATGCGTAAATCCACTACTGCCTCGTTCAAAGTTAGCCGATCCACTCGAGTACGTACGGATCGCTGAAGTTCAAATAACTTGACTTGAAACCGTTTCAATTCAATAGCAACCTAATTTCAACCGACGAACACTCGATGAGCGATATCGAAGGTGGTGACGAAATGTTCGTCACGAAATGACAAAATAAAGACAAGAAACAAAATTACAAGCGAATTGTTGCAGGATTGCAAAAAATTGTAGGTTTCAACTCGTGCAAAGAAGTGCATCTGAGACTCTGGAGAGGAAAGTCTCATCTCTTGTGCGAATGTGAAAAGTTTGTAGAAAGGTTTGACGAGTTTTTTGTCTCGGTATGATCAAAACACCGAGTCATTCGAAAAAATGTCTATTCGATTTAGAGAAGCAGCTTTCGACAAGAACGAAACAATAGCTCGTTCCCTTCGAGCCAAGAACAAATTTGGAGAATCGCAAATTTCTCTCTCTCTCTCTCTCTCTCTCTCTCTTGAAACTTGAAGAAGGTACGCCAGTAAGTCAAGTAAAACGATTCACCTTGTTAAAACGATTAAAACTTGAATTCAAACGACCGAGCCAATGAAGGACAATCTGGGAAGAATGTTTCCAATCAAACGAACAAACATCAGTTTCAACTAGGATGGATTCACGCAAGGGGTTGCTGTAATAAAGCAGCTCCACTTTCTACTAATTGAAGTGAACCAATTGAAAATCAATTAAAATCGATCCAATTTTTTTTACACTCACGTGTTACAAACTCAATTGAAAGATCAACTAACACTTTGATCTTTCGATGAAACCTACATCTTTCTCTCTCTTCCGATAAATGTATACAATGTATCCATTGGAGCTAGCTTCTTATTGCCACAAACCCTTCATATCTGTAATTACCTCAATTCGAGGTAACTTGACTAATCGAAACGAGAAACTACCGACGATTAAGATCAGGTATCGATATAGAACCTGCCTTTCTAGTATTATCGGACGTCAGTTATTATCGAATAAAATATAAAAGAAATACGACACAAGTGTCGCATTTTATTCTTTTTTTTTTTTTTTGTCTCTTTCGCATTGTTCGATTCATTTTTCGTACACGCGATATACATATATATTTGAATGCCCGCGTGATCGCTCACCTTCGCATTTCTTGGTGGTCTCGTCGGAATTGTCTCCGCAGTCGTCCGTTGAGTCGCAGACCCACGGGTTTGGTATACATCTACCATTCGCACATTGAAATTGCCTTAAAGGGCAAGGCTTGCCTGAAGCAAAATAAAGATGAGAAAAATGAAATGCCGCTGCGTTGAGAAAACCAGTGTTTCGAGAAGCATGCAAATCGAAAAAAAAAAAAAAAAAAAAAACAAAAAAAAACAAAAAGAAGAATCGTGTGAATGAATGAAAAAAAAAAAAAATGAGAGGAAGAAGATATTATAGGAATGCGCGAACAATATTGTCACTTTTATTATAATTTGGCATCAACAGGATTCACGTATCGCGTTATGTGTCGCACGCTGCTTTTTTTCTTTCGTCACGTACATTTTCTCTTTCATAAATGAAGATTACAGGAGAGAAATTTGATAAGTACTTACAATTCCATCGAGTTTTCTCATTTTAATGCCTTTATGGCTAAAAAGGAATATTTTAATCCTTATAGTGCCGAATAACATCGTCAGCACTGAGGATACATATTATACATATTTCGATGCTATAAGAACTGATACGATATAATTAAAAATAGAGATTGAAAGCATAAGGAAAATTCTTCTAATTCTCATAGGTTAATAAAATAGATTGTTAAATAAATGATAGGGTTATAAAGAAGCAACGTTGTAACGATAATTTAAAAATTATAAAGAAAATGGGAAAATGTACGTTTAACCTTAAAATTAAATCGAAAGACAATTTTGATAAGATAACATTGACGGTGTGTACTGAATTTTCAAATTTCCCTTCTGTAAGATTAGAAAATGTGACTTATTATCCCCGCACCTCCGCTGTAATCTTCAAATAGAACTAATAAATTGACTTTGCAAATTTCCCTTTGAATTAAGGGAATTTCAAGAAATGAATTCACACGATTTCGTTTCCCAGAAATTAACGCGCGAGAATTACTCTCGATTATTATCTATTGAATCCTTTGGAATATTTATCTAAAATTTGTCCAATAATTCGCGAGCGTATCCAATTTTGCTTGTAACTGTACGACCGATCGACGCATTTAACAGAAAATTCGTATTATTTCGATTCAATGGCGTTATCGTTGTAGCTAGATTAGCATTGAAATATCGTCAAACTTAATAGCACAATGATCCTAATTAAAGACTGGCACTCGGGTTAGTTAATAAAATACCAAACGCAACCTAGCGATAAGATATTTAATATATTATTACTCTTATTAATATCATTCACATTATTGCAAAATTATATCATCAAAACCTGCATAGAATTTTCAATCTCTGAACGAGATGTAATTCTAAATCCCTTAAAAATCTTCTTAAATCTTTCCAAAATGGTTTTTTACGATTAAAATTGAACGCGTCTACAAATCTACAAATTTCCGTTTTAATATATTACTGTCGAATTAGTACATTAATATCGAAATTTTTACGAGTCATAATTTACAGCCCAATATTAATAATGACAAGCTAGAAAATTCTAGAAATTATAGCCTAGTTACAAAATTAACAGTCAAAATTTAAACAGAAGAGAGTCGCTACTTTAACGTTACATTTTATAAAAAGCAGTTGCGGTATAAAACTTTTGTCAAACGTCATCAAACAGAGAAATATATATATTTACATCGAAATATTTTTCATCGAAACTCGAAACGAATGTGACCACTTAAAGTGACAACTCTGTAATCGTAAGCGCGTAAAAATAATTGTTTCGCGATTAAAACAGAACTCTTATTCGACAGTGACGTTGGCAATAAAATGATAAAACACGTTTTGAACGTCTATCAAATTGACAACACGTTTTTTTCTTCTTTTTTTTTGCTTAGAAATTCAACAAAATTCAATTTAACAACGTTCAAAGAGGAAATAATGAATAAAAAACAAAGCTAATTTGAATATGTATAACGCCTTTCCATAAGGCATAATCGCAGTCATTCAATCTCGTTTCTCTGTTTAAATTATTAAGAACGTAACAATATTCATTCATTATGTCGGGACATGAATTTGTCTCGTTTCCTTTGTATTTTCGTTTGTATATATTTTCCAGTATCAATAATAACTTTACTTTCAATCTTTTTTATATACTTATTTCATAACAATTATTCTTTTTTTTTAAGAAGAAGAAGAAGAAGAAATCATCGAATTACACTATAATATAAGAAAATAAAGTGAAAATATGTTTGCACATATGTTTCTGCAACTCTCGTTTTATTTTTATTTATGTAAACATTTATGTTATTTTAATTTATCATCACACGCGTATATTTATGATGATATCTCCAAATTCGCGATATTTGATTTATGAAAAAAAATGCATTGCATCATCAATGCTACTCTTAATTATCATCTTTTTACAGAACTACTGAAAATATATAAAAATAGCTGAGAAATACAAATGTACTAAACCTAATACTAAATGATTCTTTGATGGAAAAGAAATTATGGATATACTAGCAATATAATTTTTTGTTATAATTATATTATTTTGTAATTTTTTTAAATGAAGGTTCGATTCATTTCTGTCTTCTAATTATTTCAAGAATTACTATATCTATATTATTCACGTTAAAATTGTACAACCTCCTGAAGTAACATTAAATATTTAGCTGAATGTTTCTTTCGTATCTCTTTTGAAATTTTAAATACTACAGTAAAATCGATAAAAATGCATAGTTAAATTATAAAATAAAACACGTGTCGATAACTTCGCTTTTTACGATATCGTTATAGACAACATGACGTTACCATAAATATTATAGATACATTTAAACATAAAAACTTCACTTCTAATCTGCTTGCAAACGTTGCAATCATTACATTCGCGTTATTTCAAAACTACATTACAATTATTAAATCGATAAATCAAAATTATTCAATTTATTAAAAAAGTGACAATATTAATATAACGTCATTAAATTACTTCAAAGAATTGTTTTTAATGTTGTTTCTAAAGAAAAAATGATCTATTGCTCGTTGAATATGATCAATATTAAAAGCTGAATATTTTGTATGAATAAACAAAAAAAAAAAAAAAAAAGAAAAAAATAAACAATTGATCCTAAATGCTAAATGTGAAACACGGTGTGGTAAAAATCTTCGCGTGCTTCCATCTATCGCGATCTTCCCCCATTTTCAGATCAACGCGCTTTCACACCACCAGCATCCCTTTCACAAAGATCATTTCACCGAATTATATGTCAGATACATTTCTTATATCGCCCTCTCCTCTCATCTCTCTACGTCGGGCCGATTTATATAAATTTTCATCGGAAATATATACGATGTTGATTATGTAAGCGACATCGGCGCATGGCACATACCCATATATGTACGTGTTTTGTCAATCAACAATACAATACATTTATACACTTTCAATTGCAAATATTTTTTCACATTGACGTTTGAACTTATTTCCTATTGGAATGGGCAAAGATCAAGAAATGAAACTTACTGTCAGCAGAGAAAGCATCAGCCGCTGCGAGAAAGCCGAACACAGTCAGCAAGTATAGCGGCGAAAGTGCAAGCAGACGACAGCTTCGCCCCATAACAACCCTCTTTCGTTGCACACCCGGTCTCTCCATCGTCTTTTTCCACCACCACTCTCCAACACTGCCAACACTAACACCGAGATATTTCCAACGTAGTTTCCCGTTCGCTGTTGTTCTGTGTCACGATCCTTTTCCCTCCTCCAAAATGATGACTTTGACAGCCGGCAAGCCGGAGAGATCGATCAACAACAACAATCCTCACTCACGGTGTATATACTGACTGACTACCAGCAAAATCTGGTAAGACCACGCGGTCGAACTATGCATTGGGCAAGTCACAGATTTTCAATCATATATATATGTGTGTGTGTATGTGTGTGTGTGTGGTGTGTGTGTGTATGTGTGCGTGTGCGTGTGTGTGTGTGTGTGTGTGTGTGTGTGTGTATATATATATGCAAACAGTCTAACAATTCAAAGTGGTTGCGTGCTCGAGTACTGAATAAAAAGTGCACTCCACGAAGTGGTTGAGACTGGCAGGCCCGCCCCGTGTGCAAGCACCTTCGTGTTCTCTCGTTGTATATCTCTTGCTCCTTCTTTCCTTTCTGTCTTTTGCATTCGCTATGCCAACTCGTTGTACTTTCTTCCTCTTGCGCAGATATTCTATTTCACTTTGCACTGTAAAACTGTTCTCTCTTTCTCTCTTTTTCTTTCCCTCTCCCGGGCGAAACGGTGACGACCACTGGATTCTGACGCACCGGTATCGCGCCACCTGCGCACGCAACTAACTCCCTCGTTCGTCTCTCTTCGCTTTTTCTTCTCTCTCTCTTTCTCTCTCGTTTCTGCTAAAGTTACGCTATGTGCGTAACTCGTACCTCGTAGCCTGTTTCTTTAACTGTATATCGTGAATCATGACCCAGCTTAATCTAACCCACATTCTATCTGTTTAATAAGCAGGTGAAAGATATGTACCTGTGCGACACAATCACAACGACACTCCGTGAAGAAAAATTCAATAATCAAAAGTTTCACATTCGTTTTATCAATTTCGTATATATCAACCTCTGGTGATTGCGAGACATCAATATCGTGGATAATATAAACACAACGTTCCTTGGACATTTTATTTTTTTATTTTATGTTAAATAGTATATCAATGATAGTATATCATAATTGTTATAATCTCTGACGTGATAATGTTCAAAATGATATGTACAAAAACAATAAACATAGACTTGGTGCTCAGTATTACTCTTGCACCGATGCGGTGCTCCACATTAATACATTTGGCCCGTTGGTAGCTAAGAAACAGTTTGTTTGCGGATGAACACTTAATGACACTATCGGATGTTTCGTTGGCTTAAATCCTGAGAGTTTTGCAACTACTTTTTGAGACACTAGCTCCCATATCCATAATTTTCCATCTGCAGATCCAGAAATAATACGAGTATCTTGAGTGTCAACGCTTGATTCTAAGCACAAATTGTTCGCCACGTGACCTGCAAATTCCCCGAGCAATTCTCCCGAATCTTTATCTATTAATCTAACCACACCATCAGCACAACTAACAACTACGCATTGACCATCTCTTGTGAAACTGGCGCAGGTTACTGCGTCTATAATGATACATTTATTGGTGACTTAAGTGCACTTTTATTTCATTTTGTTCATTACTAACTAACATTATTAACTAACCTCCCATGTAGTCAGTATATAATTCACCTACACGAATATCATATCTGCGTATTTTCCCATCGAATGAGGCTGTTAGAATTTCATGATCTGATACCCTAACACTAGAAACAGAATCTTTAGCATCATTCAAATATTGCACAGGTTCCAGTGCTTTAGATTTCACGTCCCACAACATAACCATGTTATCTCTGGATCCAGAAACAACCATAGAAGATTCTTCGTTGAATCTGACATTAGAAAGATAACAAATTCTTCATTGATTCTGATATTATAAAAAAACGTATTTACATAAAGAAAATATTATGTCAGAATATATATGTGTCAATTATTAGTAATATACCTTACAGTATTAATAGGTCCTGCATGACCCCTTAAACGTCGAACTGGAGTTCCAGTTGCTACATCCCAAAGGATAACCGATTTATCCAATCCACAAGACACTATCTGACTGCTATCACATGATGCACTAGCATCCATTACTTCATCTCCATGTCCTCCATATACTTTCAAACAAACACCTCTGTAAGGATTCCATAACTTCAATTTTCTGTCAGCTCCACAAGTTAAACAATAAGCACCATCAACTAAAAAGATATTAAGTATAAATCAACACTATTTAATAATAAAAAGAAGTCAACTAAATAAAAGCTACGAGCAAATTACCACTAAATCGTACAGCTCTGACAGCTCCTTGTTTACATTCTATTTCTCTTATAAGTTTATAATCAATTTCCATTCTAAATTCGATGCTATTTAAAAATAATATAAAATGTATAATTTTTCGTGAAAATAAGAATTAGTTGAAATATTTCAAATTTTATCTATTGTTTTTATTAGCTGATCGTTTAATATTTATCCGGCAACATTTCCTTATTTTTACCATTTCAAAACAAAGATTACGTAAAATTAGACGCAACGCTGATTCAACTTATAGTCATAGAGTATGATAAACTTTACAGATTGGTCAAAATATGTTTGTAACATTATGTTCTATGACATGTACTAATTATTCTTTTATTAACATTGTAAACATGTAGTGTTTATATAAAAAATCGATTATTTGAAATACAAGTCTCAAAAAGTACATAAATTTTACAAATTTAATATTTAATACTGAAATATCAATAGTCCAGAAATATCCAATCACCATTTGGAGAAACTAGTTTAAACAAGGATAGTAGGTTCAAATCATTTTTATATCTACTGTGTATTGCTGTTGATTATTCGCGTTTACCAATAAAAAAGGATCATGTAATTGTTAACGTCTTATTAAGATATGTGGTAATCCAGTAATGAATAAACGTAAATAAATAACATATTCATTCATTCTATCAAAATACAAACCTCAATGTATTCTGCAATTGTATTCTAAAGTGACAGTATTTGTTTCTTGTCCAAGTGTGTATGTTTTGATAATTGTTTAGTACTTAATGCGACTAGTGCTACTAAGATTTAAATAAATAATAAATTCTGTTCATTACGTTATTACGACATTATATTATTAGGTTACCGATACGACATAGATTAATATAAATACACAGTGAAACATATTGAATTTTATACATAAACAAATTTTAACAAACGATGCAAAAAGTTAATTAATAAAATTGTTAATATAATATATAATAAAAATTATGTAAATAAAATGGTTGCGAACACAACAGATATGACTGGATCCATATATCATGAAAGACAAGTAATTATCAAATATTTTATGTTTTTAGTTTATAATTAAGCAACGTACAAAAATAAAATATGTTATATACATACGTGTAATTATTAATCTTATATATAACTTGTATATGTTATATATTTATATGCATGATGTTATATGTTATTATTCTTGCAGGTAAAAGAACTTTGCGCGTTACACGCATTGAATAATTTGTTTCAAGAAAGAGATTTTAGTAAACAAGAATTAGATCAAATTTGTTATAGCCTAAGTCCAGATGTATGGATTAATCCCCATAAATCGCTGTTAGGACTTGGTAACTATGATATTAATGTTATCATGGCAGCATTACAACGAAGAGGACGTGAAGCAGTTTGGTTTGATAAACGCAGGTTTGTTCAATTTAATAATATTAATGATACATTAATACTTAATTAAAAATACTTATATATATATAATTAAAATATATATATATAATTTATAAAATTTTTTCTCAGAGATCCAAAATGTCTGTGTTTAAATAACATTGAAGGTTTTATATTAAATGTACCAACAGAATATAAATTGGGATTTGTATTACTTCCCTTGAAAAGACGACATTGGATTGCCCTGAAGAAAATTCATGGTGCCTTTTATAATCTTGATTCAAAACTTGATTCTCCTCAGCTTATTGGCAAAGTCAGTTAATTTTTTATTCTTGAATGTTTATAAATATCCTGATGAGTACTTATTGTATAATAAATATTACATTACAACTTGTTATTTTAAATATTATCAGGAAAATGATTTACTTGTATATCTGAAGGACCAGATAGATAGTAAGGAAAAGGAATTATTTCTTGTTGTATCGAAAGAGATAGATAATAATCAAGGATGGCTGATAAATACATACGCAAATAAAGAAGGCATTAATGCAGATCATGATACTATCACATATATTGAAGATGGTTATATGGAGATGAATTTGAAAAAAGATGGATCTACAGAAATGAATGAAAATGAAAAATCCTTAGATAATAAAAATTCTAGGTAATTAAAGCTTTTTTAATTTACTTAATCTATGTATTCAATGCTTCAGGCCAAAATAAATTAAAAATTAAAGTGACAATAGTCCATTAATAAATAAAGTTCTATGTTTAAGGAATTGAAAAGAGAAGTAAAAGATTATAAATGTTACATACAAACTTTCTTGCACAAGAAAAGAATGTAACTATTTTTGTTATATTTAAGTCAACACTATTTGCTTGAAATATGTGATTATGTTCGTCATATTTTTATAAAAATGAAGAAAATTTTAGCATGATAAAAGATAAGTGATGGCTCAATTATGAATGCATAATATGTTGCCAATTATTAATATTTATATAGATTTTTTATAAATTGTTATTATGATAAATTAATATATGTGTATATACATTGTTATTTATTTTATGCATATTTTATATACAATAATTTGCATTTATGAAATTAAAATTTCTTATATTAATTTAGTATTTATAACACATATTTTTTAAAAATTATATTATCAGTATTACTTAAAGTACATCATCTTAAGTTAATGGATTGTTTCATTGAAATATCTTGTTTAATTAATATTTAATGATGAAGGTGAAGTTAATTTATTATTCTATGAATAAATAAACTACAGAATATAGAATTATGATATTCCTGCACTATTAAAAAAAAATTATACTCTAGTATATTTTCCCGAAAAATTTTATTTTTTCTTAATATCTGTTACTAGTCATACTAGCTTATTCAACTGAACAATGTGAACAACTATAAAAGACAATCTTTTATACTTTCAATATATATATTGCAATATAAATATGATAAAAATTAGTTGGTATACAGTGTATGTAACTTTTTATATTTACTGTACATTTTAACAACATATTTAAAAACTTAGTTGTATAATTATTATTTTGTAATAAGATATCGTTTTTGTTCATTATACTATATGTTTCAATCTTGTGAAATATTAAATATGTGCTATATTTAATAAATTTGTTGTTTAAATAACAAATATTTTATTATTACATCTTATATTTAAGTTTAATTAAAACGAAACGTTTCTTTATAATACTAAATTATAATTACAATAGTATAATTACCACTTTATGGCAAGAGCTGTATCTATTTTCTTTATTTCATGATACTGTGTATGAAAATATGCTAAAGCTTTATCTGTATATTCTCCTCCTAACCAATTTTTATACAAATTTTGCACTAGTGAATTTTGTTCCGGATTGCTCTGAGGAAGTTCCTGATACATAGATTCTAGCTTTAACGCCAGTTCACGTGGTTGAATATTATTCAGAGGTCTAATTTGTGCACCTCCATTAAGACACCCTAGTAATTAAATTAAAATTTACAATGAAAATATATTAATGTTGTACTATTGTCCAAATAAAACTTACCAGAAGGACACGCCATAACTTCAACATAATCGTATGAGCACTTTCCACGTTTTAATTTTTGTACTAGATTTTGTATATTTCTAAATCCATTAGTAATTGCGAATGTCAATAATGTCTGACCATCTTTTTGAAAGACTGCTTCTTGGAAATCAGGATTTCTGAGATTTTTAAATTCAACTGTTACATCTGTTTCATCAAACAAATGTCTTGCAGCGAAACGAAGAATAAATTCGGCGTAACCCCCAGAGCCTGAACCACTATGACCACATAAATTATTTTTAAAATCTTTTATTTGCGATTCAACTAATTTTCCAACTTCTTTTTCATGTATTTCATTTAATGACACGTTGTGTTCATTAAACATTTGTTCTAATTCAACTAGAAAAAAATAAAATTTAAATAAATATAATGCGCATGTGTAAAGCCTTAAATACTTACTTGGAGTTATAACGCAATCTACATCTCTAGATTTTCTTTCATAATTATAAAAATCTTCCCTAGATGCTTCCAATTTTTTATCATAACAAGGCATAACAGTAACATGATAAACTTGTTCTGGTAAAAGGCCCATAGTTTCAGCTAAATGATATTTAACTAATGATCCCATAATTTGTTGTGGAGATTTTGTAACACTTATATATGGAAGTATAAAATTACCATGTGTCTTTTCAGCATAGCACACCCACCCTACACTTATCAAGCATTAATTATTTTATGTTTATTGCATTATATGCGCAAGGTAATTGTAGCATTAATTACCTGGACAAGAAGAAGACAACATGGGTAATTGATTTACTGCACCCTCTTTAGCTGCTTTGTAACGTTCTATAAATTCTTTAGCAGACTCTAAAAGAGCAAAATCATCAGCGGTAGTCATATCTAAAACTATATCTGCTCCTAGTTGATAAAAATATCCAGCAAGTTTATTTAGTGCTCGTTCTGGATCAAGACTATAACATTCTGCTATGGATAGTACTGCTTGTACTGAAAGACTGACTGCAATATATGTTGAATATACACCATTTTTACTCTATAAAATATATATAAAATAGATAAATTTGGTATGTTTCATTACAATTTATAATGTCTAATATAAAAGCAAATGCTACGTTAATAAATATCACCTCACACTGAGAAATCTTTTCTCTAAATACTCGCATTAATTCTTCTTGACTTTGCTGTGTAACTAACACAGTCTCAGCAGATGTAATACAACCACTACAAGCTAAACAATCAGCAAGTGTGATTTCAACTTTTTGTAATTTTTCTGATTGACCAGCCTAATGAATATATAAAAAATAAAGTATAAAATTATTTATGATTTTAGTTTAAGAGCTTAATAAATATAATACCTCATTTAATACAAAAGGTGTTCCATCTTCTTCAATCTTTATTTTTGCACCAGTTTTACTTTTCGACTTTTGGATTTCTATAGGTTTGATACACTCCTATTAAAAGAAGCTTTGTACAATTTATTATCATTATTTAAATAAAAAAAAATAATTAAAATACCTGAGAAGGTGTAATAAAGTCATCTAAATTTGTAATTTGTAATGCTCCACTAAATCGCGATGTCATTTTATCTGGAAAGAACATTTAAACTTGAATTATTAATAAGTACAAAAATTATTAATAAGTACTTAAATTTAACATATTATTATTCTCTAAAAAGATATAATACATATAAAACAATCGATGTAAATATTTATAATATATATATATATATATATATATATATATGTGTTAAACCAATTATAAAATATTAATAAACATTAATAATTTCAATATTATACTATTAAATTATATAAGAAATATTAACTCTGTTTTGTTTAATAATTAATTTATTCAGTTGTAAACATAACCTCACTTCCAGCTATCAAATAAAAAAGTATTTAAATTTTATTAAATACAATTATTTAACATTAAAATGACAAAACAAAGATTCTAGTCAAATGTATTAATCTACTGAGTTTCAAAAATATTTTTTTACGATTATTGATGACTTTTTGATTGGTACATTGATTTCGAATTTCATTTATTTATACTTAAATAAAAATTACTGATTGTCATAAATATTCGTATATTTAACAAAATATTCTTAGCTTTTACAAACTTACACAATAATATGTTTTCTAATTGTATTTGATTCTTATGTTTAATTCACAATTGAATAGCGATCTATGACAACAATGATACACACTTTTTGTTAGCTATGTTTGAAAATATACACAAATATATTTTCAATATACACAAATATATTTGAAAATATATTACAAATTTCAAATTGCTTAAAATACAATTTTCTATTACGAAAAATATTTTTTTTATTTAAATTGATTTAAACATGCGACAATGAAATATAAAGATGGTCATAAAAATATTTATTTAAACACCAGTTTTGATTATATTCTATATTTTACATGAATACATAAAGAATAAGAAATATATTATGCTAGAATGTATTGTTCCTAGATGCTAAAATTAATAATTATGTTAATTCATTACATATTGTTGTCTAAATAACAAAAAATAATTGATTTTTATGTCACAAAAGTTTCCAGGTTTCATTTAAAACTAGATATCAATTTTTTGTTGAAAATTGATATTTCCACGCTATGTCTTCTTAGCCATATAATATCTTGATATCTCAGAAGTAATTTCTTTTCAAGTAATCAGTATGTATGAAAGCCTCAAATTGGTCAAACCTAATCTACGGGGGTGTATGTACTTTATACCACCATATTTTTCCTACCACATTGTGCATGGTTTAGGGGTAAGTGTGCGCCTGTAAGATGGCAATATTCTCACTGTCTTTTGAAGGAGAATAGCACTTAATACGGTTTTTATGAAATTTTTATTCAAAAATGACTGAAGTAAAGAAAGACGATGTTATTAAAATATTACATACGTATCCACTTTGTAGAGTAAGTAAAATATTACTTATGTACGTATTTTATATCGTAAAATATACTGAAAAGAAATAAGTCTGGTTTCTTTTATCAATAGTATTTGATCAATATAAAAAGGTCATTATCCGAAAAATATCTACAGCTTAATAATAAATAAATCCGCTTAATTTTATTAATTTTTCTATTAAATAATCTTCTATTAAATATTAATATTTTGTTATTATAATTATTTTAACATCATACGCACTGTTATTTTGAGATATTTAAAATAAAATATTCAAATCAAAAAATTCTACTCGCATTACATGTCATTTTTGCGTGAAAATAAAATGTCTTCTATTAGTAAATAGTTTAAGTGTTTTCTTCAAAATTATTTTAAATATATTGTTACATTCTTACATTTGTCGAGTATGTTTTAGAAGTGTGATATGTCGGACGAAATGAAACAAGAAGCAATGGAATTATGCGTCACTGCTGCAGAAAAATATGCGGACAATTACGAAAGCGTTTCTCGCATGATTAAAGAGACAATGGACAAGAAATTCGGTGCGTCTTGGCATACAGTCGTTGGCGAAGGCTATGGATTTGAAATAACTTATCAACTTAAACATCTACTGTACATGTACTGCGCTGGGAATTTAGCAATATGCATATGGAAATCAGCGTAGTGAAAACCAAAATTGAAATATGAATAAATGTACAAATTATATAAGTATGATATTTAAAAAGAGATTATTTTCATGCAAAAATATTAATCATACTATATACAAATTGTTTTTTCAAAATCCTATTGAAATATTAATATTAATTAAAATTTTACACATTACAATACATAAGATAAAAGACTATAAAATAAAAGCAATTTATAACTTTTTTACAAATGGAGGAGTATGTACACGAAAAAACAATTATTGGAATATTAACTTAAAAAAAAATTTTGTGGTATATATATTTATGCATTATCGATAGGAAAATTTAATATTCAAATCAAAAATATATTAATAAATTAATACTGTAATTTTTTTATTGTAATATTATTATACAAATTGTAAAGTATTATGCATAATATTATGTTAATAATATCATTATTTTTGTTATATATATGGATGCGAATTACATACATATAATATAAAATTCCCACAAATGCGTACTTGATATATATTTGACTAAAATTTATTGTATTTATTTGTATTATTTATTTGTATAAAAGTTTTTTGTGGAGTTATGTAGTATTTATATAACATGTTATCGTGTATGTAATGTAATCATTTAAAAATCTATTCTGAGTTATTTATTATTAAAGTATGAAATGAAGTCGTTAATTCTACGATGTAGTAAGTTCATAACATTATTATTTTAATTAAAACATTTATTTTAATAATTTAATTACAATATTACTTTATAGATATATAGATACGATATATATATATATATATATATATTCTCACATAAGGACGTTATTTTTTGTTGTAGGAAATGTATTGTTTATTTATAATTATTCATCTTTTACAGCATTCCGCGACCAAGTCATCTATACAATTTCTTCCTTATTTTAATTTAAAAAATATGAAATGCTGGTCCAAAAAATATGTTACAATTTTTCTGTTATAGTTTCAACATTTATGCAAACAACTGAGCATATTTTTATATTTAACACGTTCAATGTATTAATTTAGAAGAATGTAATTTACAAAATTTTACAGACTATTATTTCTTTTGAAATAATTGTTATAATGCATACTGTAACAAGCAATTAGTATATTTAAAAAATTTACTCATTAATCCTTCAAGAGAACGACATCTATAAATTGTACTAACTCCCATATGACGTTTAGAAGTTATTACAAAATTATTAAATTTCATAATTATGTATATGAATGAAATTAATACATGACCATAAAATTATAAAATAATAAAAAATTATAATTTTAATTTATGGAAATTATCAAAAAGTTTAAATCATCAACATCAACATCATCCCTGAAGAATTAAACAGTGAAATACATATTAAATAATATATATCCATTTTCACAAAAATATCAACAATAATTAAATGAATACTATATATATTTACATAGTATGGAGGAGTGATTTTAAATTACATGAACAAAACTTATTACATTATTTAATAGTAGTAATTTTATTAATAATAATAATAATATCTCTATATTTTTAAATTATTTGCTACCATCATTAATGATACATATGCTTTCCATTTTCCATTTCTGCAAGATGAATTCTCTAGTATTTACAATTCTTGCAGAAACTTCTACACGTGCTGCTAAGTCGTATGTTCCAGGAGCTGGAAGTACAGCCTGTAAGTTCACAGTACTACTCATAAGTGGTTCTACGTGAGAACAAATTGCTGAATGACAAGCATATCTATAGTACGCAGAAGCTTGTGGAGAAAACAATTGTGATTTTATATTTGGAAGATGACTTTCACTGAAATGACATAAGATAAATTATAGTATAAATATAAAAGACTTTAAAATTCCTTTTAATAATATTTACCTGCTAGTTCCTACTGTATTAATTTTAATATCAATTTGCGATTCTAAATGATTCTGTATGTACATCATTACCGGAATGAAACACAATCGATTTTGATTGAAATTGTGCGTAATCTCTCTATCATGGCTTAAAGAAAATGAAATTATATTTTTCAAAAATTCTGTTTCTGATGCTTGTTCTTTATTCGTCACAGCCGAAGAATCTAATATGTTTCTGTCTGGACCAAAGATTTTCAAACGTCCAGAATATTCGTTTGATTCAACATGAACTTCTTTAGGATATTTATACGTTTTATTCAAATATTGTATGTCAAGATGATGTTGACCAATTGCTTGCCTCGTAATAATTCCATTTTCAATTATTTTCGCTCGCCATTTAAGAATTAAAGTAGAATTTAATGCCATAGTAGCAGACAAAGGCCTTTGTTCTTCATTTTGTAGTAATCGTTGAGTTTGTTGTTGCACTTCTGTTATATTTTCATTAATGTCTAATGATGGAATATCCTTTCTTTGTATAAAGTTAATGTATGGATAATTTGCATCTGACTCAATACATTCATTTTCTTGAGTTAAAGATACATTAGAGAACTTCGATTCATTTTTATCTTTTTTCTTTAATTTTAACATTAAATGAAACATTTCTTGAGACTGTAGTTTAATATTTGTTGATAAAACCGATGAAATAAATACAGACCAAGCATCACTTTCAAACAATACCGTAGACAATAAAATTTCATTCGTAATTAAGTCATGAACTTGACTTGCATTTTTAATGCAAATTATTAAATTTAATGTAGGTGAAATATCTTTAAATAATAGACTTCTTGAAGCAATCGCGCTTATTTGTATAGAATCTAAAACTGTAAAATGCCAAGTATGTCTACAAAGTCGATGTTTTATCACGCTTTTCAAATCTGTATTTTCATAGTAAAATAATAAATCTAAAGAATGAATTCCTTTTTCATGAGGCGCGCGAATCCAAAATGGTATTGTATGTGTTTCTCCAACATTTAATACATCGTTATTAGAAGATAATGGGATCTTTAATATAAGCCTATTGCTTCTTTTTGCCATGTGTTCTGAAATCATAAAATACTAATATAATATTGTTCTTAATCAATCAATTTCAATCATTAAACAAGAGTTGTATTGTACCTTCATCTCCTAATGAAAAAAGTTTAGCATCTGTAGATGCCAAATAAATATTTGATAGTGGTGAATTACCCACATTTTTTAGCGTGACGTCTATTTTTTGAATTTCACCGCATAACATTCCTGACGACAATTTACTAAAGAAAACCTAAAAATAAATTTTTGTTAATTACATTGTAATTACAAGTATTAAATTTAGTTAAATGTAATTAGTTAAATATAATTGTATTGAAAAATTAAATACCTGCATAAAAGGAGCTTTTTCAATAATATTCATTTCTAATCTATGATCTGCACCATACATATTTGTACCAGGTTTTTCTTTAATATTTTTTAATCTAGGTCCCCTAATTTCAAACAATCTTTTTCCAGTAATAGCTATTGTTGGATTAACAACTGGTGGATCAATTACATGAGTTGGATTAGATAAATTATAACTCAAACCTAATACTTTTAATTCTCCTACTTCTTTTGGTATAAGACACAATGTAATATTTTGTTTAGACGCTGATTGTAAAATGATCTTTTCAATCACTTGTGTTTCAACTAGCTTTAGATCTTCTGCTGATCTCATTTCGTTTGTAACTTGTCCATTGACGGAAGTAAATGACCATAATAAAGTCACATTAGACAATGGTAGCGGTATATGTAACGGATTATATAATTCAATAAAAAAATGCACGGCTTCATTTAAAACTGCATTTGGTTTTACATTGTTATTACTTGTGTTAGAGTATAATGCAATTGTAGGTTTGAATATCATAGGAGGAGATCCCAGAGCTTCTGTTATTAACATTTCTTCCATTTTTGCCCATCTGACATCATCACATTCTTCAGTATCAAATGAAACATGACTCGCAGGAATATTATTTTCGTGTGTTTCAGCTATGGGGCCATGAAATACTTTAATGTTATTACTATCTATTAATGGCAAAGGCAAAATAGGAAGCTCTTGATGATTTGATAAACCTTCTTGCAACAATAGCTGTAATATATAATTAATATGACAGTTAGTATATATATATATATATATATAGATATTGTGTAATTAATATTATATATACATACATTATGGATATGTAAAAATTCACGTAAAAATGCAGCTTGTTGTGTAGCTGGTTGTTTACTGGAAACATTTAGCAATTTCTCAAATGCTTTAACTGCTTCACTAACTTGTTTCAATGATGCAGCTTGTCTACCAATTGTAAAATGTATATGATCTTCGGCCAATGACCAACCTCTCCCACTATACACCTAAGAATAATTTATAGATAATTTAGTATAATAATAAGTTAATTAAAAATTAACTAAAAATACCTGGTAAGCTTGTTGATAACATCGTAATGAATGTTTTCTTTGACCTGCTTTTGAAAATCGGTGACCAGCAAGAACAGCGTGAAATGCATACTTGCGCATCATTTTTGGCCCAATAAAACAATAGGCAGCTTGTTCCAACAAGAGAGCAGAACGCAAATCCGAATCTTCACTAGTCATGCGAATCAATTGTTTAGCGGCCTCCCCATATAAGCTTTTACCTTTCAAACATTCTGCACTGAGCAATGTTGCTCTTGTTGCAAATTGTGGCATTTTACAACTAGTTGAATAGGTTACTATTGCATCATCCATATATTCGATAGTCTTCCTATTAGTTTCACCTTGCATAAATGCACTTAAAGCAGCCATTTCAAGAGCACCTGCGTAATAAAGCCAAGCTTGATCTGCTGCAAAATCTCTTTTCGCACTATGATATGTTTGATAAGCGAGTGAATAATGACCAAACATAAAACACAGGTCACCTAAGCGACGCAATTGTAATTCTGGTGATTCCGTTGTATAACTGAAACCCAAACAAGCTGGAACTTTATATATTTATATTATTTATGCTATATATTATTTTTATTACATCTAACATCAATAATTTACTTCATTATCTAATAAAATCATACATGGATAATAATAAACATACATTACAGCATTTGATGGAGTAGGTCCTGGTATGCCAGGTTTATTTGTCCCAAACCATCGTCTTGTAGCACTAAAAAGTGATCTTCCTTTCTTGTTTGAAATTACGTCATTCAACAAACCAATTTGTTTTTCTACATAAGGTAATAAACTTTTTAAACAAAATTCTGTTATTAATGCTCGTACTCTTTCAAGATCTTGTGTAGATAATCTAGCACCATGTTGTGTTGCTACATAACTAGGAGAATCTGCCCAAACATTTATATTTATTGGACTATCACTGATTGTTGGTCCTTTCTCATGTAACGCAGAACTCCTTGATTTCTCAGTTGTTGGGCTTAACGGATGTATTGTAACAGAAACAGCTTCCTGGCCAAGTTCTAAATGTGTATTTGTTGATTCAGATATTTCAGAGGAGAAACTAATGCTATCATTTAGATCTGGAGAAACCAATACAGAATTTTGTGGAGCTACTGGTGTTCCAGCTTGGCTTGTTCTAAAATACAAAACACACATTCACAATTATTTCATAAACTTTTAAAAGATACAATAAAAGCATACTTGTCAGTATCTGTCGTAACTTCATTTGGCATAGAAGAAACACCACTAGTATCTACAGGTGTGCGAGGAGAACTATTTTGTTCACTACC
Organism: Melipona bicolor; assembly: GCA_030673865.1. Classification (NCBI taxonomy): domain Eukaryota; kingdom Metazoa; phylum Arthropoda; class Insecta; order Hymenoptera; family Apidae; genus Melipona; species Melipona bicolor. The sequence goes on along the minus strand of JAHYIQ010000004.1, from coordinate 4,547,987 downwards.
TCCTAATACTTCTGAATGTTTTACTAAAAACTGACTCCAAGGATCTGGTAAATGAGTATTGTCATCAACTTGACCTGGTGGTCTTGAATTCATTTGTAATAAAAAACAATTATTAGCACCATAAATATTTTTCATATCTGTAAAAACTTTTTCAGCCCTATAAAAATTATAAATGATTAATTTTTATGAATAACATTTAAATGAATAAGAAACCAATGAAACAAAAGATAAATACTTGTTTCTATCATCTTGTAAAGTATCATGTAGTAAGATATAATATCTAAGTGTATTGTTATTAAACCATTTTGGCAATTTTCCAGGTATATTTTGATGTAACTGTGCACCCATATTTTGTATCTTTTCTAAAGGATTGTCCTCTGCTGTGGAAACTACTATCATACAGGCAAGAAAATGTTTTGTGAATTCATGATCTGATGGGAATTGTACACTCAGAAACATTTCTCTCCACGCTTCAAACCAAGGAACTGATACTGGTATATCAAGCTCTGTTGTTCCAATTTGAACAGTAGTCGTATGTTCACACATAGCTGAACTAACTGCTTCGTTTAACATTTTTCTAGCAATGCTTGGTTCTGGAGGCTGTGCATTAACATCTTGTATAAAAAGACGAAGATTTCTAACACTAATAGTATTTCCTTGTGGATCTTTAAAATGGCCTATGAAAATGAAACATAAGCCTGTTAATATTTTATAATAATGTAAATATATATATATATATATATATATATATATATATACGATTTATGAGATAAAATAATTAAAAATTAAAATTTATAATAATATAATTCTATAATTTACACAGAATACAACTTTGTTACAAAGCACAATTCATTTAGCATCTCATGAACTACTAGTCTCAAAAATTGATCATGACTATTTGAATGCTAAAAGAATTTTAACAAAATAGTAACATATCTTTTATTTATCATAGAAAATTTCGATTTTATAATTATTAATGCAATGAGTGTAACATAGCAAAAATGTATGAAGAAAAATGATCAATTTCTTACCTTCGGTATTTAGCTTACAAAACGGTTGCAAAAGTTCCACAAATGATAAATTATTTTTTTGACATACAGTATCAGCTGCGGTTGAACATATCGCAGCAATTTGTGGTGAAAAAGCATTACTTATAAACTCACGGGGGGTTAACTTACATTGAGCCATGGTACTCACTTGAAAATCTACTAGATAATCAAGGTTACGATCTAGTAACGTATACAATTATACGATAGTAATCATTTTGGACGCTATGCTACTATCGTTTATTGGCTTACAATTGGAAATTGACAGAAGCCAAACTTGCAACACATTCCAAAGTGATAGTAAACATCCTTCACGAACAGCTGTTCAGCGAATATTTACCCGTGAGGGATAAAAATATGGAGATGAGACATACGTATCGTACTATCAGACGGAAGTGTTTATAAGCGGAAATTCTGTGTACGATTTTTTACAAACTTGATCTTACAGATGGCAGAAATTTGAATCATATCTACAAACGCCGAGACATTTGATTATTTTGTTAGATATTAAGAAAGAGATAATGCAACGATTATTTATTTGAGGCTGTTAGAACGCATTTCAGCGTGTTCTGCCTTACATGTCCAGATAAATCTTCTTCAGTTTAATAATGTTTATTCGATTTTATAATAATCAATATCATTTTATCGAAGTGAAAAGTTTAACATACCAATGAAGATATACAAATTTTACAACTTGTAATTGATCGACGTATAGTTACTTTTTATACATGGAAACCTTAATTCTTCATAACAAAAACATTGATTTTTATAATTGAATTTGCACACTGCAATTCGAAGGGATGTGTCGTACGTAGTGCAAGAGATTCATAGAGATATCACAATTTTTATGAATATGTATAACAGTGTTTAATTAAATTACATGTACACGTTCTAATGTATTTTAATAGAAATAATATTTCACCAACATTCGGTGTATTTTTATTTTTATTTATTGTTAATTTAAATACTTTGTAAATAATAAGAATTTTCGTATCTCATTATATCCGTATTCCAGAAGATATGTTTGATAATTTAAAAAGTTTTGATTTCAGGAATGAATTTCGCGTAAGCGAAGAAGTCGATCGCGTAAGAAACATCGAGAGTATCGTATCACTTGAACCATCGATATGTATCGTCGACAATCTACCTAGGCGCATACGCGTAATCGCTTTAGATCTTTGTTAGATCATCATCTTGGATGGAATGAGATCGCGCAATCGTTGACAGCTTTTTCGTAAGCCCGTCACAATAGTTTCAATCGCGCGTTATATATTTAGTTTTGTGATTACGCAAAGAAACGATAGTTAACGCGAGCATATTGTAACAGGTAAAAAAAAAAATATAATCATACTTATGTAAACGACTATTTAGATTTCATATTGTTTCTTGTTCGTGTTGTCTCGCACTCGAGTTATATATATGACAACTTAGTGGTATGTTGGTGACACGTTCCTCCAAAGATAAACAAATTGTCATTCCATTGAAACAGTTTTTTTTATACAAATTCAGACGTAGATTTCTGTGACAGAAAAATCAAGATCTTTTTCAAAGATTGTGTAAATTTCGTTACTCAAATTATTGTTGCACGAATCCGTACATAGTTGTACGTATCGAATCTTAAAAGTTTAGATTAAACGAATTGGTTTTTTACGTGTACGAATTAAAAATACGAATTATATATACATTGAATTTTATATTTATTTTTTTTTATATTTTAGTTGAGCAACAAACGACACGTGCAAGATATTTATATAAACTTTACATTTCATTCGTTTAACGTTGAATTAATATTGAAATCACAAAAATGAAAATACATTAGTTAATATGTATGTACTAATATCAAGAGTCTATAGAATAAGATTTGGATTTAAATACTGGAAGATGTTTATTATACGAACGTACCAGTAAATAGTTCAAATTTTTTTAATGTGATAAGTGATCACATTGTATCAATAAGTATAACTTACTGTACCATAAAAATATATAATACAAAAGTAAGATATGGCAGGGAATGGACCTATAATAATACCAAACATAAGACAGTTACATGAGAATGATCATGCATCTACTTCCAACGTAGATTACTCTAGCATCAGAGGAAAAGTATGTTTACTGAAACTTTATTTCAATAAGAACGATTTTATGACAATGACGAATTGTAATTGATTTCAGAGTGTTCTAGTAAGTCCATCAGAGGACCAATATGAATTGTTACTTAGACGCTTAAGAGAAAGAATTCAAGATGGTGGTAGTGAAACAATTTTTGATATTGGTATTGGTGAAGGTTCGTATGTAATTTTTATGTTTATATTCATAGAAGTATTTGTAATTTATCTCATCTTAGATGGTTCAGAAGATGGTTTGAAAGAAGATGAATATGAAGCATCTGTTGCTACTTTACAATCTCTTGCTGCAACATTAGAAGCAGACTGTGTACTTTTACGTCAAAGTAAAGTAGATCAAGGTCTTATAGGTCAATATCTAGTACGGAGGCGTTTAGATAGACAGGATTTTTTGGAAATCAGGTTTTTATTTTAGATATGGTGGATAATGATAAGATACAATACTCTTAGAGAAAAAGTTAGTTCAACAGATTTTAATTACAGAGTGGCTGTTGTTGGCAATGTTGATGCTGGAAAATCAACACTTTTAGGTGTATTAACACATGGAGAACTTGATAATGGTCGAGGCTTAGCACGTCAAAAATTATTTCGACATAAACATGAAGCTGAAACAGGACGTACTAGTTCAGTTGGAAATGATATTCTTGGATTTGATAGCGTTGGTATGAAAACTGATGAATTGAATGTCAAATATTACATCTATATATTGTGTGTATCATAATACGTGTATAATCGCAAATTTTGCATGTAGGCAATGTAGTGAATAAACCAGAGCATGGATCTCTGGATTGGGTTAAAATATGTGAAAAATCTTCTAAAGTTATTACATTCATTGATCTTGCTGGACATGAAAGATATTTGAAAACAACTGTTTTTGGAATGACAGGACATGCTCCTGATTTTGGTGAAATTTTGTAATAATTTTATTTAATAACTCTTTGTGTATTTTAATATTAATTTAATTTTTTAATGTTTAGGTATGTTAATGGTTGGAGCAAATGCTGGTATTGTTGGAATGACAAAGGAACATCTGGGTTTGGCTTTAGCGTTATCAGTTCCAGTATTTGTTGTAGTTACAAAAATTGATATGTGTCCACCGAATATATTACAAGAAAATTTAAGACTGTTAATAAGAATCTTAAAGTCTCCAGGTTGTAGAAAAGTACCTGTTACAGTAAAAACAGCTGATGATGTTGTCGTTAGTGCTACTAATTTTGTATCAGAACGGTCAGTTTTTATTTTTGTATGATATAATATTTCTATATAAGTTTATCGATGTTTCAATTATTCATATATTTTTACAGATTATGTCCTATTTTTCAAGTCTCGAACGTAACAGGAGAAAATTTAAACCTTCTTAAAATGTTTTTAAATTTATTAACTGCAAGAATGATTAGTCACGAAGATGAACCAGCAGAATTTCAAATAGATGATACATACTCAGTACCAGTAAGTATTATATTATAACTTTAGTTATGAAATATTAGATTTATGGTGTACTAACACTGTAAAAATTAATTATGAAATAAAAAATTATCTTAATTTTTATTTCTATATCCTTTTAGGGAGTTGGTACTGTAGTTTCTGGCACAACATTGAAAGGTGTTATAAAGTTAAATGACACTCTGTTGTTAGGACCCGATCCTTTAGGTCGTTTTATTCCGATTGCAGTAAAAAGTATACATAGGAAGAGAATGCCTGTTCGTGAAGTAAGAGGTGGTCAAACTGCTAGTTTTGCATTGAAAAAAATTAAAAGATCACAAATTAGAAAAGGTATGGTAATGGTCGCGCAAGCATTAAATCCACAAGCTTGTTGGGAATTTGAGGGAGAAATTCTTGTACTGCATCATCCTACAACAATAAGTTCTTGTTACCAAGCAATGGGTAATTCTCTTTTTTTTTTTTTTTGTTTAAATTTTGAATTATAATCCATTATATTCTCATGTTTAAAATTATTGAAAATCATTTTTAGTGCATTGTGGAAGTATAAGACAAACAGCATCTATAATATCTATGTCGCAAGATTGTTTAAGAACAGGAGATAAAGCTTTAGTACGCTTTAGATTTATAAAGCATCCTGAATATATGAAACCAGGACAAAGAATAGTATTTAGAGAAGGTCGTACTAAAGCAGTGGGTAATGTAGTGAAACTTATTCCATATTCTAGTACTACGGTGATACAAACGTCTAGATCTAATAAACCAAATAAAATATCTCAAAATCGGCAAAGCTCATCATCTGCAATCCAAGTACGTAATATTACTCGTATATAAAAATATGGGAATTTTAAATAATAATAAATGTAAATTTTTGTATTAGTCATTAGATGCGACTGAAACAAATTCTTCGTTTGAAGGACAGACATCGAAGCAAGAAAATTTGTTACAAAAAACTAACAAACGTCAAAATAAAAAAAATAGAGGACGAAAAGGAGGACGATCTCACAATACTGTAAATAATATTATTCAACCGCTGTCAGAACAAAATCCTCCCACAAAACTATGAACTGTTTTATGTACAAAACTCTTAAACATGTATATACGTATATACATTCTCTATATATATAGCTTATTTTATAATTTTTGAAAATTAATAACAACCACTTTTTATTCTTGAAAAACCCTTATTTTTTAATAATTTAAATTTTAAAAAAAATTACATATATTTTAGTTTATTTTCAAGAAGTGCAAAGTACATTGTTTATATATAAAATTAATATATTATTTAGTAGTTATTTATATTAAAATATATTTAAAATTATGATACATAATAATGGCAATTTCATCTAGTTTGGGGTTATTTATATCCCGAAAGATTGTGATTTTTACCTTAAAATGTAAAAAGAAACTCTGAACATCGTGCTTTCAACCCTATTAGAGTACAAATTGTCTTTCACATTTTAACTAAATTATCAAAAATTTAAAAATGTCGTTTTTAAAACGTATGAAGAAATATACGTTGTTATTCACAAAGTGTTTTATTTTTATAAACACAAGTGTATCTTAAAATAGTATTAAGTAAATAAAATAATAATCTATATATAAAACATTTCATTTATCTTTCTTTGACTATTATAATTATTGTTAACGTCTTGTAACAAATTTAAATAAAGTTTTCTAATAATAGAAGAAAAATATAAACTAATAATAAAGCAAATGTTGACTGAGGAATAAAAATATTGCATGAGAATATAAAACTTATGAATTAAAAACATGAAACAAGATTTAAAACACTAAAATAGATATTAACAATGTCAAACGTAGTAATAACAAAACAAAAAAAGAAAGATAATTATTTAATTACTATTAACAAGTAGAAATTATTTTATAAATGCAGTGTAAGATATATATGAGTAATCTCTATTTTCATACATTATACTATGAAAAAAAAGGGAATGCAAAAATAAAATTCAAATTTATTTTTATGCTGAATGACATAATAAATTTTAAAAACTAGATGTCCATATCTTTTTATTGTCTTCTTATAAGAAAATTGTTACAAATTTAATTTTTTGTAACTAAACTAAGTATAAAGTAACTATATCTTGTTTTTACAAGGACTACTTTGATAAATCTTTCTTTATTACATTGTTTGCTATTTGCAACTTTAAATATATATAAAAACTACTTTGGTGGATTTTTCTTTATTTCATTTTTTGTTTCTTCTAACTTTTGTTTAATGGTATTTGTAAACATTCTTAATTGTCTAACAAATTTCTCACGATTAAAGGGTAAATAAATACCATGTGTTTTACTTTGAAGTATTAAATATGCTACAAACTGTGCAGATCGCCTAATTGGTTTTGTATTTGCTAATTTATCAATTAATTGTTCATTGCGCAATAAATATGTAAATAACATACGTAGAAAGCCCATAATTACAATGTTTTTTTTTAAACAAACAAAAATATTTATACTTTAGGAACTTCAAATGTACACATGTTACGATATTTCAGTAAAAGTTCTCGTTTAAGCCTAAGTTGTTTACGTAGAGTTTCAAGTTTCTGTAACTGTTCTTCTTTACTATATTCTATTCCTGGTAATTTTTTAATCTATAAAATATAAAAACTATATTGTTTTAACGTAATGTGTTTTTGTTTAATCTAAATATTATTTACTCTAAGAATCTAAGATAAAGCATTTTACCTGTGCTCTTGCAGAATCTAATTTCTTTTGAAGTTCTAATATTTTATGACTTGTGTCTTGAGACTCTTTAGCTTTCTGTGTGGTATCATGTGGATCTTTTTCAACACTAAAAATAAAATTAAGAATACATATAACATACATTGTATAATAAAATCTTTAGAAACTATATATACTCGGATTCATATAAATCTATAATTATAGATTTTATTCAAAAATATACTTTTTGTAAATATACTTCAATACATACACATATTTTAATTTATGTATAACTGTAACAATTACCAACATATTAATACTTGTGAATAAAAAAATTTTCAAACGATTTTGAAATTAAATTTATACACTGGTATATAGAAAATTATACATTTATAATCTGGTATATAGTAAACTAGAAATAATATTCAAATAACAAAACAAAGGTTATATTTTCATTTTGAAATAATTAATAATTTAATGTTATAATAAAAGTACCTTTACTTTCATTGTCAAATTATTAAAGCATACGAACCTCCGAATTATCTCATATATAAGTGGCAATATTTCAATATCCAAATCATCCACTGTAAATTGAGAACGTAAAGCAGTTTCTTCCGATAGTTCCGATTCCATTATAACATTATAACAAAGTACAAATAATACATATTATAGTTATAACATTTCTATTGCGTTTCTATTCTTTTTATCACTAAAAATCTGTCGTTGATTAAAAATTATCCTTAAATAGTAACTTTCTAGTTACAACTAACTTCACGATCTTCGTTTATAACTCATTTCAGAGTGATGAATTCCTTTCTTGTTCAAGGTTTATAAGAGCCACGTAACCAGGTGTGTGTTTGATACTAATTCGTAATCTTAAAATATCCAAGCATATATCATTCATCCTTCCATTTTTTATTATTTTAATTTATTATACAAGTATTATTTTCTTATTTGATTAATATTTTTGTTTACTCTTGATAGCCAATATGGGGCGCAGACCAGCTAGATGGTAGGTACTATACAAATTTATTTTTTTTATTAATGCTTTAACAAAATATGTAGATACTAACTTTTATACTTAATACATTACATAAAATTGTAAATTATGATAATATAAAAGAAAGTTATCACATATATTCTTTATATCAATGAATTTAATGTTATAATGTTATTGTTTACAATCATTTATTATACAACTTATATTTGTACTTTTCTTAATAGTTATCGGTATTGTAAGAACAAACCTTATCCTAAATCAAGATTCTGTAGAGGTGTGCCTGATCCCAAGATACGCATCTTTGATCTTGGAAAAAAGAAAGCCTCCGTAGAAGATTTTCCATTGTGTGTACATTTGGTATCGGACGAGTATGAACAACTTAGTTCTGAGGCTCTTGAGGCTGGACGTATTTGTGCAAATAAGTACATGGTGAAAAATGCTGGAAAAGATCAGTTTCATATTCGTATGAGACTCCACCCGTTCCATGTTATTCGCATCAATAAAATGTTATCATGTGCTGGAGCTGACAGGTACATAGATACAAATTATAATTTTAATTCTCTTTATATTGTTTATTAATCATAATCGTATGTTTGACTCAATTTCAACAAATATTTTATATTTTTTCAGACTTCAAACGGGTATGCGAGGTGCTTTTGGTAAACCACAAGGTACTGTAGCTAGAGTACACATTGGACAACCCATTATGAGTGTACGTTCATCCGATCGTCATAAGGCGGCTGTAGTTGAGGCATTGCGTCGCGCAAAATTTAAATTCCCCGGTCGTCAGAAGATTTATGTTTCAAAGAAATGGGGATTTACAAAATATGATCGTACTGAATATGAAGACCTGAAAGCAGCGGGTCGTTTAGCTCCAGATGGTTGCAATGTCAAATATCTGCCAGAACATGGACCTCTTGAACAATGGAAGAAATTTAGACAAGTTCTTGCAACTGTTTAAACAAAACAATTGAAACTTTTATTTCATTAAATAAACTGAAAATAAGCATCTGCGTTGTTACTCTTATTTTACAATTTCATGTTATACCATTAACTCTGATTGTCATTTACTTGTTAAAGTTAAATTTGATATCTTTAATATTTAGTTAATTTTCAATTCGAAAGTTTATGAAATAATTTTATTTCTTCTAGAAGGTATACAAATTTTTATCGTTACATGTAACTTTTAAATAATTAAACAAATATAAATTTCTAGCCAATAATTATAAATATAAATAATTTTAATTTATAATTAATATTATATTTACAATTTACAATTAAAATTAAAAGAAATGCGTATAATCTTGTAAAAATTAATGAAATGTGTATCTTTTTTAGAAGATATAATTACATATTATTGTATGGAGATATTTATTTTTAATGTGAATGACATGTAATGTCAGCATCATTTTCATTTTCTGTATTCTGAATTTCGTCATCGATATCTATATCACATATTCCGCGACTATGAGTATCAAGTGCTTCTGTACTGGTTGCTGCATCTAACAATGGGGATAATTTTTCTGCCTCACTGTCTTCATCTTGTCCTTGTCCCTGTAAGTACTGATTTATTTGGACAACGTAACAAAACTCTACATTTGTAATATTTTATTGAAAGCACTGTGAAATAAAAAAAAATATTAAAATTGAACATTAATAGGATACCTCGTAAAGAGAAACTGGTTGTTTTTCATTAACAAGTCTAAGAGTATCCCGTGACCGTAGCACTGCCTTTTCTCGTAAATGTCCAGAATTTTTCATCCTCATTGCTGGAGATCGATTATGCAAATCTTTCTGTGATCCCGAGTGTTCATCTCTAGCTAATAAAACTGACATTCGAAATTCTGGAGTAGGACATGTAGTACCACTCGTCCTTGCGGATATATCTCCTTCTTTTGAAGATACATGTTTTGATACAGGTGTACGTTCTATAGACCTTTTAAATTAAAATTTAAATTATATCAACATAAATTAAATATTAAGTCAAATATTATAATTAAATTAAGTATGTTAAAAAATTGAAGTAACATTATTTTACCTATTTAATGCTTCAGCCGCTTGAATTGCACTAGCTGTATCTGTATCGGGGGTATCCGGAGATTCTGGAGCAAGAACAGCAGTTCTTGGAATATATGGACCATTTAAAGCTTCTATTAATGATACAGCTTCATATCCAGCTGGTATATTTTCACAACTTCCCTAAAAAAAATTTAACACTTTTTTATCAAAGAGAAAAATCTATTATTACTAGAATATAAAAATAAAAAATATACATATGTACATGTATTTAAATGCATTTTTATAATTACTTGAGTAAATATTGACCTCTGGTAATGGAGGATTTGATATAATAGCACCAGTTGCTTTCTGAAGAGCTTTAATTTGAAGAAGAGCTCTGAAAGGAGCCCGACATATTGGACAATTGTTTGCTTGATATCGAAGAGAATCTGCACAACTATTACATAGACACAGATGTCTACATGGTAATATTAAAGTATCTCGCACATCGCACATACAAATAACACATTCTGATCCATTATCATCTGTATCTTCATCACTACCTTGTTGCTAAAAAATAAATTGTAGTGAAACAAATATAAAAATAAAGTGTTAGTTATATAATAATATTTTATACTTTTGCATTCTCTGCGTTTTTGTTTTCAATTCCATATATTTCTTGAAGTAGGTAACAAAGACCATCAACATAAAGTTTTTGTTTAAGAGCTTTTAATACATATGTTCCATCCGAATGTTTCTCAACAACTGCAATAGTAGTATGAGACTGTTTTGGTTCATCCGAGCCTTCTTCTGCTACACAATGAATTGCTATTGGTATTATCTACAAGTAACTATATTGATTAACAAAACATAATGTAAAAGTTTTATAAATTTAATATATAGATATTTCAAACGTACATACTTCCCTATCAGCATTATACAATAGATCTTCTTTGCTATAAGCTGTTGGATCAAATGTATGTGATGTTTGAGAAAATAACTGATTGGCACCTTTCTTGTAATAATATGTTTCAGAATTCATAGAAGGGTCTCTTGGTATGTATCTACAAATAATGTTACACTTTTCATTATACATGAAAGTAAAATTTACATAATATGCCAAACTTTTATAACATTTTATAACATACGTAACTCCTTTTGTTGTTATTTCTTCAGTGCAAAAATAATATATTGTAATTGCACATCTTACATCACAATCAAATGTGAATTCAATATTATAACGATTTGATTTTTTATCTAGATCACCATCTCCATAATGTTTAACGCTGTGACATTGAGGTGAAGTGGAAGTTTGATCAACATTACGAACCAATCTTAGTGATTCTCTTCTTATGTTTACTAAACTCTTCAATGTTTTAGTAGGATCATTAGCTTGTGGTGGAGGATATGGAAACTACAATAAAAATGAGTTCTTGAAAACTATGTAATAACCTTATATAATACCATAATAATATTCATTATTTCTTACAGGTGTTGGGCGGCTTCCTAAAAAATTCAAATCAGCATTTTCTCCAAAAAGATATGCTTCTGGTTGTGGGGTATCGAAACGTTCACCACCCATTATGAAATGACTACCAAAATAACTTCCTAATGAATAAAATTTATTAAGTAAGATACGAAACATTCTGCAATACATAACATGTGTTTTAACTTATAACTTATAACATAACATATAACTTATTAGAATAAAAATTGTTTAGTTCCTACATATATTTTTTGATATTTTTGCAAAATTTTATTTATAGCTGTACGATTTGATATTTTAAAAATATTTTTAAAATAACAACAAACCCGAACGAGGAGGATATTTGTATGCATGATTTGAAACAATATCAACTTCTTCTACACCAGCGTTCTGTCGACTTGTTAACGAACCCATTACTTAATTGTATTAAAAATAATTAGAAACTATTTTTCTATAAAATGTGCATAGAACTGAGCATAAGATTCTTTTTTTCAATAAATACTGCAGATAATTAATATATGTTACATCTACTAGTAAATATGTTTATTACAATGATTATAATTTTGACACGCGATTTCTGCAGTCACACACGTATTTGCACGTAACATATGAAATGCATTTACACGTATCTTTCAGGTTGGCCAATTTTATTACTTTATTTATTTATCTAACTTTTGCATATTTAGTTAAGTAGATTTATTAGAAAACGGTATTAATGTACGTTCGTTTAAAAAGAATTACATTCTTTGTTTATGGAAAAAAGTCAAGATAAAATAAATTTTTTTTAAAACGTGACAAATCTATGTGATATATGTTTCTCAGACTGCAAAGATCAAACGCGCTATTTCAAACTTTCGATAGCGTACTCAGCAAACTTTAGTGTTGACGTTTAATAACGCATTCACGTTGGTATACAACATGGATTCTAATGTTCCTTAATAATTATTAGTGTTTGATATATTTTATATAAATTAAAAAAGTATATTAAAAAAATATATTAAAATTAATAAAAGATAATAAACAAACAATGCAATATATATAGCGTTGTGTAATATTGACAATTTGGCACTAAATTTTTAGAAATCATAGCCAAATCTTTAATAAATATAGTTGAAACAAACAGCAAAACAAGGGAATATGAGTGATATACGTATTATAACTATGCGATAGCATTTATGTAATAATAAATATATAAAGTGTAAATGATTTTTTATCATTATGAAATTTAACGAAAGAGAACTTGCAGAAGCAAGTAATGGTCCCGCTGATATTGAAGGTCGTTTAAATCATAAACGAGCACACAAGTCAGGTTAGTTTTTAGCTAAGAATATTAACTTTAATTACTTATAACCAACAATCTTTTACAAATTCTTATTTTTCTATGCATATTTTCATACTGTTTCTGTAATATTCCATAGACAATTTGGTGTTGTTCCCCGTGCGAATTTCTCGAAATAAATTTTTATTCCTCCTAAGAAAGATCATTTAAAGATTTGACTTAAAAACTGATTGTATAATATAATAAAGACCTCATTAGGTAATCCAAAATGTTTTTACATTTTTTGAAAGCCTAAAGTAGTGAAAGGAATTAGGCATGGGCATGAACGATTCAGCTTTCCTATGAATAGTGTGATAATTAACCTTTGCTTATGAAAGGCTAATTTATTTATAAAATTTTAATATTATTCGATTTAACAAAATAATAAGAATTATTTTTTAACGTTCATATTATTTATATTTTAGGATTCAAAGAAAAATGGTTCAAACTACGATGTAACTTGTTGTTTTATTTTAACATCAACGAATTGGGACAAATTGATACCAGGCAACCAGCAGGTGTAATTATTTTAGAAAATTATAGCATTAATCTTGATGCTGCAACTGAAGGTGTATTCGCATTTAGTATAGCGTTTCGAGATGAATACGAAAAGAGACATGTTTTAAGTGGTCGTTCAGAATCGCAAGTAGAACAATGGGTAAATGCACTTAAGCAAGCAAGTTATGAATATTGGAGATTTCGTTTAATAGTGCTTCAAGAAAAGTTATGCAAGAAAACAGGAAAAGATCCATTGCTCATGTATCCACGAAATCAAGGAATTATTAGAGATGAAGCATGGGAACCTGCATCAACTTTCAGATCTCATGTACGATCCTTTACTACATCAGTTGTAACGTCAACAGCATTAAATACAGTAACAAAAGAAATGAATTTAATTGAATTTTAAATTAGCTGAGTTAATTATATAATGGTTTTTTTTAATATTATTTTCTAAACTCTAGGAATTGTTTAGATATAAGAAGTTAAATTTATATAATTGACAAGTTTCAGAATTTATTTATTACAGGTAATATAACATCTTTTGTGTCATTAGTTAAAGTAATTAGTAATTACACACATGATATTTTCATTAATATATTCATTAAAATTATATATAGAATACATCATATATAGCTTTTATTATTTATTAATTAAAATACATTATATATATATATAATTCAAGTAATAATTTTTATAGTATTTTAAACGCCAAAATAGTTTGATTAATATAATATAATATTTAAAAGTTTTATTGAATATAACTTTTAAAGAATTATTTTATTATTGGTCAAACTCTGTATCTCATGTACAGATTTTTCAAGTATTTATAAACCAAATACTCTCTTATATTCTTATAATGTCTGCCTATATTATAAACTTTTAATAATTAATAATATGTGTATATTTGTAGTATTAGAATAAACATATTTTTTCAAATGTATTGAAGCAATCTTCAAAATATCTTCATTAAATTATAATTTATCCTATAACGTCATAATTTACTTTTATAAAATTATATGTAGTGATCGTATTTTAGTACAGAGTGTGTAATATAATAATATGAATAAAAATAGTAATAATAATTTACATATAACACCATCATATATTAACATTCTATGATGTTGAAATTATATTTTAGGAACTAATTATATTTTTGTTACAAATGATGCTATTTTATGATAAATAATAATTCTATGATATATGATAACGTAATACGTATAATATATATTTCTAATTGTAAGATTTATAATTAAAATGTTGTTTATAAACTGTTTCAAAGAAAAGTTGGTAACACTGTCTCCAACTATTTAATACGTGTCACTTCACATCCACGCGTAAAAGTAGTCAGGCAAACACATTATAGTCACGTTAGTCTAATATGGTTTAAATTGGCAGTAGTTACGTTAATTTTATTGGTATAATTTATTTATAAATAATATCCAAGGGAAATCATTAATTAAAGTAAATATAAAATAACATGATGAACCGATTCATAATTTTTTCTATTCTCATAATTTGTGGAGTTTCTGAAATTTTTGCCGAAACTTGTCAAAAGCCTGAGGTTATTGCCTCTGCATATGTTACAGAAGATGCAACAATTCTAACAAATGTTGCATTTACAACACAATTTGTGCTTAAATGCAGTAATGGTGTGAAAGGCATTACATTGTATGCAGAGGTCGATGGTAAATCATTACCAGCTGCTAGGTTAAGTTCTGACAATAAATATCAGGTATTAAAATGCTTTATTAACATTTATATACTTAATATATTTAATTAAATTTGAAATAAAACTGAATTTATCTCAGATTAAAATTGTTTACAATTTATAAGAATTTAATTAAAATCGTGGTAAATTTTAATTTCATAGGTTTCTTGGACAGAGGATGTGAAAAAAGCACGTTCAGGAGATTACAATATAAAATTATACGATGATGAAAGATATGCAGCTATACGTAAAGCACTAAGAAACGGAGAAGATCCAAACAGCGTGAAACCATTAGTTGTTGTAGTACTTAATAATCCAGGCATATATCGTGGACCTTGGATTAACTCGGAACTCCTTGCTGTCCTTTTAGCTGCCTTAGTATCATATTCTGCTTTCTCTTCAAAATTCAAGCTTCTTGCTTGAATATTTTTCATAAACAATAAATTTGTTAAAATTTTATATAAATTAAATGTTACTAAAAGCAAATGAATTTTGTTTTTTCAAATATAATTTTGTAATTTAATTAAATAATGATGAAATTTATTATATAACACTTAAATTTATTAATATCTTTTTAAATGCAAAATTTGTTTTTTATAATGAATATTAAATTAACTTATATTTCTATTCATATTCTTAGTAGGATGTGATTTCTATAACATTAATATTTTAATTTATACATAATTTTTTTTATAATTTATTTTTAAACAATTGGAACAAAATTAATAGAGTACAATCTAATACATATCAAGAGAAGGTGGATTTCCAAAAAAGTACTCCCAAGAAGATGGATATTTAATATCATTAGTATCATCATTTATTAAATTCAACCATTCATTCAATCCTTTAAAAAGTACTAATGCATCAGAAACATTGTCTCCTTCTGAACAATATTTAAATAAGACTGTACAAGGAATTCCAAATGTTTTAAGATATCCATAAAGACCATTTGCAAATCCACCACCAGGAATGTAACATTGTTCTGTAGAATCTGTTTTGAGACTTTTTATATGTGGTATCCAGCACAAATTCTTAAGAAGTTTTTCGTCATTTGATAGAGATTCATCCGAAGTAAGATATTTTATTTTAAATTCTGACCTATCTGCACACTCATAGTCATAACTACTGGTTAATATTATTATCTATAAAAATAATTCTTATATTAACATAACAATGAAATAATTAATATTTGTAATAGTATAGCATTATACTACCTTATTAATTCTTTTTCGTTGAATAAATTGTGCTAATTCATCAAAGAATTCATTCGAATTACCAACATAGGGTGAACGTAATTGCAAAAGAATTATGTTATGACATCTTCCAAGATAAAAATCAGCAGTAGTACAAATAGAATTGGACTTTTTATCATAAGGATCAAGTCCACAAATTGGAAGAAACATAGAGTTCCATAAACTTCCAATTTTGCGCAAATTCAGACTAGATATTAACAGATCAATGCATAATTGTCCAACATTTCCAATAGCCACTGAGGGAAGCATCAGAGTATAATTTTCAAGATTAATTTCTTCTGGTATTTTTATCATTTTCACTAGATACCTGTTTTATTAATAAAATTAATTAAATAAAACTTAGAACTTACAAAAATATACCATAAAATACTTATGTAAATTTAACGTTCGATTTGAAAATTAAATATTTGTGCATAATAGAATGATTGTCGAATATCAAATACTTTTTCATAATCACTCATATTTTTATTTCTTTAATAAAAATTTTGCATGTTAGAAGTTAATGCAATTTTAAACACTAATACTTTATACTACGTAAAACTATACAAACTTACGTAGTATTCAAACCTCTATAAAATGATTACTTGACATTTCTGAAATTAGAAATACAGACGTATAATTTACAAGGTTGGTACTTCTGTTCTTGCAATTTTCGCTTTTATAGATAATTATTACAAGAAATTATAAGTACACTATTATATAGCGTATTTATAATTTATATATATAGTAACGTTTTTTTAATTTAATTTATAATAAAGTACCCTATACGGAGAATTACTTCATAAAATGTAACGAAAAAAATAACTAAAAATAAATTTCATTAAAAAATACTTTATTTTCATTTTCATGCAAGTCCTTTTTATACGAATTATACATAATTTTGAAAATGTTGAAATTTACAAATATTGAAATTTAATGATCAAAATGTAAAGAAATAAGTTTAAGATATAACATTTCATATTCACTGAACGTATGTTATTTTTGTATACTTTATAATGTCTGTATTACTAATTAAATTTATGGTATCTAAAGTATTATTTAATTTTTTTAAAAATGTATATATATATATATATATATATATATATATACACACACACACACATATATATACTTAATATGTTTCGTTAAAATTTAATTTACTATTAAAAAAAAAATTTAGATTGATACCCGTTTAATAATTTATTTGTTTATATTTTGCTTGGTGTAGAATAATCGGTATTGAAACAATGCTTGTTACCGACTGTACGTAGCGGCATGTGACGTCACGCATCACCGCCCCGCGATGCCTTTCGGGAAATAACGCCGCCATCTTGAGTGGCATGGCCCAGCTAGACAGTGCGCCCTGAGCCAAGACATGCAATTTATCGAGAAAACATTCATCATCCCAAGAATCACGGATTTCTGTGAAACATAGCAAATCTTTGGTGCTTTGCACCTTCATCAGGATGGAGGCGGTTAAGGCATTTAACGCAGAGGTGAGTTGACTTACCCTTCTTAATTCTTCTTCTAGCCCGCCGACTCTCCCTCTTTTTTTCTCGCTCTTCTTTCCCTTTTTCTCTTTCTTTCTTACTTTTCAAAGATAAACGCGTCACTATTTTAAACTAAAAATCCACACAAAATATTTCCTTCAATATCTTTGCTGTTTGCTGTATGAAAATTTGAGTGATTTTTGTGCTTGAACAATGCTTTGATTTCTAGATGTGTGAGAGAGAAGGAGCGATCATCTTTATATATAAGAAAGAGGGAGAGAAATTAAAGAAAACTTTTATTGTAATATAAAGTATTTATAATGTATAACATAATTGTTGGTAGTACGTAAAATTTTTGTAATTCATTTAATGATAAAGGAAGAATAATAATTATGGTATATGTGTATTTTACTTGTGTTAGTTATGTTTGATTGTGTCATAGAAGAAAGAGGAATAAGGAAAAGCAATAAGAGATATTTTTAAAGTAATATTAGTAGAATGCTAATAGCATTAAAGGATTTGATTGTACTAAATTCTTGTTTAATTTTTGTTATTAATCCATTGAAGTTTATATTTATATATTTGACTTTTGACGAGTTAAATGAGAAAATTGAAAATACACATTTGCAAAGTATAGATCCATTAATTGATATCAATATTTTTTAAATTATTATAGAATTTTTAAATTTTTGAATTTAATTATATTTTCTGGCTAACATATTAATACATTGAAGTATTTATAACAAAAATAATAATTATATATATACATTATTTCTTTCAGCTTTCAGCTCTGTATGATGTCAAACCACCAATTTCAAAAGCTAAAATGAATTCTTTAACTAGGGGTGCAATTAAGGCAATTAAATTCTATAAACATGTTGTGCAAAGTGTTGAGAAATTCATTCAAAAAGTAAGTTATAACAAATAACAAAAGAATCTAAATATACAGTAAATATATTGATAATTCCATTGGTATTAATTATTAATTTATGTTACAGTGTAAACCAGAGTACAAAGTGCCTGGATTGTACGTTATAGATTCAATTGTACGTCAATCCAGACACCAATTTGGAGTAGAGAAAGATGTATTTGCTCCACGCTTTGCCAAGAACATGCAAACTACTTTCTTAAATCTTTTGAAGTGTCCTCAAGAAGACAAAAGCAAAGTAATAAGAGTTTTAAATCTTTGGCAAAAGAATGCAGTTTTTCCCTCAGAGGTTATACAACCTTTATTTGATCTTGCTGATCCAAATCATCCAATACATAAAGAACAAGCAGTTAATACCAATGGTAAAGAAATATATATGTATGTGTATATATGTGTGTATATAATTTAAATGAAAAATAATAAATATTTGTTATTATGTTTAGGTACATTAAATATATCTGCAACAAATAATGTTAGTAACACCTCAACTTCTGTCAAGACTCCTCCTTTGACTGCAAAAAATGCAGTAAAGGATCAAAAATTATTTTCTTCCGCAAAGCCAATTGATCCTGCTTGGCTTGCACAAACAAAAATAGAGACAGCTAATAAACTATTAGTAAATTTCCTTTTCGTTTTTATCTTATATATAATATTCAGATATATTAGTTTGTAATATATTTTTTTATGTTTGTAGTATGTTGTATGTTTATTTGTAAATGGATTTAATCTTAGTTTTATCACTTTTTTTTAGGGGCAATCAAATTCAAGTCAAATGGATGTTTCTTTCCTTGATCAATTGCAACATTTGCAACAGTTACTGTTAAAAAAGCAAGAACCTACAAATGAACAAAAGAGTTCTGTAAAATTTGATAAAAAACTCCTAGATTTTGACTATGGTGAAGAAGAAGATGATGATGTTGTTGTTGCTGCTAATTCACCAACAGCAACAACAGCATCTAATTCTGGTCAACATAATACAGTTTCAACAGGAAATAGTTTGGAAAGTCTTGGACTTCTTTTAACAAATCCAGAGGTACAAATTTATTACTTAATCAAAGAAGAAACATGTTTTCATTAGTAAATTGTTTAATTCTTTAATCGTTAATAGGTTTTGAGACAACTTCAAACATTGCAACAAACAATGCAAGGAAGTACTTCTTCATCACAGCACGAAACAGAAGAAAAAATGCGGAAACTTCAACAAATGAAGCAACAGGAAGAAGAATTTGATAAACATCTAGCTCAAACTGTTCCTGTATGAATAATAAAAATATTTTTTTTTCTTTTCTGTTCAAATGAAAAAAAAAAGGAAAGTTCTATACAATGACAGCACATTATATTAATTAAAATCGATTTTTATTTTAGAATTTACCATTTGCATCTGAATGTGAATTAAAACCATCAGATATTTTGAAACCAAGTCAACAAAACACTTATACAACAAATGTAAGTAGTGGAGTCATACAAGATATGAGTCAACCACCTCCTGGTTATCCACCGGCTCTACCATATGCCTCTCAACCTTTAACAAATATTAGACAGATAAATCAGCAGGCAAATCAAAAGAGTCCGCTTCTCGATGAACGGCAAGACACGCAAGATTATTCTGGGTAAACATTTTTTCTTTTTATGAAATTCAATTTTTTATTTAATTCAAATAATTAATTTAATGTATAACATTATTATATTGCAACTAATTAATAAATAATTGTTTATAGGAATAGTGCAAGACGAGATAGTAGCAGTGTAGAAATAGTAAATTGTGAAAATACAAGATCACAAAGTAGATCGCCTGATCGATACAGACATCACAGTCGATCTAGATCACCACGACATAGAGATAGGGATAGAGATAGGGATAGGGATAGGGATAGGGATAGGGATAGGGATAGGGATCGAGATAGAGACAGAGATAGAAAATCTCGATCAAGAAGCAGATCTAGAAGGAGAAGGTAATTTTACACGTATTATTTTACAATATATATTTATATATTATTTTGTGTACTTTATTATGATCATTTAATGTTAAATTAAGTATTATTATATTATAGGTCTCGTTCAAGAGACAGAGGTCGTGACAGAAAACGAGAGGATAGTCGAGAAAAATTGACCGAGGAAGAACGAGAAAAAGAAAGAGAAAGGCGTAAACGAGGATTACCGCCAATTGTGAGAGATAAATTAAGCGGTAATTTCACTTATTTTCACATATATTTATATTTGTTTTGAAAAAATTGTTTTTTTCTTCTTTTGTTCTTTTTTCATGAGTTTAACATATTTATTTACAGTTTGCAGTACTACTCTTTGGGTGGGACATCTATCAAAATTAGTACATCAAGAAGAACTTTCAGATACTTTTGGAGAATTTGGTGATATCGTCAGTATAGATCTAATTTCACCTAGAGGTTGCGCCTTTATATGTATGAATAGAAGACAAGATGCATACAGAGCTCTTACTAAGCTTAAAAATCATAAAATGCAAGGAAAGGCAATCACTGTAAGTTAACATTTGATCATTTCCAAATGTATTAATGTATTTTTATTTTTAAATTAAACATGTTTACAAACGTGTTATCAGATAATAATAAAATTCTGTCTTATTTAAAATAATAGAATTTTTTTTTATATTTTAGTTAGCTTGGGCACCGGGAAAAGGAGTGAAAGGAAAAGAATGGAAAGATTATTGGGAGGTTGAATTGGGAGTTAGTTATATTCCTTGGAATAAATTAGTTAATGTTACTGATCAAGATTTAGAATTATTAGAAGAAGGAGGTATGATTGATGAGGACACTCTACCTCCTAATCTTAAAGGTAAAAAGACGCTATATTTTAAGCTAAATTTGTGATACTAAATGCCAATCGTTACAAAATATTAATAGGCAAATTAAAGCATTCCGGGACAAATGCAGATGTACTTCAACAACAGTTACAATTGCAACAACAAGCATTAGTTGCAGCTGCTGGAATTCCAAATTTGACAGATGGTATTGTGAATGTAATGCAACCATCAACTAGTGCTCAACAGCAGCAATCGCAACAGCAAACACAGCAACAAGGTCAACAGCAGCAACAAGTAATCGATACGAGTCAACCTCCGCCAATTAGACCTCCTACATCAGCTGCACTTTTGCCACCACCGAATACACAATTACAGATGATGCCACCTGCTTTCACAATGACAGGAGTTCCTCGTAAGTTTATTAAAAAAAATTAAAGATTGATATTGTAATTAAAAAGAATTTCTTTATTCATATTTGCAAGTTTATCATTTTATATCTTTTTTTTTTCTTATCATTTAGGTATGATTGGACCAATGGGATTACCAATGGCACATAGTTTAATGCCAAATGTTCCCATAGGTGTGCCACCTCCAAATATGCAAAGTTTATTAGGACCACCAGGAATGATGCAAACTATGTTAACGCCACCTGTAAATTCTCCATTTGGAGCAAGTGTTGGCGTTGGTTTATTAACTCAAATTCCTTTACCAGCTCCAGCTGCACCTTCTGATAAACCCAATTCTACTGGTACGTATATGAAAACAATTCACAAAATATTAAAACTCACAAAAATTGAAATAATATAACATAAATTAATATAAAAAAAAATTATTTTAGGTATGCCACACAATGTTCCTCCAATAGGAGTTCCACCACCAACCACAGAAACCGGTATGC
The DNA here is from genome assembly GCA_030673865.1 of Melipona bicolor. Classification (NCBI taxonomy): domain Eukaryota; kingdom Metazoa; phylum Arthropoda; class Insecta; order Hymenoptera; family Apidae; genus Melipona; species Melipona bicolor. The sequence goes on along the minus strand of JAHYIQ010000004.1, from coordinate 4,525,361 downwards.
CAAATTTACCAATGTTACGCCAACCATATGGTGTAGGACCTTCTGCACCCTTGCAAATGCAACTACCTCAACAACACTCTGCTGACGACATGGATGTAGAAATGGAAGATGCAATGCCACAAAGCTCAAATGGAGCAAAAAATAAAAGTAATTTGTCTGATCAGCAACTGTCACAAAATGAAGAACGAATAGAATCTAATCAACAAGCAGAGGTAAATATATATAAAATTTTTCTATAAAATTGTCTGACTTGATGTACATTTAATAACAGCATCGAGATTATAAGGAAAGAGACAGAGATCGTGAAAGTAGGGAAAGAAGAGAAAGAGAGACGCATTTATCTCATAGAGAGAGAGAAGGTAACGATTCCAGAATGGATCATGGGAGAGACAGAGGTAGAGGGAGAGATAGGGGACGAGATCGTAGGAGAGATCTTAGAGATAGAGATAGGGATGACAGAAGAGAAAGAGAAAATCGAGAGAATCGAGAAGGAAATCCGCAAACTCAAACTCTTCAGGTATTACTAAATTAAGATTAAAATAAAAATATTAAAGATTTTAGAGATCCTATTCCTAAAAATAATGTGAAATAATTCAAATGATTTAAATTATAAAAATGATATTATTTTTAGGAATAGATGTAATAATATTATTTATTGCTATAACAATAATTTCATCTTATTTTCAGGAAAATGAATCTACTCCAAAAAAAGATGGTAAACCAAGTTTAGCTGATCGTTTACGTCAATTGGCTGATGGTACACTGCCACTTGAAGATCGTGTTGATCGAATAATTCCTCGTAATCGTCAGGAACGAGATAGGTCTGATAGAAGTTTTGATGATTCTCGATCTGCTCGTGGAGAAACCCTTTCTTCGTTGATGGATTTGCCAAAATTTAGTTTACCTCAGGAAAGGGGTGATTTCCCAGCTCGACCGCCAGATTTTCGTAATCCACAAGATCCAAGAGAATATCAGCAGCAAAGAGATAGACAAAGTTTTGGAAGAGGTCATAGAGGATCACAAATACATGAGAAATTCATAGATGTTCCAAGATTGCAAGCAGGAATATATCAAGAAGAATTTGATAATAGGATACATGGACAACAAAGAGTAGAAGATTTTGCACGACTCGGACCACTTAGAGAACAAAGGTAAAGTACTACTTTGCATTAAGTTTGAATTTTAAATTAAAATAAATAAAAGTGGATTGTTCAAATAAACATAATCGTCGTGGCATTTACATGCGTATGGATAATACTCACATTTTATAAAAAAAAATAAGTATTAACAAAATTGTAACATGTTTAAAACATTGAATTATTGATTGATTATTTGTCAAAGGGAGGAATTTGATAGGTCTGAAGTACGAGGAAGACGACCACTCGACGATAGGGATCGTTTCGATTATGAAATCAGACGAGATGGTTTTGATCCAAGGCTTCAAGATGGCTTCGATCCAAGGGGACACCTCGACCGAGCTGATTTTGAACCTAGAAGACGAGAATTCTTTGGAATTGATCCTATTTTTGGAATGCCGCCAATAATGGGACCTAGAGGACCTAGACCTGGACTTCCTGATGGATTTGGACCACGTCCAGCTCCCTTAGGAGCTCGTGGACCAGGTAAAAATAGTTTAATAAAAGAAATCATCCAAGAAAGTAAATTTAGTATTAAATTCCAAACATATATGAAATTGTTAATTTATTTATAAGTAAACTATGGATTTATAGCGAAATTTAAAAATACAAAAATACAAATAGTGCATGGAATATATACAAAAATACATAAAATATTAAAAATAAAGTATTAGAATATCTAATAACAAAAACAAATTTCTACAATTTTTTTAATTCTGTTCATAAAAGTTCACAGTTTATTTATAAGCATTATTTATTATTATATTTATTTATAAGCATTTAAAATAGATATCAATAATTTTTTATACATTTATTATTGAATCTTTAATTTTATTGTATTATTCAAACATTTAGAAATGAGTGAATAATAGTTAAATTAATAAATAAAAGTTCAACAAACTTTTATGTTATAGGTCCGTTGATGTTCCATCCACGAGGTTTAGGGCCTCGTCCTCTTCGTCCTGGAATGAGGCCTTTTGGTCCTCGTGGACCACCTTTTGATACCCGAGAACCGGATGCCTTTTTCAGACCTCCCTTTGATGATATTCGTCCCCATGTGAGGCCACCTTTTGGACCTATGGGTCCGCCATCTATTATTCCTCCTGAGTCTGCTACTCCCTGGAGAAATCAAGAACTTCCGCCTGGTTCCTGGTCTTCTGATTCAGAGAATCACTCACAAAGAGATAATCTTAGAGACAAAAAAGGTGGTAATAAACATCCGAATAATATAGAAAGAGAAAATCGAAATAGGGGTCGAAAATCCAGATGGACTAACATTAGTCCATCTGGAGAAGAAATCGAAGAATCAAAAGAACAAGAATCAACTTCTGCAAATGTTGAAATAAAAGAAGAACCTGCAAAGGAAGAAATAGTTGTGAAAGAAGAGGAAGAAAAAGAAGAAATTGAAACAAAAGAAGTAATTTCTAATGAACAGAAGGAAGAAATAGCAGAAACAGTTGAAACAAAACAAGAAGGCATTGAAATGAAGAAGGAGGAAGAAGAGGATCGCAGGGATTCTTAGACCAAAGTAAAGAGCGATTTTTCTCTTTAAAATTTTTTATTACTCTGTGGAGTGGTGTGAGGGAGAATTCGTTGCTTCAAATTGGGTCGAATTGAAACAATCAATTTTAAAAAATGAAATGTTGAATTTTAGAAAAATTGTATTCAATCGATGATAGTTACTATTAAAAATAATAGTATGTTGTTTTAATCTCTGTAATATTGATAAACTTACTGCTTATTATTAAAAATAGATCTTAAGAAGTAAATACAACGAAGAAATTATAATAAATAAAATAAAAACATACGAGATTTTAATTTATTTTAAATTATTAAGTTCATAAATTAGTATAAATTTATAGTACTATTCTTGAGAGAAATATATAAAAAAAAGTTTTTATTAATTTTTAAAATCATTTTCCACGTTAAATACTTGTAATGTTCTAAAACGCATAGAAAATAAAGATAACAAAATATATCATCGATTGAATACAATAACATCTTTAATTCAGAGTTTCAAATTTTAAATAAATTGGTTTTACAATCAATTTGACAATTAAGGAGCTATGATTTGTGAACATAGGACCTATGATCCGCAGATACTCAAAGTGGCGACTTATTTATTGAATTGTAAATACTTTTGTATTTTGTAGTGAACAAACATACAATATATTCGATTTAAATATATATTTAACTATTTCTTAAAAACTTTTGGAAATACAAGGAAAATAATTATTTTAAAAGTAAATTTATTTATTTATTAAAAACAGTGGATATTTATTATTATAAGTAACAAAGATTTGTAAATGATTTATTTTGTTAATTTATTTGGCTTTTTTATTAAATTTTATTAAAGTATTTTTCTATAAAATTAAATTTAATAGGTTAAATATGTATTTTTTTGAATTGTAAAATGATTTATTTAAAAAGACAAAAATCTTTATTTTTGTTACTGTTTTATGTTTTGTAGATAGTTTTTAAATATCTCTTTTTATATTTCCAACAATCAAAAGAGCAATTGAATCTATGTATTTAAATCGATCATACTGTATAGATAGATAAATCTTAATATGTAGTAGGATCTTGATTAACCGTGTTTCAGAAATTTCAGTATTTTCACATGGATATTTTCCGTTGATTGAACTGTTATTCAATTGAATCTTCACAATGCTACATTTAAAAAATAGATAAAGGATTATATCATATAATAATCTGTAATCGCACTAATTTAAATCACTCTGTAATCGTACTAATGTAAATCAATTTTCATCTTGTCTGAATGTTATATTAACAATATTTATTTTAATTATATTTTTTATGAAATACAAGTAAAAAATTAAAGTTAAAAAATTCTTTTAATTTAAAAAGAAATTAAGTGTTCAATCAATAGAAAAAGTCAAACTAGGTCAAACAAATAGCTGGAAAACTCGGATAAGCAAGATTCTACCATAGCAAATATTTAAATAGATAGAGAGAGAGATTATATATATATGTATAAATATATGAATACAGTTATATGTATATATATATATATATATACGTATGTGTGAGAGAGAGAATGTGAAAAGTTGACAGAGTGTTTGCATGTATATAAATGGTTATGAAAGAGAAAAGAGAAAGTGAAAAAAAAAGCGAGAATATATATAGCACCGATGTTCGGCGCGGCTCAATCAAACGAAAAATAAATATTTTCTATATTACATTTTTCTTCATAAGCAGAATTACAGCCTTTCATTCCGCTTGGCTCCCGGAATCGTCTTTATGTTTTTTCTAGGAAACATCAGACTTTAAATATATAAATTTAGTAGTAAATTATTTTTAGAAGATTTTGTCTGGGAGTCTTCATAGTAAAATCAAGATAAGTTAATCGTAATTGGTTAATCGTACTTATTGTTATTTATATAATTCAAATAATTTTTTAATTTCATTAATTTTTCGTTACATCATAACAAGATTATTTTAAACGATTATCATTGTGGGGAAATGTTCTGAAGAAAAGTTTGACCATTAAGCCAGTTATGAGCCAAATCGCAATTTTTAATCCAAGTATAGTTCTTTTAAATAAGTATAATTATTTTTTTTAATAAACATTTTAGGTAATTGTCGAATGTTGTAGATAAAATGTGAGGAAAAAAAACATTTCTTTTCTTTTACTGAGAACAGTAAATGAACTTTTCTTTCGCTTAAAATAATGAATGTGATTATTACTTAATGTTAAGTGTAATTCTAATAATTATTTAAATCTATATATTTTTTTTAAAATTTGCATTAAAAACAGTATTTTTATATACCATCAATCATTAAATATGATTAAATATTTTTAAATTAATTTTAAATCCGTTTCAATTAACGTATTATCACTCTATTCAGTTCTTTTACTGTGCAATTTTTATCTGAAAAATTTTTCCTCCGAATATCGAGTAACGTATTAAAAAAACATGATTTAAAGCAGATACAGTATGTAATTGAAGACCTCGGTACGTTTTGCACGGCAGGAAACAAAGAAAGTATAAAAAGAAAATAAAAAAAAAAACAAACACTTGAGACGATATTCGGAATGGAATGAAATCTTTTCAGAGCAGCTTTGGATACGTGTTCAGTGCTCATACTCGTGTGTTCACATGCGTGAGTCTCTCTCTCTCTGTCGCCACACGACGATGGAACACCAGCCACCAGGTCGCTTGCGCTCAAACTGAGCGACAAGTGCAAGGTACTGTTGTGTTTTATAACTCATTATATTTATATACACATATATACATATATAAATAAATAAATAAATATACATATATTTGTATATATTTATATTTATTTATTTATAAATATAAAATGATATGTTTCTTTCTGGACGGACTTATACAAATGAATAAGGTAGTATTTATCTATCTATGATGCGCGTAACTTAGTAATTCCAAGCGAGAGTAATAACATTAAGTAAATTTTATATGTTAATTTTCGAATTCTGAAATTTTACTTTTAACAACCTGCATTGATTACAAACGACATAAAATCTGTGCTTTTCAGTAAATTTTTTCTGGAATATAAATTAAAACTTTAAATCGTGCGAATCATTAATGTCATTATCAATTCATTTTACGAGTAAATTTAATAATATTAATGTTATACGATAGTTGATTCCAATGCATTGTTGTAATAGAGTATGTAGTTTTCCTATATAACTATATGTGCAGTAATGATAATTGCATATAAGATAATAGAATAATATTAAATGAAAGTTTATCATTGAACAAAGAACAAAATTTTATATTTTATATTTTATTAGTTACAAGTCATTAAAATATGTACATACTATACTTAATATTACAAATTTCCAACTGGAATTATCTTAACTGGTATTGTTAAATTTTGCTTAATTTCTAGTTGATTTTCTTTTTATATTAAATTATAAATAAGTAACGAATTAAGTATTGTAAAATCAAAATATTGAGAGATTATAACTTCAGTGTTCAAGTTCGTCCAGCTTGAAATACTTTCTTTTTTTCAATGAATCATCGCGTATTATAAATTTCTTAAACTAAAAAGATTTTAAAAAGGAGAAATATCAAAATTTAGAGTAGTGTATAAAGCCCGTGCACCACTCCGGACCAGAGTTTTAAAAATATTTCTATTTGTTTATTTTCTAAAAAAAATGAAAATTCGATCTACACTACAACGATATTAGTTTATGCAGCGATTATTTGGTTTACACAAACAAATGGTTGGTTGATATTTATGTAAATATCAGTTTGCGTATATTTATATGCATTAGCAATTAGTAATTACTAATAACACGATTAAACAGAATAAGTATAAATGCATAGATCATTGTAAAGTCTATTTTTAATGTTCTCCATAATAGAAACATTATCATTTGTTATATATCAATCGAACATAAACTAATTTATATATAATTAGCATTTCATGTAGCGTATAGTTTTTATTTGATTTAGAGTAATTTTTTTCCCCTTTTTGTTTTTTTTTTTTATCAAATATGCATTTTGAAATCGGTGACGTCATTTGATCGATGAGCAAATTTTTGCGTGCACATGCGCGAAGGTTCGTGGTCAATATCAGGTTTAGATTTCGTGTATACATGTTTTAACCTCGAATTTTTACGTAATCGTGCACAAAAAAAAGAAATATTGAAAAAATATTGAATATTCACAAGTAGTCCAATATAGCAAACACATTATAAGATTGGATAGGATATTTGAAAGATGACAAATTTCTAATATAATTGAACAATTATTGATCGTCACTATCAATTATACGATCGTTAGAGTTTTATTATTAACAATTTACATTATTACATAACAATGAATTTCATCATAGATCGAGCATGATTTCCTATTGATTTATTATTTATATAAATGAAAGTAAAAATTTCATAAAAATTCTCTTTTCAAAAATGTATTGCAAGTAATTCTAAAAAGTATATACATATATGATATATTACAAACTATCTGAGTATAAGCAATTGATTTAGATTGTAAATCATTAAAACATAATTTTATTAAAATTTTTCAGTTATGTAACTTTATTTTGGACAACAAATATTTTTTTTATATTTAATATAATATATACATAAAAGAAATATTTGAATTAACATAAAAATTACTTCTAAATTTCTAAAAATGAAGATATTTAGATTTGTAATATTTTGTTAAAATGAGAATAAGTAGATAACAAGTAAGTTAGAAATCACAAACTTTCTGTTATAATCTTTATTATTATTAACATAATTGTTATTATTAACATTATTATTAACACAATTAATTACATTTTCGTGATATACAGTTTAAACTAAATATATTTTAATATTTGTTTCAGGCACAATACATCGTGGAATAACAAACGGATCTACTGCGTGGTTTTTTTTCAATGTATTTATTGTAAACATGAGCATTTTAATAAAATTGAGATATGAATGTATGTTGCAATACGAACATCGTATATTATATTATACTAAATAATTTATGTTAATTATTTTTACTTTATTATCTGCTTAATTTTCTAATTTATATTCAGAATTTTATAATATTGAATTAATATTTCTTTTTTTATATAATTGAATTATTGGTTGCAATTATTACAAAATATCGCATTATTTTTCCCTAAAAAATTAAAATTAATATAACACGTACAGTAAGATTGTTTATTGTGTTTTATTTTTAATTCTTTCGTTTAAATTTCATAGCTTGTGAAGCCAATTTTGGTGTTTGTGGTAAATATTACCAAAAATACTATGGTAAATATTACTTCAAAAATTTTACTAAACGCATGGAATATTAAGTTTACAATAAATGTTAATGTAAAAAGAACATTAAAATAATTAAAATATCAAAAATTACTTAACACGTTATGCGCCGAGCCTATTTTGTTTACCTTTCCGTTCGCGCCGCGATAGCCGTCAGAAAGATACACAAGGTTGCGGTAATACTACATGTATAGATATCTTAATATGTATTCTTTGTATATTATACAATCTTATCACAATCTGTATACTATTATGCCTATCTTTCTTTTAGAAATGCTTTCTCTTTAGCCAATTGCTTGTTTTATGTTCTAATGCAATCAGAAGAATTTCTTTTCTATTCATAACAATGACGATGCTAGCACAAGACGGATATGAAAGAGATTCCAATAAAATTAGCTTTCCTAGAAAATATCATAGAATTATGTTATTTTTTCATCAGAGAACGATGATTTTGAAGAATGGCATGATCCGAAAGGAAATCGACCAAAAATTATGCTTTCACTAATCTATCGGGCTTCAGGATTAAAATATAAATATGCAGACACATGCAACAGTTGAGGATTGTTATAAACTATTTGTAATAGTTGAGTTATTTGAGGAAATCGTTAAACAAACTAACTTATATGCATCACAAAAATTAGTGGAAGAAAACTTGCAACATTTGTGCAAATAGACTGTAACAAACAAAAATGAGATGAAAAGATTTTTTTTTTAAAGTTTAATACCAAATTGTATGTTAGAATGTGTATATGTATATATTATTTCTTATATATACATATACATTCTTGTTATTTATTCCAATACACACACATATATATATAATATTTCATAAATGCCTTAAAATTAAAAGCAAAGTAATAAATAGTAAATAAAAATTCTGTATCAAATATGACACCATTTTATGCATATGATATATACTTATCTAAAAATGTATTTTGACTGTAACACAAATTATAAACAACCGAGGAATAATTGTTAAATATTCTTTATACATTTAAATCTAAATATACATATCTTCATTTTAGTGAATAGCATTGTGCTTTTTATTTTGTAAAAATTATAATGTAGCTACAAAAAATCATGACAATGTTATATTAAAATGTTATTGTTTAGAAAGTAATGCAGGAAGTTTATAACGTATTTAAATTTAAATTACTTAATTAAATTCGAGAAATATGAGAATTAGGATTTTACTATTCATAATTATAATTATAATTGTATAATTTACTACATTATTTTGTAATATATTAAAAACCAAAATACTTTATGACTTTAAAAATTAAGTTAATAATAAAAACTTCTCTGTTAATAATTATTCTCTATTTAAATTAAACCTACAAATATAATTATCTAAAACTTATTAACAATATCTCCAGTTTGTCAATTAACATTTTCAGCAGTTTTTGTAAACTATTTGAATGAATTTGATATTTCTTCGATATTTTAATCATCTTATTTAATTTATAATTTTGAAGTATACATGTTGTAATTCTAGAATATTAATTATATCATGAGTATGCAATAAATCAAATTAATCTTATTATTTTAGCAGGCTCTTTTATGAATCACAACTATATTCATTATGTAATTATATCTTCAAACCATAAGTTGAGATTTATAAAATCATAGATAGATTATACAAACTAAATATCTTATAATTATTAAGATATATTAATTGATATATATATATATATATATATATATATATATAATGTTAAAATGTTATATATGATGTACAAAATATATTAAAAAAATGTTATAATTAATCTTCTTTATCAATAGCTTCAATTCTTTCGAGAACTTGAGGATGGTTATGATGCCAACTAGAGTATAATTTATCATAAAGAGGATAACTAAGATTATCCTTATGTAACTTAATTAAAGAGCTTTTTAATGCTTGTCCGTGTCCCAAAATTTTTGCAAATTTATCTGCCTCAAATTCAAATCTTCGTCCAAGTATGTGTATTACATATTGGAATAACTGAAAAATTATAAAATATTATTTTAAATGCCATTATTCGACACGAATAGAATATTCATAAATTAAGTAGAAATTAAATTATTTTATATAATTTTATTCTTTATATACTATTCTTATAATATTTTAGAATTTCGTAAATCAAAAGTAATGAATTCAACTTACCACATTTGGAGGATTTGAAATATACATAGTAATAATAATAAATCCTATAAATGTAGGTTGGACATCCACAAACCCAAAAGCTTCAAATATAGGTTTATAATTTACAAGTTTTGCATATAGAAAAATATTCAGCAATAAATGCAGCTGTAAAAATATATTTTAATAGATTAGAAAAAATGAGACGTGTTATTATAAATAAACAGTCTAAAAGTTTACCTGGCCAAGTATAAATCCTTTTAATGTGTGACTATGGCTCCAATGTCCTAATTCATGTGCCAATACTGCTAATACTTCATCTGTAGTACAACCTTTTGTATCCGTTTCACCTTCTGCTGGTTTATAATATTCCTTGACTAAAGTATCATAGAGAACAATTCTTTTATGTTTGTAAAAACCATAGAGATATGCATTGCTATGTGAAGATCGTTTTGAGTTTTCTACAATAAATATTTTATAAAGTGGATAATTAATTGATGCTGCCAACGCTTCAATCTTTGTTTTCAAATCTCCATTTGGAAGAGGTGTATATTTATCAAAAAGTGGTGCAATTAGTTCTGGGTAAATAATCATAAGAAAAAGGGCAGCAACTATTAAAAAGATCCAAAGATAAAGAAAGCAGTAGTCTCCTCCATTTTTTATAATCCATATTACAGCACACAGAAGAGGTATTGTAATGACTTCATGTACAACAAATTTAAGAAGCTGATCTTTGATAAAAAATAATGGTGTCTAAAATTAACAATTTTGAATTAATAATATAAAGATGATTTTTTTTATATTAGACAAAAAATGTTTATTTCTTCACCTCTTTATTAAATCCATGTTTTTGTTCCAGGACAAATGTAAAATAAATTTTAAATGGCAAAAATATTATATCATAAATAGTGTTTATAATGAACATACAAACAGCACTTATGAGAATTTCATTTGTATCATTCAAACCACAATATTTGACTATATCAACACTCCACATCCAAAATCTGTGATAGCATAAAGTTAACAAATAGACCTGTAAGTATTCGATGCTTACAATGTTACATCTATGGGATTTTATTTTAAATATTATATTTATGCAGTAAATCAAAATTTCATACCATAGTACAAAGTTCAGAAAATATACTCTCAAAATCATTAAATGCTAACTTATCTAGCAAATAAATGCGTGCTTTATCGTAAATATCTTTTGTCATTAAACCTTCAACGGATTTAGGTAAATCAACCAAACGAGTCACAAAATCCCTCTAGAAAAAGAAATTCATATGTTTTCTTATATACACAATATAGAATTATTTCTACAAATTTAATTTTGTTAATAACAGTTATTTTTTATAAACTAAAAATATAATTTTTTTTTATTATTATTATAAAATTAAACAGACAGATTCTTTAAATATTTTATATTTTATAAAAATCAAGAAATTATTATAATAAATATTATTATTATAAATTAATAACATAAGAATGTTCAGACAAAATTCACAATATTTACCTGACGAAGATTTAAATAATATTTCCAAAGAAATAAAAGCCATGATACAGCTAAAATCTCATAAAGTATATTTTCTTCGATAAATTTTGCAAAATTGGACATTATTTTATAGTTAACAAATCTTAGAATTCTTATTTCTGTATTCTGGCGTGATTGCCGGTTTACTAGAACAAAGTTGGGTACAATTGAGGTTAGTGCCACATATATGCTATTACATATATGTATTATCTATGTATTATCATCTTATAACATTAAAATTAATATCATAAGTTTTCTTATATTAAAGACATATCTTTAAATACTATAAATTTTATTTAAATCGACAAACAATTTTTAATTAAAATTGTCTATAAATTTAAAAAAATAATAATAAATATCGAACTTTTAGTAACTTTATTTTAAAAATGCAATATCACCATGAAAGATGTCAAGTTGGAAATATGACTGAAGTTTTGCAAATGAAAAATAATACACACTTGTCAACAAACACACTATATGTGTGTTTATTTTCTTACTAAATAGGTATAAATTATTCTTCCTTGCTTAAGTTAGGAAGGTTATGAACTTTGTACAACGAAAGACATAAAGAATATGATAAGCATATTATTATAAAATATGGCGCCTGAAAGAACAAATGGAATTAATGGAACTCAATTAAAAAATGTACCTAACAACATAAGCAGGTATGGGTTTTACATAAAAATCGAATTACACTAGTATTACATAATATTTAATAATTGATGATAAATGATCGAGTAAATTATGCGTTAATAAGACATAGATATCTTATTCAAAAGAAATAATAAAAGTCATTTTTTTTATCTTAAATCATGAAAAATTCATAAAATAGCTTTCTTATTCCTTACATTTTATTCCAATCTATAATTTAAAAATAATTTGTAATGTAATTAAATAATATTTAACAAGTATTTTTTTCTATTTAATATCATATGATATAGTATTATTGCTTTTAAGTAAGACAATTTTGTTGCAGTATACCAAATGCATCGTCACTGTTTCCTTCTTCAAATCTTCAACCAGGAAATCCTCCACCAATACCTCCGCGTCAACCGGTTCAAAATTATTCTGGATTTAGTGATCATAGGCTATTTGGATCTAATTATGGTGGATTTGGCGGATATGGTAGTCAATATAGAGGATTTGGTGGATATGGGGGATATAATTCATATAATTCATATAGTCCCTATTCTACTTATAATAATTATGGAATGTTTGGTGGACACAGTGGTGATGCAGAAAATAGGTAAGTTTATAATACTTAAAAGTTAAAAAGAATCTATTGTAATATCTATTTCCTTAAAATTATATTCAATTAATCTTACATGTACAATATAATATGTATATACTTTGATCATATCAAAATGTTATTAATTATATTTAAGTTTTCACGTTGATTTTTCATATAATGTTGAATAATAAAAAATTTTGTAATTCTATTCCTAATTACAAAAATTCTATATTTTTAAACATAATTTATAATTTTCATAATTATTGTGAATATAGATATGATAAATGAAATAATACAAAAAATTAATTAAAAAGTTAGTGCAATTTTGAAATAATGAAATAAATATTTGTACTTTTTCTAGATTTTCCCAATATGTTGAGGAAAACACTAGATCAACTTTTCAGTCATTTGAAGCAGTCCTTCATACATTTTCATCCATGACAATGTTGTTGGAATCTACATACTTTGCTTTAACAAATTCATTTAGAGCAATTTTAAATGTCGCGGAAAGTATTGGAAAATTACGCTCTATTTTAAATCAGTTATTTAGTACTTTTGCTTTGATTAGATTTTTAAAATGGTTATACAGGAAAATTGTACGCACTACTGGTAAGATTCAGTACTATTTTTTAAATTTAGATTTTATGTAATATTTAATTCTACTATTAGTAAAATGCTATGCTAACTTTATTTTTTCTTTATAAATAAGAAATTTACTATATATTTTTTTTAATTTGTATATCTTTTTATTAAATATCTTTCTAGGATACCAAAATCAAGATTCAGTAAATGAAGAATTATGGGATAAATCATTAGCAAAAGTTGGAAATGAAAATGTACACAATTCTTCCTTTTGGTCTGGATTTCTAATGTTTAGTGTATTTTTTGTAGTACCTTATATAATTCATAAAATTTCAAATAATATTAGAAACATGCAAGTAAAAGGTATTAAAACATAAGATATGTCAAATTGTTATTTAAAAATTAAATTACAAATTTTTTATATGTGATATAAATTGACTATAAATAAGAATTTAATCTTTAGGAAAAGATCCCAAAGAATGGCAAAAGATTGAGGAACCTTCATATATTGCAACAATGTTATATGATTTTGTTGCAACTAATAATGATGAACTTAGTGTAAAAGCTGGTCAGACAGTTTATCTTGCACCGAGGTCTCTACAACCAAAAAATTTACCAGGATGGTGTAAAGCTACCAATAATATAAATGTTGGTCTCATTCCTAGCAATTACATTAAACTTATAGGACAATTAAAAAAAATAAAAAAAAATGAAACGGCCATTGTAAATGAAGAAAAGTCCTCTGAAAATGAACATTCTACTGATAATAATAAGAAAGACATAGAGCCTATAAGAAATGATAGAACTATTGAAAATGAAGTATGAGCAAATTGGTTTTAAATATTTTTGTTAAATATTTTATAATTTTCAACAATATAATATCATTTGAAATTTCTCGAAATTTCATATTTACTGTAACTTAGATTAAAAACTCTTTTTGAAAAAAATTATGTGGGAAAAAAAAATTTATCTATAAGTTACAGATTACTTTATGATCATTTAAAATTATCGCAAATATAGAAACAAAATTTATATATCAATTTAAGTTATAAAATAATCACATTTTCAGAAATTAAAATTTTATTTAAGTTTACATGGGAAATATTTAAAATTTATATAAGGTCTGACTTACTAATATTCCTTTTTTATGGGTATAATAAGTGGAATTATTAGTACATATATAATGTATGAGACTATGTAATATTTGTATTTATACTAAAGTTTATAATAATGAAACTTCTGATATTCAATCTGTCCTATTGTTAAATTTGTATATTCTTTTTTATTTTAATTTTTATTTATAATAAATTGGATATTTAAATTATTCGATATTGTTCCATTTGTTACATTTAAAAAATTAAATATTGAGGAACATTATTTAAATAAATATCCGTTATTTTTAGAGATATGAAGAAACTTTGTTAATGAAAATTATTCAATACAAACTATATTAGATAATAATGATTTTTTTATAAATGAAGGAAGTTTTAAAGTCACTTCCATTTTTCAAATGAAATAATATACTTGTCATATAATGAAATAATCAGTTAATGGACCTCGACATACAAAAATAAGTATTAACTTATATATGTCTAAAAATTAATAATTTACTTTAACTTCAATTTTATAAAATCTATGCATGAAAGACAAGAACAATATGAACACAAAAATATTGCACCTATCTTTTCCTATCAGAATTAAGAATTATAGAATTAAAATTAAAATAAACCTAATAGTTTTTCGACGTAATTAGATATTTTTTTACAGACTGTCGTATTGCGATTAATGAATCAAAAAATATAATTTCATTTAGAAAAATGGAGATAGACCTTGAAATTATACTAAAAATTAATTATTGCCATTCATGCAAGAAATTCTTTGATTGTATAGAAAATTTGTAAAAAGAACAAATACTTGCAACATATTGTTTTATAAAATTTTCCTTTTTTAAATAATAATTATACTTACCATAGCAAATAAAAATTTCGAATTATAATTAAAAGTAACTTAATTAAAATAAAAGAAATGAAATTGATTTTTAAGGAACTTCTAAAGAATTTACAATCATTTTCACATAAAATACTTTATAGATATACGTATATTGAATATGTGCAATAAGAGTTTGGACACACACACACATATATATGTATGTATATGTATGTATATGTATGTATATATATATATAATTTACAATTTCACTTTCTCTCTCTTTTCAACAATATTAACAACAGATTCTACAGTCTACACAACAGATTCTTATTTTTTTTTAGCGTTCTAGAAGGGAATGTTTTGTTAGAAAGGAAAGTAAAATGAAAAGAAGAGAAAAAGAAAACATGACAGGAATTTTTTAATCATTGAATTTGCGATTAGGATTGGATCCAAATAGGGCAGAACGTATATCTGGTATTAGTTGCTGTGCTATTAATTCTAATCTTGTTTCCAAAGTATTGCCGAC
Organism: Melipona bicolor; assembly: GCA_030673865.1. Taxonomy (NCBI): domain Eukaryota; kingdom Metazoa; phylum Arthropoda; class Insecta; order Hymenoptera; family Apidae; genus Melipona; species Melipona bicolor. The sequence continues at coordinate 4,509,553 of JAHYIQ010000004.1, read as the reverse complement.
TTTTATACGTCCTAAAATCAAATTGTTATGGATTATTTAGTTTAATTTATTTATAATTTATAATACAATGTAGCTTATTAAAAAATGTACATGATTTACTTACCTTTTGCTGCAAGTAAATCAACACCGCCACAACTATCAGAAGGAAGGAAATTATCTTGATCAATTTTAACTGTAACATCCTTTTTTGTTATTTGTTTATAAGCATCTTGAACAGAATCAAGAAGTGATTCTACCAGAGGAAGATCTATTTGACGTACACGAATAATAATGTGGCTTTCTGTTAACTACAAATTAGAAATACACAAAGATAAATTTTGTAAATAAATTTATATCTGTTCTATAAAGTAAAAAGGTGACTAAAAATAATGTTAAATGTTGTAGACAGGAAATTTAATTATTTTAAATGTAAATAGTCTTATACCTGGCATAATCCTTGTATAATTAATAATTTTAAAATTTCTCTATATTGTGAAATATCTTGTGTTACTTCTCCTAATCTCTTCCTAGCTTCATCAAGTACATTACGCACATGATCTTCTCTAACCTTCAGAACTTTTAGACGAGCCTGATTCAACATATTGGATGATTGACTGTAAATAAAAAAAAAGTTACTTAAATGAAACCTATAACATTTACATGATATTAAAGATTATTATAATATGATATTAAACGTACATCTTTTTCTGAAGTTCTACTTGTTTCTCTTTTTTCTCATAATATTCCATAATTTTAAGCCTTTGTTGTTGAACTAAACGTCCCTTTTCAATATTAAATTCTTCCTCTGCTTTAGCATCAATTTCCTCTGCTTTCTCATTGGCTTCTTGCTCAATGAAAGCCATCATGTGATTGATCTAAAATAATAAAAATTACAAAATTATATTAATGATAGATATTAAAGTGAAGATAATACAGAATTAAATTCATCCGAATTTTCTAGATTTATTTTTATTTTTTATAAAAATACAAATTTTTACCTGTATGTATACATAAAATTTCATCAATTGAATTTAAAGTAAATCTTAAACATATAAAGGAATAACAATACTTTTAACTTGAAGAAAATAAGTGATTAATAATTATTTTACATACTTTTTAATTCTCCGTTTTAAAGTTACTATTTTTAGAAAAATCTCAATTCAAACGAAATTGCTACTAAAATTATTGTTATTTATATAAAATATAACTGAAGTTACTTAACATGTATCTTAACAGAAACTTATATTAAAGTCATTTAATTTATTTATACTTGACTGTACGACTGTTTGAATCATTATTAAAAAGAGGGAGAACTGTATGAACAAAAATTTCTCAAAGAAACTGGCAGAAACAAATATTCCATCCAAGCGACAATATAGAGTAAAATGCAAAAATAGCTTAAAATCGATGCTCAAAAGAAACTCGCAAATATTTCAATTCAAATGACACATTACCTGTTTCTGTACATCTGCGTCGCTTAATGCCATTTTGAAGTTCAAGGATTTGCCAATCTTCTTCCAGCAATAATCTTTCAATCACTTTTTGGATACACAAATTCCAGATCGAACTTTTCGAGGAGTCAACGCCTACTAATGAAAGTACCTCCAGTTAATGATGATCATATGACACAAGTACTGTGTTCGTAAAATTGATTCGTTTAGTTGAAGTATACATATTGTGGAATGTGTTCGCAAAGTTATTAAAATTTACTACTAATATTTATTCGAATGAATGTATACTATACGTAATTGTAATTATATTAATATAAAATTATTAACTTTAATGTAACATAGAAGTATATACGTGATTTATATATGTATGTACGTGCGCGTGTATATAACAATATAGAACATTATTTTTCTAAATTAAAAATTGAAACTCTCAAAAATTTTTTTTTAATAATCATCTTTAATTAATAGAAATCGAAACTGTCGTACTTCGATCAACGAAAAACTACGAATGAATTATCGAACAGCTTTCGCATCGTATGGTTTGAATTATTTTTGGCTAAGCGGCGCATTTAATAAAAAAGAAAAAAAATTGAATTTCAATAATTTTTAAAACTTCCCTTTCATAACAGAATGCATTAAATCGGTAAAAACTGCTAGTGCAAAGCCAACGCATACATTCGAAAATTCTACCTTGTATCGCGTGTGACATTTCGATAGATTTCAAAAGTTGAATTAACTAGTTCGTCTTTAGCGTGCGTGTTGGTGGTTGCGTTTCGTATTTTTATAAGAAAACATTGTTCTTAATTGAAATTTTGCACACTCTTACAATTTAATAACATAATTCGCCGCAAAAGTCGACGTATGCTATAATAATTGTAAAACGAGTTGACTGTCAAGTAAATTTCAAAAAAGGTAAATGCTTCGTCGACTCTAACCTAGTAATGTACATGCTGCCTTTCTTCATTTGATCTATGAAAATTATTAACAAATTGATTCTATCAGTATTTTAATTTTTTGTATTATTTCCAATTCTGGCAATTAGCGTGTTATTAATCTTTTATGTTTTTTTTCTGGAACTTTCATCGTTATTTATTGTATATTCAATTTTTAAGGTTAAGTTACTAGTTTTCAAATTTAATGTACAATTAGTTAAAGACACGCGGATGTTAAATAAACATCAAAGTCGAATTAGTTTAACAATCGACTACTTAATCAAAAGCAATCTAAATTAAGGTTTCTTTCTCAAGATGACAAAATATACAAAAATTGGTCAATCACGTTTTTTTGTATAATTATACATTTGCCGAAGTCGAATTATTTATCTAAATTGGTATTTTATTTTTGTCAATTTCAATTTGTTTGAATCTTATTTCATAAAAGGATAAATTGAAATTAATAGACAAAAGAATAATTCTGGTCCTTGATATCGTTAGAGTTGATTAACTTTATTTGATTATTTGTTGTAAATGTATGAATGTAATACATCAATTTATAAATTGTGTATCATATTATTGTACTATCAAGTTATATATATTATAGTTTTAAGTATTTATATTATGAATATATTAAATATTTAGTTGAAATCTTTAAAAATTAATGCATTGTTCAATATGTATAATATAAAAATAATAAAATTCTACTAGTATAATTATGAAATTAAAGAATAAAAGAATGTAACAAATGATTTAAAAATATTAAATAAATTCTTTATGAATCTCACATGTATGCGTAGTTAAATGTATGCTTATAGGATAATAAAGATGTCAAGTGCTGAAACATTAGCAGAAGTAACAGATGTAGTCCAAATTCTGAGACAATGGGAAGAGGAACATTCATCACCTACATATGATCCAGTTCCAACATTACGAAGACTGGCAGAAATTATAGAATTAGAAACAGAGAATTATTTGAAAATGGATCCTGATCCATTTGATGAAAGACATCCATCACGTACAGATCCAGAATGCAATTTTGGACATATATTGAAAGTATTATTTAGAAAAGATAATTTTATGACTAAGGTAAGTTTAGTATTAGAAAAGAAATAATATAAAATTATTATAATATAGAGGACTATTATATAATTTATTAATCTGTTAACAGCTTATAAATGATTATTTAAGAGATACTTATTGGTCACGTGCGGGAATTACGGGTCGTGATGTTAGAAAGCTCAATATTGCAGCTTGTCGTCTTATGCTTGATATTCTTCCTGGCTTAGAAACTTCTGCAGTATTTCAGCCAGATATGGAAGGACTTATTCATCGTTTGTTTTCTTGGGCAGAAAAAAGTGTAGAACCTTTACAAAGTTATGCAACTGGGCTTGTAGCTGCTGCAATGGAAGTTCAGGAAATTGCTACAGGTTTCACTTAATTTTAAATAAAGTTTTATATTAGCATCAATATTTAAAATATGTAATTTAAGAAATAATTATTTGTTATTTTTATTAAAGGATTTAGGGAGCAAAATGCAAAAATGGTACCTCTGATGTTACAAAGACTTCATAAATTACAAGAGGAAGCTCAGGAAGAAAGACAACTTGCAACTAACAATAGGCCATTTGCACATTTTGGTCAAGATAGAAATAGTGGGGGAGATGGAGAAAATAAAGGTGTGCCTGGGAAAAGAAAAGTAAGAATAACTCAATGTATATATAATAAAATTAAAATTGACATTATTTTGTACATATTATGTATTGTGAAATAAAATTTTATTTAAAGGTAAGAGAAAAGCGGAAAGAAAACGAAATTCTTAAAAATTCGAATCATGGTAATTATTTTTCTGAAGAAGAAGAAGATTGTCCTCAGTCCTCTGAAGAGTCGGCTCCGTTACCTAAGAGAAAGAAAAATAGTGCAGAGTGTGAAACCACTGTAAAAAATAATACCGTATATCCAGAAATAATGTCTCCACCTTTGTCTGTGCCAAAAAATTCTAATTTAAATAATCAAGTAACACCATCCAAGGCACATAGCACGCATAATAGATCATTGAATGCTTCTTCTGTAAGATGTAATTTACAAAAAAATTCTTCATCTTCAATGCAAAGTTCCACTACATTATCAACATTATTAGAAGGGAATTCTAATTCTTCATGGGCAGAAATGGAATCATATGTCATTGGAAATATACAAATGCATCCTCCAACATTAGGTACAAGACAAATGTTAATACTAAGGTAAAGATATTAATTTCATATTTCACATTATTTTCAAGTATTTATTAAATGTATATTTGTATTTTGTAATAGGTATCTTACACCAATGGGTGAATATCAAGAGTTTTTAGGTCATGTATTTGAACAAAATGCTTTGGAACTTATTTTGAAATATATTAATGTTAGGGAAACAAAGGATAGTCGCTTAGCATTTGAAGCTTTAAAATATTTGGCTTCTCTTCTTTGTCATAAAAAATTCTCTATTGAGTTCCTCAGTGTTGGTGGTTTACAGAAATTATTAGATGTTCCAAGACCCAGTGTTGCAGCTACTGGAGTTTCTATTTGTTTATACTATTTAGCATACTGTGAAGATGCAATGGAAAGAGTATGTCTGCTGCCAAAGCATGTTATTTCAGATCTTGTTACTTATGCATTATGGCTTCTAGAACGAAGTCATGATTCTGGAAGGTGTCATGCAACAATGTTCTTTGGCTTTTCTTTTCCATTTAAAGTGATACTTGAAGAATTTGATGCACAGGATGGACTTCGAAAACTTTTTAATGTGGTAAGAATTGTTTTAAATCATTGTTATAAATTTTAACATTCATTTAATTAATTTAATATTTGTTTTTTTTTAAGATATCCACATTACCAATTTTAAATATAGAAGAAGAGCCAGCATTAAATGATGATGAAGAATGTGCTTCTAGACAAATAGTTAGGCATGTTGCAGTAGCTTTAAAACGATATATGGAAGCCCATTTACATCTTAAAACAGAACAATTACAGAGAGCAGAAAATGTTAGAGCAGAGCGTGATACATGGCAACCATCATTACCACCTTATAAAGCTGTGAAGTTAAGTAGTGAAGAAGTTCAAGCAAAGGTAAAAATATTAAAATTTAAGTTATCAAATATTACATGATAATCCAGTTTAAAATTAAAATTGCACATGGAATAATTATCAATTGTAATTAATTATTTTTTACTATTTCTAACGTAATATTAAAACATTAGTGATATGTATAGATAGTAATATTAAAACATTAGAATATATATATATATATAGATAGATAGATAGATAGATAGAAAAGTATCTATTAAATTTATTTTTATTAAAGGTGGAAATACTTCAGGAATTAATGTCTGTAAGAGCAGTATGGCCGCCAGTAGAGGAATTATATCGTCTTGGAGGCATAACACTTCTTCTACAGATTATTGCTTTTGCTAGGGAATGGAATTACAGTGGCAGGGTTCATACAACTTCTAGTGCAGAAACGGTTCGCTCTTGCTTAGACGTAATAGCTATTTGTTCTGTAGTGCCAAAAGTGATGTTATTACTTTGTGAAAGAGTAGATATGCCTGATATGTCAATGACAATGGCAATTAACTTACTCTTAGCTGCAGCAGAATGCGAAATTATTGCAGATCCTGATGTACAAAGGGCTGCGTTGAGAGCTGTAATTAATTGTGTCTGTGCTCCTATAAATAGGGTAATGATTTATATTAAAATAAGTAACAATTGAATAAATTTAGAATGACTTGTATCACAATTATTTGTTTTTTTTTGTTACAGATTGGCGGTAATGTTGCAAGATATTCAGTAACAGGTTCTGCTAAGAAAAAAGCAAACAACAATAGTGAAGAATTAATACAAAAAATTTGGGGAAGTGTTAGGTCCAATAATGGAATAATGGTATGTATGTACATATTTTTTTATAATTATATATAAAATTATTTTATCTAAGTAAATGATAATTATAAACAATTTTAATAAATTTTAATATTTCTTATATTAAACACCATTACATTTTTCTTAATTTAACTTAATTTTTTCTTTATTTTATAGGTTTTATTACAATTGATGATGGTTAAAACTCCAATCACAGATGCAGATAGTATAAGAGCATTGGCTTGTCGTGCTTTGGCAGGTTTGGCACGAAGTGAAAAAGTAAGACAAATAATTGGTAAGCTTCCAATGTTTACCGATGGACAAATTCAAGCACTTATGAAAGATCCAATACTTCAAGAAAAGAGGCAGGAACATGTTATGTTTCAAAAATATGCTTTAGAATTAATGGGAAGAGTTTCTGGAGAAGCAAAACCTACTGGTGCAGAATATGAAATTTCTTTAGCTAGTTTACATAGAGTAAGTTTTATTTTGAATTTAATTAATTTAATTACCATCAAATATAATAACACCAAATTTCAACTTTATATAGGCAAATGTAGTAGCACAGACAAGAATACAATACAATGAACAACAGTTAAATCAATTAATATATCAACATTTAATGTCAAAAGGTTTAACGGAAACTGCATCAACACTTCATAGGGAAGCAAATTTAGATTCTTCTGCAATTATGAAACCTGTATGTACATATCAACCATTTACGTACCGTAGTCCTGTAACTACTGGAGTAAGTTTTATATTTATAAAAATTGAGCAACTTTTGTTTTTAAATTCGTTGGATAGATATAAGAAGAAAGCATATTTGAAATTCAAATATATCTTTTTTTTTGTTCAGACAAGAAATGGATTCTCTCCTAGCGCTACAGTGAATTTGTACAGTACGAACAGATGCAATCAAAGAGAAGTTACTTCTCGAAACAATACTACTCCTACTTCATCGTTTAGGTACATATCTCACTCAAACAATAGTTCCAGTTCATCGTCATTATCTTCTGGAAATAACATACGGATGAAACATTCTGACTGTCTCAATCAAAATGTTATTCCAAATAATACAAATCAATTAATAAAACTACAAATTAATCAAAAGTAAGTTTATGTTATATAATAAATTTTTATTATTTAAAAATTATAAATAATAAGATATTAAATAAGGTATTTAAATAATTTTAGAAAAAACCAAGCCGATAAACAACCTCTAGTCAATCAAATAAATTGTCACTCAATCAATCAGCCGACAGTGTGTCGATCACTACAGAAACAAATTTCGAGAGATCCTGCAGGTGGTGGAGGACCTGGAGTAGCTACATCGAATCCATCTACTATAACACTAGATTCTATTATAACGGAATATTTAACTAATCAACATGCATTATGTAAAAATCCTATGGTTACTTGCCCACAATTTAATCTATTTGAGTACGTATTTATTAAATTAATTTATTTAAGTAATTTAAATGGGATTTTTCAATTGATTCAATTCAATTGATTTTTAAATGGAATTTTTCAATTCTTACGATATTGCCATAAAATAATATTTTACTTAATTTCAGACCACATAAGTGTCCAGATCCCTGTACAAAGAATTCAACACCAACAAATGTAACAGTAAGACTGGCTAGAAGAGCATTAGGCATGGATGGTAGAAGATTGGATAGAAGACTTATTTATAGCCGATTTTGTCCTGTAAAAACTTTCCGGCCTACGGATGTTGCAACCTTCACCTATTGTATCTTTTCAGTAACGTTATCTTTATTTTATTAGTATTAAAAAATTCATGATCATATATTTGTAAAACATATATTCTAATTCAAAATATCGTATTATTTTTACAGCCTTGTCAACAATATTTAATGTTAGGTACTTACGCAGGAGATGTAAAAATGTATAATATACATACAGGATTAGAGGAAGCAACATATTCATGTCATGAATCTTACGTTTATCACATGGAATGCAATCAACGTGGAAATTTGTTATTAACTTCTACCCCATGGAGAAGTCCCATGTCTGTACTTTGGAGTATAGGAACATTTTTTGATTTAAAATTATCTTTAGAAAATGTAGAATACGTTGAATTTGGAAAACTTCAAGACAGAATTATAGGGACCGACAGCGATATTGCAACAGTATGTATTTTTTCTACACAATTGTCAACATATAAACGTTTCCATCTATATCTAATTATTTTTATCATTTTTTTTTTTTTTAGATTTATGACATAGCTACTGGACAATTATTAACCAGTTTTGCTCCTTCAATTTCCAATCGATATACTATGAACCGTGCTACTTTTAGTATGAATGATGAGTTGGTTCTACATGATGGAATTTTGTGGGATGCAAATTCAGGAAAACAAATTCACAAATTTGACAAATTAAATCAAACACTTAATGGAGTTTTTCATCCTAATGGTATTAACATTGATGGCTTATAATTTAATAATAAATAAATGGAATGTAATGTAAAATAATATATGTAATAATTTACATTAAGTATACAGTAATTAATATTAAATAATATCTTGACAGGTATAGAAGTAGTATCGAACACGGAAGTTTGGGATTTAAGAACTTTTCATTTGCTAAAAACAGTGCCAACACTTGATCAAATGGAAGTAATTTTTTCTCCTGTTAATAATATTATATATGCTGTGTCATTGGAGAAAGAAAATATAGATGAAACCAATTATATTACTTCATTTAAGACATTAGATGCTTTGGATTACAGTAATATTGGTAAGATACACTAATATTAATTAATTATATGGATCTATTAGATAACTTTTAATTTTTATTGCATATTTCGAATTAATCCAATTTATAATAATTAGAATAATTATAATTAAATGATTATAGCCACTTACGATGTTAGAAGAGGAGTTTATGGATTGGCTTGCAATAAATTTGACACACAGATAGCAGTAGTGGAAATACTTAATGAATTTGACGATAATCATGAATCCAGTGTAAGGTTGTACGATGTCGGCAGGAGAAAAGGCGATAAAGATGAAACAGATGAAGATGATGATGAAGAAGATCTTGATGCAAGTGATGATGATGGTTCGAATTCTAGTTCTGATGATAATAATGCTGACGGTATGTAACGCTCATAATAATTTAACTATTAATCTTCTTTCCTTTAGATTTCTTTCTTTTCCTTTCCTATTAACGTGTCATATATATATATATATATATATATATATATATCTTCAACAATTTTTAAATTTATTTTTATTTTATTTTTAAATAGATGCAGATAATCCAGATGCAGCAGCAGAAGGAAATGGTGATGAAAACGAACGAAATAATCGTGAGAATAACGATGATGATGATGACGATGATGAGGATGATTCAGCCGATGGAGATGATTCTGGAGACAATATGACACACTACAGCAGATCTCCTGATTCCTCTGATATTTTTCTTTCTGATATTGATCTTGAAAGTCTGTCTTCATCATCATGAAATATTGTCTTCAACAGTTTCAATGCATTATATATAGAATTTTATTTCATTTTTGGCCAATTGGGAGGGACTGAAAGAAGTTTCGCTATAACATAATATTTTTAATAATGTTTATTATTATTGGCGAAATGGAAATATGCATTTAAATAAAAAAATTTATAGTAATTTTATTTATTTCATATATCTTTTATATATGGAACAATACGATATGCAGAAGTACAATTTATTAAACAAACTACAATTAACATGCATTCAATTAGAATTTGAAATTAAAAATTTACCAAGCCAAATTTATATAAGAAAACATTGAAACATGATCCTTTCGCCAATATTAAAATGACACTATATTATGATTAAAAATTGGCTAATGAAATAATTCTGAAGTACTCGATTTACTCAACAATCATTAAAGGGTTAAAAAAATGATAAATTACCAGTGTAATTTTAAATTTCCAAGATTCTTATCTATAGATTTGTAATGTATATATTATTATTTAAGATATTCGTTATTCAGTAAATTTGTATAACATATTCTCTACTAAATATTGAATTATTCATAAGAAATTTGCTTGCTGTTCATGATAATCGTACACATTTTTATTAATCTGTAAATCAGATTTAAAATCACTGGAAACAAATGTTTTATTATTTTAGAATGTTTGATTCATGGAAACAGCAAACTTTTCGAATTCTTTAATGGTATAACTATGTATATGAAAAAAGAATGTGAGGGAGAGAGTGTATGAGAGAATAAACGAAAGATTGTAAAAAGTTGATTTAATCCTGTCATTTGTTATTATTAATAAAGAATCGTGAATTTGTATAGGCTAGCTCTAATAAATAGAACCATGCTTTATGATGAATTTTTAGCAAACCTATCAATGTTTTTATTTTTTTAGTACTAAACTAGCACTGAATAATTAATATTTCTAATAATATTGGATAATTAATACTTGTATCGGTATTTATTTTAATTTTTGCATAGTCCTATCTACAAGAAAGATAAAATATAAAAGAAATTTAAATTAAACCTACTATGTTTCTTTTCTGCTTAAAAATAATTTATTATATTTCTCAGTTTATTTTATAATAACTATATAATAACTATATTTATTATTAGATTCATGGATCTTATGTAATTTTATGAAATGTAATAATATATACTGTCACATAGTAAATTGGTATTAAATAACAATGCAATAAAACCATATAAATGTAAAAAATGATAGAGCGATAACAGGCTTATTAAATATGTATCTATATTAAATAATTTTTTTACTTCTGCATATAACATACTGTCTTTTATAGAATGCAAGATTAGAACTTACAAATACTAGTTTTATATCTTGTATAAGTTTTTTTACAGTGATATTGCATAATATTTCTATATTAAGATTTTATTATTATTAAAAATTAAAATAACAATAACATTTCTATAATAATATGAAGAAATTTTTAAATGAAATATAAAAATTTTTATTTTTGACTACAAGAATTGTACTTTCTTTTAATGTTATTTTAGTGACCTGATTGACTTTAAAAATATTCCTCTCGAAAATCTTTGTTAAATTATTCTTATTACTTATCTTTACTTGTATGCTATATTAATTTCTTTTACTTAATGTTAGTGATTTTCTTCTTTTCATTTTTAAATGTGCATTTTTGTTGCAAATATTTACCTGAAACATTATGTCACATCTGCCTAAGATTTATATTCATTTTCTCATTTAAAATATTTATTTCTTAAATTTATTTATTGTAATTTACATATATATTTATATATAATTTATATACAATTATTTAAAAAAAAAAAATATATATATATATATAGATAAATAGATGGATAGATTGATAAATATAGATATTCAGTCCAATTTCCCTAGAGAAACGTTAATTACAATTTCTCTATATATTCCACCATAACGTAAAAGATTCCCGATTCTTGCAATGTTGCTATTTGTTTATCGTGATTCAAGTTTAAAGTAAATTGTAATATAGCATGTATTTTTATAAATTATAATAAAAAAATAATTTTCGCTGTGAAATGGGATAAAATTAAAATTAATGAAGAAAAGTTAAATTCAGTGATTTAATTTTCACTATCATTGTTTACGTATACTTTTCCTTAATTTGTAGGTATTTAATCTATGGATATTGGATGCACTGATTTTTCATAGGATAACTGTTCTCAATCCATGTTAGAGTTAGGTGGAATGGGAGACGTGTCCACAGTATATAAAAGAGCGATGCTACCACGGATCGGCTTCTGAACTGGGGCTGATTTATTCGTTGGATTGTTCTTATTGTTTTTCCTTATTAGACAATACGAATTATCCTCGCAATGGCCCTCAGTCAGACAAGTGTGGTGAGTAGTAAATATGAATAAAAGCAACGACTGATTAAAAAAAAAGAAAACAGTTAATTGTAATCATCACAATGACGACAATGACGGTTTTTATCACTTGATTTATGTTAACACCATTGTCATTGTTATCCTCATCTTTGATTCCTTTAATTCCAACCAAAAATTAATCTTCTCTTTGACAATTATTCTTTTTCAAATCAAATTGTTTTGTAATTTTTTAATAATTACAAATTTCTCACTTGTATAACATCAAAACGTTATCAATGAGAATTTGGATTTATTGCAACATTATTTGCATTTGCTCTTTCAGACGAATTTCTCTAAAAAATTTTTTAGATTGTTGTAGGTTAAGATCGATGATAACATTTTAATATTGGTTTCAATATTCTTTTATGATTTTTTTGTATCATTCAATCGCATTAAACAATGATTGTTGTGTACTTTATAAATAAAGTATATTTTCTAAATTTTCTTGAACAAAACGCAGAAGTGTGGGTAATAGTAGCAAATAATTCATTAATAAATAAAGCTATGGAATTTCATGAATGATACTATTTGGAAATATTTTATTTTATGATTAATATTAATCTTTAATTATATATATATCATTATATTATTTAATTATATATATTACATATATATGTATACACACACACATAAAAAAAAATTACATTGATACATTTTAGATTGATTATTTCATTCAAATCTTAACTTAGACTTAACTTAATACAATATTGATATATAAAGTAAAAAAAGTGAACAAAAGAAATATTACACAAACAAAGTAATATGAATTTTAAGAATATTAATTGATAACAACATTTATATTAATTACAGCTGAAACTATATAATACTGTGATAGAGGATGTTATATCAGGTGTAAGGGAATCATTTATAGATGAAGGTGTAGATGAACAAGTATTACAAGAGCTCAAACAAATATGGGAAACCAAATTAATGTCTAGTAAAGCTGTTGAACTTAATCCAGACCCTCCAGAGCCTCAAGTTCCCCAAATAAATACGCACAAAATTGTGCCTGTTAACAAAGGTAAAATCTATACTTCCTTTTATAAAACAGTAACTTCTGCAAAAATAATTTAAGCAATTTTTGTAAAAGAAAAACCTATCAAATAAAGTAATACGTAATACATAATTATAACAAATTGGCTCGTCATTAGTAATTTAGGAAATTTTTGATTTCTGTTAAAAATTGAAAATATGCTTTTTCAGCAAATTTAATGTCTGCATTTCTAGGAGTAAATATAGGAAATCATTTTGTACAACAAACAGGAGGAAATTCTGTTTCTCAACAAGCATCACAACAACAGCAGCAACAATCACAACAGCAGCAATCCCCTCAGCAGTCGCAAACTCAGACACAATGTCACTCAACAACAACTGGTATACAACACACTGGTACACCAGTACAACAATTAGTAACATCAACATCAGCAGTAATGGATCGGCAAGTACCTATTCAAATAACATTGCCACCACAGACAGGCGTTCCCGATGCTCCATTAAGAGTTTTAACCATTCAGGTTCCTGCATCTGCAATTCAAGGTAAGTTAAAAGTATTTTCATATGATAATTGACATATATTGACGTAAGAAAATAAATATCACATAGTTACAACTAATTAATTTATTTTCAGGTAACCAATTACATACAATTTTAACAGGACCAGTTATTACAGCTGCAATGGGATTACCAGCAAATTTAGCTTCCACATTACTCCAGCAACATGTTAATTCCACACTTCAGGGTCAAGCAACATTGGCTCCACTTCAAGTTGTTACACAGAGTGCAAATAATGTTTCTCAACGATCTGTCCAAAATCAAGTAAATCGAAATATATAATAATAAATCAAGTTTCATTATTTTAACAATATATTAACTTCGCATTTCTTAGGGACAAACAACATTGGCTCCACTCCAAGTTAATCAGTCTCTTCAAGTTGTTACACAAAGTGCAAACAATGTCTCCCAACGGCCTGTTCAAAATCAGGTAATAAAAGTGTTGAAAAGTATAACTGTATATCTTTACTTCATATCTAAAAAGATTATCACGTTATGTAAAAATTTTGTTAGTTGATTCTCTAATGAATATACAAGCTAAATGTGCAACAATTATTCATTTAACTAAAAAAAAAAAAAAAAAAAAATGTAAATAGAAAAAGTTAGTTATTTCTTTTATTTTTTTTATAAATAGAATAATATAGCACAATTAGATGGTCCACTTGGAGATTCGTCAGATGATGATGAAGAAGAGGAAGAAGAGGATAATGAAGATGAAGAAGAAGACCTTGATGACAAAGAAGAAGAAGAAAATGATGAAGCTGCAACAAGAGAAGAGGTATTTAAAATATTATTTGTATATTTACCTATAAATATAAATTTTTATTATAAACTTTAATAATATGACTATTATTTCATAGGAACCGTTGAATTCAGAAGACGATGTAACAGATGATGATCCAGCAGATCTTTTTGATACTGATAATGTTGTCGTATGTCAATATGACAAGGTATTTAATAATTTTGTTCTAATACATTATTGTGGTAAATAAAAAAAAGTTCTAAAAGATTTATTCATTAAAATTCAAAAAGTAACATTGAATAAATGAGAAACCAATTTTCAGATAACAAGGAGTAGAAATAAATGGAAATTCTACCTCAAAGACGGAATAATGAACCTTAGCGGTAAAGATTACGTTTTTCAGAAAATGAACGGTGATGCGGAATGGTAGTTGATAAGTTCATAATAAGTTTATAATGTAAAATTATAAAAATCGAATTGGTAATGTGTTCACGTGAAATTAGTATAAAAATTTATTTTTAAATTCATGCTTGAAAAAATTTTTTTAATCAAAATATGCAGCAGTTGATGCTCAATATTTTAAAATTGTATCTGAAGTATTATCTGAAGCACCATTAGGTATGATTTTTATTTTTTCGGATGAAAAATACACTAAAACCTTAATTATTCAATTCAATACAAAATTTTATATTTATTGAATTTAAGTTTGGGAAAAAAATATTAATAATGAATTGTTCTATTTTTTAATTAAAGTGAAAGAATTTCAAAATTTTAAATTAAAATATAAAGTACTTCAAAATTCAAATTCAAATTTAATTTCAAGTAAATATCGAATAATCAAGGCTTTACTGTATAACAAAAGGGTCAATAATCAAGCAAATCTTGTATTGTATTTTGACGAGTCTGCAAGTTTTTTCACGTGCGTTTACTATGTAAATAAATTCTAAGGGATTGCAATCTACTATAAATATGTGATGCTCTTAAAAATAAATGTGTCTTATACTGTTAAAAAACTTAATATATAATATTTTTCATAACATTATACATTATTAGAAATGTATAATTGTTTTTCCTTTGTTTTATCCCTTTGTAAAATTATACTATTATACAGTAATTTTGAGATTATTAAAAAAGTAAAGTATACATAATATTAAAATTATTTATTTAAAAACATATTATGTTTCTCAATATGAGTCGTTATCTTCCAATTCACTAACAATTCGTGGAACCTCTTGTAGTAACTCTTGTGCACTTATTTCAAAATTTTTGTCCAACCAAATATTTTTTAATTCTTTAATAACAACACCCATCATCTTTCCCCCTTCTACATATGGTTTTAACATGTTTCCACTAACTGGAAATCTGAAAATACATTAAAAAATACATAAGAAAATATTTTATAATATGTTAGAGCAATAATAACAATATTAATAATCTTGAATTATTTGATGGATTGAATGTTGTGTATATGATTTAATATGTAAAATTATTATTATTATTATATATTAATACATTTTATACATTATATGTTAATATATAAAAAAATGAAATGTATATATTATTATTTTTGTTTTTTATAAGCAAAATATTTATATCTTAACGTATTTTTCATTATAACTTTAAAGCTTGTTACCTTGGTATTACTAGGTTTTTTATATTTTCAGCAAGATCAAAATATTGTTTACATTTTAATAATTCACAAATATATTCTTTTGCATTAACAACGTTTCCTTTCCAATGAATGAGAATTCCTTTATAAAATTTTAAAGGATCTATCAAAGGTTCATTTTCCCAGAATGAAATTAAAAATAATGCTAAATCTCTATCATATGCAGACAATTTTAATCTACGATGAAGCTTAAATACTTCATTTTCATTTCTTAACATTACAGCAAGAAAAGTAATCGGCTGTAAAGAAATGTTATTTTTTTTAGATATATTGCAAATAACCTCGAACTTTTCTATATTTGGATTTATTGGAAGTCCTACGAATCTGAAATTAAAAATTATTAAATACATTATATTAAGTTTATTTCTACTTTCTAATTTGTTATTACCTTGCAATACCACATTCTAACATTTTAAATGTTATTTCTTTAACATAATTTCCAGAAAGGATTTTTGACCATTCACTCCAAATTCTTTCTCCAGATATTATTTCCAGTCCATGTATATTTTCTTTTATTGCTGTTATAATATATTCATCATGAGCATCTGGTTGGTCTGAAATTTTTCCATAAAATCGAAAATATCTGCAAAATTTTAATTTTACCCAATTGAATATTAAAAACATTAGTTTCAGTACTAATTTATCCAACCTGTATATTATTAAATATATGAAAATAAGATATTAATCAAGAAATACCTCAAGATTCGTAGATAATCTTCCTTAATTCTATGTACTGGATTTCCTACAAATATAACTCTCCGTTTCATTAAATCATCATAACCAAAGAAATAATCATATAATCTTCCTTCTAAATCAAGAAACATAGAATTTATTGTAAGATCTCTGCGAAGAGCATCTAGTTTCCAATCTTTTGTAAATTCAACTTCTGCATGCCTGCCATTAGTGTGTGTGTCAATTCTAAGTGTTGTGATCTCAAAATTTACTTTATCATTTATTCTTGAAGTAATCGTACCTGAAATAATTCCCACAAAATGATTTTAAGTATATCAGAATGTCAATAACAAAAAAGATTAATATATATTTTGATATACCATGTTTTTCTCCATTATTATTGATCATTCTAATATTTTCTTCTTCAAACATGTTTTTTATTTCCTGTGGGGTAGCATCTGTTGCAAAATCCAAATCCATTGGTTTTATATCCATTAAAATATCTCTGACTGCACCGCCAGCAATTTTTAGTTCGTGATTATGCTTTTTAAATATTTGTGCCAAGGTGTTAAGTTCTGGTGTAAATATGGAGTGAAACAATGGATTATCCAGCTTTTTAATTACAGGATCAGGCCTGCTTAATGGTATTTCATCTCCCATTGTAGCAACCCAAGTTTTATATGCCTTATCAAAATTACAAATGAAATACTTGTTGGAATGAATATATTTATTAAATTTGGGAATTCAGATGCAAAGATGACAAAGATTGATGCGAAGTGGTGTTAAGTTAAGTTTTTGTTTGCGTCTCTTTTCCCGATCATGTGGTTGAGAAGATAAGTCGGTTAAGAGCTCATTGGGCAAAGTCAGCCCCATAAAATAATAATATTCGCAAATACTTTATGGGCCTCACGGTACTGGCCAGAAATGCGTCTCTCACATTAAATATATATATATTTTGTGTAAAATTTTTCTTTGGAGTAAAATGAAATTAAATAAAGTAAAACTTTGGTTTTAAAAGCATTCATATTAAACTTCGATGTTTTTACAAACTTAACCTTAACGTTTTAGTAAAAGCACATATTTACTACTTACTCGCGAAAGGTTATAACAAGACATATAATTTCTGCGAAAAAACACCATAAACATTTCTCGAAATGTTTTATATAAAATCTTATTCTAATAAAGCAATTCTTTTAATTGATAATGTCACTTCGCCTCTTTCAAAACCGGCTGTAAATGTCATCGGTGTTGCACTGATCCAATTTTTCTTGAAAATATTCTTATCCAAAATCATTTAAAGTTATTTATCAGAAAAATATTTTTTTCAATATATCGAGTATTTTTTTTCTTTATAACATAAATTTGTAACGTAAATTATTTGTATCAATTGTAAAAAATTTGCAGCACACACCATGCACACACACACACACATACACATATACACACATACATATATATTTTATTTTATCATTACTTTTTAAAGATTTAAAATATTTTAGTAAAAATGACTTTTCATGTACATTTATAAATCAACAATTAAAATACTGATATTTTCGTATATATATTTTTTATTTATATTTCTAAAAGTATACAAATTTTTTTACAAATCTTTTATTAATCAGTATTGGAAATAAAGAATATTATAATAAAATTAAGAGATTCTTTAAAATAAGTAAGAAAGATATTTTTAATAATTAATATCATTCAAATTTAATTTAGAGAGTAAGGGCTTCTGTTTCAGGGAAGCAAAAATATCATAGAAATATATTATTTTATAGTTTGAATAATTCATTTAAAATAATTAAATTATTTTATTTCAATAACATTTTTAAACATTATTTAATATAATTTTTATAATCTTTATGTTATGATTAAACAATTAAATTATTTCATTCAATAATTCACGTCATTTGTTTTAAATTATTTAAATAGAATCTGCCTAAATCGATATGGTACAATGTAACATGAAAATGGGATCCAGTGACTCCCAAAACATGGAACACGAAAAAGCATTGGTTGTCTAGTCTATCCTATTCTTAGTCAATGATAATAGCAGAGACGAGGTATATCTATATATATTCATATACTCGTCAGTGATAATAGAAAGATAATGCTGTATCGATAATGCAGGAAATGATACTAAATCCAAAAATGAAATCACAGACGAGGTATATTCATATGTCACTCGTCTGTGTGAAACCTACATTTTTAATTTCAGCTCATCGATATCTATCATACAATCAAAAATAAAAAAAGAAAACACAAGAATTTAAATATAACCATTGATCTCCTAGAGATCCAATTTAAATTACAATTACTAAATGTTTTTTCGATAATATTAAATTCTTTATTTCTCCCTTCATTGTATATACATCATTATTTAGTACAAAAAATTCCACACGCATACGCAAGCATCCATCTTACTTTGTCACAAACTGTATCCATAATCATTCAAATTTTGGATATCATCAATTATTAAGCAAGTTCAATTTTTTATATTGTATCTAATTCCTGATTGTAAACGATAAAAAGTATAAAAATTTTATGACTGAGGGATACTTTGTTCGATTCTTTCACATTTAGTACATATTTTTGAAAACACTAATGTTTTCTTCATCTTGGCATCTTAGTATCCATTTATTATTATGTACAATATGAATTTATGACAATTATCCTCTGTGAATATTTTCTGGAGCTTTGGCGTAATTATTATACGAGTTTCTAAGATATTTGAGATAACAATAGATTATCGGTATTTTATAATTTGGGACAATTCAAATTTGACTTCAACGGGAACACAATTCAATTCAAAGCTACTGCGGAACTTTTGTTAGGTATAGATAAGGACTTTTATATACACATTAGCGATTAATTGTTGGATGTGACAAACTAAGTACACTTCCTGCTTATTTTAATCTTGTAATACATTTGGGTTGATATTCATATTTATATGAAACTAAGTCTATAATATAGAGTATGGTACATATAATGTTACTAATATAAATATATTATATGATAAGGGTATAACATTCATCTAAACTATCTTTTTTTTAGGCAGTAGATTAAATAATTTAAATATAATATTGTTAAATAGTTAATTTAAACAAATGTTCATATATAAAACAATTAGAACTCATTGGATAGTAACAACAAGAATTGGAAAATAACAAAATTTATGAAACAATAGATGTTTTAAAAAATAAAGATAATAAATCAATTTAATTGAAAGACATTTTGTTTTTATTAAAAGTTAACTGACTTAAATAATTTATTCTTCTTTTGTTGATTGAGTTAAGTTAAATGTTTGAAATAATTAGATGAGTGGCAGTAAACAGTGCTCCAAATGATAATCACAGATAGATAAATTTTGGGTTTGGGAATTTCATTGGTACTATGTTGATTTCCTGATTGATTTCTGTTTTTATAGAATAATATTTTAATGTAAATTTTGGCAAACGAATTATCTTTCAATTTGTGCTATTTTGCTTAAATCTTAAAGAATTTAAAAAATACAAGTGTAACAAGTTCTGTTTTGCTTAAATCTTAAAGAATTTAAAAAATACAAGTTCTGGATGATGTTCTTTATACATTGTATTAAGCATAAAAAACGCAATTTTCTTTAAATACATGTTTATTTGTTATTAAGTCGAAAAGAATCGAACATTATCCGATCGCTTTCAGAGAAATATGCTTGAACATGATTGGCTAAATATCGGCTAATCGGATTTTTATGTACGTTGAGCAGTATCTTTTAAAATCCTTATTTCACAATTTCAGGAAAGAGGATCTATTTCTTATGGTTAATTCCCATTCATTCTATCTCCCTCATATCCACACACGTTTTATGGCTATACAACATTAGAGTTGGACAATTTTTATTCGAATAGTAATCAATGAGTAAAATATAATATTTTAAATAAAGTATATAATATTTATTTACTTATTTTTGACTAATCTCTATTATATTTTTGCAAATGAATGCAGCCTTTATTTGTATAGCATTTTTTCAAAACCATTTTAATCGGTACAGAAATTTAATAATTTTGTATTATAATAATTTTAAATGACGTGTTATAAAACATTGCTATTCATGGTACAAATTCTTTTCATTTTTATTTTATTTTTAATTGATATACTTTATAAACAAATTTTTTCAACGATCAGTTACTGAATAATGATACTAATCTTCATGTCTATTTCATTCTTCGATTCATATTTTTTATCAATGTCAAATTAATTTTATTTTAATCTTATACTTTTAATACAAATATTTAAAATATTTTCAACAGAAACAAAATTAGACTGCGTATTTATTCGAATAAATTTCAGCATTGTTTACTTATCTTCAGGACTGAGGAAAAAATGAAAAATAATTTAAATTGAAGTTAAGCAATTATCTAAACATTACTAATACATGAAGCAGTAGTAATAATAATGTGGTAACATTATTATTAATAATAACAGACATAATGATAATGATGATAATAATAATAATAATTTATTCGAATAATGTCCAACTCTGTATTAAAAATCAAATTACAATATGTACGTTTGAATCGTGGCATTTAAGCATTTTTACACGTATATTAAGAAATATGAAAATGACAGTCTCTGCGGAAAAGCCAAAAATTTGTGATATACGGTGAGAAGTATAACTGAACCAATAACAATGAAAAATTATCGACAAATTAAATTGTTAATAACTTTATAAAAAAATAACTATGATTTGTGATGCAATAATTTTGAAGATTAAAATTTCATCTTTACAACGATCTCTTTGAATTTTGAGCTTTTTCAATTTTCAAAAAAATTATTTTCCTACTCGTTACAAGATGTAAAATCATCTTTGAAAAAAAAAAAAAAAAAAAAAAAAAAACGGATTTAGAACTGTTAAAGTAGAACTTTTGAATCAAATGGATTGTTATACGATTTTCTTTTACAAAGTTCAAACTGTCGACAATTTTCCATCGTTATTGGTTTAGTTATGCTCTTCGCTAGACATATTTTATATATTAATCAATACAAGTATCACAAATAATTTCTATTGAATAATAATAATGACTAATTCAATTATTTGAATAATTATCAAAGTATTGTTTGCAGTATTAATAAATATTTATTTATGTAAATAACTATTTCGGTGCCATTAAGAATAATGTTACTATTAATGTTTCTCATAATAGCATAAATATTCATATAAAATTTTTTATATTTCCTTTTTCATAAAATTTTAACTGTACAAGTTTTGATACTCATTCATTTCAACAATACTGCAAACTTTAGTAGAAACTTGAGTAATAACCTTTCTTAATGTGAAATTTTTTTTAAAAAATAGATAAAAATAACAGATTTGTAAAATTTATGATATGAAGTAAAAAATAGAAAGTAAATATTTGATGATTTAGATTGTCAATTGCAATTGCATTCATTTGAAATGTACATAACTCAGAAAAAATGCAAACAAAAATCTACATTGTTTGCAATTTATATAGAAAATGAATTAGTTCTATAATTAAATATTCAAATAAATATAAATTATAGTATATTTTAGATGTAAAATGCTGAAGTTTTTGAAATTAGACCAAAATTTAATTTAACATTGAATCATGGATCTTCCGTAGAGACAATTGGACTCCCTGATGAAACGAAGGGTATTGTTTATATAAATAATAAATGTTATTCTTAAAAGTTAATCGATCAATCAATCAATTTAGCAAGTAATCAATTGACCAATCAACCAATCGATTAATAAATGAATTAATTACGTATTTACAGAGAATACAACGTACATCGCATCATCGAAGAGGAGATTAGCTGTCTCACAGCTCACTCACCGCTCATCGAGCACGACGATCATCTGAACTATAAAATTGAAAGGAATTGAACAGACACCTAGCTGACTCGTGATCAACTCCATAAAATTTTTCTACAACAGATAAATATTAATTTGTTTAAGTTACAACGATTACAGTTTTTTTTTTACTTTCGTTTTTACTTGAATACAAAACATTCTATTTTTATTCTAATTAAAAAATGGAAAAATGTAGCAAAAATTTTAGTAAAATACAATTTTATTAACGATAATAAAAAATTATGATATATGATAGACTTATTAAATATAGAAGAATATAAAGATTTATTGAAAAATATGGAAGTAATAAAATATTCTTCAAGCTTGAAAATACAGTTTTAACTCGTATTTACTTACGCTGGTTTAGAGGCCTTCACAGAGGAACTCTCAGTCGTTTTCTTTTTGCTACTTCTGCATTTCCTGACATAAGCTTCTATTAAGTGGGCAATCTTTTTGGGGTTGATTTCACCTGTTTTATTATGACATATCTACCAAACGAATAAAATGAAATTTTATAGCAAATACTATAAAATTGCTTAAGACAATGAAACTCATACTTAATATAAAAATAGATTTTACTATTATATAGTTATATACACACATAGTTTTTATTATATATATTATATTTATTATATATACCTTAGGTACTGCTTTCCGCATAATATCCTTGTACTCCTCTTTCGTTACGTGTTTCTTTGTATAATGTGGTTTCAGAACTAACTTCACTTCTTCGACCACTCTTTCTTGACGATTTAATTTTTTTAGGAACTACAAAATAATAAATGATTAGAAATATATATTGTGAAATAATTTTTTAGTTTTTATTTAGTTTATTATTTAATTTATAATAATTAATCATAAAATATTTTAATATGATTTATTCAATCATATTTAATTATTATTTTTCAATTATATATGTTAACATTTCCTTGTAATTTTAACAAATATTTATATTTATCTTTATTTAAATATTAATAAATGAAAAAGTAAAGTGAATTTGCATGAAATTCAAACCTTATCCTTGACTTGCATTTCAACCGCAGAACTTGGAAGATCATCCAATATTTGAAGCTGGTTTTCATCCATTCTAACACCGACTTTTGGATTCGTCGTCTTCTTTTTTTTATCTTTCGGAGGTTTTTTGCTTCTACTCGATTTAGTAGTAGTTTTACTGACTGGCAAAGTACCAAAAAGAGCATCGAAAGCATCTTTTTTCTCGGTGGATTTTACCGTTTTCGAATTATTAGTTTTCGTAGGTTGAGATCCAACAGGTGCTGTTCCACTTCCTGTACCAGCTCCTGGCGAATTGTTATAATTCGTAGGACTCGGTGGATCGAAAATTCCATCGCTAAGTGTCGATCCAGGCGAATAAGGAGAAGACATATCCACATTGTCCGCTGCTTCTGTGCAAGTATCATTCCCATTTTGTCCATTGGTTTTCGTCTGTCCGGACTTCGAACTTCTCGAGGATTTTCCTGAATTCGTAAAAACCGGAGGTGCCTGCGAACGATCGCCAGAACGTTGTTTTTGTTGATTATTCGGTGAAATTCGGTTCGACTGTAACAAGTTACGTTGATTACTATTCGAATTTGACGCATTGAATACTCCGCTTCTCTGTACTGCTGCAGCTACTGTAGCTAGTACAGGATTCATCACCGCGAAAGGATTATTTTGATTTTGCACGTTTTGTTGACTCTGCTGTACCTCTAAATTTCCAGTTGAGACTGCCGTATCCTTATTGTTCTCATTATCGTTAACGTCATCCCTTTGCGGAGAAGCTCTCTTGATCGTAACCATAGAGATAATCTTGGGTTTCTCTAATTGCTTTTCTTGACTCTGCCTTTCTTGGCTCTGCAAATTTTCCTCTTCGAGAATATTGGCATCTGCAGAATCGTGTTTCCTGGGCGACCTTCCCCTTTCATCGCTGGAATTTGCCTCTTGACTTACGTCAGGTGTCGGCGATCTGGATTTTGTTGGGTCAAATGGATCATACGCATCTGGACTAGTTGGTGGAGATGTTGGAGGTTCTGGAGGAGTATTTGGTCCAATTTTTAATCTTAATTCTAATTCCTCTTGTGCTCTCATCTCTAATTCCTCTTCGACCCTTTCATCCATTTCTTCCTCCTCTTCCTCGTCTAAGAGTGGATTTAACATTGACGGCCGTAAGTTACTGCTCTGCTTGTTTATTGAGAATTTTATTTGCGGCTCTGGTGGTGTTTTTGGACCCTGAGAAATAAACTGTTCTCGTGGCGGAGAATTTTGAGATGGTTGACACTGATCCGGCATAATTTGTTGAATTTGCTTATCGTCATCGTCGCTAAGAACTATCACGTCTCTGGGGGATGGAGTTTGTTCCCGGAATGGGGACTGATCCAAATCAATTACAGCGACTGGTTTCTTCGTGGCTGCAATTTCAGCTGCTTTCGATTTTTTCTTTTTATCCTTCTTAGGCTTTGGAGATTTCGAGCGCTTGTCTTTCGACTTTTCCTTTTTCGATCGTTTCGGCGGATCAGTTTGAAGAGATTCCCTACGGCGTCGTTTCAGAGGAGGAATTAAAGGGATCGTTTCTGGAAGTTCTGGTACTCCCGTTTGATCGTTTTCATTATCCTTATTGAAACACACGCTAACCAAGATATTATCTCCACTAGCAAAAACCTCTTTTGACGGTGGAGGAGTCCTGTTTCTCTTTCCCTTTCTCTTTTTTTCATCTTTTGTTTTCTTGTTTTCCTTTTTCCGTTCTTTCTTCTTTTTCTTAATGGCTTCCTTGTTTGTTAAAATTACAGTTAGATTTTTTGGTGGAACAGAAACGTTATCCAACATTGGTGACCATTCTCTAGAAGTAATTGGTTCTTGTTGCACGTGTTGTGGTGTTTTTGATCTAGATCTCGACCAAGATGGTGTCCATTGCGCACTCCAAGACTCTCTTTCTTCCCTTTCCCTAGAGAACTCCTGTTCTACGATTTTATCAACTTGTTCCCAATTTCTAGAACAAGATCTTCCCTTTGACCTTGATCTACTTTGCGCTTTTCTCTTTGAATGCTTTCTCTCTCTGGATTTCGAAGATTTTCTGGGCGATTTTGAACGGGACTTCTTCCTATTTCTCGACCGACTTCGAGATTTGTACTTTTTCTTGTCCTTACGTCTATCGCGAGATCTGGATAAAGATCTTCTGGATCTTGATATAGATCTTCTTTGTCTCGATCTTGACAAAGATCTTCTTGATCTGGAGATCGATCTTCTGGATCTTCTTCTTGATAAGGATCTTCGTTTTCGAGAAACAGATCTCGATCTTCTTCTAGATATGGATCGTTTTCTTGAGGAAGATCTTCTTCTAGAGGCTGATCTTCTTTTCGGAGATTTACGTCTTCCACGTGAAAGAGATCGTCGTCTGGAAAGAGATTTGGAATAAGATCTACGATCTCTAGACCACGATCTTTGTAATCTAGTTCTAGATCTGCTTCTTGAACGGAGCTTGGAATACGATCTAGAGCGTTTGGATGAACTACAGCTTCTAGACCTACTTCTCTGTCTCGATTTTTCTCTGATATCTCTTCCGTATTCATCCTTTCTAGGTCTTGAAGGTCTTTCAGCAACTATTTTCCTAACATCGTATCTGGGTAATTCTTTCCTTTTTTCTTTTTTCTTTACCACTTCTTTCTTTTTCTTTAATTTTTCTCTTTCCTTGGATTTTGATCTCTTTTCTTTATCTCTGTAAGACCTCTCTTTCGTACTTTTTGAAAGTTTCTTCCAGGCTACTTGATTTTCTGAAGCAATATTTTCTTTATTCTTTTCTGTTTCCTTGCTTTTCTCTTTCTTTTCCTTTTTCTTTTGCTTCTTTTCGTCTTCTTTATCCTTTTCAGTTTTATCATTTTCTTTCGTAGTCTTCTCTTCAACAATTTCTCCATCTTCCATTTCTTTTTCCTTCCGCAAACTCAACAACGTTAATTCATCTTCAAAATTGATTGCTTCATCTGTTTCAGATATAGCTTCTGTACCCAAGACATTATAATCTACTGGTGTCCTACAGCTATCTAAATCGTCAGGTTTATCTTTTGTTGGTGTAATTGGTTCCAATCCACTTTCAATGGGTGGTAACTGTTCAGAAGAAGATTTCGTTTCCTTTAAGGGAAGTTCATCTTTACAAGGAGTATAAGCCCCATCAGATTCCCATGTGTTCTTATCAGCATCTTCTTCAATTGTATCTTTTTTGTTCGATTTTTCTTTTTCTATGGGGAATCTTTCCTCCTCCTCCTCCTCTTCTTCTTCTTCTTCATCATCATCATCTTCCTCCTCCTCTTCCTCTTCTTCCTCTTCCTCCTCTTCATCATCATCATCATCATCATCATCTTCATCATCGTCATCATCATCATCATTATCATCATCATCATCTTCCTCATCCTTACCAACATATCGCTTTTCTTTAACGTCTTTTTCGCTCTCATAGTCTTTAGGGTCTTTAATTTTTACTTCATCATGTTCTTCTTTAATTTTTGGATTTTCTTTTGCATCTTCTTCTTTAGCATCAATTTTTAATGTCTTCTGAAGCGAAGCAAAGATTTCATTTGTTTCTTCCGACAGACATTCGCTGCTTATTTCATTTTCTAATTTCTTAGGAGACAACATGGTTACTTTTGGAGAAACAACTACATTTGAATCTTTTTCCATTGTGTCATCTTTGGACGAACTTATCCATTCTTTTTCTTTTTCATTTTCATCTGCGTTTTTTTCTTTCAAATCCGTAGGCGTTAAAAGTTCTTGCGGATTTTCCTGTTTACCTTCCTTCAATTGAATTTCTTCTTCATATTTGCTCTTGGCAATTCTCTTTCGTTCCTCTTCGCGATCAACCGAAGTTTCTTCTTCTTTTGCAGGCTACAAAAATAACGTTTATAAAAATAATGTATAAAATACAATGTATTATATTATAAGTACTACTTACCTCGGTTTCTTTTTTCTTTTCATCAATAGTCTCTTTTTCTTCCTCTTGTAATCCTAACAATCTATTATTAATCTTCAATTTAGTACCAATTTTGAATGTAATCTTTCCTCTGCTATCGTGAGAAATCTTTTTCGGTGGAATTTTACTTAAAGTTTGTCTTTCTTTTCTTAAAGCTTCGACGTAAGGATCCGAAGGTTCTGGAATGTCGCTTAGATCGCAAGCCTGAATATCGCCAACAATGACATCGTCATCATCTGGAATCGAAGGAGGAAGAGGAGGTGGTTCAAGTGGTCCTATTTGTTGAGATAATTGTTGTTCGGTATGCCGAGCTACGTCAATTGTTTGAGACGAATAAATAGAGAAGTTTGGACAATCAGCTTGAGAATCTTCTTCTTCCTCGTCGTCATAAGTTGATAGACGCATTGATGTATCTGGTGTTTCTGTGTGTACAACGTTTTTCACAATTTGTTCTTCTTTTTTCCCTTCTGTAACTTCTTCGTTTTTCTTTGTTTCACTATCACTATCGCTATCTACAGAAAAAGGATCATATTTATCATTTTTTGGAGTATCTTCTTTTTGACTATCATCAATAACTAATTCTTGATCACTATCTTTATCACTTCTAGAATTTTCTTCGAAATCTAGAAGTCCTGATGGAGGCTCTGGTGGTGGTAACAAAGCCATTGAACCATTTTGTTGATCTTGAAGCTCTCCATCAGATTTTGTTTCAATATCGCAATAAATATCACAATCCTCTTCTTGTCTAACAGAGGTATTTTCAGTATTTTGTGATTGTTGCTCTACAGAATCACTTCTAGGAGTGTCTTCTGGTAAATTTGGTGGCATATTATTTTGAGAACGTTCAAGTGCAGCTTGTGGGGATCTAGGACGATTGAATCTTTCGGGAAAAGAATGATGTTCAGAAAATCCTTCAGCGAAATTAAACTGTGGTCTCCCTGAAGGCATGAAACGGAATCTATGGAAAGAAAATTAAAATCGTTTAGATATAATTAATAAAAAAGTGCAATCATAATCAATGTAATAATCATCGATGAAGAACATTATAACTGCTTAAAACGGCACTATTTCAATTGTTCGTGTTCTATTCTCATCACTACAATAATATATCGTTTTTACTTTGATAGTAAATCGTTTTTATTTGGAACATATTCGTCATCAATATCTCGGCTAATAGCGATATTTTACCTAACAGTAATTGATATTGCAAAAATCAATTTTTTACTTTATGGGATTATTATAATCAAATTACTGAAGGTTTTCCAAAGAAAATGATACTAAACATACACATTTTAATAATCATATTCAAGTAATTAAATGTTGATAATGTATGATTAAAAGTCAGTTGTGTGATATACTCAGCTAATAATTAAATTTTTCTATTTATTTTACGTTTCTCACTCTTGTCTCCAACATTAAGCAAGTGATTGAAAAAACATTGAAAAAAAAATAATAGCTAGCAATTTTCAATTTCATTAACAAACACGACCTAATTCCAAATATGTCTATTAACTTTTTTGTTAACAAAAATTTCATTAAGAATTTCTTTTGATTAGAATGAAATTAGAATAAAACCAACATTATTATTATTGGTTCTTTGCAATATTAATTATTCTTTATACAACAATTTGGTTATCCTTTATCGATGACGAAATATTTTTTTTCAAATTCTGTTTAATACCTTTCATTTCTGAAATGTTGAGGATTCCGATTTCTGAATGGAGGATTACCTCCAAACATTGGAGGTCCACAATGTTCAAAATTTGGATTATAAAACGCAGGTGATCCAAAATCTCTGCCAAAATTACTTCCACTTCCTCCATAACTATGTCTTCCACTTCCACCTAAAGAATCTCTTCCATAATTTTGCCCTCCATGATTATGTCTTGTATTATCTCTGTAACCACCTCTAAAATTGCCTCTGTTTCCCCCTCCACAGGGATTATTATACATTGGTGCCTGTATAATCGATTTTGGATTAATAGTAGAAACTTCGAGTGGAACATCAGCTCTAGAAATTTCTAGTGGTGTATCAACATTAGAAACTCTATCTTTTATAACCGATTCTGTTTTTTCGCTTTTGGATAACCCTTTTTCTGCTAATTTTTCTTTTTTTAAGTCATTTAATTTTTCCTTTTTTTCTGTCAAGATAAGTCCATTAGCTTTTAAAGTCACGTTATTATTTTTTGAATGCCAAATCTCCTGATCATGTATTATACTACTTAAAAGATCAAACTGAGGTTGTTGTGGAACGACAATGTTTTTTAAACGCAAGTGTCTTCGAGGAGAAATTACAGAATGCCTCTGGACAGTTATAGTAGGACCAATAGTTGCATGATAATCTTCAACATCTGATCTAAAATGTTAAAAATCAAAAATATTAAAAATTTAATTAATTTTAATATATTATTCAGTAATATTATTTTAATATTTAGAAATATATATTTAGCAAATATTTAAAACTTGTATATTTACCCGGGAGGACTATAATCCAGATTTAAATGATCTCCAAAAAGACTTAAATTTGAGATTCCAGCATTATGTCGGGAAATTCTTAATGAAGATCTTTCTGGTATAATTGGTCGATTTTTAACATTAGGTATTAAAGTGGGAGTAGATGGCTTACAAATACCCAAAGAAACTGCAAGTCTTTTTTTACTAGTAGCTAAAACACTAGCTACTGTTCTAGCGCGACGTCTATGATTTTTTCTCTATAAAAAAAAAAATAATAATCTTATTTCTAAAATTATTCTTTTAAATGTCATTTCCTTATTTCTTTATTTGTTCCTTTGTTTCTTTAATAATTTGGATATTATACAATCAATATGACTAAATGTTTTGTGGAAGATGTTTTATTAAAAAAAATATAAAAACAAATTTGTTTGGTTATAAACACACGCACGCACACGTGCACCTCCCCCCCCTCCCTCACAAACACACAACTAGGGACTTTCAAAAAGCAATGTTAAAATACCTTTCTTCTTTTTGTTTTTCTTCTTCTTTTAGAATCAACTGCAGCCACTTTGACATATGTTACGATTTCTTCCTGCTCCCCATTTTCATTGCATTCTGTAATTCTAACTTCCTTCAATAGAGTTCCTCTATTAGAAACATTTTTAGATCTTTTAGACTTTTTTGAATTATTTCTAGATCCACTTTTCCGCGAATTACGTCCAGATTGTTGACTATTATTATTTTTCTTTCTAGATTTATTACCCGAATTTTCGGAATTATTTTTATCATTAATCCTTCTTCGAGATTTTCTGGAAACACTTTCGTCACTGGAATCGCTGGAACTACTTCTATATTTTCGTGATTTTCCAGAATGTTTGTTTGAACAATTACGACCTCTAGAACCTAAAGAACTGGAGGCATTGCTTGAAGAACGACTCTGACTTTTATCTCCAAAGGACTCCAAACCAGATGAAGTAGAAGGTTGATTTGGATCAAATATCAGTTGTTGAGTTAATTGCGTATTATCATCTAGCCTATTTCTTCTGTAAATACCAATTTTGCATTTATTGACTTTGAAAATTTTTATATTTTAATTTCTATTAAATTTTATTAATGAAATTCAAATTATACATATTTCATGTATATTAAATACCTTCGGATAGTAGCTCTAACACGTTCTGTATGTCTAGTACGAGGTATAATTCTTGGGTAATAATCTTGTGGTATATTACTACGAATTCTTCCATAAGATACACCAAGTCTGCGAGCTTCTTCCAAAACATTTATGACTTCACCTAATGATTTTATAATTGTCTCCTAGAAATAAATGATATATTTTGTTTAATCTTTCAATGATTGAATATAATTATTAGCAACAATATTTTATCTAATTATGAACAGCTTACAGTTTCTGAATTAGTTTGGTTATTCTGGGAACAATCTGGACAAAACCACTCTTCTATGGGTACTTCATCTAACGGAGGAGTCAAACATTCTAAATGATAACCACGATCACAACCATCGCAAAGAAGCATACGATCTTCTCTGTTACATTGATGACATACTTCACAAAATGTAAGATCATCCAATTTTTCTTCCTCACTAGAAGCAACTTCTACTGGGACACATCTTACAATCTAGAAAAAAACATAAAGCTGAAAATTAATTTTTATTCTTTAGATGATTTTTTTTTACAATACATACTTGACCACCAAGCTTTTCTCTGACATTAATTACTGTAAAAGTTTGTCGATCAACTGGACAAGTATTTATATTTTTACTCCATTCAATTAGACATTCTAAACAAAAACAATGTTCACAGGAGGCAGGGCTGCCTAATTCCTGCCTTTTAAAAGGAAGTAAACAAATTGGACACTTTTCTACTTGATCATCATTATTGTCTGTATCTGTATCTGATACAATTTTTTGAGGTTTTTTAGCTTTTGGTTTGCCCAGAACTTTTCGTGCCACAGATCTTTTTTCTAATTCTGAAGAACTGCTCCAGTCTGATTGCCATTCTGAAGTTTCACTACTGTCTCCTAAAAAATAAATTTGATGGATTATTACTATCTGTAAATTTAAAAAATGTAAAAAAATTGAATAATAATTAAAATTTTAATTGTTAAATATCTTTAAACTAACCAAATTGCTTGTATTTACTACTACTTGAACTGCTGCTTTCATAACTTGACTCATCTTCAATAACTCTCTGGAAACAAAATATGTATATATTTTTACACTGTACCATATATTTTTAAAATATAATAATTATATAATTCATTTCATAGATATAGAAATGAAAATTTATAATCTTCAAAATAATAATGTGTGATTTATTATATGCTAAATATTCAATTTTATTGAGAACTTACATGGTGTTTCATTTGAATAGGTCTTTGAAGATCACTATCTTCATCACTAGTTTCACCTTCACTAATGAATTTCTAAAAATATAACATAGACAAGAAAATTTAATTGAATTGAAATCTTATACATTTAAAAGTAATAATAAAATATAAATTTTACATACAAAATTCTTTTTCCTTCTACGAGATTGCACTATAGATTCATCGCTATCTTCACTGTCAAGTTTGACAAGTTTTTTTCGCTTGCCAGATTGAGGAGTTTGATTACTGTCACTAGACATTTTAACTTTTTTGTAAAATCATATCTGTCTTGTTACATATCCTACATGTAAATTAAAAAACATTAATGCTTAATAATATTTACCATGTTAAAAAGTATTTATTTCAATATGCAATATCTAAAATACATTTTATGCAATTATGTTTTTTTGATATATTTCAGTGATTTGATATATTATTCTAGATTTTCTATTAATTATCTTGTACCATTAATTATGTTACTTTATATTTTCATATATTATTTTATATTTTCAATAATTTCAAAAATCTAATATTTTATAAAGTTGGAAGTACAATTATGTTATCAAAATATCTGTTTAATAAGATTTAAATTAAATATTTTAGATTAGAATCAGATGATATATCTATCGATGAAATCATATAACATTACAAAGTAATTAGAGAAGATGAAGTGTAAAAGAAAGTTGACAAAAAGTCAAACCAACGTAAATCTGATTTTTAAGCAAAGATTATTAACAGATATGAACTTAAGAATAAAATTTAAAATAAATATTGTAATAGTTATAGAAAAAAATAGAAACTGAAAAGATATATGGAATATTCCGTGCTTCTGTTAAAACTTATTATTTTTTAGGAAAGTAATAAATTAAATAAAATTGTAATATAAATTATTGTTTTATTGTTGAATAAAATCGTAATATAAATATTACTATTCTATTAAATAAATAGAAGTGAAATAAAAAGTTTTATTTTACACTTAAATTGAAATGAAATAAAAATCACTATTACAACTAAGTACACATTTAATGCATAAAACTATATTTTTAACTTTGAGATCTCATATTTTGTAGAATAAATTGAAAGTAACTATTTTGGTTTACAATTAAAATGATATATAGTCGGTAGAAATTTCAAAATATTTCATTACATATTACATATCTATCTAAAATTCGTTAAGATACTTTGTGAATCACTGTATATAACCACATTACACATCATACAATTTTTTTCGTTGGTACGAAAGATATTCAAACAAATTACTTTATCCTCTGATATAATTTGCAAATAATTTTTGCTAATCGATCTATCTTTCAGAATGCTTACGAAAAATTTTAATAATAAATTTCCAATATTTCCGACGGAATTGCATTCAGAAAAAGGGACGAGGATCGAACAATTCGAGGAAGAACCTAAAAAATGTCAATTTACCTTCGAAATTCTGACGATTCCGATTTTTCACTGTATCAAGAGGATCTAATATCGATCATACATCATTAATGATTTAATTATTGGCTGATTCGATGTTGACTTCGATGGAGATTTACAAATGTTGACAGAGGGTACGCTTAAAGTTGAGAAACTGCCGACATTTTGGCTGCCGACGCCGTTCGCGACGTTGCGCTATTTTCTTACTGTTTGTCTAACTTTTCCAGAAACTAGATATTCCATTATTATTTATATGAAATAAACTACGTTTTGTTTTAAAAGAAATATTCGTGCTCGCAGCATATAACTGGAACGTTTTTAAGATTTAAATTGTTCAAGTTTATTTAGATCGTGAATTGATTTTTCGATGAGCATCCGCCGGAAGTTACAGAGAGCAGTAAATTTAACTTTTGGCTTAACTTCGAGTCGTAACATTAGTTACGTATATCGTATGTCTTTGAAATAAGCTCTCAGAGTATCTCTTTGTTGTTTATTTATAATTTAAAATTATTCGTCTTTTTGTATAATTATATTATTTTTATACAATGCGAAAGATTTGTTAAATAGTATTGTAGTTTAGCATGTTATTACTAATTATTATTTAATTCAAACTAACAATTTGATTAAAATAATATATTTTTAGTTTGGCATTAATATGTATTCTACAATTGTAATATTTTTCAATCGTTTTCTTGTCATAATTTTTAGATCAATTTTCCCGGGCAAATTTTAATTTTAATAGTTCTACCACTTGCCAACAGAGTTAAAAGAGCCTTGCTGTCTCTTGTGGATGGAAACTACACAAAAATGGGTCGTATGCACGCACCAGGGTCAGATTATTTGAATTTTAGTGAAAATTATTAATACATTTAAAATTAGTTTTTTCCTTGCATGCTTTTTAATTTTTTTTCTGTTATCAGAGTATAATTTCATAAATCTTTTTAGATAAAAGATGGTCACAATAGTGTTCTTTTAGCGTCCATGTGTTTCTTAAACATCGCAATAGTTGCATTTTCTTAAGAATAATTCATATGATTTAACATATGTTAACCACATTTTAAGTAATTTTAAGTTCGGAATGGAGAAGGACTTACCATTTTTACAAATTTTTTGAAATCTTTATTTTCTTTTTATACATAACCTCAATTTATCTCTTTCAGTCGTCTTAATATTTCTGAAGTGATTAATTGTACCTTTTTTGATTCATCTTCATATCATTTTTGCGTATACATTATTGTTATTAAAAGGATGAGATATTTTAAATAATGAAATTTTATAACATTGCAGAAAAGGTATATCGCAATCAGCGTTACCTTACAGACGTAGTGTCCCTACGTGGCTGAAGTTAACCCCAGAGGACTGTAAGGAGTTAATTTATAAATTAGCTAAAAAAGGGCATACTCCATCACAAATTGGTAATTTCTTTTCATTTGATGTAGCTAATTTATTGAAAATTCTAAAAATGATATTTCAATATTGATATGATACATTATATAAATTTCATCTTTATTCATTTTATGTTTTGTTTATCAAAATTTCTTTAGATTTAATTTTTCTCAAGCGAACTAATTAAGATTCAATGCTTTATCATTATTTATCACGTGAATAGTTTCCAATAGTAAAAACTTAGCAAGTTTTAAGATGTGGCATTTTGTCACATTATTATAGGCATTTATCAAATAACTTAAAAATTAATATATGCTACATTTTTATTAAATTTACTTATT
This sequence comes from Melipona bicolor, assembly GCA_030673865.1. Taxonomy (NCBI): domain Eukaryota; kingdom Metazoa; phylum Arthropoda; class Insecta; order Hymenoptera; family Apidae; genus Melipona; species Melipona bicolor. The sequence goes on along the minus strand of JAHYIQ010000004.1, from coordinate 4,473,986 downwards.
TAATGTATTATTTTAAGTAGGTGATGAAATTTTTCAGGCGTGATTCTTCGAGATTCTCATGGAGTTGCACAAGTACGTTTCCGTACTGGAAATAAAATTCTGAGGATTGTCAAAAGTATGGGTCTTGCACCAGATTTACCTGAAGATTTATATTATTTGATTAAAAAAGCAGTAGCCATCAGAAAACACTTGGAGAGGAATCGAAAAGATAAGGATAGTAAATTCAGATTAATTCTTGTGGAGTCGAGAATTCATAGACTCGCACGTTATTATAAGTCTAAAGGAACTCTTCCAGCAAACTGGAAATATGAAAGTTCCACAGCCAGCGCATTAGTTGCGTAATTATTTTTGTGTATTTTTTAACAAAATAAAGTTTCAAATATAAAATATTTGTTTTATTACACGTTCATTTCAGACTTTCTACCTTCATTCATTTATAATGCGCTTAAACGTAGTTATTTGAACAAAAATATTCAATGTGAAGATTACTGTCATAACAATGATAATGAAAGCATCCTAATAACGAGTAATAAGATATTAATCATTCGTAAAATATATTAATGTATATTATTTTGTTGGTAAATAAATGTACAGCTATTTTTATTTGAATTTAAATATAATTAATTTAAAATACATTAAATATATAAATGGAGACGGTTATATTCTGAAATATAATTCACATTATAATACAGAAACAAGATAAGTTGTTCACGTTCGAGGTTACTCGAATCTTTCACCTTTACTGTCCCAATTCAGACCCATATAGCATGAAGAGGGGTCCGTGAAAAAACCAATACTGCGCATGCGTGATCTTCGTCCTCAACTTCTCTCGAGGACAGCGCATGCGTTCACCAAGATGGCGGATAGGTTCTCACTCTCCAGTGAGCAAAGCTCTTTCAAAGCTGCGCCATATTAAAAATATTTCTGAAATATTTTCTCAGTTTTTTAATTAATCTAAAGATATAATTTACGTCGGAAAATTTCCTATTTGTTTTTTTTTATTTCGTCAAAGTGAATTTAACAAACTGTACACGTGAATTCCACGATTTCAGGAAGTGAATTATGGGTAATGGAGAAGACGCGAGTGCCTTTGACGTTTGCGAACCATATTGAAAGGCATTTGGAAAAGTTTTATTACCAAAGAAAGGTATGCTTATTAACAAAATGAAAAGATATGTTTTTAGAAAGTTTTAATGGATATATTTAGTTTTGTAACGATTAGTTTTTAAATATTAATGTCCATTGTCATGCGCTACTGTTTCAGTGATTTAAATGCTAGTTATACGAACGATCTTCCGCTCATTTTTTATTAACTGACAAAATTAAAATTACACGTGGAATCTTTTGCTATTTTAAAGTTTTAAATTAAGATTAATAATTTAGAACTTTAATAATCTATATAAATGATGGTAAAAGGGTTTTAAATACCCACGAACTGTATGAACATATGGGATTTATTCGTCGACATGTGTGAACGTCTTTATAATTGTAGTTATAATTGTAATAACTTTCTTATAATGAAAAATCTGTTGTCTTCTTATTTCTCTAAAATAAAAGATATTTTTCACTCAATACATGTAATTATTAAGAATTCGATATTTGTATTAATATTACATCAGTATCTTACGGAATTAAAACAATCAAATATGCATAAAAAAATAATAATGTAAAAGATTATATAATTGAACAGTATATTAATTTGTAAAATTTTAAGAATAATTAAGAATAATATATTGTAAATGTATAATTTGGTAAAATTTTCCATTATTGGAAGGTTTTAGATTATTCAACCATTAACAAAAGTGAAAGTTCGTCGCTATCGAAGAGATATTTTCATAATAAAGATGTTAAAGATTATATAGCAATCTATAACCACTGAAGTAGTTATTTTGATAGATATCATTTAAATATTAGATCGCTTATTTCATTGCTGTTCTGACATTCACAGTATCAAAATAGCGCCTAACTTTAAATGTTGTATCGGCTGCTGCATCGTATTGTTAATTATTTTTAAAACATTAAACATTTCACTAAAAATGATATATACAATAATATAGTAATGTAAATACTAAAACTAAGTATAAAAACTAAAATCTGTGATTCTTTTTTGTTAATATATTTAACAATAATATTTATTGTTTTATTGTTTTCAAAATTTAGATGCTTCGATGAACATGTAATAGTAATTAAAAGAAGTATTACATAGTATTTTATATATGTATAGGCACACGTGTTTGTAAAACATATTTATTAAAAATTGAAATTACAATTGTTATTTATAGCTGTACACATAATCGTGAAGATTTCTCGGTCATTTATCTGATAATCTATTTTATTCAGTTAATTATACATTGAAACACAGATTAACACAGAAATGCAAGTGGCATATGAAGTGAATGTTTGTTTCAAGGATTCCCTAATTTCATTATTGAAACGTATAATGTAAAACATTCAATCTGTAATCTTATCTGAAATTTGAATACACTAGTATATTCATTTTAATTGAGCTTAGTTCACACAGTATTATTAAAAGTCTAATAAAAATAAAATTAATGATAAATTATTATGATATTATTACGGGAAAAAAGTGGTTAAAGTCAAAAAATCCGGCTCATTTATTTTAAATAATACGAAAAGAGAAACGAATAGAACAGTTCTTATACTTATAGAGTAGTACTTATTGAGACGAATTTTATGTCATGGTTGGGAGATTTCAACGCTTATGTTATTAGGCGATGTTACGGCACATAATACATATATACGTATATTTGTTAAAATACATTTATAATAAGATTTCCAAAATAACACACACGATTAATAAAAATCATCCTTATTTTATAATTGCAACATTCATTCATCTTTATCCTTTAATTATAGATGTCTATTATTTTTGTTATTAGTACAATCGTGCAGCTTCTAAACGATTTCTTCTATTTACGCTATTTATTATATATTCTTTAAATAATTTTATTTATAAAGTAATATAAAAGAATTGAAATAAAATTAATTTCGTATAACTATTTTGCTTAATTAAAGGTCTTTTTTCACTCAAATGCTGAAGTTCCTAAAGTTTTCCAATAAATTGTGAAAATAAACTAAAAATTCAGTTTTTCAGATGATTGCTCTACAATTAAGAGTTATTTTACATGTATGTACATATTATGTGCCCGTAGCCTATATATTGTATATACACATATATATTATATTGTTATATACACATATATATTATATTGTTATATACACACATATATATATATATATATAATAGATACACACTACATACATGGTACGCATATATAAGTTTATAAGCATCAGTAACGTCCGCGAAACGTGTTAAGGAACACGTATGTATTTCGTATTCGATTCATGCCTTACGGCACAGGCATTCGCTCCTTTAAGCAGCGAGGAAAAACCGACACTAGCCGATACATTCTAAAAATGCTGAAAACTTTTCGCAAGTTGACACGCAACGGTCTAAAGATGTTGTGTTGTACCTCTGTATAGTTGCTGCACGCCCGCTCAAGTACATACGCTCGCAAATATAATCTGATTTTATAAATATTTTTATGATTCAGCAATGAGACAATCATGTACATTATATTTCTTTGATCACTTTAAGCAATACTTTTTATGGAAAAATAAGAACAAATTATTTGTACCAGAATTCATTATTCAACAGATTATCGAATTTCTCTTTGCATCGATTGTATTTCATTTGTCGAGCTAAATTTGGAAACGAATTGAACGTGTTTTGCAGATCAAAGGAATTAACTCAATTTCTTCGATGTGACTTGATTGATACTGATTTGAAAAATGTTTATAATTGTATTATTTGTTAATACTATGCAATATTAACAAATAAAAACCATGTTTTCTATAACTGCCTTAATACGCGATTAAATCTTTATAATAATTTGAATACGTATAAAATCAAAATTATTAAATAAATTACGTCAAATATATTTGAATGCCAGTGACCTAAAGTATCTACCAGAAGAACAACTTTCATCGAATCGGTATGAGCGTTCCTCAATATTCAGATTAATCGGAAAGTAATGTCAAAGTATGAAGAACGTAACACAACTGTTATTTTCCTACAAACAATTTTGATAAAAATATAGTAAGAATATTGCATAGTATGTAACGAAAGCTTTAAGCAAAGAAACGCAATTTTAAAAAATAAGAAATTAGACCGAGGGAAAAAACAAGATCAATTCCAAATGATATTTCTTTGACTTTTAGCTTTTAACAAAGAACGAAAACAGAGAAAGAAATTGTAACACAAACGCAAATAATTCTTTCTTTTTTAATACTTTGAAAAAAATACAAATCCTCGAGCATGTTGAAGGAAATCTTTCGATTTAGAAAACGAAGAAAGGATGTTGATTTGAAGAAAATGAAAATCGTAGCGTGCAGACGAGAAATTTTTCAACGATTCATATCCAAGTCAAGCGCCATGGAAAAAGGGTTTCGATTCCGCATAGAATTTCCCTGAAACTTCTGGCTTTCACTTCTCTCCGAAGAATGCGAAGGCTGAGTACTGCCAGACCCGTACCAACCGCCCCCTTCACCAGCGTGCAATACGTTTAGAAAATTTTTCAACGTCGTCGAAGAGAGCCAGTCGTAGCTCCGTCCAGTCTTCACCACTTTTCGTCATTTCGAGAAAGTGAAAGACGCAAGCTAATTGCAGATTAACGCACGGTTAATTGCAAACGCGAATTTTCTGTTTCCCCAAATGTTAATGATTCAAAATGACTGAAAAAAACGTACGATTTTTCTCCTTTAGAAACTGACTGAACATTTTTTCTCATTTGTCGCAATTTCATCATCTTTTTCTTTCTTCTTCTTATTTTGAAAAAAAAAAGTATTTAGAAAAAAAAATCACTTTACAAAAGTATATAAAACGCGTAAAAAACCCATAAAAAAATTTTAAATTCTTCATAAAATATATACGAGGCAGAATATATTTCACTATAGATTTGAATTATTGAAAAAATTCCTAATATTATAATAATTATATATATATAATTATAATATGTATAATTAATATTCATTGGTGTTGGAAGATTTATAAATGATAATGGGATTTTAAATATAATGTTTTTATGAATTATTATTTTAAATCTTTTCACTATAATAATTTATTTCGTAAATTTTTTGAATATAAATTTTTTTGATGAAATAATAGCTTTTGAAGTTGAGCTATCCACGTTAGATATAGCGGAAGAACGTAATTCAAAATATGTAGAGATGTTTTAACTCGGTGAAACAATGATGATTGAATGAAAAATAATGAAAAATTTCACGAAGCGTCTCACGTACGATTATATTTTCAATTAATTACATTTAATATTGTACATCGTGTTTTGATTATTAAAACTTAATACCATTAAAATGATTATAAGATATTGAGTATTGATATTAAATAGTTAATTGGAGTGAATATTATTATTTCACTTTGCGACTGTATTTTAAATAAAACGTGATCAATTAATATTAGAACAATGGATATGCAGCTGATAACATTTTATTTAAAATCGCAATCATATAATCACTTGCTTGTTACGTCCCGTAGAAATATTGTATAGCAAAAGTACAATATTTCTGTTGTCCTAAAAAATTGAATTATTGTTCGATGGTTTTCAAATTTCAAAACATCAGATAAATCAAAGCATAAATATTTTTTGTAGCCTCGATCATTTATCGTGATAATACAATGTTCAATGATATGAAAATAATGATATGAAAAATAATTACTTTGAAAAGTTTATAATCATCATTACAAAAAATTATCATTTTCTACAGATTGAGAGAATCTTTCGTTGAAAAATGGTATCGAGACGAAAGATTCTATCTCGATCGAGGGACAACCTCGTTGAATCACAATACGAGGACCAAGACGAGGAAGACGTATGGTATAATCTCGATAAACTTTACAAGGTAAAAATATATCAGCAATATAACAGTAATACAATAGTTAATAAAAATTCTCTAATTTTAGTTTGAGAAATTTCTTCGTTGTATAGTACTGGATATTTTATTAGTAATTGTTATCAACGATAAAAAGCATGATGATTTTATTTCAGGATCATATTCAAGAGGTACTGGACAAATGGAATCAAATCGACGACGAAATATGGGCCAAGGTAATCGTTTTCGAAAGGAACCGAAGAGTAGCAAAAGCGTACGCTAGAGCACCTGTTCTCACGATCAATGGATCTAATGATGGATTCGATGGTTTCAGGTAAACGGAAATTATATTCTCAAATTTTCAAACGCAAAAAATGCTTCTAAGAAAGAAAAATTCTAAAAAGTCTCAACGAAAACAAAAAAAGAAAATAAATAAATCTCAATAGTAATGTATAAAAAGAAGTTACAAGGTTCATATTTTTAATATATAAAATATTTTACAAAGAGAAGAAGTTATATTTCCTTGTTTGTAAAATATAGGATAGGATTATGCGGTTTCGAAAATCCTATGAGAGATTCGAAAACAGAAGAAGCAAAGAAACATATAAATCAAGGTGTAAAGATTAAAATGGACGAGCAAGGAAACATATTAATAAAAAGGTTGTGTAAAAATAATGTTTACATAAAACCGACCAGTCAGGAAGACAATGCAATTGGAGCAGAAATTGCACGGAATTCTCAAGGAGCATTAGAACACGAAAAACCGGGGAAAGTGAGTGTTCTACAATATATTTCTTAAACGCTCTTTTCTCTTGCATTTCATTCATGTGGACACTATATGATAAATTTTGTTTTTTTCTCTTTTTTGCTTTATCATAAGTTTTTTTTTTTTTTAATGTGTTGTTAGATATTTGATATGAATAAATTTCAAACAAATCTTTCTCGAGAGACTCGAAGAGCATATCCAGATAGAAGAAGATTAGAAATGCAGTGTCTGAGTGCAATTGTTTTCGTCAGAACTGAACCAGATCTTCTTCAATGCCCTGTATGGGTTCTAATTGTAAATGTTGTCGGATTAGATATGTTGAAATCCAAGTTACCACCAGGTGCAGTACTAAACTATACTACAATTTTAATTTATCAATATAAAATGCAATTTAAATTCAACACAGAAACGCGTGCTTATATGTGTATATATATATTAGTTTTAGCGCTACAAAGGCCGGTGGATATTAAAAATCGACCTAGGATACCGATTCCTGATGAAGATCCTTATAGTATAGCAGGAGTTTCATCTTCAATTGGAGTTTCTGAAGCGTTCCAACAGGATCGAGAAGCTCGAGAACAGATCTACGCTCAATCAACGAGTAGTAGACAAAGAAGAGCTGAAAGACCACCGAAACTACCACCAAGGGAAAATCTCTATAGTCACGACATACCTAAAGTAATTATATGTATACAATTTTTTTTATTCAACCTTTTAATATTACCTTAAAGTAATAATATTTAATAATGTTATGATTCATTTCAGCCCGATTATGACGACATAGAAGATGATTATGCCAGGAAACCTGTCATAACAAACGAAGACAAGAGAAGTAGAAACGACGACAAGAAGAAATACGGTAAATGGTTGCTTAACAAATTATCTAGACATTTAAACTATTATCACAAAAGAAAATGTATAGTAATAATTGATAAAAGAGTTCTTTTTTTTTTTGAGAAAGTACGTTCAGATACATTTCCTCTTTAATAGACGATCCGTATTACTGCGGATTAAGAGCTCGTGTTCCTAACTTCGTAAAGATGGCGAAAAATAGTAAAGTTTCAACGAGAGGATACGCTAGACCTCCTAATCAAGCACCAACATATACTGCCACGGGATACGCTACTAGCCAATCTTCTCAAATTTATGGCCATTTACCTGGCAATCGACCACCAATTATGTATCATGCACGAAGCTTCGAAAGTGGACTTGGTATTGTAACATACTTCTACAAAAATTCTGGAAAATTTTTATACTCTAATTCAATGTATCAGTTAATTGAAAAATAAATAAATTTGTTACTTTTTTTTATAGATTCGGATGGTAGAAACGAATCGCCATATAACCATATATATGGAAGGTTTCCTGTACCAACCAGAGGTGTAATTCCTCCTACACCTAGAGCAATGTACATTGGAGAGTGGGATTAAAAATAAATTAACAAAAAAGGAGTCAGCGTGTGAACAAATATCAGTTTGAAAGGAAAATAAGACAATATCGTCAATGAACATAAAGGATATTTTGCATGAAAAACATGCATTCAAGTAAAGACTATATGCAAGAAATATAAATATAAATAAATAATTAGCAACATAAAGAGTTAAACCGAGAATGGAGAGATAATAAAAAAAAGGAAGAACTAACCTTCCGTTTGTACCTATAAACTGTATATTGTTAATGTACTACTTGAAATACTCAAATTTTTATTGCAATAAAATTGTAGAACAATGCGAATTTTTATTTATAAACCTTTTGAGGAAGTATAAAGTTTTTTAGTTGAAAGGAGTAAAAATCATTTTAATATAAAAAGAGAATATAAAGATGTACAAAATTAATACAAAATTTGTATAGAATGCAGTACAATTTTTAGGATATGGCAGGAGTTGTATATAATATAACAGAATTGATTTTCTTTTTATGTAAATAGAAAAAATTCTTCGTTTTATGAAAAAGGTTCGATCTTTGTTTTTTTTTTCAAAGATTATACTAAAAATGATTTTATTGATAAATTTAATCAAATTTTTGCTATTATTTTGAAGTCTTATTTGTTTGGTAACTCGTTTATTACACTATTGATTTTGTCTGCAGGAATTTTTGATTTTAATAAATTTATTGCATGATCAATAACAGCCTTTTCGTTTGTTTTCAAAATTTTTATAATTTCATCTACTGAGGAAATTTTCGATATTTCAATCCAATATCCTTCAAGATATTTTAATAATTCTTCCATTGTTTCTTTGGAATCTTCTTCTTCTTCTTTCATTGCTAAAGATATACACACAATTATAAACATTTATAATCTCATTTATACATAATAAGATCATTTACCTGTATTGATGCTAATTATAATTTTTAAAATCGTTGCATCTATATCAGTTGTAGAATCTACTCTTAAAAATCCTTTCCATCGAAAATCGAGAATCATTTCTGCACATCTATGAACGCAAGAAGCTTTGGTTTCATCTAAAGGATAAAAATTCCACGGATCGATAAAACTTGATAAAATTCTTCGCAGAATTTCTACTGTTCTGCTTAAATTGTCTTCTTGCAAAATTTCTTGATGAATTTGATGTCCCTTTCGAAGAATAAAAAATAATTCTAACCAGTCTTCAAGATATTTCAAAGTCGAAGCTGAATAAGGTGCTTCTTCTTGAGGGAAAACTTCTTCAAACGATTCCAACATTCCTATAAATTTTAATTTTCTCACTTATTTTCTACTTAAGATAAATTGAATAATTTTTTGCTAAAAACATATTAAAATTCGACACCTGGCAGAAAACTGGAAGATTCAAATAGATCATCTAATAATGTTTTTCCAGACGGAAGATCGATCTCTGCCGAAGAACGCAAGAAACTTGTCGTTGCGATCAAAAGTTCCTCTGTAATAATTTATTTCAGTCAATAACAAATAACAAAATAACAAAAAGTTTATCTGCTTTAATTTCGTTAATTGATTAATACTGTAAAAGAGTATGTGGTTTATTGTAATACTTACCATTTGTGGAACTTTTTAAAATAAAAGGAACTACTTCTCTCAGAAAGGTCGAATTTCTTAAATTAGCTCTCCATTTCGATTCAGGATTGGTCTGAATATTCCAGAGTGCACAACGTAAAAGTCGAAGTATTTGTACTAATGTAGCAGTGTCCTCGGAAGAAAGGAGCCGAAGAATTGTTTCAAGAAGTTCTTCTTTCTCTCCTAATATATCAAGTACTGATGGTTCGCAGGTCATATTTCCAATTATTCCCAAAATGATTTCCTATAAGTATATAGAAATGTTATAATTAATAAAGAAAACAATTCTTGAAAAATAAAACATAATTTGAGGAATCAAATTATTAAATTAAGATACTAAGAATTCTTTACTCAATGTAAAATATCAAAAAGAAATAATTTCTTGACAATTTTTATAATTTTTTTAATATAATTTTTATAATTTCTTGATAGTTGAAAGTTTAACATTTAAATTTTTAAGAATCTTCATAAGTTTAAAATTATATGTGAAATATGTACTTTAATGTATTAAGAAATATTAATTATTCAACTAAACATTGAGTTAGCATTCAACTATCAAATAAGTTTATGATCAAAAGTTTTAGATATATAGAAATGAATAGTCTACTATTTAGCAGCATTTTAGTTGTTTTAAATATAAAATCATTAAAATTTATAAATGCATAGAATTTGGAACACAGAGTTGGAATTATGTGGAATAAAAAAATTAAGGACTGCAAGTTCTTACACTGTAGAAATCATGGAACTCAGGAAATACTTTCTAAAATTTTTATTGAATAAATAAAATACAGGTCCAAAATAATCTTAAAACAAATCGTACCGTAAACCGTGGTTCTTCAGAAGAATTCAAAGCAAGTTCTGCAATCTTAAAAAAGTCATTGTCCACAAGAAAGTTGACAATGTCTTTCTCTGTTGTCATATCCCACAATGTGCATAAATCATTCTCCACCTTTTCATTCCAGCCATCCTCAGGAACCTTCAGAATTATAATTAAATACCAAGTTACAAACAACAAATGTTAATGTGCGATTAATTATACATTAAGATTAACTTTGACAAAGCCGTTTAATCTGCCATGTAAAACAAGTGAAACTTACAGTTCATTATCAAATTATTAAGCTCACTTTCAATTTATTGTTTATTAAAAATAAACAACTTGGAATAAGAATTTACATGATTACTACGAGTTTGAAGTAAATGTAACTCAACTTAAAGACTACGATAGTTACCTTTGATATTGAAAGTAAAATACTAATTATCCATTTGCCACTATAGAGAGTATCTCCGACAATATCTCCTTTTAACTTTTCAATTTCATCCTCTGCGATTTCTTGTGTTTCTAATACTGCGTTCGATTCTAATTTATTATTTTCAGATTCCTGAACTTCGCTCATTTTCTCTACTCACTAAATCACTATTTCGTTCTAAACTATATTTAATTACTTTAATTTACTAACAATATGAGTACTTAAGACACGCTTAACGGGATAACAATAATTTTATCACAAATCATTCACTTTCTAATTTGAACTTGCAACAACAATTTTGTCGACAACCTAACCTCTCTCCACACTTACTGTTACTTCAGCTACATTGCCCCTTATTTTAACGTATTCAAGTGTACTTTATGAAAAATCACTACTGGAATATTTTTCTCTCATATTACAGCCACTATCGTAAATTGTAAATTGTATATTAGGATCATGTCGATAACACAACATGAATTTCATCACAGATGATAATTTATGGTTTAGGTTAGGTTAGGTTTAGGTTAGGTTTCTCCCAATAAGAGGATATTTAATTATTACCAATCAAATGATTCGACAAAAGATTACAGAGGCGTATGTGAAACTCATTTTTTGTTGTAACTATTTACAAATAATTTCTGTTTACCAAATTTCGAATAATCTGCGAGAGATCAAATTAAACTGAAGCGAAGGATCCGGCTTGTTGCAAGAAGAAATTTGCAAATGTTCAAAAATGCCTTTTGCAGGTCAAACATTGTACAGGAGCAAAGGATCTAACTTGGCTGAAAAAAGTTTACAAATTAACATTTTTAAGCTATTTTTTCGAATGAAAATTTCATCGTTTCATGGATATTGAAACATTAGCGTCGCGTAGCGGTCAAGTGGTGGGACTAAAATTTATTGCCATTCTTGTCACTCACTAGTGCGTTCTTTGTCTATCACATGGCATAACTCTATCTTTGTCACTATGTTTGCTCTCTTTGATGAACAAGTGCTGCTATCTATTGAGTTTTTCATTTTCATCTTTTTAGTTCTAGTCGACGTTAAGCAGTGCATAGATGGCAATACGCAACATATCTTCATCCTTGTCGCACAGAAAGCATTCCTTTACTAACAACAAGCATCTTTCAACTTTGATTAGAATTAAAAGGAGACAAAATACAAGACTTTATCTTAAATTTTTAAGAAGCTGTATTTGACGAAAATAATTGATATATATTGATTATATCTGAAAAAGCACGATTATATTACAAATATACCACAGTCAGTGATATAGGTATTAACTTTTTTAATGGGTTACATATTGAAACTTCACAGAAAACTGTAATACGTAGTTGCAAGGTCGTTATAAATCAGAGATAAGTAATACGTTTCTTTAATCCAATTTTTTAATCTCCTCACGTATCAGTTTAGCTAATATCGAAAGTGCCTGAAATCAGAAGAAAATATATACGAATAATAATTTTCAAAACAGAAATGAGTGAAATATTAAAACAAATTTGAGACAGAAATCGTCATATACTGAAATTTAAAATGATACTAAAAGTCAGCAAATAAATTAAATATAATAAGGGATCAAACAAAATAAGAACCTTATCGATTTCCTCCGGCGTCGCATAACTATAACTGAGCCTAATATGCTGTTCAGGTTTCGAACGATCGTAGTTAAATGCATGACCGGGAATAACAAAAATCCCTTGGGAAATACATTCCTTATCTGCTAATTCCATTACGTCCTTCACTTTATTTACTTTCATCCACACGAACATTCCACCTTTCGGGACATTCCATTCAGCCAGTCCTAGAACATGAGATTTTTTTTTTTTTTTTTAAATAAAGGGGAAACTAATTCAGTAGTATTTCCATGTTTATGGAAAAAAAGTTTTAAAACGATTCGAATATCATATACCGGTAAGATGTTTTTCTGTCAAAGATAACATAACGTCTCGTCTACTACGATAAAATCTTTGAACGTCGTTGAAATGTTTTTGCAGCTTATCTACGCTCCATGTGTTTAATAATTTGTACAGTAACATCTGCAAGAGCACTTACCAATAAAATAGAAAGATATGACTGTAGGTATCATCAAATAATACAAGTTTGAATTACTTGCGATAGAGAAGAAGGATGAATACTTGTTGTTTCCATATGGGCAGTTAATTTTTTAATAATTTCTTTGTGAGCTGTGATAACACCTAGACGAAGTCCAGCGCTGATGACTTTGCTGATAGAATCCAAACGTATTACACGTCCCTTGGTATCTAATTCAAGAAAAGTCGTGGGTGCTTTCTCCAGAAAATGAACGAAACTGTAGGGATCGTCCTCAAGGATTAAGAAGTTGTAGGTTTCAGCTAATTCGTAAATTTGTCTTCTACGAGAATCTGTTAAAACCGTTCCCGTTGGATTACCCCCCGTAGGATTCACGTAAAGAATCTGCGAAACAGATTTGTTCTTTCTTTATATTCAAATAGTGTAAACATTATAATATATATTAATCAGACGAAAGTATTCCTTGAATTTTTTATTTTCTTTACAACTCACTTTCGGCATTGGTTTATCACTGCATCGCCTTTCCTCACAAACTTTCGCTATGTTCGCCGGAATTATACCATCTTCATCCTGTTCAATTCCGATGAATTCAGGTTCTAAAGGTATAAGCTTAAAGTAAATATATAGAAAATATTAGAGAGATGAATGAATTTGTTAAAATTCTTTGTAAAGTTAGTTAAAAAGAAAAAAAAAAAGAAACGAAACTTTTATCAAGGATGTACGAATAAAATAGAATTTACCGCGCCTAGAATTCCATCGTAAGTCGGTACTTGAGCCATCATGGGATCACCGTTTTCTAAAATCATTTCTAAAACTTTGCTACATCCTTCCATCGATCCACATGTAAGAACTATATCCCATTCATTGTATATTGGCTTGTACCAATGTTCTTGAAATTCTCGCATTTTCTTCAGTAGTGGTAAATATCTTAAATAAAAAGAAAAGTAAGGAAAGCACATAATCACATACGAAATATACGGTAGTATATATTTTGCTAATAAAAAAATTATGTAACAAGTAAAATATAAAATTAGTTGTAAATTCATTTCTACTTAATTCATGTTAGTATAGCAAAGTGTTATTCTTTTTTATTTTTTTTTTTTCAAAAATTACCCTTGAGAAGGAGCATATTGAAGAGACGAAGACAGCTCCTCTCCAGTTAATTTTATTTTTGTTCCGCCTTTGTATGTTACGGAAATCTCTTCGAAAGGAAATGTCGTCGCATTTGGCATTCCATTAGCTAGACTTATAGCATTTTTATGTTCCGCAAATTTTTTCGCTGAATTTATGCATAAAAATTGCACTTGTTACTTGCAAAAAATATTGAACGAATACGGTTTTATGAAAGAGGAATGATAAATAGTGTTTGTATGACACTGATAAAAAGAACAATTAGTTTATTCTATTAATATAGAAATTAAGTAATCTTACCATACGAACGAAGGATGCCTGACTTTCGTCTGCTTGCAATTTTTGTTATAAATGTTGTAAAATCCATTGTTGATGAATTTTTTATTAGCAACACTTCTAGTTCACTCTCGATATTTAATTTTTATCTCAATTTAGTAATTTTTATCAAATAATAGTTGGTCATTTAAAGTCAAATAACTTTTATTAACTGCATCGTATTAATTGAAACTGATAAATTGAATTTGAACTTGCAATATGAAATATTGTAGAGTATCATAGATCTCAACTGAATTAATCGAATGTCATGGACAGACTAATCTCAGAGAATTACGAAGTAAACGTGTTATCAATGTGTTATCAATTTATACCGACAACTCCTTATAATTTTGAACTACAGACGAAATATATGAATAAATGTATAAATTAAAATGGAATATATTATTTTATCCCACATTTTTCGGGGCCCTAGAACCCCTTACCATTTTCGTATCACATTGTACCGGTTTATACAAGTTATGCTCGCAGCACTGTCAGTGATGAGAATTAAAATTACAAAACATGCACAATGTTGCCACATCTACTTCGAGGATTATGTCACAGGCGAGGAATATGTTCATATACATATACGAGGTATATATTCATACCAAGAAAATGTTTATTTTATACTTGAATATTTGATAACAATAATTTTTAATTTTCTCATATCTGTAATATTGAATATGAAAAAGTCACGCAAATGATATCGTCGCTTTTCACAAATATAATTTGTTAGATGTTAATTTCCTTTTTCACGATAGAAATATAAATATTGCATTTATAAACAATTAGAAAGATACAATAATAAATTATAAGATCAACGGTACTATTGATGACATGAAGGTGTTAATTAAAAACAATTAAAAATAATTATTCATTAAAAATTCTGTTCTTAATTTTCAATATGTTTTGTAACATTTTTCGCAGTAGAAATCTCTATACAATTAATGTAAGAAGTGTTTACCGATAATAAACAAGCAGATCATTTCTTCGAGCGAATTTAAAGACGAATACAACAGTACCAGATAATAGACATGACAATATTCTCTTAGAATGCACTTCAGCAAATATGCTTCGAATAGGAAATCTGAAACTTACGTCTTTTCAAATACATTATTAGAAATTCGTCACGCTTATAAATCGTCTTAAAATTCGGTCACGAGCCAAAATACAAATCAGAAAAAGATATACCTATGTATAAGCACGATGAAAAGAGTCCGCACACAACATTTTTACATCAAAAAGTTACCGAATGGAAAATTTTATCTTGCTCTGAAAATTCTATCTTGCGCTTCGTGAAATTGTAAATTGTTAACAATTACTATCGTTTTTATTTCATGTGTGGATCTTAACTTCAGGAATCCGGATCTGTGCCGGCTTGATACAGCAACTTTGATTGGAACTAAAAGAAAAAAAAATACATAATGTTATTTTAAATTTTCAAAAAGCTATATTTCGCGAAAATAACTGATACATTATGTCTGAAAATTTATAAAAGCACGATTGTGTGTTGTGAAAGTTATAACTAGTCTGCGATATAGATATTAATTCTCTTAATGGGATTTCTTATTAAAACATCATTCTCACAGAAAACCATAATATGTAGTTGCAAAGTCATAATGAATTAGAGATACACATAAGTAACACATTTTTTTAATCCAATTTTTTTATCTCCTCACGTATTAGTTCAGCTAGTATCGAAAGCGCCTGAAATTAGAAAAAAAAAATACACGAATAATAATTTTCAAATAAAAATGAAATTTTAAAATAAATTTGAGATAGAAATCGTCATAGACTGAAATTTAAAATGATACTGAAAGTCAGCAAATAAATTAGATATAATGAAGGAGCAGACAAAACAAGTACCTTATCGATTTCCTTCGGCGTTGCGTAACTATAACTGAGCCTAATATGCTGTTCAGGTTTCGAACGATCGTAGTTAAATGCATGACCGGGAATAACAAAAATCCCATGTGAAATACATTCCTTGTCTGTTAATTCCATTACATCCTTTATTTTATTTACTTTGATCCAAACGAACATTCCACCTTTCGGGACATTCCATTCAGCCAGTTCTAGAACATGAGATTTTTTTTTGTTTAAAAATAAAGGGGAAATTAATTCAGTAGTATTTCCATGTTTATGGAAAAAAAGTTTTAAAACGATTCGAATATCATATACCGGTAAGATGTTTTTCTATCAAAGACAACATAACGTTTCGTCTTTCGCGATAAAACTTCTGAACGTTGTTGAAATGGTTTTGCAGCTCATCCACACTCCATGTGTTTAATAATTTATATAGCAACATCTGCAAGAGTAATTATTGATAGATTAGAAAGATATAATATAAGTACTATTAGATAATACAAATTATTTTGATTCGTTTTAAGGGTCTTAAATACATGCAAAATCATTGAATTACTTGTGCCAGAGAAGAAGGATGAATACTTGTTGTTTCCATATGCAAGATTAATCTTTTAATGATTTCTTTATGAGCTGTAACAACAGCTAGGCGAAGTCCAGGACTGATAACTTTGCTAATAGAATCCAAACGTATTACACGTCCCTTGGTATCTAATTCAAGAAAAGTCGTGGGTGCTTTCTCCAGAAAATGAACGAAACTGTAGGGATCGTCCTCAAGGATTAAGAAGTTGTAGGTTTCAGCTAATTCGTAAATTTGTCTTTTACGAGAATCTGTTAAAACCGTTCCCGTTGGATTACCCCCCGTAGGATTCACGTAAAGAATCTGCGAAACAGATTTGTTCTTTCTTTATATTCAAATAGTGTAAACATTATAATATATATTAATCAGACGAAAGTATTCCTTGAATTTTTTATTTTCTTTACAACTCACTTTCGGCATTGGTTTATCACTGCATCGCCTTTCCTCACAAACTTTCGCTATGTTCGCCGGAATTATACCATCTTCATCCTGTTCAATTCCGATGAATTCAGGTTCTAAAGGTATAAGCTTAAAGTAAATATATAGAAAATATTAGAGAGATGAATGAATTTGTTAAAATTCTTTGTAAAGTTAGTTAAAAAGAAAAAAAAAAAAGAAACGGAACTTTTATCAAGGATGTACGAATAAAATAGAAGTTACCACGCCTAGAACTCCATCGTAAGTCGGTACTTGAACCATCATGGGATCACCGTTTTCCAAAATCATTTCTAAAACTTTGCTACATCCTTCCATCGATCCACATGTAAGAACTATATCCCAATCATTGTATATTGGCTTGTACCAATGTTCTTGAAATTCTCGCATTTTCTTCAGTAGTGGTAAATATCTTAAATCGAAAAGTAAGGAAAGTACATAATCACATACGAAATATACGGTAGTATATATTTTGCTAATGAAAAATTATGTAACAAGTAAAATATAAAATTAGTTGTAAATTCATTTCTATAAAATTTATGTTAGTACAGCAAAGTGTTTTTTTTTTCAGAAATTACCCTTGAGAAGGACCATATTGAAGAGACGAAGACAGCTCCTCTCCAGTTAATTTTATTTTTGTTCGACCTGTATATGTTACGGAAATCTCTTCGAAAGGAAATGTCGCCGCATTTGGCATTCCATTGGCTAGATTTAGAACATTTTTATGTTCTGCAAATTTTTTTGCTGAAATTATTCATGAAAATTGCATTTGTTACTTGTAAAAAATATAGAACGGATATAGTTTTATGAAAAGGTAAACATAAATAGTGTTTATATGACAGTGATAAAAAGAATATTAATAACAAGCTAAGTACAAAAATGAAGTACTGTTACTATACAAACATGTGACACTTGGCTGTCGTCTGTCCGCTCTTTTTGTTATAAATGTTGTAAAATCCATTGTTGATGATTTTTTTTATTAGTAATACCTCTAGTTCACCTGATCAATATTCAATTTTATTCAATTAATTTTTATCAAATAATAGCTAATCTTTCAAATAACTGTTGTAAACTCTTTTGTTAACTCTATCGTGTTAATTGGAATTGGCAAATTGAATTTAACATGAAATGTGCAATACATATCATGAGTCTCAAGTGAATATACCGGAGGTTATCAAAAAAGTAATTTTAAAGAATAGAACATATAAATCAACGTATTATCAATTTGGAGGCGCGATGCATCAAGCGATATGATCGCGATTCCCGCGCTTGTCTGTGAAGTATTGCGAAGAGAGAAGAATGATACGATTCCGATAGATGATTAGAGATCGCGAGAAATGGAGAAAACGCGAATTGTGTGACAATGCACTTACGCACCGTATTGTATGTATCGCACCGTAATAAATGCAATGTTACACTGTATTGAATGTCTCACTGTCTTCCCCGCTGACGGCGGGCTTGTTTTATGGAAAAGTAATGGCGAGTGCGAGTCAATCACCTTGAACGATAAGCCGTTAGATTGTTTTGACGTAATTCCTCTAAAAGCGGTGAAAAATTATTAAGCATCGATAGAGTGATCGATGCCAATAACATAACAGGCACGCGGGTCAGCGGTAAGGAAAGGCAATAATAAACTACCGCGTCCCAATAGTCGCGATAGAGCGTGGTAAATGTTAGGACTTCTTGCCAGCATAAAAAATGGGTGAGTCGTTGTCCTTCTCTAAAAATAGAATAATAAATTATTTTACGTGGACAAGAAGCCTAACGTCTTTTTTATGTATAATTCTAATGATTAATGAATTATGGGAAATCACCCGAACACAATACCAGCAGCTCGTTATAACTTCAAACATGACAAACTAATAGTGATAAACATAGATATGTGTAAAAAAAATATTACAGTGTATATGAACAAAGAAAATAAATGGTAATTTTCAATATATTAATATATAACATAATAGTCGCTTTAAAAAAAAAAAGAAATAAAACTGTTGTTTTTTAATAGTCACAAACAGCAATATCGACTAGCATTAATAATAAAAAGATAACATAGGAGATATCATTTCAGTTTTATGTTCAACATGTACATTTTATTTCGTATCTGAAAAAATAGAGACACGGTAAAGAAAATGAGTATTCTACTATTCATCCATTGCAAAAAGGTTGTTGAGTAAGGATCGGAAAGATTATTGTTATAAACAGCGTAAGTCGAGTACATTTTCATTGTAAAATGTTCATGTAAGTTTTGTAGGGACACGGATAGAAAGAATTACTTTCATTATATTATCGTTACTCGCTCGTATCTCAATAATGATGGTCAAAATATTCAAATACTCAACGAAGAATATTTACGTCGAATAAAAATCGCAACATGATTTCTAACATAATTAAATGATTTCACGTTTTTTTGTTACAATATTTCCCGTTTCGTCGCCACATCGTAGATCTAGCGAGTAAAGAAGAAAACTTATATAAAAAGAGAAATAAATTCGATGAAATATCTTAACTAATATAAATTTAGATGTAACAAATATCTTAATATATCGACATCTTCTGTAGAAAATATCCGATTATCGATAATAGGAAAGAAAAATTTGTAAATGTTGACGGGAAGATATAATAAAAGAAAATGATAGTAGGAAATGTTGAAAGATTTATTGTTCGTATATCAGGAAAGATCTTTCAAAATATTACGAAAGAGTGATATATCTAAATGATATCTGAAGAATAATCTTTCTCAGTAATCATGATCATTGTCATAATCATATTACACCATTATTTCTATTTTATCCCCGTTATCGTTCGTATCTTTCCTTCTCTCATTTTCTTTTCTAATTTTTACAGTTTTTCTATTGCTTTTATTTCTTATTTATTCTTTCATCACGTAATCATTAAATGCTATCTAATATGCTTATAATTGTTCTCTGTTTTTCTTCTTCTTCTTCTAAACGTTAATTCTTTTTTTCTTTTTGTTGCATTAAATAATTTCCCTTCCTTGTTATAATTAGAGTGACAAGGATAACCACAGTTATGATTATGATTGTCATCACTATAGCTATTTATTGAACCAAATTTTGTTAATTACGTTATCTTTTTTTGATTCATCGAGATTATCTTTTGCGCGATGATGCTATCTAAATGATAATGGAAGAATATCCGACGAAAAGGCACCAACAGAAGTTTCGAGTTGTAACGTAATTATCAAATGTATAATCGGGTTCACGTTTATATAATATCTTTCTTATGTAGAATGCTTTATTAATTGTTAATATTAAATAATAATAAAATAATATAAAGTAATAAATAATAAATAATAATAATAAATTATGAAGCAAGTAATTAATAAATAATACAGGTGGACTATAACTTGATACAACAGAATCAAACAGCTTAATAAATAACAATAAGTAACGATCTAGTAACGAGTAACGAGTATCTAATAAAATACTGCATTTAGAATGACAAACCAAAAGATTATAAACGCGTCCCGATTGATGGAAAAATTTACAATATTGTTAATGTTTGGCTCTGACCTTTCTAGTTTTCTATAGGTAGGTATATGACTGTATGTGCACATTCGTAACATCCGAACACATTCACACGCATCACAAATCACAAACACATATACGCGAAGGATTTCTGCTTCTGAATTGGCAGTCATCAAAGCGTCATTAATTAATCAATTAAGCACGTATAAAAAATAAAGACATTAAAAATGAAACAGTTTTTTATTTCAATCGAAAATATCATTTGACGACACGATCCTTCCGTTTTTGATTAAGAAAACAAATACATATTAACGGTCATGTAAATTAATTTCAATTAAATAATTGTTTGCGTCGTATCAATTTTACTTCTGCAAAATGTTTATGTGAGATCATTAGTAAAATTATTTAATTTAAAAAAAAAACTATAGTCTTCAACTTTGAAAATAATAAATCAATGAATTTTATAGCTTCGCCTTCAAGTTTCCGATTAGTCTAATTTTTACCTTTAATTACGCATACGTACATACACAGATAAATATTAAAAAA
The DNA here is from genome assembly GCA_030673865.1 of Melipona bicolor. Lineage (NCBI taxonomy): Eukaryota > Metazoa > Arthropoda > Insecta > Hymenoptera > Apidae > Melipona > Melipona bicolor. The sequence continues at coordinate 4,452,643 of JAHYIQ010000004.1, read as the reverse complement.
TAAAACAAAAAATGATCAACGAGAAATAGAAGTACTTTTTTATTGTTTTTTTTATACGCACAACTAGATCAACGTCTTTTTAAAAGTTTTGATTTTTTTCTCTCTAACGTAATACAAACATGATTCTTCGTTTTTTTTTTTTT